>CM061223.1:10945993-11594620 GCA_030844895.1 Ambrosia x helenae
GATGAAGCCTGGTTCAAGGAGTTGGTGGCTCATGCTTCCCCGTTTGACACGGGTATGTGTTCCGAAGCCATGTTGGCTTTGTTGGGTATGAGCCGGGCTCAGATTGTGCAGGGGAAAGAGCCGGTGATTGTGGTACCTGGTAAGTGTGTTCCAAGCTTTTCAATCGTTATCTTTTTTATGTTGGACTAACTTATGTTTTGTTTTGACTTTTAGGGATGTCAAAATTTGATGCTTTTCTGTTAAGGGATAAAGCTCCCTTGGAGTGGAGGGATCCTGCGGAGGGTAGGGTGTCTGTGATAGATGAGATGGTTGATAGGTTCTACTTTCCCTATCTGGAGTTCAAGCCAACCGTCCTTCTTTTTTCACGTGAGCATCCTATAAACCCTGACCCTTTATCTTCTGTTCCTCATGCGGGGGTAGACCCTTGTTTTGTCGTTTCCTCTGACGAGGAGTCCACTGGGTCTTCTGTAGAAATGGTGGATCCAATGCCTCCGCGTGGTCGTAAGAAGAGTGTGCCGCGTTTTCATAAGCATAAGGTGTTGTCTCAAGCTAAATCTGCGCCTTTAAGTGCAGGTGGTGAAGGTCCTCTGTTTGGTCAGCGCGAGAGACGTGCAGAATCATCTTCTTCCGCTCCTGAAGATGATGCGGCGGTTAGTCCGCTGAAAAAGAAGCGGAAGATAGGCAAGGTTGGGAAGTCTGGGACTTCGAAGTCAGGCGGGGCCGGGCCCGCGCCTTTTTCACTGGAGATTAGTCCTCCGCCTGAGCGTCGTCCTCTGATCCAGAAGACGCTGAAGAAGGTTACTAGTAAGTGTTCTGCCTTTTTCCTTTCTCGTTTGTATATTGATGCATATTTCTTAGGTGTTCTGTTTTTCCTTGCAGTTGTTTCTCCGCCAGCTTCAGGTTCTGCCTCCGAGCCAAGTCAGGCGGAGGTTGCCAAGAAAAGGCAGGAGGAGGAGGAGGCGAAGGCTCGCGCGGAGAAAGAGGCAGCTGAGGCCGAGAAGCGGGCCGAGGAAGCTGCTGCCAAGGAGGAGGAGAGGGTAGCAGCTGAGAAGCTACGTCTGGAGGAAGCGGCTAGGAAAGCCGAGGAGGAAAGAGTGGCAGCTGAAAAGCTGCGTCTTGAGAAGGAGAATGCTGAGGCTGAAGCCAGGGCTGAGGAGGCGGCCGCCAAGGCTAGGGCGGAGGAGGAGGCCGCCAGGCTCGCTAGTGTTCAGGCGTTCTCTGGTGGTTCTCCTGGGGGTGGTGGTGGTGGACCTTCTGGTGGGAGGTCAAGTGTGGATCGGAGTGACCCGGGTTACTTCGCGGGCGATGTGATTTGGCGTCCGCACTGGAGTATCCGGGAGAACTCCCGCTTTGTCAATCCTCTGACGGCTGAGGAATTTGTTTCCGAAGTTGTTCCTCCCAAGGAAAGGGAGTATCAAGATAGCTTGCCCCGGTCGCAGTTGATCACTGATATCTGTGTTGGGCAGGCGCTTCAAGTTGCTGCTATTGAATCTTTAAAGCGGCGTGATGAAAAGTATGTCCGGGATATCGCGGAGTTTAATGCTCGGCGGGCTATCCAGGCACAGAGGGAGGAAAAACTGAAGTCAGAGGTGGATAGGTACCGTGATAGGGCCTATAAAGCTGAGGACCGGGTGAAGGAGCTGGAGAAGGAGCATGCGCTGGCTCACAAAAGCTGGATTGATGCCTGTCAAGTTACGAACCAAGAGACGATGAGGTTGAAGGATCAAATCCAGGCACTGAAGAATGAGAACGCCAAGCTGCAACAGACCGCCGAAGGCCATGCCAAGGTTTTGGCTGATAAGGACTCCATGGTGGCGGGTCTTCGGTCTGATTTGCGCAACAAGGATGATGAGCTTGTTTGCGCCTCTTCTCAGCTTTCTGAATTGGCGGGTGAGAAGGAGGCGTGGTTGAAGGAGAGGGCGGAATTGATGGAGGAGCGGGCTTCGTTAGAGGAATCCCTGACCGTATCGCAGACAGAGGCTGAAAATGCCAAGGTTCTCTTGGATGAGGCCAATGTTGCGCAGGAGAAGTCCCAGGAGTCCATCCGCTGGGTGATGACCGAGGGTATCGCCGGGGTAAGTACTTTTCTCTTTTTTACTGTCCTTGTGTATTCTCCTTCTGATGTTTGTTTTTTATTTTTTTGTTTTAGATTTTCAAACGGTTCTGGAATGAACCCAATCTCGGCGATCAGGTTGCCGCTATTGCCGCTGCTGCGCGTGCTGCTGGGGAGGCTGAGGGATTCGACACTGGGTTTTACCATGCGCTGAATGGAGGGCATATTACTGAGGGTGCGTATGATGGTAAACCCAGGGAGAAGGAGTATGAAGCTGAGCTCCTGAAGTTTGAGCAAGTCGAGTTCCCCATACTGAAGACGGTGGCGGACTGTAATCAGTATGCTGATCCAGCTGGCGCCCTCCGTTACTTTATAGAAGAATCCGACCGTTTAGGTGCGGAGGCGCAGCAGAAGGGGAAAGGAGCGGCGAGTGGTGGTGAAGGTCCGTCTGGGACGCGTCCGGAGGACCTTGAAGAACAGTTGGTGGACTTTGATGAGTCCGGCGAGGAATAGGATATCTTAGTATGTGTTGTGATTGTCTTCTGTCAGGTCTTGTAAAGCTTGAGGCAGCTTGAACGCCTCTTTTTGATGGGTTATATAAATGAAATTTTTGTTTTTAACTTTGTGTATTTTTGGATTGATTATTGAGTCCGGCGATAGTGATACATGGTATTTATGCCTTGAAGACCCAAGTTCCAGTATTGCACACCTTAAGTTAGGCAATAGAATTTTCTTAGAATTTCCCCCCAAAAAAAATGGCTTAGGCATGTGTAGCCTAAGTGTTTACAAGGATTACATGTAACAGAAACGTAATTGTGCCGCGTTCCAAGAGCGCGGGATAGGCGTGCCATCAATTTTTTCTAGCGCGTATGCGCCTTTGCCCAGAATTTCTTGTATTTTGTAGGGTCCCTCCCATGTTGGGGCAAGTTTGCCTTGCTTTTCTGTGTTTGAAGCGCTATTGTTTCTGAGAACATAATCTCCAATGTTAAAGTTATGTAGCTTAACTCTTTGATTGTAGTAGCGCTCCAGCTGACTTTTGTATCTGGCCTCTTTGATGGCGGCGAGCTCCCGTCGTTCTTCAAGTAAGTCGAGGTTTAGCCGCAGCTCTTTGTCATTTTGCCCTTTTTCCACCATGAGTACTCTTGCGGAGGGGCATCCTATTTCGGCGGGAATGACGGCCTCGGAGCCATAGGTTAGGCTGAAGGGGGTTTCGCCATTGCTTGTTTTGGTGAGTATGCGATTCGCCCATAGGACGTGCGGAAGTTCGTCCACCCATCCTGTTCGTTTCGTCCCCAACCGCTTTTTGATACCTTCGATGATGCTTCGATTTTCTCTTTCGACTTGGCCATTCCCTTGGGGGTGAGCTACTGAGGTGAAGATCTGCTGGACGCCCATTTGCGCCAACCATTGTTGCAAGTGTTGGTCGGTGAATTGGGTTCCATTGTCGCTTACAATTTGATATAGCAAGCCGAACCTGCATATGATAAATTCCCATATGAACTTTTTGGTGTGTGCGCCGTCAATTTTTGCTAGTGGCTTTGCTTCGATCCATTTTGTGAAATAGTCAATTGCCACTATTAAGAACTTAACGTTTCCTGGTGCCGTGGGAAATGGGCCAACAAGGTCTATTGCCCATTTCTGGAATGGCCATGCCGCTGTGACGGGAATTAAGTCGTTTTTAGGGCGCAGGGTGTTTGGCGCGTGGCGCTGGCATGAATCGCACTTGCGCAGTTCAGCCACTGCGTCTGGGTGCATGCCTGGCCAATAATAGCCTGCATTCATTAGCTTGGCCACCACCATTCTAGGTCCTGCATGTAGTCCGCATGTACCTTCGTGGATGTCTCGGATGAGGAAAGAGGCGTCCTCTTTGTCGACGCATCGCAGTAGTGGACCCAGGTATGATCGTCGATAGAGGATTCCATCCGTTAATTGATAGTGCAAGGCTTTGTGCTGAAGTTTTTGTGCTTCCGCTTTGTTATCGGGTAACGTTCCGGATGTGGAGTAAACCTTCAGCGGTGCCATCCAAGAGGTGTTTCCTGTTTGGATGACGTTGACTTGCCTTGTAGGGACTGATGGGGTTTCTTGTAGTTCGACCCGGACATTTTTGGCCATGTGCTCAAAGACTGTGGAAGCCATCTTGCTTAGCGCGTCGGCGGGTTTGTTTTCGCTTCGGTTGATGTGGATGACTGTGCAAGAAGCGAATTTGCGTATGAGTAGTTTGGCCTGCTGCAAGTATAATGCCATCGTGGCGTCCCTTGCGTCATATGTGCCATTTATATGCCGGCTACTAGAAGTGAATCGACATGCGCTTCGATGTGGGAGGCTCCCATTTGGTGTGCGATGCGTAGTCCTGCTAGTAGCGCTTCATATTCCGCCTCATTGTTTGTTGCGGCGAAATCTAATCGAATGGCATACGTGTATTCTTTTTTGTTTGGGCTGATTAGCCGCAACCCTGCGCCGGCGCCATCGGAGTTGGATGCGCCGTCGGTGTAAAGCTTCCAGCTTTCGTTTTCCGACGTTGGTGGTGCAGGGTCTTGCTCTGCTAGACACTCCACGATTTTGTCTGTTGGGATTTCGGTGGCGAAATCTGCGAGTACCTGTCCCTTAATGGCGGGTCTCGGTTTGTAGTTGATAGTGTGTTTGCCGAGTTCGATTGCCCATTTTGCTAGGCGTCCTGAGGTTTCTGGCTTGCGTAAAACGTCGCTGATCCTGTAGTCTGTTAGGACGTTTATTGGATGGCCGTGAAAATACCTGCGCAATCTGCGCGAAGCGTGGATGAGGGCTAGCACTAATTTTTCCATGGTGGAGTATCTAGTCTCTGCATCTAGCAGGGTTCTACTGATGTAGTAGATGGGTGTTTGAACGGTTTTCCGATCTACTAAGAGTACCGCGCCGATTGCCCGCTCTGTTACAGAGAGGTACAGGGTTAGCGGCTCTTTAGGTAATGGTGCTGTGAGAGTAGGTAAATTGATAAGACATTCTTTCATTTCTTGAAAAGCTTTTTCCGCCTCAGGGGTCCAGCGGAAATTACTTTTTTTAAGACAATTTTTTAGAGTGTCTACAAATGGAAAAGACTTGGAAGCATAATTTGAAAGGAAGCGATTGAGGGCGACTAGGCGCCCCATTAGGGTTTGGACTTCCTTGATGGATGTTGGTGAAGGCATTCTTTCGATGGCGAGGACCTTGTCTGGGTTTGCGCGGAAACCGTCCCGCGTGACTATAACGCCTAGGAACTTTCCTTCTTCCATGCCGAAGGAACATTTGCTGGGGTTGAGCTTCATGCGTACCTTTCGCAGTTGATTAAATGTCTTTTGGATGTCTTCCAGCATGTTGGCTTCGTCTTTGCTTTTGATGACGAGGTCATCAACGTATACCTCCAAGCGTACCCCTATCTCGTGGATGAAAGCGCTGTCCATGAGGCGTTGGTATGTAGCTCCCGCGTTCTTTAGACCGAAGGGCATTTTTGTGTAACAGAAGATGCCTGTGTCGGTGCGGAAGGCTGTTTTGTCTTCATCTTCCTTCGCCATTTGGATCTGGTGGTAGCCTTTGTAGGCGTCGAGGAAGCATTTGAAGCGGAATGGCGCTAGGGAGTCTACCTTTAGGTCGATTTCTGGGAGAGGGTAGCAGTCCTTTGGACAGGCTTTGTTTAGGTCTTTGTAGTCGACGCACATGCGCCATCCGCCTGTCGCCTTTCCTACCATGACCGGGTTGGCTACCCAGGTTTGGTAGCGTATTGGGCGGATAATGCCTGCGTGTAGTAGCTCGTTGACCTGTTCGTTCATCGCCTTTGTTTTCTCCGGCCCCATTTTGCGCATCTTTTGGGCGACTGGCTCCACTGATCTGTACGTGTTGAGTTTGTGTTCTGCGATTTCTCGTGGAACGCCGATCATGTCAGATGGTTGCCAGGCGAATATGTCTATGTTTTTGACTAATAGTTGCTTAAGGTGCGCTCGTATGGTGTTGGAGATTTCATGGCCGATGATGACCGTTTGGTCCGGAAATTTAGGGTTTAGAACCCAGTTTTCCGGTTCCGATCGGGTTTGTGTTGTTTGAGGTTTTGCGACATCGATCGCGTGGCATTGCTTGTTGCCGCGGATTATTGCAACGCCGGTTCGGGTCGGGAAGCCCACCATTTGGTGTGGGGTGGAGGCGTTGGCGTTGAATTTTGCCAGGCCTTCCCGCCCTAGTAGGACATCGTGCCGGGATGTTGCTGGTAGGACCATGAAGTCACATATTTCTGTGCGTTCATGAGTGCCATCCGTCAAGGTGACTGGGAAGCTGATTATGCCGCGCGGCATGATGACTTCGTCAATAAAGCCCGAGATTGGTGCGTTGACTGGGATGAGGCGGGCTTTGTCATCGGCGTCCAGTTGTTGGAAACACTGATCGTAGATGATGTCAGTGCTGCTTCCGCCGTCTAGAAACATGGATTGAGTTCTATAGTGTCCAACGACACCGGTGACGATTAATGGCGCAGTTGCGGAGGGTCCGCCTCGTACCCGGGGGAGGAGGACATCCACCTCTTTCCAGGAGTCGTTTACTTCTCTCGAGCGCTTTCCTTTATTTTGGCGTTTTCCCGCGTCGGAGATCATGTTGCAATGATGATGCGGGGTATGCCTGATGTAACTTGTTTGTAGATTCCGGATTGGTTTCTTTCCGGGCTCTTCATTCTTGTCGTCTTGGTTGTTGCGCCCGCCTCTGTTAACGTTTTTGACAAGATGACCGAGTTGGCCTGTCTTTAGTGCCGCCTCTATTTCTAACTTTAGGCTGTAGCAGTTGTCCGTCAGGTGGCCATAATCGTTATGGTATTCGCAGTATTTGGTGTGGTCCACGTTCTTTCGTTTGCCCAACACTTTAGGCTCCCTGAAAGTGACCTGCTCTGTCTTGAGTACTTGTGACGGAGTTTTGGTTAATGGCGTCCAGTCGGTGGTCTTCTTGGATTGGGCTTTGTGGTCCCTTGATTGTTTGTTTGTGATCGTCTGGCGGGCGTCATTGGAGGGCGAGTATTTGCCTTCGTCTGTTGGTCCTGAAATGCGCGACCACACGGATTGCTTGCCCTTGTTTCTGTTAGAGTTGTTGGTTTGGTTATATCCGCGCTGTTGTTTGATGGAGCGCTCCGAGGATGCGTATATTTTTGAAGCCTTGATGACTTCTTCCCAAGAATCGGGGACTCCTGTTTTCCCGGATAGGGTTTTCATCAGATCCTCGCTGCGTACTCCGTGGATGAAGCCTGCGCGGGTTAGTTCTTCTCCGCAACCGATTTGCAGCGCCTCTTTGTTGTAGCGCACGATGTAGTCGTCTATTGATTCGTTGTCTGTGCGCTGGCAAAGGAGGATGTGGGCCTTATCTCGTTTATGCCGCCTGAGATGGGAGAAGTGATCTTTGAATTTTTGGATGAGGTCATCAAAGTCTAAGATGCCCCCAATGGGGAGGTTGTCGAACCAAACTCTGGCTGCGCCGGTAAGGGTTTGTGCAAACAGGTGACACCAAACCTGTACAGGCCAGAGGACTGTGGTTCCGGCGCACTCGAAATCATGCAGATGATCTGTGGGGTCTCGCAGGCCATCGTATCTGCCGATGCTGCTGGGGAGTTTTGCTTGTTTTTCTATAGGTGCGGTGGCTATTCGTTGACAGAATTTTGAACTTAAGGCGAACGACTTAGGCCTGTACGGTCTGTTTAAGTCGTCGTCTTCTTTGTGGTGTGATGTCGCCGAGTGAGTTTTTGCTAGCTTCCGCTTTTTGGCCCTTGAGGCTGTTGCGTCTGAATCGCTGGTGGGTTGGTAGCCGTCGGATTCCGACGCAGAGTCTACTAGGTCCTGGTCGCGTGTGTTCTTACTGCGACCTACACCCTGAGACTTTGGGCGTGCGGTTTGTTTTTCCTTCCCCTTCCGGCTATGTTTGGCGGAGGGGGAAGCCTTACCTTTAGACTTACTGGTTTGGATTTTTGCCAGCATATTCTGGTAGATCTTGGTGTTTTTGAGTTGTTTTCTAAAGAGCCACTCGTCGGGGTCCATGGGTGTGTCGGGTGCGTCCGATTCGGAGGATTCTGAGGCCGAAACCGCACGGGGCGGTGTTTCCTCCCTTGTGGTTGCTGGTTGCGTGTCCTTGTTCGGAGTTTGGAGCGTTGCCGCTCTGGCGGTCTGAACAACCGTAGAGGGGGTTGCTCCCTTGCTTCCGACGGGGGTTAGATCAGCCATTGTGTGAATTAAGGATGTGGTTTTGAAAGTTTTGGGGATCTTTCAGCCGGTACGGATGGCGCCAATGAAGAAACAACGAGTATAATGGGTGGTAAATGGCAGGGTAATATATGGGGTAACGACTTGTGTTCGCAGCAGGGTATAATCCTTAGCTCACAACGATGGTTGGTCTATGGTTGTGTACACAAATGGCGAGCAATCATATGCAATAGACAAGGGTATAAGTGGTTCGATCTTGTAAGATCTACGTCCACTGTAAAAGGTGATCTTTATTGATGAATAATATGAATAACAATACAAGTGGAGATACAAGTGTGTTAGTTCTTATTGGCTGGTTTTCAACGTGCATAGAAAGGAGGTCAAGTCCTCCTTTTATAGGAGATGTATGGGCCAAGGGTCGTCTAGCCCATTCATCGTTGATGGGCCGGGCTTTGAGGATCGGGCCGGCCGGTTAGTAGGCCCACCTAGTTGGATTCTAATCTTTAGTTAGATAAAGTGATCCAAGTTGAGGAGGGCTTCTTTCGATTGGACCACGTGTCGCCTCGTGGTTGGCTGGCCGGGAGGTGCTTTGTCCTCCATACACGTGGCGTGTTGTGGATGGTCGGCAGGGGTGTCAGTTGTCAGGCGGCTGACCACTTGGCAGCTGACACCTGACGAGAGGAAGCCAGTTGGGTTCCAAGGGGGATGTTTCTCGGGTGCCGCCAACTGGTGCCTCCGCGCCTTTGGCGCTGCTGTGTCTTTGGAGTAATATTCCCGGCGGGGAGTAGGGTGCGCCTAAAAGCGGTACCCTACCCCTTCAAGTATAATAGGATAATTTGAGATTATCACCTTATGCTTCATTAATTAGAAGACTGATGTAACTTTATGTCTATGCTTGTTTATGATATTGTTTGTATTGCTTGATACTAGACTTGTCTAGATTGATGAAAAGCATCTAATGGAACATTACAATATCTTTAAGAAACAAGAGACTATAATCTAAAGAAGAAGTGAGAACCTAAAGTGATTGACTACTCTTACTCTAACTTTGTTATATTCAAAGGAAATCAAGTGTCAATTTCGGGGTATATCATAATGTCAGCGGACATAACTATCTCATGAAGGAGTCATAAGGAACTGTAACAACAACCTAAGTCATCATGACATAATGTGTTGTTGATCACAACAGAATGGTCATTAAATGTTGTTGGTAAATTTATCATATAATGCTAATTGATATGCACATGGTTATCTTACAGATTACAGATCAAATGCATGTAGGGTCATGCATACAAACTGGAGAAGATATAGAAACGTTGGCTAATGTTGTAGTGAGCACTACCAAACTTATTAAAATCTTTTTATTATATAGTTATTTTTTTTACCATGTTGAATCTTTGGAGTACTTGGTTATTTATATACTTCTAAAAAGCAAAGCTTTTATGCAATAGGGTATTGTAAGGTGTGCTTTAAGGGTTGTACTTTCTTTGGTTTGTTGTGAGTTATGCAACAAGGGTTGTACCTCACCCCACACCATGCCTTCACCTTACCATCATCTTCTTATCTTTTCTTTCAAGAGTTCATCTGACCTGCTTCTCTGATCTCTCTCTTTCTCTCTGCAAAGACAACCCAAAATTAAGTGTTCCATCTTTAAGATATGCAAGCGATAACTCTGGTCCTGGTCGATTAGGGTTTCCGACTCCATGGTGTTGCAGGTCCTCATTATTAGCAGATCTGATGAAGCCTAGGGTTCTAATTGGTAGTTATCGGCAACATGGATTAGGGTTTCATGTTGTATCTTCCTGTTATCTTATTGAAAGATGTGTTTATTGAGCAATTAAGACCAACTTCTTTTGTTTGTTTCACTTTCACATATGTATTCATCATAGTTTTTGGATTCACCGAATTTTTTATCAGTTTTGTTTTAATAGGTATATGTCGGAAGTTGTCCAATGGAGGACACCGATTTGATTTTAAAGGGTTCACAAGTTTTGAGCTTTGCCTTTTTTTTTGCTAGGTTTGTGATATATGTGCCTAAATTTTGCAGCTATGTAGGTTTATTTTTGATTGGGTTCCATTTTTGTTTGTTTCTGCTTCTGTACTGAAACGTTGTTATAGTGTTTGTAAGCTTTATTAAGTATATCGATTGTATGCTTGCTAGGTGTTTGATAACATGTTTGACTTATGCTTTGCTCAACATTTGATTCATATGAGTGCATATTATTGGTTACTAACTAATACTAGCTGTTAGAATCAGTTTATTGATTTTTACGATATGCATATTGGGAGCACAAGTGAATGTTTTATTCCATGAAAGTTGGTGACTAGAAGTAATACTAATTACCTTAACTGTAAAGTAACATGAGTCATGTTGAGATTGTACATGCATAATCTGAAGTGTCAAAGCTGGCCTCATGCTCTCCATTGCAATAAATGAACTAATTTTTTTTACCAAAAAAATAAAAAAAATAAAATAAATGAACTAAATTATTTATCAAACTAATTTTGTCCATGTTTTATACTATACTTGAAATGCTTTCTTAGCTGTAGAGTGTAGATTACTTGATGTGTATCAATGTCACTCTTTTCTCTGTTCTTTACTCAACAAAGAACCTTCCACTTCATGGTTTTGTTTTGCTATGTATGTAATTTGACATCATTATGATGTTTATTGCAGCTTTAAAAGCTTGGTTGGTATGACAGCTTAAGGCATGGTGTTCTGTTGTGAGGTAATGACAGCTTTCGAGCTTTCTGTGGCGATGACCTGCGTCGATGTTGCTGCTACCGGCGGTTTGTGAATTTCTTTGGCGTGAATTTGTTGTTAAACTTATTTATAGATTCGTTGATTGTTTCGTGCAATTTGTGTTTATTATAATCATGTTTTCGCTGTTGATGGCTAGCAGTTTCAGAATTGTGTAACACTTGGTTTCGCGTATTTCTCAGGTGCAGGTTCTGGTGTTAGGCGTTGGCGCGTTGCAACTACTGTTGGCTTATCAAGGTATTTGTTTGCTGTTGTATGTAGGTTCAGTGTCTTATGTGGGTATTTAGCTGGTTATTAAACTATCAGCGTGTATGTATGCGACCAGTTTAGCCAATTCGTTGCAATCATCTTTGGTGTTTTTTACGCATTCATTCCTTATGATACGTCTTATTAGGCCATAACTTATGGATATAATGTTAGTAATAAGTCGTTCTGGGGTCTTGTCATGTAATATGTTTTTAACACGTTATCTTAGTTCTTAGTAAGATGTATCGAGTACTGTAAGAGCTATTTCTCTTTTACTAAGCGTTTCGAGTATCTGTGTTATTTGTATACCCTGTTTGTGTTTGCCTTATGATTGTTGCCATATCCATCTACCTCTTAACAAAAAATCCGTCACCAGATTGTCCCCGCCGCAACGCGCGGGGGGCGTAATCTAGTTAGATCTAATTTGAAAACCCCAAATTTTCATCAAAACACACTGAATTATATTTTCTCATTATATCAATTTTAAATGGTCAAAAGGTCATCAACATTTGGGCATGACACATATGATTTGAACGCATATAATTTAAGATATTCAAATGTGCTTTTGCTGCAAGACGTCAACTGAAGTGACCGAGAGACTCATGAAAGGGCGTATGGGTTAATTAATCTTGTATGGCTTTGGAATTATTATTGGATAAGTTGTGCTTTTGACTTCAAAACTTTGACTGCTTACAATTTATAGGAAGCCATGGAAGAGCCGAATCGTTGTCGCTCGCTGCATCCCTAAGCCACCAGGCATCCTTCAAAATCTCTCTTCCAATATAAAATTAATGGATAATGTAAAGGGAATTTGGAGCAAAAGCATCGCTTTTGATGTTTCTTGCTAATACATTCTGTGTTTTCGTTAAGAGTATTTGTTTGGACCTCCATTTGATTATTTTTTACCCAAATTGCTGAAGAAAAAAAACTATATTATTCTTCGGCAAACTAAGAGATGACACGAACCCAATTTGTTGACTCCTAAATTAATGTATATAAATCTTTTAGAATAGCCCATCATGAGAGATCAAAATAAGATAGACACCCAAGTAGCATGGTCAATACACATTCGAGTTTGAGTCACGAGGTCTACTGTATGGCATATGTTGAAATCAACTGAAAACATAAAAGTCATAGTTGATGTCATGTTCATGTTGTGCATCCACCATACCATATATCACGAGATGATTAATAAACTAACAAAAACAATGCCACATTATAAATTGTCGTTCGCAACATCACGTGGGTTAGTTGAGACACCCGCTACAACATGCGTGCATTCCCACTAGTAATTTATTATATGTATAAGATCAAATTCCTAAACTTGGATACGAGGAAAAACGAAGGTCTTAAACCCAACTAAATAACTAATCCATTTATGTGTCACTGTGTCAGTATGTAATATAATACTACTTGGGCCGATAGATATGCCCCAAAAGAGCCTTCCATAAAAGGATATGGCCCAAAATAACACTAAAAGACATGACCCATGTGTATAACCTTAATAATATTGAATACTGACTTTTATGATATCGTTTTTATATATCTATATTTATATTTATATCTATATCTATACTGGTATAGGTTCTTGTACAAAGTACATTTTTCGTACAAAGTGTGAGAAGTCTATATAGTCATTGTGTTTTAAAGTTTGGCTATAATGTTTTTGATTCTTTTTGCATTGATTTATATAAAAAAGCACCAAACGTTACAATTTAAAACACAATCAAATGTATTCTAGACATTAAATTTAAAACACACTGATTACTATCTTCGTATGGTGTTTTAGATTGCATGTTGAGAATACATTAATTAGTGTTTTAAATTGTTAATTTTTGTGTTTTTCTATATAATATTATGCCAAAGGAACATAAAACATCATGCCTAAAATTTAAAGCACAATGCCTATATAGACTTCTCACACTTTGTACGAAAAATGCACTTTGTATTGGAACCTCACCCTATCTATACTACATTATAAAGGAGGAGGCATGGACAAATATGCTTAAATTGTCCAAAGTTAAGATGGCATATGAAGAGTTCCTTGCTTCACACCCAAGATGTCATGAAAATTCTTCCAATACTACCCCTATTTGCAAAAGCAACTTGTACATTTTTTGTGATATTGAATGAAATGGTTGAATGCATATTAATATTAATGTAGAAAAGCTCTGTGTTCCCGAGTTAACTTAACGAGGGAAAAGAAAGGAAATGAAAGGAAACAACAATTTGATTGTGTTCCCGAGATTCATTTAAGGAGGGAAAAGAAAGGAAAACAGAACATAATGTGTTCCCGAGTTTCATTTAAGGAGGGAAAAGAAAGGAAATGGAAGGAAAACTAGGCAAAATCTTTAAGTTTAGTTTTTCTTCCGATTTGGAAGGAAATGAAAGGAAAAGATATTTATCCTTTCTTTTCCTTTCCCTTCCTTTCCTTCGATTCTTTTCCTTTCCTTTCCCTCTTTAAGCTAACTCGGGAACACAGCGTAAAGGTTGCCTACACCTTGCTATTTATGTAAATCATTATTCCATGTTAAAGAAATTATTAATAAGGTTAAATACCTTTTATATAAAAGTTATCAATTTTTTTGAAGGATTTTGTTTTTGAAACAATATTCATAAAGTCATCTATTAAATTTTGAAAGCATCTTAAATTATTATATTATGAATCAAAACTTCAAGTTTTTTAAAGTCTGTGTTTATAAAATCACATATATTATTATATAGTAATTAGACTCAAGAAATAGAATGTTATTTGGGAATCAGATCCGAAATTTCGAATGAATCAAGTTTAGATTTTGTACAATCATAATCATTTGGAACAACTGGTGTAGAAGTTGCTTTTAGAAATTTTGACGCAGTGGTGGGTGAGAAAACAGAAATACATGTGTTACATATTTATTATTATTATTATTATTATTATTATTATTATTAATATTATTATCTATATCTATACTACATTATAAAAAAGGAGGCATTGGTAAATATATCCAAAGTTAAGATAGTATACCAAGGATTTCTTTACAATTCTCTAAATTTTACCATTTTTCTTCCCTAAGTGCCCCTAGAAGATAATCACGCTACTTGTTTTTCCATTATGTTCATTCATGCGTTAAAGTGATTCTCCTCACAAGGGTTCCTCCTTTAATCGGTTACAAACTGTATATAGCTCAGGCAAGCAAAAAGTTTATAACACCCATTCATCAATATTATCAATCATAATCCTTTAATTTCACCAACAACAACTATCAAGTATCAGGAAGCGAAGTGCTATAATGAAACTCTGATGTGCGTCAAGAAATGGAATTTATGAAGCTATACTACATAATCATATTTTAGGTTTATATTAAAAATTAACTCCTTATCTTTACAAAAATCTGTTTTGCATTGCAGAAGATTGATGAGTGTGTTGGTGAAACAGAAGCAGATGTCGATAACCCTGTCCTCAAGGCTGAGCAAGATGCACATGTATCTATCGACGGTTGATTGTAACAAAGTTTTCTTGTAAATGGCACACTGAAAGCAAATATATTAAGGTTTATTTTGTAATTTCAATATCACACAAGTAAGCCTAATAAAACCTTTTTGGTTATTTCATATACATCGTTTTGCATTCAAAGACAATGGAATAAAGACAATATGTTTTTACACTTTTCCTACAACTTGGTGGGCTAACACGGCTACACTTGTGCATTGTTCAAAAAAATATATTTATCTTAACCGTCCCGCAACAACGCGCAGGTTTCCCGCTAGTTATCTTATTAAGGAGGAGTGATGGCCAATATAGTCAGTTTCATTTCCGTACAACTTAAGAAGCAATATTTACAACATATTTAAGCAAGAAATTTAAGGGTATTATGGGGATGTTAGTGACAATTAAGGAAACCTAATCGACTACAACCTGCATTTTCTTCAATTCGACATTCAAAGCCCATTCGATGGAATGCCTGTTTCAATACCCTTGTGTTTATGATGGGTAATGTTGGTTCCATATACCTAATCGCATCACAAATTCATGTTAGATTTTGCCTACTCTTTCATCTATCTATTGTTTATTATTCCATTGTTCATGACATTTCTTCAATTAGCCCTTCAATCTATCTAGAAAGTCCGAACTCCTTGGAAATCTCTATAACTTTTTGTAATTAGGTTCGTTTTTTATTTATATAACACCATCGGGGAGCCACCGGATCTGTAACACAATCTTTCACCAACCGAACCAACCACCACATCCACCATCGGACCATAACCAGACCCAGATCTGACCCGAACCAAAGACCTTAACCAAAACATATCGGGCCACAACAAACCGAACTAAAAACGACCAAATCGGCCTTGACTTACATGATCCTCAACTGAAACAACAACTGCCACCAACATCCACCCTCAATCGACAATCGAACCACCGCGTGCCCCAAACCCAAACAACACACCTCCGACTAGACCACCACTGTCTCCTGTTGCCCCTTTTTGAACAATCATCGGCCTCCACAACCCCCTTCCAGATCCACCATCGAAAACCAAACACCTTAGGCCACCACCGACCTGACCACCAACCATCGACCACCATAGCCTCATCCGAAACTATCTTGTAAAATTCCACAACCTTTACTGCCTTGAACCACCATAATCGAACACCGTAGCCCACCTTCGGGCCTATAAGACACGCAGCCACCACCAAAGATGGTGGTGTCGGCCGTTGCTGCCAAGCAGAGAAGGAGAGAGGGCCG
Organism: Ambrosia x helenae; assembly: GCA_030844895.1. NCBI lineage: Eukaryota > Viridiplantae > Streptophyta > Magnoliopsida > Asterales > Asteraceae > Ambrosia > Ambrosia x helenae. Next base: position 10,961,957 of record CM061223.1, read on the forward strand.
AGTTGAGAGGAAGGGGTTAGAGAGAGAGGTTAGAGAGAGAGACGGGTTTAGAGAGAGAGTGGCTAGGGTTTCTTGTTGGCTGTTAAAATGAAGGAGGTAAAGAATATGATATTTTTATAGGTAGGTTAGGTTAGGTGTAGTATACCTCGTATTCGAACCCGTTTAAATGTTGTAAGCCTCGGTTTTATTTTGGTTCAGTAATAAATTACAAAAGTTAGTCGGTTTTGTTCGTAACTAAAAATAACAATACACCGAACAAAAATATAAATATTTTCGTTGTCCGACGCGTGCTCTCCGAACACGCGTTTAAATCACATTATAAGACTCGATCACGTTAAAACGATATGTTAACTTCCGAAACTTAATAATTAATAATATTTATAATATATAAATACTTCAAATAATTAAAATCACATCGGTATTGATCGGAAGTTGCCGGTTGTCACATTTTCCCCCTGTTACAGAAATTTTGTCCTCAAAATTTGAGGTATAAATGGCACGAGATAAGGTTTCAGAATCAACTGAATGCAAAGTGTAGACAATAACTTTATCAACAAATATTATTGACGCACCTCAAACGAAGCAACTAATGCACCAACCTTTTCATTACACACCGCAAGGTGTGTTTGGATTTAAGGCAATAACAAACAAGTTGATGAAAACGAGGCATGCCAATCAAGATCACTCATTATTCCAAGTCGATTGAATATTCACCGCAAGGTGCTGTATCAGTTCCCAACAATTTGTTTCAAGCAAAGTGTTGACTTTAAAGAAACTCATCGACGAAGTATCAAAAGATTCATTGCCCACAATGACCTGACACATCAAGACTAGAAAGCAAGCATTACGAAAAACGTAATGATAACAAATCATTAATGAAACAATTGTTCGCTGTGAAGCCCTACAATGGACCTTCACAAATTTAAAGAATCCGGACATACAACTGTTGACACGTGTACAAAATACATGTCTAATTATGTGAAAAGAATAAGGAATCAACAAAAAATAGATTCCTTTACGATTGAATGTTGAAGGCCACAAACACAAAATAAGAGAGATGTAAATCATACTCAAAAGATATAACTAGGTTCTACAATATGAACCTTAGAAGCTCAAGAAACAAGATCATCAAGATCTTAAACTGGTTTAAGAAAATCGAAGTCACACGTCCGCAACAACAAAAGAATGAATAACCCTTATCTCCTATTTATATATACAACAATATATAACAATCTAGATACCCTTACGATAGAATTTCTTAGAACTATCAAGTGCCTGTAAATTTGCAATAACGTGACGTCTACGTTATCGAAAATTTACTTAACAAGATCTTCCTATTAACCTCCATCATGATTTATATCACAAGCACTCGTTACATTCACATAATAGCACATATATATTACATAATATAATGTTTGTCGTGTGTGCCACCTTTCCCCGTGCTTTTCCCGTCCGTGTTCCAGCTTCGCAGTATCATCGGCAAAACAAGGTGCCTCATCAAGACGTTTCTGACCCAAGTCGACCATGACGACATAGCATACTCTGAACCTGGGTATGCAAGACCGCACATGCTACAACAATCCCTTTGCCAAGTTGTCCAACTAACATGTGCGCGCTCTCGATATGTCCAAGCTTGAGTCGACATCCATTAGCGATACATATTATTTCCGAAACTTACTTATATACTTTACATAAATGCACACAATATATAAACAAGTAAATTGTTCCTCATACCAAAAAACAATGACTCAGCTAAACTCTATGTGAATATTCATTCTGATATCTAAAGCGATGACTCGCTAGTCACTAGTGAAGTATACCTAGCCATCACGTGCTGTTATCCTTTCTATATACAATTATAGGACATACTCACTTACTATTCACATATGAAAAATAAATGGTCCTTGCGATAAAGAAACGTACACTGAGCTAGTGTAATTTAATAGACTAATAGTCATGTAACTTATTTGGCAACGGTTGGAATTTTGATTCCTAGGTGTTCGTGCTAAATATTTTGGTCCCTACTTCAAAACAAACTCAGGTTAAAGCCTAGATATCTACACAGACACCTAATTCGCTAAGACTTAGGGCTCTGATACCAAACCGTCACTCTGATACCAAAGAGTCGGTGTTGCTTGACATCTTCAGGATCATAGTTTGTTGCTTTCAATGCCGAGTAAGCCCTATGCTCCACTTCTATCGGTAAGTGACACGCCTTTCCGTACACGAGTCTGTACGATGTGGTACCAATCGGGGTCTTGTATGCTGTATGTAGTGCCCAAAGTGCATCGTCGAGACGATCGGCCCAATCTTTTCTGTTAATCCCCACAGTTCTTTCAAGAATTCTTTTGATGGCTCGATTTGTAACTTCTACCTGACCATTAGCTTGGGGATGATAAGGAGTGAAGAACCTCTGCTGGCAACCATATCTCTGTAGTGCTTTCTCCAACTACTTGTTGCAGAAGTGGGATCCTCGGTTACTGACGAGGGCTTTGGTACACCGAACCTAGCAAATAGAGCTTTCAAAAATCTAACAACAACCCTGGCATCATTTGTTGGTAGTGCCTGTGCTTCGACCCATTTAGAAACATAGTCAACTGCAAAAAGAATGTAGAGATTTCCCTTGGATGGTAGGAATGGTCCCACAAAGTCTATACCCCAAACATCGAAGATTTCATAGACAACAAACCCGGTCTGTGGCATTTCATCACGGGCATTGATATTGGCGGCTCTCTGGCATGCATCACAACCTTGGACAAGAACGACAACGTCTTTAATAATTGTGGGCCAATAAAATCCTGCTTCATAAACTTTTTGAGCCGTATTTCCCGCGGCGTGGTACCCTCCTGTAGGACCTTCATGACACTGTCGTAGAATCTCTTGGGCTTCTTTCCCGTGAACACACCGGCGAATAACACAATCGGGGTAAATACGGAAAAGGTATGGATCCTCCCAAAGAAAATACTTTAAATCGGAAAAGAATTTCTTCTTCTCATAATATGACTGTCCTTTAACGAGCATTCCACTGGCCAAATAGTTTTCATAATCAACGTACCAGGGTTATGAGTCAGGGTCTTCGATCCAGAGGATTTGTTCATGCGGAAAGTCGTCATGGATTTCGTCTTCCTTCTTGTCGGGTGGTACTTCTTCGAGACGGGACAAATGATCGGCTGCAACATTTTCGGCCCCCTTTTATCTTTTATTTATATATCAAACTCCCGCAGTAAGAGAATCCACCGTATGAGCCTCGACTTTGCGTCTTGTTTGTTGAAGAGATGGCGCAGAGCGGCATGATTAGTGTAGACGATGGTCTTTGACAAAATAAGATACGAACGAAACTTGTCAAAAGCAAATACCACAGCAAGGAGCTCTTTCTCGGTCGTCGTGTAATTTTATTGGGCATCATTAAGGGTATTGCTTGCATAATAGATTGGGTGAAAACATTTATCTTTCCTTTGCCCCAAAGCTGCTCCTACCGCCATATTACTTGCATCACACATCAACTCGAATGATAGGCCCCAATCTGGAGGAATGACAACCGGTGCTTCAACCAACTTTCTTTTTAGGCAATTGAACGCCTCAAGACAATCTTCAGTAAACACGAACTCACGATCTTTTTCAAGAAGATGAGTGGGTGGACGAGCGATCTTCGAGAAATCCTTGATGAATCTTCTATGGAAACCGACATGACCGAGAAAACTACAAATTCCCGTAACCATAGTAGGAGTGGGAAGCAACGAAATTGCTTCAACTTTGGCCTTGTCAACCTCGATCCCTTTGTCTGAAATTTTATGCCCCAAAACAATTCTTTCCTTTACCATAAAATGGCACTTTTCCCAATTGAGTGCCAAATTCACTTCTCCACACCTTGCCAACATTTTCTTAAGATTGCCAAGACAATGATCAAACGAACTTCCAAAAACCGAGAAATCATCCATAAAAACCTCCATAAAGTCTTTAATCATGTCATGAAAAATAGCCACCATGCAGCGCTGGAAAGTAGCGGGGGCATTGCATAGCCCAAATGGCATCCTCCTGTAAGCGAACGTGCCTTATGGACAAGTGAAAGTGGTTTTCTCGTGGTCTTCGGGGTCAATTGGGATCTGAAAGTACCCGGAAAAACCGTCGAAAAAACAATAATATTGTTGCCCGGCTAGCCTTTCCAACATCTGGTCAATGAACGGTAGGGGAAAATGATCCTTCCTTGTAGCATCATTGAGCTTCCGATAATCAATACAAACTTGCCAGCCTGTGACATTCCTTGTGGGAATAAGTTCATTTTGTGCATTGGTCACGACTGTCATACCACCCTTTTTTGGAACCACTTGGATAGGGCTCACCCAAGGTGAGTCAGAAATGGGATAAATCAAGCCGGCGTAAAGCAACTTAATTACTTCTTCTTTTACGACCTCTTGCATATTGGGGTTAACTCTTCGCTGCCTTTGCACACAAGGGCGGTATTCATCTTCCATGAGGATCTTGTGTGTGCAAAGTGAAGGGATAATACCTTTAATATCCATCAGCTTCCAGGCGATTGCTTTCTTGTGCTGCTTCAAAACTTCCATCAACTTTTCTTTTTCTTCTTTTGACAATTCGGCTGCTATGATGACGGGAAGCTTGCAGTCTTCTTCCAGAAAAGCATACTCCAGGTGGGATGACAATTCTTTGAGTTCCAAGGATGGTGGTTTTTCAATTGAGGGCTTGGCTTTTTCTTCGGGACTTTGTTCTTGGAGTTGAGTTTCTTCGGGCTCTTCTTCAGGAAAAACATGCTCAATACGATAACTTTCAAAAACCATAGGATCATTTTCACCAATTAAGGAAGTGGGTTCTTCAAAATCATCTCCCCCCCCCCCCCAGAACATCACAGAGATAATACCCTGCAACATGATCGAAGTCGGTGATGGGGGCAGACAGATCGTCTTGAATACTTGGACACCGCATAACTTTCTTCAAGTCAAAACCTAATTTTTCACCATTAATCATTACTTTAAGTCTTCCTCCCCGCGCATCAAGTAGAGCCAATGCGGTGTTGAGGAAAGGTCGTCCTAAGATGATAGGACTCTCCTTCCCAGGAATATTGATCACTACAAAATCCATCAGGAAGATAGTATCACTGAGGCCAATCAAAACATCTTAAGCAACTCCTTGGGGTTACCACACCAAACGGTTGGTGAGGTAAAGTTCTATTCTTGTGGGTTTCAGATTTTGCTGCTGGAACTTTCGGAATATAGAGGCAGGAAGAATGTTGACGTTGGTCTGCAAATCGGCAATGGCTCGGGTGTAGATATTTTCTCCCACGGTGCAAGGGATCATAACTCTATCAGGGGGTATTTTTTCTTGGACAATGGCTGAACAAACTTTGTTGGCGGCTATGATGACTCCTTCTTCAAGAGTATCCTTTTGGAGAGGATATCTTTTAGAAATTTAAAGTGAGCGGGGAGTCTGAGCTGACAATCGGCATAGGGGATGTTGGGTTGCACTTCCGTCATCAAGGAATTGAACGCGTGAAGTCTTTCCTCCATGGTGGGAACAAGAACATCTTCAATTTCTTCCTTTGCTCCCAATGGTAAATCGCGAACTTCTTCCTTTGGTTGGGCTTTCATCTCTTCCTTATCAGCTGCATCTTCCATAGCATAAATATACCTAAGGTAGTTTTTGACCGCCTCAAGATTCTTCGCAAACTTCTTCAAGTCAATTAGTGGAGGGTCTGGTTCAGGTATGGGTTCAGGTTCAGGTTCCGGTTCATATTGACTTTGTGGTAGTGAGGAAAATAAATGTGCTAATGGAGATGGCATGTAAGGTAATGGGCTAGGAATAGGTGCAGGTAAAGGTGCAGTAAATTGGTAGGGTTGTGGTAAAATATAGGTGGTGATTCACCCACGTGATACATTATATTGAGTGCATCAGGTGATGGTGGGATAGGATCAAATGGTGGTGGTGGAGATCTAGCTGGTGAGGGTGGTTGAGAGCTTAATCGGCAACCATCGATGTGGTAAATTTCTTCAATGGGGTTTTGAGGAAATGGTGAAGGGTTATAAGGTGGTGGTTCAAATGGGGGTGAATAGTGGTTGTTATACTCTGGAAGATACCAGGACAAATAGTCCTCACAGTTGTGGTAGAACGAAGGTCCACCACAACATTCACAAAACTACTGAACATAAAACCCCTCATAGTTGAAAAAGTTCTCTGTCACGAACCGATCTTCATCCATGTGATCCATCTGAAAAAGCTATCAAAAACAAACTTGCAAAATAATTAGTAACAAGCAGCTTAAAACTTTTCTCTGGAATATGTCGTATCCCCGGCAACGGCGCCAAAAACTTTGATGTCGTGTGGATTAGGTCTTTTTAAACGTCTTTTTTAAAACCAACGCTTTCCGAAAGAAGTGTCAAGACTCGGTGAAAAAGGGTAATTAAATGAGACCTTTAAATTAAAACACTTCTCTAAGTTTTAAATTTATAAAACTAAAACGATATCTGCTGGCTATTCTAAGCCCACACGATAGGCAAGTGGACCTATCGGGCGTAGTATAGAGGCTATAGCAAGTACCGGGTATCGAACCCTAAGATACGGTTTCCCCTACTCAGCCCTAAGAGCGACCGAAGTAAAAAACAATACCAAACAAAGTGCTGCTTCGGGATCCAACTTATTTTTGGGATGGATTAATAGTAGTTATTCGGTTATGTGGTGTGAACAAGTGCGCTTTATGCTTAACTTGGAGTTCCTACAGCATTCTCCAGAGGTGTCTGTTTTCGCAAGAGAAACTGTGTTCTTGTTTTAAAATGAGGTCTCCCGAACCGGTAATCTCACCTCTCAACAATAACATACAGACTACTCAAGACTGTGTATACCCAACCCCGAATGATCCAACTCCCAAAGCTGCAATAATGACATCTAATCACTCAAAACCTTTATGGACAACTTGCCGGTGGCCGGAGCATGACCGAACAAGAAACCACTCAATATCATAAAAGAGTCGTGACTAACCAGCACACGTGCATCCTTTACTTGAACCAATTAAATATTTTAAAAAGTGAGTGGTATATCACTAACTGTGTAGCAGTATAATGATGAGAGAAAATAAAGACAGTTTTCTCTCAACACGGGTTCATCAAGCCTTAACTTGCGCCAAAGCTTTCACGAAGACAATGAAGCTAAGTTGTAAAACTAATGTCTGACTTATCACTAGGACCGAGTATAAAGACCGTACCGACCCTAAATGAGATCTTGATAATAGAGGATTAAGCCACTAAGTGTGTGTATTTCCACCCACAAATGGGCTAATCACTACACGCGGGATTATGTTAGCTTAAGAGTGCATGGGTTGTTAAACGCCATGGGTACACCCATAAGTCCTCCCACTTCCTATCAAGACACCCACAAGACCAAAGACTAGTTAATTAGTTAATTAATTCATCAAACAAGGTTTTAAGTGAAAAGAATTTAACAAGAACACAATACCACTTAACAAATAAAAACTATATAATCCATGCGAAAATAAGTCTTCACCCAAGCAACACTCAACTAATCTAGCCAAACATTGGCTTTACATCTTGCACACTATAATGGGTGTTTAAAGAACATATAGTTGTGAGTGTAATGGGGATTAAAGAGGGTGGTTTGGGTGATTTTTAGTAATCTCTCTCTCAACTCTCAATCACCAAGTATTTATGGAGTGATCCAAAGCTCTAAAGGTCACTTACAAGACCCCAAAGATGGCTGAAGTGTGAGAGAAACTCGGGTGAAAAGGAATGCCCAAAATGTGGAGTGGATGCCTCTATTTATAGGCAAAACATCCCCGGCACACCCTTGACGACTTCTGGCATGACCCTGCTCGCCAACGCTTACTGTTGCATAGTCCTTTCATGCAGAATTGTCTGTACCAGGGCTGGCACGCCTGTGCTCCTTACCCTTGCACGCTCGTGTTGTCTGTTGAGAGTAACTGTCTTATCAGCCTTGGTCGGTTTAAGCCTTGGAGAACACGCTGCATTAAAGCACGACCGTGCCACTATGTAGGGCATGCCCGTGCACATCAGAAAAGCTTAGTTTTGCCTCCTGCTGACTTAGAAATGCTGACTGGTTGACCTGGGATAAGTGCACGACCGTGCATAGGCATGAGCGCGGCCGTGCTTCATCTGGATGACTGGATCATCTCCGAAAGTCTTCAAATCCTTGCCTTTTAATCCGGTTTTCACTTCTTTTCACTTTCCACATTCCCGTGACAATGCCAAGATAAAAGCATGAAATTAGATGATAATTAGGTGAAAACATGTATATAAAACCTGCTAATTTTGGGACTCATAAAAAATTGTTACCTCAGTCAGGTGCACGACCGTGCTCAGTCATGGGCAGGGGCGTGCTCATCTAGAAGAAACTGTTTAAATTTCCTGCGTAACCCGTCTGACACACCAGAACGTGCACGGCCATGCACACCAGTGTGCATGGGCGTGCACCTCTGTAAACCCACCAGAACTTTTTAAGTTTCAAATTTTAACCTATTTTCCAATTTAAAATCAGTTTTAGATAAAAAACCAGTTTAGACGGTTGAACCAATTAAAAACCAGAGTGCAGACTAAGCCGCACAGACGTGCTCATTACCTGAGCACGGGCGTGCAGCCACTGGACAGAATTAATTAATTTTTCTGCAAAAATTTAAAGCATATGAAGCTGAACCGATTCTGTTGTGTTTTGCAGGAGATGCGGAGAAGATATGCCACTATAGAACTACCACCACACCAGATGGCTGAGGCTGAGGAGTCCATCCCAGAAGACACCCACCACTGGTTATACTTTAACCAGGAAGGTGAAGAACAAGACGCATACAGGCGCTTACTCCTCCTTCAGTCTAGGCAGATTGGGGATTATCGCCCTGTAGATTACGATTCTGTAAGATCCGTGTGATGCATCTTTATTTACTTTACATCAGGGTAACGACATAGCTTTTCTATTCTTTATGTTGATGACATTCTTCGTGTCACGCCCTCTGTCAAACTCAGAGGCCAACTCATGGCAAAACTTGCTCGTGAATTTTCTATGAAGGATCTCGAGCCCCTCAGCTACTTCCTTGGCATTGCTGTCTCTCGCACCAAGGATACCATGTTTCTTACTCAGGAGTCTTATAGCACTGACATTATTGCTTGGGCAGGCAAGCAGTCTTGCAATCCTGTCGCCACCCCAATTGACACTAATACCAAACTCAGTGCCTCGGGCGAATTATTTCATGACCCCACTCTCTACTGAAGCTTGGCTGGGGCACTTCAGTACCTCACTTTCAAGAGACCGAATATCACGTATGCTGTTCAGCAAGTATGCATGCATATGCATTCACCATGTGTGTTTCATTGGAATGCATTGAAAAGGACCATCCTGTACATAAAGGGAACTACTTTTTTCGGCTTGACTTTGGGTCGGTCTCCTAGACCGTCCCTAACTGCTTACACTGATGCTGACCGGGCCGGTTGCCCCGATACACGGCGCTCTACTAGTGGCTATTGCATTTATTATGGTGACAACTTGATTTCTTGGTCCTCTAAGAACCAAAGCATAGTATCCAGATCCAGCGCCAAAGTAGAATATCGTGCGGTTGCTAACGTTGTTGCAGAGATTTGTTGGCTACGCAATCTTTTATTGGAATTGTATCACCGATTGGCCCGCGCGACATTAGTCTATTGTGATAACGTGACTGCGATTTATTCATCAGGGAACCCCGTAAAACATCAGCGTACTAAATACATTGAGTTAGACATACATTTTGTTCGGGAACAGGTTCAACAAGGACAGGTACGTATTCTACATATCCCGTTGCGTTATCAGATAGATGATATCTTCACCAAAGGTTTACCTCGAGTTCTCTTTGAAGACTTCTGATCCAGTTTCAGCATCCGGTCTCCTTCCTCTTCGACTGCGGCAGTATAATAACATTGTATATTAAGAGGGTGTTTGGGATTGAGTTACAAAACAACTTATTGACTTATTGACTTCTTCCAAAAAGCCAATAAGTCAATAAACTATTTGTGTAAACCAAAAGCACTTTTAGTTTTGGCTTTTCAATAAGGGTGGAAAAGTTATTTTCAAAAGGTCAGAAATCTTGGCTTTTGGCTTTTTACCCTAATAAGCTAAGCCAAACACTTTCTAAAAAACAACTTATTGACTTTTCCCACCACAAAAGATAACCCAAACACTTTTTTAGAAACTCATTTTCAAAAAAGTTATAAGTCAATAAGCACTTCTGACCAAAAGCACTTTTGGAGTTAAATAAGCAATCCAAAACACCCTCGGGTATGTTTGGCAAAACTAGCTGGTGGCTTGTAGCTGGAAACTTTTTAAATATATTTTGGTATTTGGCAGAGTAGCTGGAGCTTTTAATAAAATGTATAAAATGACCAAAATGGACATAATTAAAAGCTTGTAAAGAATGTTTTTATTTTATTTTTAAAATAGAATGGGTATTTGTGTCATTTACTAATTAAAAGCTTGTAGCTAGTAGAGCTTTTTTCTTAAAAGCTACAACTAGTAGTTTTTCACTATAGAGCTTTTTCTCCTAACCTAAAAGCTTCAACTTTCTTCAACCAAACAAGGCTAAAAGCTTGAAGCTTGAAGCTCCTAAAAGCTCTTAAAAGCTCCTTGCCAAACATACCTTAAGTATGATTGTATTTGTATTTATTGTATTTATCTCTATCCATATATAGAGCGATCACGTGTAATTATAAATATTGAGGTAATCAAATGAGAAAGGACACGGATCATATTCTATTAGGTACAACCCTTCTTAAAAAAAAGTTTTGGTAATTAGAGTATTTATAATAGTTTTTTAAAATATAAATAAATTTAAAAACTTACTATCCGAATATATATATATATATATATATATATATATTCTAGAAATTTACAGTCATAGACACCATAATAATCTTTTTCTTTTCTTTCCGTGTAAACTTTGGCTTCTCTATTCATTAAGTTAAAACACCCGTAAGTTAAAAGCAATCACTAAAAAAAAGGATCAACAGATTTGATACTTTTTTTTAACGACCAACTAAAGTATTGTCGGGTACTCCGTACGCAGTTCCCATTGGCTAAAGGTAGCCCACAAGACGTATCTTGTAGCGGCCCAATCTGCACACACGGAGCCCTCTAGCCCACCCGTCTCCCATTCTAGGAAAAACCCAGCCCGCATACCCGCCCGAAGGCACGACGGTAGCAAACCGGTAAAACCTGGAGGGATTAGGAGTCGAACCCATGACCACAAGGATCAAGTGTCTCTCCATCACTTCCCAATACCACTCCACCACAAGGGTAAGTGGTAACAGATTTGATACTTATTTGATTGTAATAGACATGACCATTCAACTTCTTCTATACAAGGTATTTGTTGTCTTCTTTTAGGTTTAGTCTTTTCTAGTGTTTGCAAATAATTATGTTTTGAATATAACATATTTGGCTAATGGGTGTGGGGATAAGCCTCTAACCAAATGAATACAAATTAAAATAAATACAAATTTATAAAATAAAGTTACAATAAAAAAATATAAACTTTAAAAAAAATACAAGATTGCATAACAATAAAAAAATTTACAAAGAAACTAGTCGTCGTGTCTGTTATTCCAAATGTATTCATTCAAATCCGCTTGAAGATTTAGATGTATGTGCTCGTTAAGTAACGAAAATCTATTTAAATCTTGCTGAGCCAGGCTAACCGAAATAGTATTCTCCTCCACCGCGTTTTCTTCGAACTCACAGATAACTCTACTTTCGTCTTTGAGGATCATGTTATGCAGGAAGATACAAGCATACATACAATAACGAAGTTTTTTTTGGGTTCAAAAGCATGTGCAGGGTTTTCAGTGATGTGTCATCTTGATTGTAGAACCCCAAAACAACGTTCAATGTCCTTTCTCGCCGATTATTGATACTTGGCAAATTTCTTTCTTTTTTCGTCGACCGGGTGTTGAATAGTCTTAACGATTGTAAAGTAGGTCGGGTATATTCCATCAGCAAGATAATACCCGCGTCAGTATTCCACCCCTGAAACTGTAAACCTGGTATTTAGATCAGTTCCTTTTACAACATTGTCGAAAACCAGTGATTGATTGATGATGTTAATGCCGTTATTCGAACCAGGAACACCAAAGAAAGCATGCCAAATCCACAAATCTTGGGACGCAACAGCCTCTAGGATTATTGTTGGATGTCCTTGATCACCTTGAATAAACATTCCATGCCATGCATTCGAGCAATAACGCCACGGCCAATGTATGCAATCAATGCTTACAAGCATTCCTGGAAAACCATGCTTTTATAAGAGGAATTGATACAACTTTTGGACGTCATTGGAGGTTGGTTTCCGCAAATATTTCTTGCTGTAGATCTTCACAACACGCTTGCAAAACTTATTCAAACATTCTCGTGCAGTTCTTTCGGACATCCTTAAATTATTGTCCCACGAATCGGGTGTCGTCCCGTAAATAAATACATAATAAAAATGACACGAAACGAATACAAACCTGACCATAATGAGATGTGTTTTGCAAAAAACATCATGGTCGTGTCAAAGTTAAACACTTATGAAAACATACAAAGTCATGGGTTGGACAACCAAAGGTTATTAGACCAACACGTTATCGATCAACACACTTAAAGGTATCTTATGATAGGTTTTCAGTAGTTGAAGACAATCACACACTTCTGAATTATTATTTAATTGAAGATGCAACATAAGGTGAGTTTCACGACCCTACTTTTACATATTTTCTCATGGGGAGAAACGTGCTTCACACTCATTTTTTCTTAAGGATCATTTATTACTATTGTAATCGTTTGTTTACTTTGCGAATCGTCTAAGTCCTAAGGGAACCACTAATATGGGTACATAGCAGGAGAAATGTGGATAGATCTATTGGGCCTGACAAACCCTACCCGGGTCAACTAGAGGTTGGACGGGTGCATATTGTCTCGAACACACAACGGTTACCAGGGATGACGGTAACCTGAAAGGCAACACACTTTAATGAGTAACAACACAATCAACAATGGTTCCAATCGCATAAGTAACAAACTTAATATGTAGCTAATGTTCGATAAAATAGTAAAATGTATTGATCTTGTTAAACACACATTTTTTATTAAAACCTATGAACTCACCGGCATTATTATGTTGACACATTTAGCTTGTTTTTTCAGGTCGCTAAGGTAGCGGATTTTGGACTAGTCGCACGACTTCTTGGTAGCATATGCACAACTTTTGAACTCTTCATAAACTTATGTCTTTTATCATCATGGGTTGTAAACTTTATTTAGCTTCCTCCGTATTTGGATAAAAATTTTAAGCTGCATTGTTGATTTGAACGTTATTTTCCCATATAGTTATTGTTTGTTGTGATCGTTGACTTGGATCATAGTGTGTCACGCGCCTTGCTGTAAAACCCTACAAATGGAATTTGTGAGTGTGACATTTTAGTATTCAACATTTTTAAAGTTTAAACAAAATCTATAAATTCAAATTATAGTAATTTGAATATTTACTTGTAACTAATTTGAGAAATATATTACCAGAATTATTAATTGTTAAATCTATATATATATATATATATATATATATATATATATATTAATACTAGATTAGTACCCGTGCGATGCACGGGATTACCTACATTATTATTCATAACGAATATAACTTATTATAAAAAGAAACTAACTTACTGTGTTAATTGATTATTGACATATTCAAACACAATGTCATAGCTGCATTGGTAAGTTCACATAGTAGCCAGTGTTCAAAAAAAACGTTTACTATAAAAAACATGAAAATAGACAATACGACCTAATTATCCAACATTAAAAGCTTCTCTTTTGGCCTTGCACGGGAAGTCTAAATCATTTTTTAATAGAATTAGCAAAGTCAATCATCTGTTGCATGCAAAGTCTGTTTACTAAGGTCTGTTTCAGAGTAGTGGGTCTGTTAAGAAGACCTGTTTGAAACAGTTGTTGCTTCAAACAACTTTTACTAAGGTATGTACCCATGTTTATGGAACAGACCTTAGTAATTGCTGTTTGAAGCAACAGTTGTTTCAGACAAATCTCCTTAACAAACTCATTGCTCTGGAACAAACCTTAGTAGCTAATTAACATTTGTATATTCTGGTTGATAATTGAAATGTAGCTTTAGTTTTAGAAAAAGTGACATAGAGATTTTTTTCTTAACGTTATAACTTATAAGTTAAAACATTAATAATTTCTATTTTTTTGGATGATTGTCAAAATGCCAGATTAACCCTATACAGTTCTAGAAGTATTATATATACATCTACTGATGTGACCAAGTTACATTAGAAAAAAAAAAAGCTATTGGAGACCCCTCTCCCTCTCCCTCTCCCTTTCCTCATCCTCCACTAACGCGGCGGACAGACGCCAACAACCTTCATCCGTCACCACTGACGCAACCTTTGGTATTTGAGTATCGCGTTCCTATTTTTCCTACGTTCTCTATCGCCCATTTTGTCTGAATCACTCGACACATATGTTGAATCTTTACCTTCGTCTGTATGCTTTGAGCTCGACCCAGAAGCAGATGAAGACGTTTCCATTTAATGATCATGGGTTTGCTTTTTGTCTGTTTACAATAGCAAAAATCTCCAGTCTTGTATGACTCCTGCAAAAGAGGGGAAAAAGATAAATAACACTATATATAAAATAAAAAAACTTACAGGTTAATCATCAAGCGTGTCAAAAGCACGATTAACCTAGGACTTATTATCAGCATCATCTTATCTAAATATTCATTTTTTTTGTTCATTGACATAGGCCACTTTCAGGTTTCACTATATAGCCATAGTAAGTGGCAGATGGAGGTACTTGCAATACCACCAATAAGAGCCAACTCAACTACAAGAAAACATACTATATATATAATTATTATAGTAACAAAGAGAGAGCATACAACACCACCTCCACCATCATCAAAGATTTTAATTGTAATTAATGTCATGGATTTTGTTTCGTCTTCAGCGCGGACATACATCTTAATCCATTAAATGGAATCGGGAACTTTATAACATAACAAAACAAAGTAACTAATGACGACGATACCTTTAATACCTTGGCTCGTGTTCGGTGAAGATCATGTTTCAGATCTAGAATGAGGATAAGGGTTTGCTCGTGCCTAGCTACCAACCACTGCCATTCAATTAAGGCCTCTTCGCTTTGATTCGTGTGATTAAAAAAGTGATTTATTTATGGGTTATCTTCTTCCACTGAAGGTTGTGTTGTAAGGTTCTTCAACTCCAAAAGAGCAGTGAGATCGATCACTTTAGAAAAAAGAAGTGATACCTGGAATGGAAGCACTGGTCGATTTCATTTCTAGGGTTTGTGTTAAGAGAAAGAGAAGAATATCTAGCCTCATACCTTGGATTCAGTTGCTTCAAAACACGATCATCAGATATGAATGGATTCAGTTGATTTTGAAATCTGAATGGTAGAGTAAGAGAGAGGAAGAAGAAAATAGAGATTGAAGATGAAAAATGAATGGGTTCTCTCCCTCCTTCTTTTTATGTGGTGGAATAATCATTGTTGATTTTTAAATTTTGAATTTGGAGCTCAAATAAACATTTGTTAATTTTGTCTTGAAATACTCAATAGATGTTGTTGAGTGGTTCTTCATAGAGGTTTTCAAGCTCAACAGATGTGTATAACAGTTATTAAGAGGGTCCTTTAATGAGTGACCCACATAGTTAATTAATTAATTTATGACAGCAGATGTTGTTGACTAAAAAGCTCTTTTAATGAGTGACCCACATATTAGTTAATTGGTAAATATTAGTAACAGATGTGGCCCACACAACAGATTTTGTTGACTTATACCCTTTTTAATGTGTAACACCCCAACCGATGGCGGAATACATCGAGGCGCGACTTGTGATAGATTGTTCAAAGACTTCATGACACTAGTATTGTGACAAATAATTTAAAGATGGATTTCATTCATAGCATTGATAAGTCTAAAATGGGAAAATACAAATTGTCTCAAATTAAAGAAAGTACAACATCAAGGATAACAAAAATTAAACTAGGGTGTGTTTCTAGTCCAATCCTATCATGTTTCTTGATTTCCTTGCATCAAACATTCCCTGCAACATGTATAAATATCCGTCAACACATAAAGCATTGGTGAGCATACTAGTTTTTGGTTTACATACATAGTATTAAAATGTTTTACTCAAATCATCATGTTATAGCTTTGCACACATAGAATCATACAAAAGGCATAAATCAATCCCAAGAATCCACTGCGTATACCTAACACTATCGTGTTAGGCCGTTAAAACTTAACAATGACCCATAAAGGGGCGGGGTGCTACTCCTACAGCGCTATACATGTTAAGGTGGGCTAAAAATAGTTAATGAATTATGCTAAGGCTTTTGTATCTTAGAATTTGATTATTAGCATGGCAATAGCATATAAGCATGTTTGATAGATTGAGCATGTGTATATGAAAGCATTTTAGTGTATTTGCATAATGATACATGTTGAGTCCCAAAAGTGATAAAAAGTAAAAGGGGACAAGTATGAACTCACCTTAGGGTGCGTTAATAAGATTACCAAAAATGGGTCTTGGAAGAATAGGTCCTTAGCTCCGATTAACTAGGATTAGAAATAAAGGAATCCTAGGTTCGAGTTTTAGGTATAGATTCAAGAGAGTCAAGCAAGCCATTTAGGCGAACCAAAGCACAAATTGCCTCTAGGGCAATTCGGATGGTCATGAGATGAAGTTAGACCAAGCACAAAATCATCATGAAGATGATTCGGATGGTATGAAAGTTAGGAATGTGAATCCATTAGAATGTGTTCATGTCACGGCCACTTCGTTTATGGAATAAACGTGGGTCTTGGACATGGGATTTCCCCTTTCTAGTGTGGACTAATACATATCACAACAAGAAGGGTCAAGAGAGCTGGTAAGGTAGGGTGTAACCACAAACCTTCCAAGAAGTTGTTACTAGAGTAATAGAATAAAAGATTGAAAGTATACTTAGATTTAATACATAATATAGCTAGGAGGTTTAAGTAGAGTATGGTGACTTGGTTGGATGAGCCTTGGCTCTCCTTTGTCAACCATAACCATAGCACAAATCCATCAAACATTGGATTGTTGGTGGACTTGGTGGGTATCTCTACAACAAAGATCCTAGAACATAAAGAACAATGGAAATATAAACACCTTTGAGGTCTCTTTTTGGTGCTCTATCCATTATATACTTCTGTGGAGAAGTAAGGGATAGATCCTAGAGGTTCCTCTAAGAAGTTTTAGGTAGAAAAGAAGAAGAAAAACAGAAGGAAAGGTGGAGGTATAGGCTCAAGAACTTACTATTATGAATCAGAAAGTTCTTTGAGAAACCATGAGAATTTGAGAGTATATGAGAGAGATTAGGGATGAACAAAGGATTAAGGAGTGGGGAGGAGGTGTATTTATAAGTGGGTTAAGGTGGTTGGGTAATTAAGGGAGTAATTAGGTTGGTTGGGAGTGAGTTAGGTGGAAGTTGCACTTAAAAACGTAATTAAAAAAATGTTGTTGTTCCAGGAGGTCGTCGTGTCACGCGACGGGAAATCAGCAACCTGGTCGTGCTACACGACGGGGTGTTTTTGGCCCAAAAGTGCTTTTTGGATGGGCTTGGCCCAATAGACCTGGTTTTGGACGTGTTTTTAGGTTAAAACTTATGGTTTAACCCCATTTTGACATGTTTTTGGATTGGGCTTGATTTCTGTGGCATCTGTCACCTTCGTCTTTCATCTAATTGACAATAATAGTCCTTCAAATATTTTCATTATAGTCCCTGTAAGTTTCGTCGTTTTCAAATTTAATTTTAGAGCGAACTAAAATTTTATCATTTATGTTTATTATGGATCGGGTATAGGTTTTAATCAAATGCGTATGTTGAAACGTTTTCGGTATGGATTTTATAAAAAAAAATTTTAAGTATTATAAAGATTTGAAACTTTTAAGTTAAGTAAGTTAACTTTAGTTAAGTTTTATAAAAGAAAACTTAACCGAATTATAATATAAATAACAAAGTTAAGTTTAAGGGACTGATTTTGCCAATATCCGAAAGTTAAAAAAAAAAAGAAAATTTCCCTCCTTTGGCCACGGTTTTCCGGTCGGACCTTTTCCGCCGGCGACCGATTCCGGCCACTTCGGTATCGCTATTAAATGCTCTTTAATGTTCCGTTTTGTATCGTTTGCGTTTATCCTTAAGATGTAACTAAATTGCGACCGTTCTTAGCGCATTTAAACATGTTTTTGCTGGGTTTTAATTCGACATTAATTTGGTAACGACCGGAAAAGTTTAAGCATGTTATTGGACCGATTATACACGATCTTCATATAAAATAGTCACCTTATTCACTTTCTGCACTCTTTCTCGTTCCAAACAACACATAAAACCACGCAAATCATCCTGAAAAGCTTCTTAATTTTCGGTTATATGTTTCAGACTTATCGTCCTCGTTTTCAATGTCATACACCATTGTAAGTCCAAATTTCTTGCGTCATTTTGTTCCTTGAACGTTTCTGATTAAAAGCCCCATGGTTTTGATCATCAAATCTGTTGAATCAAATGGATTATAGAATCTAGGGTTAGGGTTTAGTATGGTTAATTTTGGAAAAGAAGATGAAGTTTGAATATTATATAAATACAATTTTAATTAAAACTTATCAACATAATTTCTTATGGTATAGTGGCGGAGAAACATGTATCTGAGTCAGCGGGTCTGGGTTCGAATCTAGATGCCCACGTTTTTTTTATTCTCTTTTTCATTTTTTGTTATTCAAGATAAATTAATAATTATTTATAATGCATATAAACCTATAATATTTATAATAAATCCATTTTTGATCCAAAAATTATGAAAATTTAGGTGTAGTTTCTTGACACCTCATAGAAAAGTATCATATTTTTATTTTCTGAAAAATGAATTATTTTCATATTTTTATTGATTTAATATGTTTTAATCATAATTAATTGATTAAAAATTTATTTTTAATGATTTTAAACTGAAACTTCTTGGGGAATTATTTATAATCATCATGAACTAAAATAAAAGTTATTGGTCCAAAAAATAATTATTTTTATTGATTTTCCTATTTTTAATCATTTAAACATGATTTAAATTCATTAAATCAGTCTTAAATACAAATAAATTGATAAAAATTATGAAAAAATTATTTTAATCATTTTTCATCAGACTTTATTTATTTCTCATGAAATAATATTTTTTGGATCATATCTTGTATTTTTAGTCTTATTTATGTTTAACTAGACATAATTAATCATTTATTTATTTATACTATTTAAACATCTATTTTATAAATACTTTTATTATAAAATAGAAATATTCTTATGTTGAAAAGTCTTAGCGACTATTTGTTGGATCATTGTGTAACTCGTAATTATTATTTATACATTTATGATTATTGTATTTATTTTAATTTAGTTAAACTAATTAACTAAATTATTTTACTTTAATTATTCCAAAACATATATTTATCTAAATATTCAATTGGTAATAATTATATTACCTAAAACACATTACACACTTTGATATATTATTCACACTAATGCGATTTATAATAAAAACTCTAATTCCCCAAATCGACCTAGCAAACCCTAATGCCTTGGAACCCTAGATACCTTAGACTTTTTAGACATTTCCTTATTAGTATTCTTATACATTATAGATAGAATTCTCCGAAATTCCCATTTCTTAACTCACGCCAGCTTAAGTTGGATTTTGATCGCTTTCGCAAACTGTGAGTATATCTTTCCCCTTTTACTGTTTTCCTCTTATGGGGTGACTCATGTACCATTATTATTAAACTTACCTATATCTATATCTATATATATAATAAAGGAGTAACTATTGCTGAGGTGGCACCTTTAGATGGCCTCCATACTATCCATTTAACTTACCCATGGGTTAAAAAACCCGACCCATGATATCATATTCTAACCCGGTAACCCGGGTATAAATAGTCTATTTCTATAATCTCAATATAGAACTAAGGATGCACATCTCTTTCTCATTCTCATTCTTATTCTCATTCAAACCTGAACTTCATATCTATCCTCTATAATCGACATTAGAAACTCTAAACCTAACCTCTATCTTTGATTATGATTGTTACCCGAATCAACTTTTGATTCGGTGCTAGACAACCATGGCCGCATATAGAGATGAGTAAAGAGAGATCTTCCGGTTTCAAGATGTTAGTAATATTTTATGGGAATCATGACTATTTATTCATGAATGTTTATATTCGGGATTGAGTTTTGTATGGGTTTTGATGTTTTTGAATGCTTGAGGGTTGTATTTTCATGTCCAATTATATTTTATGTTGGTTTGAAAATTTATTTGTCACATTGATAATGGATCAAACTCCATAATTAATCATTGTTTTGGCTAAGTTATGTTTAATCAACATAATCCTTTTTGTTTTGGCCGAGTCTGTTATGTTCGATGGGATGCATGTCTTTTAAGGTTGAGATATGAAGTTCATATATTGTTCATAATTGTTCTTGCAGATCTTATATGTTTGGTGTTAAAGAGTTTATTATTATGTTAATATGATTTGATCGAATAAGGAGCCAAACCTCAGTTCGGATTCTGGATATGGATCTGAAATAATTATGGAGCATTTAATTTCAGAGAATTGGTTTCCTAAGTTTGTGCCACATATTTGGAAAGGTAGTAAATATCCTTGAATGACATTGAGAATTATTTCGAAATTTTTAAAATTTCAGTTTGAATTTATTTGAATTTTGAATTCAAACTATTAAATTCAAATTTATATTAATTCTCCCAATCTAGATTAGTAACTTCCTTAAAATAATACAATCATCATTAATAATATATATTTAACTGAAAATCAATTAAATAAAATTATTAAATTTCTATTTTCTATTTTTTAAACTAATTCAAATTCTCACTATATAAACAATCTTAATCTCGGTTATACAATCATTTTAAGAATTTATAAAACTTACATCTCCAACTTTTTAATTTACATGACTTCATTTTTAAAAAACTTGATACATTTTGTTTTAGGTTTTATTCAGTAGTATTTATTTTAGCAAATTACATTTGCAATATATTGTTTACAAGCATAATCTTTTTAATATCTTCTTTTACATTTTCATTTGATATATAATGATGTATATGATTATCTTTTAATCTTGATGCTTTTAATTGTTGAAAAAGCTGAAAAAAATAATTACGTGTTTGTTTTCGGTACAGGGGTAAGACTCATTTTGTTTCATTAAGAAGCTTCAATGATTATACCAATGTCTACTGAAACCTTACTTTCAGAAAATAAGGAATTTCTATACTTACTTTATTATATAGTTTTTTTTATTTGCAAAGGAACTTTTTAATTAATATAATTTATGTTTTAACAAAGTAATATGCAATATATTTTTATTACAGGGTACCTACACCGTTACGCTTTTTTATTAAATTTTAGTAAAAAAATAAACTATAAAACTATTATATAAATTTAATTATTGAATTATGAAAGTTCTGTTTCTAAAAATAAACTGTGTTTTAAATGGTAACAAGTAATTAAAATTCATAAAAATCAATTTATAAGTTTTCAAGTGTAAAATTTCAAAAATTTTGAATTTTGAATTTTTAAAATTTTTAAATACGAATTTTATATTTTTTATTTTAAATTATAATCATTAATAACTTACTTTAAATAAACCAATCATCATTATTAATATATAGCTTAGACCGTAAATTAATTCAATAAATGTTTAAATTTTCTGATGAAAACTGTAAAATATCAATTCAAAACACTAAATTAATTAACTTTATTATTATATTTTTAGTTTATTGAATATGTGATTTTCTTTATATGTTTCATTTCTTGAATAATTGATTTTCATTTAAAGTATGTTTAGTCATAAATCGACATATATATGATAACCCATATTTCCTCAACTGTTTATAAGTTATAGAAAATTCAAAAATATAAACCATAACCATTAATGTATACTAATTATAAAATAATATTTCGAAAATTTTAAATTTTCAGTTTGAATTTATTTGAATTTTGAATTCAAGCTTTTAAATTCGAATTTATATTAATTCTCCCAATCTATATTAATAACTTCCTTAAAATAATTCAACTATCATTAATAATATATATTTAACCGAAAATCAATTAAATAAGATTATTAATTTTCTATTTTCCAATTTTTTAAACTAATTCAAATTCTCAATATATAACCAATCTTAATCTCAGTCATACAATAATTTTGAGAATTTATAAAACTTATATCTCCAACTTTTTAATCGACCTGACTTCATTTCTACATGGTTGAATGTACATTTTGTTTATTTTAAAAAACTTGATACGATTTGTTTTATGTTTTATTCAGTAGTATTTATTTTAGCAAATTACATTCAACCATGAATAATTCAATCATTATTAATAATATATATTTAACCGGAAATTAATTAAATAAAATTATTAATAACTTCCTTAATTTATATTAATTATCAATATACATTAACTAATATTAATTCTCCCAACCTAGATTAATAACTTCCTTAAAATAATTCAATCATCATTAATAATATATATTTAACAGAAAATCAATTAAATAAAATTATTAAATTTCTATTTTCCAATTTTTTAAACTAATTCAAAATCTCACTATGTAAACAATTTTAATCTCAGTTATGCAATCATTTTAAGAATTTATAAAACTTACATCTCGAACATTTTAATTTACATGACTTCGTTTTTAAAAAAACTTGATACGATTTGTTTTAGGTTTTATTCAGTATATTTATTTTAGCAAATTACATTTGCAATTTATTGTTTACAAGCATAATCTTTTTATTATCTTCTTTTACATTTTCATTTGATATATAATGATGTATATGATTATCTTTTAATGTTGATGCTTTTAATTGTTGAAAAAGCTGAAAAAATTAATTACGTGTTTGTTTTCGGTACAGGGTTAAGACTCATTTTCTTTTATTAAGAAGCTTCAATGATTATACCAGTGGCTGCTGGAACCTTATTTTCAGAAAATAAGGTATTTCTATACTTACTTTATTATATAGTTTTTTTTTTATCTTCAAAGGAACTTTTTAATTAATATAATTTATGTTTTAACAAAGAAATATGCAATATATTTTTTTTTATTAAAGGGTACTAACACCGTTACGTTTTTTTTATTAAATTTTAGTAAAAAAATAAAGTATAAAACTATTATATAAATTTAATCATTGAATTATGAAAGTTGTGTTTCGAAAAATACTGTGTTTTAAATGGTAATAATTAAATAAAATTCATAAAAATCAATTTATAAGTTTTCAACTTTATAGTTTCAAAAATTTAGAATTTTCAGTTTCAATTTTCAAAATTTTGAATACAAATTTTATATTTTTTAATTTAAATCATATCAATTATTAATAACTTACTTTAAATAAACCAATCATCATTATTAATATATAGCTTAGACCGTAAATCAATTCAATAAATGTTTAAATTTTCTGATGAAAACTGTAAATATCAATTCAAAACACTAAATTAATTAACTTTATTATTTTATTTTTAGTTTATTGAATATGTGATTTTCATTATATGTTTCATTTCTTGAATAATTGATTTTCATTTAAATTATGTTTAGTCATAAATTGACATATATATGATAACCCATATTTCCTCAAGTGTTTAAAGTTATAAAAAAATAAAAAAATATAAACAATAACCATTAATGTATACAATTTATAAAATATTATTTTGAAATTTTTAAATTTTCAATTTGAATTTATTTGAATTTTGAATTGAAAGTTTTAAATTCAAATTTATATTAATCTCGCAATATAGATTAATAACTTACTTAAAATAATTCAATCATCATTAATAATATATATTTAACCGAAAATCAATTAAATAAAATTATTAAATTTCTATTTTCCAATTTTTTAAACTAATTCAAATTCTCACTATATAAACAATCTTAATCTCAGTTATACAATCATTTTGAGAATTTATAAAACTTACATCTCCAACTTTGTAATCTACCTGAATTCATTTCTACATGGTTGAATGTACATTTTGTTTATTTTAAAAAACTTGATACGATTTGTTTTATGTTTTATTCAATGGTATTTATTTTAGCAAATTACATTCAACCATTAATAATTCAATCATCATTAATAATATCCATTTAACCGAAAATCAATTAAATAAAATTATTAATAATTTCCTATATTTATATTAATTCTCAATATAAATTAATTAAAATTAATTCTCCTAACCGAGATTAATAACTTCCTTAAAATAATTCAATCATCAGTAATAATATATATTTAACCGAAAATCAATTAAATAAAATTATTAAATTTCTATTTTCTAATTTTTTAAACAAATTCAAATTCTCACTATGTAAACAATTTTAATCTCAGTTATGTAATCATTTTAAGAATTTATAAAACTTACATCTCCAACTTTTTAATTTACATGAGTTCATTTTTAACAAACTTGATACGATTTGTTTTTTGGTTTTATTCAGTAGTATTTATTTTAGCAAATTACATTTGCAATATATTGTTTACAAGCATAATCTTTTTAATATCTTCTTTTACATTTTCATTTGATATATAATGATGTATATGATTATCTTTTAATCTTGATGCTTTTAATTATTGAAAAATCTGAAAAAATTAATTACGTGTTTGTTTTCAGTACACGGTAACACTCATTTTGTTTCATTAAAAAGATTCAATGATTATACCAATGTCTGCTGAAACCTTACTTTCAGAAAATAAGGTATTTCTATACTTACTTTATTATATAGTTTTTTTTTATCTTCAAAGGAACTTTTTAATTAATAATTTATGTTTTAACAAAGAAATATGCAATATATTTTTTATTACAGGGTACTTACACCGTTACGATTTTTTATTAAATTTTAGTAAAAAATAAAGTATATAACTATTATATAAATTTAATCATTGAATTATCAAAGCCGTGTTTCTAAAATAAACTTTGTTTTAAATGGTAATAATTAAATAAAATTCATAAAAATCAATTTATAAGTTTTCAACTGTAAAGTTTCAAAAAATTTGAGTTTTTAGTTTAAATTTTTAAAATTTTTAAATACGAATTTTATATTTTTTATTTTAAATCATATCAATTATTAATAACTTACTTTAAATAAACCAATCATCATTATTAATATGTAGCTTAGACCGTAAATCAATTCAATAAATGTTTAGATTTTCTGATGAAAACTATAAATATCAATTCAAAACACTAAATTAATTAACTTTATTATTTTATTTTTATTTTATTGAATATGTGGTTTTCATTATATGTTTCATTTCTTGAATAATTGATTTTCATTTAAATTATGTTTAGTCATAAATCGACATATATATGATAACCCATATTTCCTCAACTGTTTATAAGTTATAAAAAATAAAAAAATATAAACCATACCCATTAATGTATACAATTTATAAAATATTATTTTGAAATTTTTAAATTTTCAGTTTGAATTTATTTGAAATTTGAATTCAAACTTTTAAATTCGAATTTATATTAATTCTCCCAATCTAGATTAATAACTTCCTTAAAATAATTCAATCATAATTAATAACATATATAACTGAAAATCAATTAAATAAAATTATTAAATTTTCTATTTTCCAATTTTTTAAACTAATTCAAATTCTTACTATATAAACAATCTTAATCTCAGTTATACAATCATTTTGAGAATTTATAAAACTTACATCTCCAACTTTGTAATCTACCTGAATTCATTTCTACATGGTTGAATGCACAATTTGTTTATTTTAATGACATGGCACTCAAAGAGTGTATTCTTTTCATTGAATGTGTCATGTGTCATCCCATGTGGCAAGGGCTTTATTTTAGGAAAATAATAATTTAAAATTTAAAAACAAAATTAGATTTTTATCTCTAATGTTTTCTCCCATTACTTTTAAACGTTAATATCTTTTATATACGGGATTTTTTAAAGAAAAAAATTACACCAAATTAACGAGCGTTTTATTATCTTTCCAACGGGTACAATAGTGCTATATAAAAACGGAGAAAAAAACGACTATTTTTTGTGTGGTTTTGTTCATACAGGAAAAAAAACACAAAGTGTTCAGGTTATTCATTAATCATGTATAGGCAAGTCATTAGTTATGTTCAAACCAATAAATATGATTTTTATTTACAACATGTGTTAGCATTGGAGTTGTACATTGTTTTAGGTTAGGTTTTAATATTAGAGTTATACAGTGTTTAAGGTTATGCACTAACATTGAAGATACATTGTTAATTGTTTTAGGTTAAGTGCTACCTGAAGCTTTTCTGCATGTAACTGTAAAACGCATCAGTCTATTTCAGGTGTAAAATTGATATTTCAAATTAGATTTCTCAACCTGGGACGCTCCCGGGATATATTAGTTTAAAAAAAATTGTTGGTTTGGGTCGGGCCTGGGATTAGGTGATACCCGACCCAATTACCCTTTTTTTTATATTAGAATATGATAACTTATGACAGAGATTTGTTTAAAATAATAATATTCATTAATCATATAATGGCAAGTCATTAATTATGTTGTCATATTAGATATATTATTATGTCATATTAGATATTTCAACCCGGGACGCTCTCCAACAGGTAATTGCTATGTTTTCTTTTTCTACCATATTCTGAAATAGCTCAAATCTTATTGTATGCAGTTAAAGACCTTTAACTGAATGTATTGGTGCTAAACAATCTTTGTCCCTTGAAGTGCTTGGGATCTTAATATTATGTTTTAGGTGTTGATGTTGTAAGGTGAAATGGATCTTTTGGTATATTTTTTTAAAAGTATCTAATGTAAGTTGATACATAGATGCCATTTTTATAGTTTAGGTACTTCTAATTTTATTCACTTTACTTAGATTTTTCAACCCGGGATGTCATACTCTTATGCAATCTCTCCTTTGAGAGATGCCACATAGGATGTGATGTGGCAAGTGTAAACCAATTAAAAAAAGGAATAAATATTATTTAACCTAATCTATTATAATCTTTAACCTAATCTATTAAATACCTAATCTACTAAATCTAAATATTAAATCTTTAATATTTTTTCTCTCATGTTTCCTCCCATAACTTTTAAATGTTAATATCTTTTATATACAAGATTTTTTAAAGAAAAAAAATTATACCAAATTAATGAGCGTTTTATTATCTTTCCAACGAGTACCATAGTGCTATATAAAAACGGAGAAAAAAATGACTATTTTTTGTAACCCAACAGGTATTGTGTCGGGTTTGGGATTAGTTTAAAAAAAATTGTGGGTTTGGGTCGGGTCTGGGATTAGGTGATACCCGACCCAATTACCCGAAACAACATACCCAAATTCCCGAACTATATACCCGATCATATACCCATGAATTTTTTAACGCATCACATAACCCTTAGACTAATGCGTTCGATATTTCAATAATTAACTTTTTTTTCTTATTTCATGTTAGTTCTGTTTAGAATGATTGATTACAAACTTCCGAATTCATTTGTAATGGCACTAGATTTATACCCCGACGCAGAGATTCGATTTTTTTTATATTTGAATATGATAACTTATGATAGAGATTTGTTTAAAATAATAATAATAATATATTTTATTAAGTTATATTAAATATTTCAACCCGGGACGCTCCCGGATAAAAACTAGTATTAGATATTAGAAAGGTTATATAAATGTTTTCCTTTTATTGATTCGAGCAAAAAGTAAAAAGATAAAATTAATTATAAAAAAATGATATAGTAAGAGTGGTGTTCGGTTTAGGGTTGGTTTGGTGGTTGACGATGAGGGATACGATGTTAGTGGTGGTTTTGGTCTTACGGTGGTGGTGGTGGTTGGTCGTTAGGGTGGTTCTTCGTGATGACGGTTGGTGTTGATGGTGGTGTACCTCTCTCTTTCTCTCTCTCTCTCTCTCTCTCTCTCTCTCTCTCTCTCCCTCTCTCTCCCCCCTCTCTCCCCCTCTCTCTCTCTCCCCCCTCTCTCTCTTTCACCCCGCCTCTCTCTCTCTCTCTAAACCTTAATGGTAATGGTGGTGTAGCGCTGGAGGGACCGGAACAGAATCCGACTTATAAAAGGAAAACACCTTCGTCGTCAGCCCTAACTAACTATAGTCAGACGGTAATTAATTTTGTTACCGTTGCAACCATTTGGAATCTGTACCGTTACAGTTTGGTCTATAAAGACACCTTAATCTAATACAAAAAATCACACAATAAACCGGTTATACTTTAATCTTTTCGTAAAAATGGTCCCGTGGAATGCAAATGAGGATATCGCGTTAACAATGGCATACCTGGTAGTGAGAAACACGTGGGTTCATGAAGTCGATACCCCAATTTCGTTTTGGCACCGGGTGTCGGGGATATTCAATAATTTAACCGGCACAAATGACCACTCCAAGGATTCGCTCGTTCGTAGGTGGATTCTTCTCTGGTCCAGGTGTCTCCGTTGGAACGTCCTCTATGAAGCCACGATGGAGAGGCACCCTAATGTTAAAGAAGACATTGCAATCCAACTCACTCGCGGCGACTACTACCGTGCACAAATGACTAACTTCACCCATTTTGCGTCATGGCGAATGTTGCGAGATTTATTTAATAATTAATGTTTACGGTTGTTTAATGTTTATTGTGTAATGGTTTTTAAATTTTGAATGAAAGTTAACCGTGACAATTATTTTATGCGAATGTATGATTTGTATAGGGGTAAACGATAAAAAAAGGTCAAAATATAAACGGTCAAAAATAAAACACGGTCAAAGGTGAAAGAAAAACGTGGCATATTATCATTGGTCAAAAAAAGGACCGTTTCTTTGTACCAGCACTGTAACAAGAACCAGAAAACGATTCACGAGAACCCTACCAGCACATGTGGCAGCAGTATTACCGTGCTGGTAATGGGTACCCATACCCAATTCTGGTGACGTCCCATCCCCCCTCAACATCCCATTCGCATATATATATATATATATATATATATATATATATATATATATATATAGGGAAGGGATATTGTGAAAACCCTTTGTTAGAGAGAAAACCCTAGAAACCCACTCTCAACCATTGATCTACTTCATCTAATGGCTAATATTAAAAGTTGGTTTTTTATTTAAAAAAATGGTTGATTAAAGAACAAAAAGGACATGTAAGGGCATAAAAGGAAAATCAATCTCTCTCCTACTTTTCATATTTCTTATCCCAATACAATCACCTCTCTCTTAAAGACCCATCACAATCATCTCTCTCATCTCTCCTCTTTCTTCATCTTCTTAGTGCTCTTCATCTTCTTCATCTTCTTTCTTCATCTTCTTCATCTTCTTGTGAGTAACAGAAGCAAGTGACGGGTAGTGTTTATGGTGGTTCTAGTAACAATCATCTCTCTATTCTCACCTCTTTCTTCATCTTCTTAGTGCTCTTCATCTTCTTCATCTTCTTTCTTCTCTCTCTTGCCATAACTCTCTCTCTCTCTCTCAAGTCTCTTTTTTTTTTGTTATGTGTATTTTTTTAGTGATTTTTTTTGCTAGTGTTAAAGTTGTTGGTTTCCGGTAGTCGGAGGTGTGGCCGAAGAAGATAGATCCGCCGGAGAAGACCGGTCCGACCCCTCTCTCTCTTGGCGTAACTTTTTCTCTCAAGTCTATTTTTTTCTTTGCATTTCTCTATCGTTGTTGTTGAATGGTAGCAATAGTGGTGGTGAGTGGTGGTTCCATCTCCCTTCTCCTCTATCATTCCCTCCCTCCCACGACCTTAAATGTTTAGATCCGACGACATTGGTGATGATCTTCAATTTTAACAGGTATGTATGTGTTCTTGATTTGGGTTTTTGTTGGGTGATAACCCAGTTTTTTATTTGGGTTTTTTTTTTCATTTATTCAGTTTTATTATTTTTATATAAGAAAATTGAAGTGGGTTTTGCTTTGATTGTGAAGATATTCATCCGCGGTGTTAGAAGGTGACCGGAGACGGTCAGAGAGGATGTCCAGTGTGTACAGAAAAGAAGGGGTTGAAGGTGTTCTTTGTGGTTGTGTCCTTAATGTGGTTGTGTCCTTAAACAAGTTCTTTGTAGTTGTGTCCTTAATGTGTAATTTATTTGTCAGAATATGTAACATGTGTTATGTTTTATAGATGTTCTTTGTAGTTGTGTCCTTAATGTTTGGTCTGAATGGGAGATTCAGCACAAAAAACACTGTTATAATTTCTGTTAACACGTGTTATTGTTATGGTTGTAAGCTAACATGTGTTAAGTTAAACAAAAGAGTAAAATACTATGTCAGTGTGAGATGTGTGATCACATGTGTTATCCTTGTGTATGCAAATATGGTAACACGTGTTAACCTGGTAAAAACCTTTAAACCACGTTTGTGGTGTTTAGAGTGAGACGTGTATTAACAGTTGGTAGTGCTTGATATATGTATTAACACGTGTTAACCTTGTTGACTATGTTGGCACGTGGATTAGAGTTAGACATGTATTAACAGTTGTTTATGGTGGATTATACTAACACGTGTTAACCACGTTGACTACGATGACAAGTGGATTGCACGAGCATTGTCATTTTTTCGAATTGACTAACAACTGTTAACATATGAATAACATGTGTTATATATAAAACCCTGGTTGAGGCATAAGTTGACAAAGTTGGCAGTTGAGGAATAGTTCTTGTCAGTTTTGGCAATGACTAACAACTGTTAACAAGATAATACAAAGTAGCATTTTACGCAACCACATACAGCCTAGATTCCAAAAGGGACACCATGGGCGTCGCATATTTTAACTTATACATAATAAAGGTTTTAAAAAGATCATACGCACTAAGTAACCGCTAGACGCAAAAAAAAACATGGCGACATAGATACCCAATTCATATGAAAGCCATACAAGAACAAACAGCTGTGTTATCACTTTCATTAAACTTAACGTGTGGGAATCAGCACAAAAAACACTGTTATAATTTCTGTTAACACGTGTTATTGCTGTGGTTGTAAGCTAACATGTGTTAAGTTAAACAAAAGAGTAAAAACTATATCTGTTTGAGATGTGTGATAACATGTGTTATCCTTGTGTATGCAAATATGGTAACATGTGTTAACCTGGTAAAAACCTTTAAACCCCTACGAACAAAAAAGAGTAATACTGGGTGTGTTTGTAAGGTGTGATAACAAGTGTTACCCTTGTTGTATTAACAAACTATTAACACACGTTATTACAAAGTATCATTACAAACTATTAACCACTTAAACAAAATAAATCTAGTAACTCTATACATTGAGTAGAAAAAAGAAAACGTTATTAAAAAGTTTTTCTACATATTTTTCTCGGCTTCCTTCGACTTCGTTTGTTAACATAGGTTAACTAGTGGGGGTCTTCGTTATCAACTGCAAAACAATAGATGAGATATTAACCGGTGTGACCAACTCATCATCTAACATACTAAAATAGGAGTAACACATGTTACTCGGGGCCCAAATGTGAACATGTGTTAACAAACACAATTGTGGTACACCATAAGGCGGATGGTTTAGACAGCCAACATATAGATCAACTAACATGTGTTAGTTTCTGACCAAAATCATATATCTGGGTTATGCCTATTGCATGTAGATTCAAGTGACTGTCAACACCAAAATCAACAACTTACATAATAACACTTAGCATTCATATTCAAAAGGGACACTATGAGGGGTCACATAGTTTAAGTTATACATATCAAAGTTTTTAAACATCATAAGCACTGAATAACCGGCAAAACTGTTACGTGTAGATAACACGGCCAAAAAAAAAACTGAAAACAACGGCTCAGTGCTACACTTGCATGGCTGATGTGAGACTACTATGCCGAACCTCCGGTCCGGCGGTTCTCTTGAAGTTGCTGCTGTGGCACCATTTAATAGTTTCGTGAATCGTGACCAACGACATACTTGTTGTAGGTGCGGCATAGTCTAGGTGCCTTGTTTGGCCTCTCTTTAAACTGTCTAGTAACTGAACTTGAGCTCAATTAGATTCCAACAATTACCATCTGAAAACACAAAAATATAAGGTGTTAACATGTGTTACCCAACCATCATCTAACATACTAACATAAAAAACTGATTTAAAGAATAGTAAATCGAAAAATCTTGTGGCATCATGTGTTGCCATGATCTATGACCCTTCCAAAAACAATAATATTATCTCGTCAGGCATTTCATCAAACACATGGAGTGCATATATCCAAAACAGAAAAGACATTATAATTACCTTCCATACATTCACCATTAACTTTAAATGGACATCCATATATCCAAAATACAAAAGACCTTATAAGTAGCTTCCATACTATCACCATTAACTTCTAACATACTAACAGAAGTAACACATGTTAACCCAGTCAGGCATTTCATCAAACACATGGAGTGTATATATCCAAAACACAAAAAGACATTATAAAAAAAAGAGAGAACTAGATAAAAAGAATCTAATCAACAACAAACAACAAGTAAAACACAACATTACATTCTTCACTAAAATTAACACAAAAACAATAATATTATCTAGTCAGGCATTTCATCAAACACATGGAGTGCATAAACTTTAATCAACAAATTTACCTGCACAAACACGATAATCTTTTCGGGGGACAAACAATAAGAATAGAGATCATCACCACAGTTTCAAAATAAAAAATCTGTACACATAGCCGCTAAAAAATGTCTAGCAACAACCCAAAACAGAACACAGAGACAAAAACATAATAAAAAAACATTACTCCAAAAAAGGTGAAAACAAAAAAAAAACACTAACCTTCGGATGATATATTAAAATATATATTAGGGTGAGAAGTTCAAAAGGGAGAAAACAAAAAAACACTAATCTTGAGTGCCCTTATATAAAAATGAAGGGAATGGGAGATAAGATCATCGTCGATTGTTGAGAAGATATATTGAAATCTTGAGTGCCCTTAGATGGAAATGAAGGAGATAAGATCATCGTCGGTTGTTGAGAAGATATATTGAAATCCATTTTGAGGTGAGAAGGAGATGGATTTTTTGAGAGCTTAGATGAAAATGAAGGGAATGGGAGAGATTGTGTATTTGAATGGGGTTGGTGTGTGATGATGGTACTTTGTACCAGAGAAAAAGAAAGTTGGAAGTGACAAGGGGGTGAATTTACTTGAATGCTCTTAGAGATAATAAAAAATGAATTTTTCTTTGAGTGATGTGGCAAATCCTTAACCACATATTGAGTTTCTAAAGTTTTTTCTCTAAGAAGAGTTTTGCATGGATACTTATACTATATATATATATATATATATATATTCATAAACAATTAAATATTAATATTTTCTACTCACAAACACATTAAAATAATATAGGATATGACTGATGAATGTGAACCCCCACATATAGGGTTTACTTTGGTTTCCCATATAGTTTGAGGAGGAGAAATGAGGTTCAGACTCCAATGTAGGAGTGAAAATGAACAAAATATCATATTTTTCTTAGGGGATGGGGCGTTATTAGAATTAGGCACGGGTATCTTATTATCAGCATGGTAACACTGCCGCCATCCGTGCTGGTAGGGGTCCCGTGGACCGTTTTCTGGTTCTATCGAACGGGCTGGTAACCGTGTATTTTCTGATTTTTTATTAACTATAATTCCTTTTTTAATTATTTATAACCGTTTGGAAGCAACATTTTTGTTTATTTTTTTTACGTAAACCGTTTAGTGTTAAAATAAATTCAACCAAAAGTAAATAAAAAACATAAAACAATATTTATTAGTATTAAACATAAATAAAATACATAAAAACATAGTAGATAATTAGAGTTCACGCATGAGTTGCCAGGCATGGAGATGCTCAAAGTTGCCGTTGTAACGAGCCGTATACTTCACCTGGGTCAACTCCATAGCCAACTCCGGCATAATGCCTGGGTGCCGGGTCATGGTTTGCTCATAGCAGGTGGTCCACCGATCACATTTGTTTTTTAGATCGGTCCATTTCCTCTGTAGGCTCTCAATTGTGCGGTCGTTTTCGCCGACTTGGGCTTTGAAGTCACACAAGACACGGTCCCAGAAGCGTGTGTTCCTGCTCCCGGAGCCTTGGCGGCGTTGTCGTTGCAAGGATGGGTCGTTTTGTGCGTCTCTAACGCACACGACCAGAGCAATTTCTTCATTTTCGGTCCAGCGAGTCATTTTTGTGGGTTTTGTTGATGTTGAATTGTGTTTTCACCACCGTCGTTTATATACAAAAATTCTCAACCGTATTGCATGTAAAAAACAATTTTCCTGACGGTTAGATAAGACCGACTTAAATGGAAATAATTTTTTTTATCGTGTTGGGTGGAGAGGGTTGATTAATAAACACGGACTAACAGTTTGGTGTTGCAATTTATAAACCGTGTGTATTTTAAAAAAAAATATTTGTATTTGTATTTAAATGAAAAAAAGAAAAAGAAAAACAAGAATCAGTGGAGTGCTGCCTACAAAAAAGTGAATCAGTGAAGTAAATCAGTTCAATGATGTAACAGTGCATAATTGGTTAAAATCAGTGAAAGAAAAAATGAATTCTAGTAGCACCCCTAACGCCCTTATAACTTGGCTATAGGGAATGGGATGGGGACTCGTTGTGAGTGTTGTTATAATTCTGTTTGTCATGGTTATAGACATGATTTTCTTTTAACATAATTCAGACTAGACATCACTTAACTTAAAAGTATTCACATTGAAGCGTCTAAATCATACATTGAAGCTAGCATGGGTGGTGGCGGTGCACATTTGCGAAAGGCAAGTACTAATGTGCTATAACGATATGCTTAGCATTAAAAGAGGTTGAGATTTTTAAACCTACTATTACATATATGAATTGCCCATGTTCATGTGCTATAACGATATGCTTAGCATTAAAAGAGGTTGAGATTTTTTTAATCTGCTGTAAACGCATCATGAGAGCCCATTTTCGTAGTATAAACATTAGAACAACTTTCTTTAGCATTAAAAGTGGTTGAGACTGTTTACTTCTTTTATCATTTTTTATTAAGTCATATTAGATTTTTTAACCCCGGGACACTCTCGGGGTAATCAGCTAGTGTATATATATATATATATATATATATATATATATATATAAAATTTCCAGGGTTAGTATCAAATACACAGTGAAAGAAAAATAGGAAGTCGTAGAAAGGGTATCAAACGGACTCCGATTGAACTCATTTAAGCGGCATTGGAACCGTTTCATCGAACCATATGATCTTAGTTTTTAGGTTTTCATTTTTTTGACTTTTAGATTGTAGTTTTTTAGAATTTATGTTATATCATTGTGTCTTTTATGTAGCATTATGTCGATCTTTATCTTATTTTCATCATTGTGTCTTTTTTTTTCAGAATTGTGTTATATTTTTTTGCATTGTGTTATATTTTGTCGTTTATTGTGTCATATTTGATGATTTATTGTGTTTTTTGTATCATTCTCACCCTTCTCATTTTTGTTATACTATGTAGAATAACTTAACTCATAATTTCCAAACAATTATCACGTTTATGTTGACTTGGTTATATGTGTCAAAACGTGGTGCATTGTTAACTGCAAACAAAATCGAGTTGTTGTTTTCATCACAAAAAGCAATAGCAGATATAGATAGAAATGATAGTTACATACATAAGATAGAAATTTGATAGTTACATATATGTCACTTAATCACATATATAACACGCCAACATGAAGGGACTACATGATCATATGTAGACATTATATAAAACATATCTCATATAAAATTTCATCCATCAATTTTGTTATCCCTATCAAATCGATAAAGGACACACAATAATTAAAGCACCACATGTTGATCGAAGTGACTAGACCAGAGAAATCACCATTGTTGTTTCAAGTTATTAACTAATGGAGTAGATGTAAATAAATCAGTCGGTTTTAAGCGAACTAGACATGATTGGTTAAAACTTATAGAAAACCAGTTAAAATCTACGTAATTCCTAACCTTGGCTCCTTTTGTGAGTGAACCGACTTTTGCGACAAGGCTTATTGGTGAGTTGTCGGAGCCATTGATTTAGAGGTCGGTTTTCAAAATGTGTGGCTTGTAGCCTAGTGGTACCAATGTGTTGTGAAAGGTGTCTATCCCTATAAGATTGAGGGGTCGAATCCTTGGTTGAGGGGGAGGGGGAGGGGGAGAGAGAGAGAGAGAGTGCACTTCCAAGTATTAGTTAATTTCATCCATCAATTTTGTTATCCATATCAAATCGATAAACGACATGCAATAATAAAAACACAACATGTTGATCAAACTGACTAGACCAGAGAAATCACTATTGTTGTTTCAAGTTATTAACTAATGGCATAGATGTAAATAAATCAGTCGGTTTTAAGTGAACTAGACATGATTAGTTAAAACTTATAGAAAACCAGTTAAAATCTACGTAATTAATAACCTTAGCTCCTTTTGTCATTGAACCGACTTTTGAGACAAGGCTTATTGGCGAGTTGTCGGAGCCATTGATTTAGAGGTTGGTTTTCAAAATGTGTGGTTTGTAGCCTAGTGCTACCAATGTGTTGTGAAAGGTGTTTATCCCTCTAAGATTGAGGGTTTGAATCCTTGGTAGAAAAAAAGGTATAGCTTTAAAAGTATAATTAGTGTGTGTGTGTGTCAGAGAGAGAAAGAGAGAGAGAGAGAGAGAGAGAGAGAGAGAGAGAGAGAGAGAGAGAGAGAGAGAGAGAGAGAGAGAGAGAGAGCGCACTTCCAAGTATTAGTTAATGCGATTTTTGTTACTATATTACCATTTTACACTTATATTTAAATTATTAGTTGAATAGATATATATTGATGATGATAACGGAAATTAAAAGTTTAAAGAGAGAAGCTAAGGCCATCCATAGTGGCCTTTATGGGGGCTCCATGGAGGCGTGATGGCCACCCATAGAGGCGGGAACATCGCCCCTTCCCCCGAGCGCTATGGGGGCGCTATGATGAAGAAGGTGATGGCCATAGCGAGCGTGATGACCTGCAATATGAACGTTGGATGCATGGATATGACCGTTGAACAGTCATTTGGTTAAGGAAAAAAACAAATTACCAATTAATAAAAATCCATCTCTACTATATTGATGTGTCACAAGATTAACATATAAAACATGCATAAACAGTCTCATAATAGGATAGAATTTGGCTTAAATTACTGATTTGGGTGCTTAAATCATTCCTATTTGTGTTTCTCAGGAAACTGGAGCTCCACACCGGAAACAAAAGATATTCGGGTAAAAAACTGATAAAAACTGGAGATTCCTGAGAATACGAGACTTGCAGCATGTTCCCTATATGTTTGAAGACCCTCCCGGGACTTAAACAATGATAAAACCAGCCCGAGACAGACCTAGCACGCCCATGCACCCTTGCACGGAGGCCCTGCACGCTAGAAGACAACGCAACCAACTTGGGAGACAAGAAATCTAGCTGGACCACATGGCACGGACGTGCCACATTGTGACATCCGTCACCCTCGTCTTTCATCTAGTTGACAATAATAGTCCTTCAAATATTTCCATTACAGTCCCTGCAAGTTTCGTAGTTTTCAAATTTAATTTTAGAGCGAACTAAAATTTTATCATTTATATTTATTATGGATCGGGTATAAGTTCTAATCAAATGCGTATGTTGAAACGTATTTGTAAAAGATTTTATAAAAAAAATTAAGTTTTAAAAAGATTTATTAATGTTGAGGTTAACTTGGTTAGTATAGTTAATGTTTTCAAAAAGAAAAACTAACTAAACTAATAATAATCTCAACTTGGTCAACTTGAGGGACCTTTCTTGCCAAAGGTCCAAAGTCATTTAAAACCTTCCTCTCTCCTCTTGTGTTACGTTTTTTTTTTTCAAGCCAAGTTATTGTTTGAGTTTTAAATGCTCAATTAAACTGATTTTATTAAAATCAATCATTCCTAGCATTTAAAATACATAATAACTGAGTTTAATTCGTATGGTTAGTGAGTCCAAGGTGTAACCGTCGAGTTAAGGGACAATCAAGCTAAATCAGTTTCGTTTTGACTCAAGGATTATAAATCAACTCCATATCTGCATACAGGAGAGTGTTTCGACCATAACCCCTTTAGCTTTTACACTTAATATCGATCTAAAGCCACGAATTGGTGTTCTTGTTTACTCTAGCCGAAAACCAACCAATTGAACCATTAAACGACCATGTAAGTGAGATTATTTCATGCCATTTTGTTCCCTATATGTTAACCTGAGGTTATTATAATCGATTTGAGGTTGTAGGAATTCTAGGGTTAAGGTTTGTGAATTTGGGGAAGAAGATGAATAGAGATTGTATGTTAAATAGATATTGTTTTCAAACTTTTCTAATTATGATGCTATGGTGTAGTGGTCGTTGAAGTTTTGTGTCTTGGTGGGGACCTGGGTTCGAAACCAGCCTCCCACACCATTTTTTTTCCGATTTTTTTTTATTTATTTAAATTGCATAATAATCAATTATAATACATTTTAACTTAGAATATTCATAATAAATTCATTTTTCATCCAAAAATTATAAAAATTTAGGTGTAGCTTCTTGACACCATAAAGAAAATTTCCACAATTTTATTTTCTGGAAAATGTCTTATTTTTTATATTTCTATTGAATTAAATTGGTTTAATCATATTTAATTGATAAAAAAAATCATTTTTAATGATTTTAATGTCAAACTTTTTGGGAAATTATTTCTAATCATCATGAAATGAAATAAAAATTATTGGTTCAGAAAACATTTATTTTATTGATCTAAACCAATAATTTTTATTGATTTTCCTATTTTTAACCATTTAAACATGATTTAATTTCATTAAATCAGTTTTAAATATAAGTATGTTTATAAAAATTATGGGAAAATAATTTTCATTGATTTACATCAGAAAGCATCCATTTTCTATAAAAATAGCATTTTTGGATCATGTCTTGTATTATTAGTCTTATTTATGTTTAGTTAGACATAATTAATGATTTATTTATTTATACTGTTTAATATCTATTTTATAAATACGTTTCTTATAAAATAGAAATACTTCTATGTTTGAAAATCTTAGTTACCATTTGTTGGATCATGGTGTAACTTATAATTAGTTATTTAAACATTTATGATTATTGTATTTATTTACAATAACTTAGTGAAAGTAATTAATTAAATTTCATTGTCTTAATTGTTCAAACATATTTTTATCTAAATATTCAATTGGAAACAATTATATTACCTAGACCATATTTACAAACTTTGGTATATTATTTTTGACATACAACTTTTATATTAATCCGATTTATCATAAAACTCTAATTCCCCAAATCGACTTAGCAAACCCTAATGCCTTAGACCCTAGATACCGTATACTTTGTAGACATTCCCTTATTAGTATTCTTATACATTATAGGTTGAATTCCTCGGAATTCCCATTACTTAGCTCACGACCGCTTAAGTTGGATTTTGATCGCTTTCGCAAACTGTGAGTATATCTTTTCCCCTTTTTACTGTTTTACTATTTTGGGGTGACTCGTGTACCTATTATCAAGTTTCTATTTCTTGTTACTAAAAAGCAATTCTTATGTGTGTTTGCTTGTGTTATTTCGTGTATCTATGACTTGTCAAATCATTAACCGTTGTGGCCTAGCATTTCAATGAATAGTACTATGGTATATACACTTGTGACTATGCTGAGAGTCCTTGTCATTGCTATGTATTTCATTACTACTAGCGCATACTATATATATTTCCTTTCATTTTACTTGGTTGATTTGACCCGGATGCCACTTATTACATTTTACAAAATAACACATGAATTGCTAAATTTTCCTTATTATATGTATCAAACGGGTATGCTCACCAATACTTTTTGTATTGACAAAATTATTTTCGTACATGTTTCAGGTTTTATGAGATCACTTCTAAGCTTTTAGAACTTAGGCATAGATTGAGATTTATTGTATTTTAGTTTAGATTGATAGTTTTAATTGTTGTATTTCTTTCAATGTAATAAATTATTCAATTCAATGTATCAAAATTTACATTTCTAGTCCATGAGCTATTGAACAATCGTTACTACGTGACACCTTGATGTTTCCGCCATCGGTTGGGGTGTTACACACATACCCTGGCACGCCCGTGCAAGAGACAAATAGTACAGACAGGAAGGACTGCAGCAAACATAACGTACGTAGGGTTATGGCACGGTCGTGCCACTCCCTATGGCACGCCCGTGCTTGCCCTGGCATGTCTATAAATAGCAAGCTTGACTCAACCATTTGATCCAGCCCATTCCATCTAGTCTTGTGCCCTCTTGGGTCGACTTCCAAGCTTCTTGCAGAGATCTTGGAGTCCTGTGGGAGGCCTTAGGGCCATCCTAACATACCCACCAAGGTTAGGCCTCGTCCTACCTTGATCATCTTGGCCAAGCATGGGATCATAGAGTAGTATATGCAATCAACATCGAGGGCCGTGAGAATTACATTAGATACATAGCACTAGGAGATGGAAGGCTTGTTTATAGAGCAGCCATGTTCATGTGTTGATCATTCTCATGGTTGTATCTTTCTATGATCTCCGAACCCACTTCGATTTGTAGACTTTTATTATTATTATTATTATTATTATTAATAGTTTGTTTTTAGTTATTTGTTGTGTTATCTTCTTTCTAATTATTGTTTATTTATCTTGTGACAGGTTCAAATGGTGATTAACTTAATAAACTAAAATTAATCCCAAATCAATTAATAAACTATTAAGAGGTTTAATCAGCTTCTGGTAGTCGCGAGCTAGATCCAAGGCAAGGAAACCGGTAATGAGACAAATCCTTCGGGCTTCTGATATCCAAACCGGGTTCTAAGCAATGACTTATGAAGTGGACCAGATCCGAGTGACACATTTCTAGTACTTACCAGGTGAATGAATGAATTTCTTGGGAAAGGGCGGATTCCCTATGGGTGCACCAGTGATCTTCGGATTGCACACCTTTAGGATTATGTTCCACCTTTGTAAAGGATTTCATTCATCTCGGGAGGTTATGGGTTGGGTTTATTAAGTCATTAATCATTAAACCAACTTTATATTTAACTGATCAATAAATATTAAAGTGTCACCTTTAAAGATAAATAAAACAAGAATTCTATATCTAGGTCTCGTTAGTACGAATCCGTTAACCATTGGGGATACATGTTGCCTGAGCTGACTGTAAGAGAGATCCTTCGATCTTCATGGTTGTTAACCTACTTAGCGGATACGTTGTTTCCAGGACAGACTGTAAGAAGAGATCCTTCGGCACGAAAAGCGAGAGATAAGGAGTCAACACTTCAAGCTCACTCTCGCCGTTAGGAAGCCTTCGAAAGCAGGGCTTAGTCGGTGAAACTTCATACGGACGCGCATCGGGAGGTTGAGCCTACTACTCAGTAGTGGCCCTGTTTCTCTATCAAGGAGTCAACACTTCAAGCTCACTCTCGCCGTCCTCACAAATAATTAATCTTAATATTAATTCTACTAATAAATTTAACTACTTATACGGAGGACCCCGAGATGTGCATATCCGCTATCTCTACTATTTTATCTTTTTATCTTATAAAACCCAAAACCTTTTTAAACTATTTTTCTTCAAACCCCTCCATTTTATTTTTCTTTGTAACCCCGATCAGTTACTCGATGAAAGGTTGAGTAGGGGAAAGTGTGTTCTCTGGAATACGATACTCGGTATTTACCCGAGAATAATATACTATACATGTCAGGTTCTCTGCCTATGTGTTGGTTTTAGTTTCTGAGTGACTATCGTTTACTTATAAATTCAAAACTTGTAAAAAGGTTTAGTATAAATCAGTCGTTTTCCCCAAAACCAATGTTTTGGAGTTGACACATCAAGTTTTTGGCACTGGGAAAATTGACATCTTTTTAAATTACTAAAACTAAACGCATCAAGTTCTTGGCGTCGTTGCCAGGGAACACAATCATCAACTTTCTTTTTAGAGGGTTTTTGTTTCTTCTTTATTTTCGTTGGAGAGAGGTTTGTCATTCCTTGAGGATCGCCAGGTAAGTAAAGGAAAAGTGAAAAATAAGTCGGGGGAAAGTTTTTCAAATATTAAAACTTAAACTATTTTCAAACTTAAAATGGGGTTTTAAAAATTATTTTGGAGAAATCCAATTAAAATTTTTAAACCAGACATTTAAAAACAGTTTAAATTTGAAAAACGCGAGAAAACAGGACTTTCCTAGGTTGCACGCCCGTGCCACTTCCTATGGCACGGCCGTTCTCATCCTGAATCCATGCCTGGAGGGTATTTTAAGGGTTCTTTGACTTTTCAAACCCATTCCCCTTATTCCCCGCTCGTCCCACCCGTCGCCTACCCCCTAAAACCTCCATTTTTCACCATTTTCTTCAGTTTTAGGCCCAAATTTTCAAGCTAAGGTATGTATAATAACTCTCTAACAACTTTTATGTGTTTTTAGGTCTAGATCTGTCCAGATTCTTGAGTTCTTGTGTCGCACCATTTCTTGAGAAAAAACCTTAGTTTTCTAGCCTGGATATTTGCCTGAACCTCTAGGGAAATGATTAGGTAGTGCTAGGAACGTAATGTGGTAAAAAATTTTGAGAAAAAATTCACGGAAATTTTGACACATTTGAAAACCGTCACCTCAGTCAGGTGCACGGTCGTGCTCAGTTGTGGGCTTGGGCATGCCCATCTAGAAGACACTATTTGAGTTTCCCTCATAACCAGTCGGACCCACCAAGACCTGCACAGCCGTGCACATCAGTGTACACGGGCGTGCTCTCCTATAAACTCACCAAAACTTTTTAAGTTTCAAAAATTAACTTATTTTTGCAGTTTAAAATCAGTTTTAGGGTATTGAGATAAAAACCAGTTTAAACAGTTGAACCAGTTAAAAACCAGACTGCAGATTAAGCCTCGCGGCCGTGCACGGGCATGCATCCACTAGACCCAGAACTGTTGATTTTTTGCAAAATTTTAAACCTTATGAAGCTGAACCGATTCTGTTGTGCTTTGCAGGAAGGTGGCAAGAAAGAAACGACCAGCCCAGCGATCACCTTCAGTATCATCAGGATCGCACCATTCACACCACTCTCAGCAGTCAAGCGAGTCTGCACCACTTGATGCGCCACAGTCTCCCATGATAGAGCCTGATGGGCCCATCCCCGATGATGTCCATCCCTGGTTGTATTTCAACCAGGCCGGTGTGAAGCAAAACACCCACCGGCGTCTATGCCTCATCCAGACGAGGCAGATAGGCACTTACTGCCCGGTGGACTATGAGGCCCTGAGGACTGGAGCCCCGGTTCTACAATATCTTATCACATCAGTGGCATCGTTTCTTTCAGATTGAGAAGACTACCTACAGAGAGCTCACCCTAGAGTTCTTGGCCTCATTTGTCTACACACCACCTGCTACTGGGGATGATAGGGTTTCTAGGCCGTGTGTTGGGTTTCGGATGGTCAGACAATGGTACTGGATGACTTTAGCTGAGTTCGGAGTTAGATTGGGATTATACAGGCAGGGGAGGTTCACTCACCGGTGTTTACTGATAGCCTATTCGGGTGGCCTATTGATATTCAGCCACATGATTTTTTAGGCCAGATTTCTGAGGTTCCCTATGACCCAAGGAACCACAAGAGGTCCAGTTTTCCTGATCCACTTCACAGATGGCTATATATGGTTATTGCCGGTACAATCGGGGGCAGAAAGGATAGCACTGGGGGAGTCAATGAGAGAGAGGTCTTCCATCTATTTAGCATCAATGAGGGCAGACACTGCAACCTAGCCCATGCTTTAGCAGAGTTCTTCACTAGGAGTTGGGGCATTCCATCTTCTAGCCACATCTTTGGGGAACCTTACATCACCCGCCTGGCCACTTCTTTGGAGGTACTTAGCCCCTGGCCGTGGCCGGTTTGACGGTCGCAGATCGGGTCCACCCCCTCGACACCACCATGATGAGGAACACAGGGGTTGTAGAGCAATTTGGTAAGTTTTTGAAGCTGGTAGATAATAAGAAGAAGTTTTAGGATGAGGATGCGGCGTTTGAGGAGGCATACGGGGAGAGAGTAGCTGCTGAGATAGGAGGAGCAGAGTCCTCAGCAGCCGCTGCAGCCAGAGGAGCGGAGTCATCAGCTGCTACAGCCAAGCGACCGACCACCCAAGCATCAGTAGGACCACCACCAGCCACCAGGACAGACTATCAGCAACGGGGAGGCGTTCTCCGCACCATCCTGGACAGGCTCGACACACTCACTGCAGAGTTCAGGTCATTTTGGGAGGACTTCGCCATACATATGGCTTCATGCACAGGTTCCAGCTCTAGCTCCCGCTCGAGGCACCAGCCTCACCGTAGCCGCTCAGTTTGATCCCTCTTTCTCTCAGGTTTATTTGATGAGGTTCTAGACATGATTTGATGGTTTGTTGACTTAAAACACTATTTTTCTTTTTCTT
The DNA here is from genome assembly GCA_030844895.1 of Ambrosia x helenae. Classification (NCBI taxonomy): domain Eukaryota; kingdom Viridiplantae; phylum Streptophyta; class Magnoliopsida; order Asterales; family Asteraceae; genus Ambrosia; species Ambrosia x helenae. The sequence continues at coordinate 11,006,509 of CM061223.1, forward strand.
TTGTTTGTGGATGATTATAGTCGTATGTTGACACTTTGCATGCTTGGTGCATGCCGGACACGTTCCACCTGCTAACGCTTCGGCGGTAGTATCTATCTTAGGATGTAGTTTTTATTTATCTTTGTTACTTTATTTTCTTTTCTAGTTATTTTTAGGACAACTTGATATTGTGGAGCCGCTATTTCGACGTTTCTGCTTTCGAGGATGTGGGTTTCGACCACACGCTGGTGGACTCGCCACTGTCAGGGGAGTATTAGTTTCTCTTGCCTCTTTTTCCATTTCTGCACTTAAAACTTATGCAAAAATTTTAAGTGCGGGGGTGAGCCATTATTGCTGCTTATTTTGTTGCATCTAGTGGGTCATTTATCATTGTTTATATGCTATCTGGTACCCTCTTAGCCGCTTGATACCCGTAGCGTCATTCACAGTTATTTTTGGTAGATTAGTATAGTCTATTAGACTCATCCAGTGATCACTATTAGGCATTTTTCCAAACGGTTCACACGAAAGGATAGTCGAAATAAGACAATTTTTATAAAAAATCCAAAATATCCACTTAAAATAAAAATAAAATAGAAAAATAGGTTCCATGGCAAGTAGAATACACCCTGAAAATTATGCTTAAAATCGATACTTTAACCTACCCGCTTTTCCGTGAGAGTTTCTTGAGCCTTTTCGAGCACCACACTTACATATACATATCATATATTGCTCGTTTCCTTTACTTGAGAGATTTCCGACCTTAGTCCGACTCGGTTAGAACTTGCGTGTTTATGCATATTCTTGTTTTAAAACAGGTATCTAGATAAAAATGATAGAGGCATTTAGGTACCTCTCCAAAAATAAAGCATTCCCTTAGAAAACCACTTTGAGCCTTAGCCTTTCGTTTCTTTACCCAATAAAAATGAGTCCCGATCATGCGTCACCAAAGAAGCTTCAAGATTTCATCATCACCAAGGGCTCGAGACCGCAAGTTGAAAAAGAAAGGCGACACCATTGACAAAGGAGGGAACAACACAAGACGGGGCCAAGAGGGAGATCTTCTAAAAAAACGTAGGAAAGAGCCAAAATAAACAGAGGGCCCAAAACAAAGAGAGAAACATATAATAAAGAGAGCCTAGAGCAATAGAAGATCAACAAGGTTAAAAATTTGGTCTATGACTGGTGATACCTTAAAGTACTGGAACTCTGTTCTCTCTCTCTCTCTCTCTCTCTCTCTCTCTCCTGCTCTATGATCTCTCTACATACACTCTATGATCTCCCATCTCTCTCTTGCTTTCCCACTCGCTTTCACAAGATGCATCCGCTGGACGAATACTTGGTTCGATGTTTCCACTTCGGTCAGCCTTGTCTGCCTCCAGAACTGATACATATTATTTTTGAGAAGACGGCTGATGAAAGAAAATTGTGGCGAAAGATGGAACAAAATCCACCATTTTGTGGACAGTCAAAGAGTGCTGCAAAAAGACGAGCCAAATGGTATGAAAGGTGCATCAAGTGTGGAAATTGGTCTCATGAAGGCAAGTGCAGCAGGAATTCAACTCACTCACAGTCTGAATACACAATGCTGATCCAAGAGGGCGCTATTCGATACAAAGCCGAGCGCAAGGTCAGGAAAGGAAGCAACATTTACTACACTGTGAAGCGTGAGATAGCAATGATGAAGGATCTTGTAATAAACACCGGACTCCTCTCAGAGATTGTTGCTGAAAACGTTGCACGCCGCTACCGCTTTCCTCCCCGTCTTGCTGCTTCTTCATCCTCTAAACCGTGAGGGTCTTTCGTGGATCGGTGACTCATTCCCCTTTGTAGATAGTTAAAAAAAGTAGTTGTCTTATCTTTTGCACCCCTACATTACAACCCGAATAAAAGTTCTCTTGATTTATCTTAGTTAGTCGGTTTAGAGACGAGGACTTGATTTGCATACAAACTATGACTTGTGTCGACTTTGGTACGAACTTGAGTGTTCACCCCCAAAACTCACTAAAATGATAAACCCGAGTAATGAGTGAATATTGTGAGTAGGTATAGCTTTGGGCATAATCCAAGGGTTAAGTAGGCGTGTCATGCAATTTTATTTTTCTCGAATAAAATAAATAAGTGGATTGAGGGTTTGCTAAATACAGACTGCCTTAGGTGTACTTGTGCTTGATTGTTTGAGGAAAAGCAATAGTCTAAGTGTGGGGTATTGTGATGTTTCACAAGATTAACATATAAAACATGCATAAAAAGTCTCATAATAGGATAGAATTGGGCTTAAATTACTGATTTTGGGTGCTTAAATCGTTCCTATTTGTGTTTCTCAAAAAACTGGAGCTCCACACCGAAACAAAAGATTTTCGGGCAAACACAGACAAAAACTGAAGATTCCTGAGAATACGAGACTTACAGCATGTTCCCTATATGTTTGAAGACCCTCCCGGGACTTAAACAATGATAAAACCAGCTTAGGACAGACCTAGCACACCCATGCACGCTTGTATGGAGGCCCTGCATGCTAGAAGACAACGCAGCCAACTTGGGAGACAAGAAATCTAGCTGGACCACATGGCACGGCCGTGCCACATACCCTGGCACGCCCGTGCAAGAGACAAACAGTACAGACAGGAAGGACTGCAGCAAACAGGACGTAAGTAGGGTTATGGCATGGCCGTGCCACTACTTATGGCACGCCCGTGCTTGCCCTGGCAGGTCTATAAATAGCAAACTTGACTCAACCATTTGATCCATCTCATTCTATCTAGTCTTGTGCCATCTTGGGTCGACTTCCAAGTTTCTTGCAGAGAATTTGGGGTCTCGTGGAAGGCCTTAGGGCCATCCTAACATACCCACCAAGGTTAGGCCTCGTCCTACCTTGATCATCATGGCCAAGCATGGGATCATAGAGTAGTATATGCAATAAACATCGAGGGTCGTGAGGATTACATTACATACATAGCACTAGGAGATGGAAGGCTTGTCTATGAGCAGCCATGGTCATGTGTTGATCATTCTTATGGTTGTATCTTTTTATGATCTTCGAACGCACTTCGATTTGTAGACTTTTATTATTATTATTATTATTATTATTATTATTATTATTATTATTATTATTATTATTATTAGTTTGTTTTTAGTTATTTGCTAGGTTATCTTCTTTCTAATTCTTGTTTACTTATGTTGTGACAGGTCCAAATGGCGATTAACTTAATAAACTAAAATCAATCCTAATTCAATTAATAAACTATTAAGAGGTTTAATCAGCTTCTGGTAGTCCCGAGCTAGATCCAAGGAAAGGAAACCGGTAGTGAGACAGATCCTTCGGGCTTCTGATATCCAAACCGGGTTCTAAGCAATATCTTCTGAAGTGGACCATATCTAAGTGACATATTTCTGGTACTTACCAGATGAATGAATGACTTTCTTGGCAAAGGGCGGATTCCCTACGAGTGCACAAGTGATCTTCGGATTGCACACATTTCGGATTATGTTCCACCTTTGTTAAGGATTTCATTCATCTCGGGAGGTTATGGGTTGGGTTTATTAAGTCATCAATCATTAAACCAAATTTATATTTAATTGATCAATAAATATTAAAGTGTCACCTTTAAAGATAAATAAAACAAGAATTGTATATCTAGGTCTTGTTAGTACGAATCCGTTAACTATTGGGGATACATGTTGCCTGAGCTGACTGTAAGAGAGATCCTTCGGTCTTCATGGTCGTTAATCTACTTAGGGGATACACTGTTTCCAGGACTGACTGTAAGAAGAGATCCTTCGGCACGGAAAGCAAGAGCTAAGCGAGGTATACGGTGTTTCAGGTCGGAAGTCAAGCCTCCATTTCAAGAAGAAAATGAGTTAGAGGACCAGAGAATTGACCGCGATTTGGGGAGCCTGCGAAAGCAGGGCTCAGTCGGTGAACCTTCATGCAGACGCGCATCGGGAGGTTAAGCATACTACTAAGTAGTGGCCCTGTTTCTCTATCAAGGAGTCAGCACTTCAAGCTCACTCTCATCCTCCTCACAAATAATTAATCTTAATATTAATTCTAATAATAAATTTAACTACTTATACCGGGGACCCCGAGATATGCATATCCGCTATCTCTACTATTTTATCTTTTTATCTTATAAAACCCAAAACCTTTTTAAAACTATTTTTCATAAAACCCTTCCATTTTATTTTTCTTTTTAACCCCGATTAGTTACTCGATGAAAGGTTGAGTAGGGGAAAGTGTGTTCTCTAGAATACGATACTCGGTATTTACCCTAGAATACTATACTATACACATCAGGTTCTCTGCCTATGTGTTGGTTTTAGTTTCTGAGTGACTATCGTTTACTTATAAATTTAAAACATGTAAAAAGGTTTAGTAAAAATTAGTCGTTTTTCCAAAACCAATGTTTTGGAGTTGACACATCAAGTTGTTGGCACCAGAAAAATTGAAATCTTTTTCAATTACTAAAACCAAGCACATAAACCATCTCTGACATATACATTCAAACATATCATCCTCTTCATCTAGTTTTATTACATTCACTACATTTTAATCATCTAAACCATGAACCCATTCAATCGTGGTTTCGTTCCTCCTCAATCAACCAGTGATACTAACCAACCCGTTGCTCCAGGTTCGGTTCAAAACCAAGTCGGTTTTATGAACCTCCTAAACCAACCCATGGGATGGGACCAGAACTCATATAACTTCAACATGGGATGTTTCGGGTCCTCACAAGCGTGGCAAACGGAGCCCAACTTTGTTCCTCACACCCAACCGATAAACGAAGAGGAGCCAGAGCCGGAGCGACAAACCGCGCGGCAAAGAAAACATAAAATGAAGGAAACTGAAGCCTGCGTGAAAAAAAATACGTATAATTATGAGACGACGAAGAGGAGTACGCATTATCCCGAGCGTGGATTGACGTATCGGACGATCCCATAGTTTGTAAGATATATATTTTTGTTATCTTATACATAATATTTTTTATACGTATTATTTTTAACGCGCACACTTATATATTTTTTGGTTTGTTTTTTTAGCGAACTACCAAAATAAAGGTGAGTTTTGGAAACGAGTCCAGAAAATATTTATTGGTCTTGCGGGTCGGGGGATAATTACCGGGCCGCGGATTCCATATCAGGCAAGTGGAGCGATCAGCAAATGCACAAACTTTCAAGCCATTTATCAACGCAGAAAGTTCGGTTGGAAAAGCGGCAATGGAGATGATATGATCTTGGAGGCGGCTTGAAAGAATATCGGGCCACACATGGGAATTTCCCGTACTTGAAGGTATGGAGGCTCCTGCGTAATAGCTCCAAATGGATCAACGTGCACCAGACGGTTGGAACTTCTTCATCTAGGTCTAGATATATGAGGCCTACAAAGAGGTCAAAGACCTCCGACTTGGTTGAACTCGAAACGCTAACATCTGACGCTCGAAACATCGACTTAAACGCTCAAGAAAATCTGTTTCTTGTGGGGGGGAAGGGGCGAATGAGATACCACGTCCGCCAGGGCGAAGTGCTGTTCGAGTCCCCAGAACAAAGTCATGTCGGTGGGGTAGCCGAGTTGAGTCAAGCATTTTCAGAGAGGAACCAACGCCTTCAAGACATACGCGACATCAGGGCTCAACGTATCCAGCACAACCGAGAGCTGGTCGAGCTTATGAGGGATTAGCAATTTGAACGCGACTTTGACAAGTATTTATCATGTCTCGTTGACAAGTATTTTGGTTCTAATTGTAACATCCTTATAGATTAAGGGTGTAAAGGACAAGATCACTCAAATTTCGGGGACGAAATTTCCTAAGGGGGGGAGATTGAAACACCCCGAGGTGTTACGGGTCGGGTACGACCCGATCACCCCATTTATTTTATAAAATATTCAATTTCGAATCTCGCGACCAAACGTTTCAACCGATTATATAGATAATAATTATTGAATTTTTATTATCTCGGCTAAACGCTTCTTATTTATTTATTAAACTCGCTGCCAAACGCTCCATGTATAGCCCAAGTTCTGCAGCCAAACACCCTTGAATCTAGTTGTTATCCCCATTGCCAAACACCCTATAAACCAGCTGCTAATCCTGTAACCAAACACCCTCCATTTAGCTTGACTATAACAGCCCTTACCTCTTGTCTCCTTGCTTCATTCCTGTGCAGAAACTCACGAATACACACACACACCCGAGAGCAGTCACCGGACAGCCATAGCGGCCGCTGCCGCCTCCGCTGCTGCCGGTCACCCTCTCCGGCTGCCGCCGCCCTGCGCCTTCCTCTCCGGTAAGCACCACAACCCTTCTCCTCTTCTGTTTCAGGTCCCGTGACCCTATTCTTCTGATTCGAATCCAACTCCCTAACCGTTCACCTTCAAGCTTTGAACATAATAACCCCTCTATCTATCGAGTCAACATCGAACCCAACCCATTATAACCCGGTAACCACCCTAATCCTTCCTCTGTTCCTGATTAAACGAACCGGACAGTCACCGGTTATGGTGACTGTCACCGATAAACCATCGATGAACCCGACACCCTATTCTTTGTTTATAAAACCAACTATCAATCGGACAGTCACCATTTCCGGTGACTGTCTTCCGGTGACTAATGGCGGGTCTTGAGTTACGGACTATTCCTCTATTCGGATTTGTACTCGGGAACTTTTTGGTCAACCAAACCCACTTGATAACCTTTCTGTTTGGACCCGTCTTACTGTTCGTATAATCGGACAGTCACCTGACTATGGTGACTGTCATCGAGCATCAAAACCAAACCTTTATCTTGCTATTGTTAAGACCCCCTTCCTGATTTGTTGTTTATTATTATTTTTTAATTAATTAAGTAAAAGTAATTGTCACACCCTCAAATTTCCACTGCGGGGTTTATATCACGAGGCGTATGACATACCAGGATCCCATAGCCATAAGTCATATGAACGAACTCTAAATGCCCAACCCATTTAGTTCGTTTTCAAAAACCAAGTTTAGTTAAGCTGCGGAAGCGTAAACCAAATCTAAACCTTTTAAAAACCATGCGCAAAACAACGCGCCCAAATTAAACCATATGAAAGAAAATGTAAAAGAATATTATGAAATTTAGGTGTATGCCCAAGACCCCAAATGCAGTGAAGTGTGCAGTGCTTTCTAATCCTGGCACCAGAAGCTAACTACCTGCAAAAGCATGTAAATCGTGGGTCAACAAACAATGTTGGTGAGTTCACTAAGTAAGAAGGTGAGTAAGTAAATGCGCTGGTTTCCAAAACCATGTAACCAAGTAAAAGCGTAGGTCCTCCAGACCAAAATGTTCAAGAGTTATCAGTTTAAGCGTGTCAGGGGTAGCTAGCCCACTCAATGTAACTAAACAGGATTATTGGGACACCTTCAGTAAAATAGTAATTTGCCTCAATAACTGGTGTCTATCAACATCAGTTCTCAATTGTGGTCAGAAGTTCATGCCCGTGCCTCAAGCACCTCAGACATGAGGTTGCTGCACAACCTAATAGCGCTATCAACTAATACCCCGCTCGCCTCCAGCGATTAACCCAATAATATGCAAGGACTTTCCAAATGATAGAGTGTTTAGTTCACAAAGGACCAATAAGTTTTAACTGATCAAAAACCCGATCCACACAAGGAATCGTAAACCCGACCCACACAAGGAGTCAAAACCCGACCCACACAAGGAGTCAAAACCTGAGCAGTCCCAAACTGGACTAGAAAATGTTTACCAAAGTTGTCTCTGACCCGAGACGCATGCTTTTGAGAAAAAGAGTAGTGAAACTCACCTTAGGTTGCACGCGAATGATCCAAATCCCTCAAACAGTAACGAGCTACCGACTCCCTATTACAAGTGTCACTAGGTGAGTATATGTGCATACCAACACATCATGCAACTTGATTGTCCGAAACTTCTAAAGTTCCAAATCGTGTAATGACGCCTAGTGACTCTACATGCACAAGTAATTCCTACGTATCCCGTTGGTGATCATAATGATTATTGTCAGTTTTATACCTTATACACATCTCCTATAAGTATTCATATAAGTTCATGTCAAATACATATCACATAAAACCCCAAATAGTCACATAAACACATAATACACAATCTGCGTTTTTAGGACAGATTGTGCGCCACGAAAACTAATTTATTTAAAATACCAAATCAATGAATTAAACTCCCAAATTTTTACTGAATATTTTTTGGGATTTATTTAATAATCTATATTTTTGTTTTGTCCTAAAACTAAACACAAAAATTATTAAAATTCATACAACACAGCTATGTCCAGAAACTTTCCACAACAGGTCAGTTTAGTAGAAAAATTCCCAAAAATTGTGTATTCATCCAAACGGGATGAATCCACTTGGAAAAGCTCAATTTTTCCAATATTGACCTACTGTAAAAATTTCATAACTTAATTCCTTGTAAATCTCAAGCTATGACCATTTAAATTAACCCAATTCACAAATCCGAAAATCTGATATGACCCCTAATCAAATAAAATTCCAAAAACGACTCAAACGATGTCCAAATCTGATGGTTTTGCCCATTATGAAAAGCTAAGACCTTGTACATTACAATCATGCAAAGAAATCATCAAAACAATCAATTTACCAACCCGTTACCGCCCCTACAAAACGTTCAAACGAATCTGCCAGAATTTTAAACTTGCTCCCCAAGTTATTCGCAAACCCTAATCATACATAAAAAATCTCTAATACATGCATAACTCATATTATTCTGATTAAACACATATATAATCATGTAAAAACCCTAATTATGATTACTAACAACCATCATCATCATCAATACACAATGAACATTCAAGAACTCCTACTAACATGTGTTATGCGATTTATATGTATGCATGGCTTATGATTTTTAAACTTTTTAATCATTAATAACCATCATAATATATGTAAAGATTATACCTTTCAAAGCAAGAGTCCTCAAAGCCTAAAGATTGCACCACAACTAGCTTGAAGGAATGAGTAGGATTGATGTTTGTTGAAAATCAAAGGGAAGGGGATGGGGGTGGGTTCACGGCGCAACAAGGGAGGAAGGGGTAGGGTTTTATTTTTTTTTTGCCTCCTAATTATAAGAGGGCTTGGCTTGTTCCACAAGCAATTGGGTATTAGGGCCCCTTTTAGTCCATTAACTGGACCCGTTAGTCATGTTCTAGTCCAATACCGGCCCGATGATATTAATCACCTTAAATTGCATAAAAACTATTGTTTTTATTATTTCATAACATATTAATCATGTTGTGCACGTAATTTACATAATTTACGTATTATCTTTCAGTTAGGCGATAATTCACAAAAACATGTAATTCACATAAGCACGTACTTCGCGTTCACCATAATTCAATTGTACGTATTATTGTTATGTATGCCACATAATTCACCAACGTTTGGGATACAGGACTCGTGTGTGTGTTTAACAAGGATTTTCCTAATTATAACATATGTTAACATCTTCTAACATATGTTAAACCTACTTAACTAACCCTAGTTAAGTATCTAGCCATGTATGAACATGTAAGTTAACTGGAGTTCAGTAAAACTATTAACCTGAAAATGCGGGGTGTCACAGTAATTAAAAAGACAAATAAAATTAAAAAACATACAAATAATATTAAAAAAACTTACAAATAATATTAAAACCTCACAAATAATATTAAAACATTACATAGTCCTAAATTAAAACATTTATTAAACCTAAATTACTTAAAAACACCTACGGAGAGTAGTTATCCAAATTCTTTAGAGTATACTCCGGCGACGACACAGAACGATCGCTATTATGACCGTCCGACCTAGCATCTGAGCGGATGCAACCATAGGACTTGGCATATAATATGGTTTATCATCCATACTCATATCTGCTTGGTACGTGTAACACCCCGAGGTGTTACGTGTCGGGTACGACCCGATCACCCCATTTATTTTATAAAATATTCAATTTCGAATCTCGCAACCAAACGTTTCAACCGATTATATAGATAATAATTATTGAATTTTTATTTTCTCGGCTAAACGCTTCTTATTTATTTATTAAACTCGCTGCCAAACGCTCCATGTATAGCCCTAGTTCTGCAGCCAAACACCCTTGAATCTAGCTGTTATCCCCATTGCCAAACACCCTATAAACCAGCTGCTAATCCTATAACCAAACACCCTCCATTTAGCTTGACTATAAAAGCCCCTACCTCTTGTCTCCTTGCTTCATTCCTCTGCAGAAACTCACGAATACACACACACCCGAGAGCAGTCACCGGACAGCCATGTCGGCCGCTGCCGCCTCCGCTGCTGTCGGTCACCCTCTCCGGCCGCCGCCGCCCTGCACCTTCCTCTCCGGTAAGCACAACAATCCTTCTCCTCTTCTGTTTCAGGTCCCGTGACCCTATTCTTCTGATTCGAAACCAACTCCATAACCGTTTACCTTCAAGCTTTTAACATAATAACCCCTCTGTCTATCGAGTCAACATCGAACCCAGCCCATTATAACCCGGTAACCACCCTAATTCTTCCTCTGTTCCGGATTAAACGAACCGGACAGTCACCGGTTATGGTGACTGTCACCGATAAACCATCGATGAACCCGACACCCTATTCTTTGTTTATAAAACCAACTATCAACCGGACAGTCACCAATTCCGGTGACTGTCTTCCGGTGACTAATGGCGGGTCTTGAGTTACAGACTATTCCTCTATTCGGATTTGTACTCGGGAACCTTTTGGTCAACCAAACCCACTTGATAACCTTTCTGTTTGGACCTGTCTTACTGTTCGTATAATCGGACCGTCACCTGACTATGGTGACTGTCATCGAGCATCAAAACCAAACCTTTATCTTGCTATTGTTGAGAACCCGAGTCCTCGGTTTTAGTAATTCAATCGGGTTCATATCTGTTCTGACAAATCGTCTCAAACTCTTTCGGTTATCTCATATACATAGATGTTGACGTGTATGTGTTTATGTATTGTGACAGATTGATCGGGCCTTCGATCGAACTCCGATGTACTTCCGATGAGTATATTATTTCCGGTTAGATTCCGGTTATACTCCGGTCACATATTTGTAAGTTCTAATTTGGTGGTTAATTGGTTATACAATTAATTGATAAGTTATTGATATAATAATTATGTTTGATTGCGAGGTACCAATAACTGATTCGGTGAGCTTGAACCCGATACCGAGTCAACTCCGTGACTCGGTCAACAATCGGAATAGAACCCGGTCCAATAACTAGACGAGGAATATTATTAGAATTATACGAATATATATATTATACGGATAACGCCGGATTTGATAATAATAATAATAAGACATTAATAAACATATATAAAATATATATGTTTATATATACACAATTTGATATATTGACGATATACTAGACTCGGGTTAATAATAATATTTTCTATTCTTTTGTTAGTTTAGATCTGCCAAGCTGTAATTGCCAGCTTTATTAGTTTTGAGTGCCAAGCTGTAATGGCCAGCTAGATGTAGGACGTCCGTGTCGTGTCAATAATGAACCCCGGGTTTAGGACTATCTAATATATACCGAATTCTATATGTATAAATTGTATATATGATATATATCCTAAGTATTACAATCTAACAAGTCCCACGCGTAAAACGTATCCATATATATATATATATATATGACATATAATTGTAATAAGAGAGACTATAAAAGATTATACGCAAACCTGTGAGTATCGTGAACTCCCCACTTTTACTGTTTTTATTAAGTTTTTCGGGGGAATACATGTCGTTTATAAGAAAACGTAATAATGCTTTACATAATAGAATATATATAATAAAAGAAGTATAATAGAAAAGGGGACATAGAAATGACGAGGACAGTACTGGCCGGTATCTGCCATTTCCTTTCTTGTCCAACTAGAGGACAAGAACCAGTCTTACCCAAGTAGAGGGTAGGAATGTCCAAGTAGAGGACCAAAACCATTCTTTTCCAAGTAGAGGACAGGAACAGGTATTTTATCACAAACAGAGTGGTACCATCGATAGGAATGGCACGAAATATAATCGATATGATAGAATTGAGATATAATAGAATTGATGTATAATAGAGTTGGTATAATAGAATATATTTTCCCCTTCAGAATTATAACTGTAAAGCATGTTTTATAAAAGAATGTTTATAAAAGAATGTTTATAAAAGAATGTTTTATATAAAAGAATTATCAATAAACGAATTGGCCATTCACTTTATAAAATACACGACCTCACCAACTTTATGTTGACAGAAACTATTTTTGGCATGTGTTCAGGTAACCCAACAGATACGATGACGAGGATCCTGGAAGAGTAAAGACTGTTATGATCCGAATCCACTGCGTAGCTCTGAAACCCGACCTGACGACCCGGCTCCGACAGCCAGGGTCGTTACAGGTGGTATCAGAGCGGGGCTTAATGACAGTCTTGAAGTCTTTACTAATCCAGGATTTACCAGAATGTCTTCTAAAAGAAACTTTGATTAGAAATATATATAAAGTAAAAGAATATTAGACGATAAAATTTTTGGGTACCTAAATGCCAAACCATTATAAAGTTGGTGAGAACCATAACAGTATACTAGAAATTAAAACGAATCCACTACAGGATATTACTAGAATGATTTTGTGGGGTAAATTGACAATTATGTACACAATTGTGAATTTACATGCACATTTAATTTCTGAGAAATCTTACAGGATATTAAGGCTATAAGAAATAAGAAAGAATACAGAAAAGAAACCAGATATATTAAAAAGAAATCAGAAAACAAATCCAGATTTAAAATGATGAAAAAAATTATAAATATATATATATATATATTAAAAATTACAAAAGTTATTCCTCGATAATCTGATCAGCTTATTCGAGAGTTTAGAAATCGTATTTCACTCTCTTGAAAACTCGTTGAGTTATAATCATTCGTCGTATATTCCAGAAATTCCGTATAAATTATCGAACCATTCGAGTCTCAATAATTATTCAGATCGTTAACCTTATGGTTATTCTAAATATTCATAAATAGAACATAAATTTTATTCTCCAACTTGAACATTCCTATAATCAAGTTTCCAAGAATATATGTTTACTCCGTAAATTCTGAAATTTTTATAAAATCCGATATGCTAGAGACATATAAATATTGTGTTTCTAAAGAATTTCCCTCGGTTATTTAATCAAAGATCAAATATATTCCGCGATTATTTAAAATGTTTTAAATCTTTTCAGTGTAATTCTGAAGTTTATTGAATTTATTCTTAGTCATTACTATTTTTATACTAAACCAGTATTTCAGCTTTGAGTAAAAATATATAAATACCCCTCCATTTAAAATTTTAAATAAACGATTTATTCAAATTTATAAGGTCAAGAAAATCCGTCAATATTATAATTTTCTTTTTATCAAATCTATTATTGATACTCCATACATTATTAAAATGTTCCCAGAATCTGTTTCAATTTGACTATCACGTTTTGATTAGCAACTAATCCCGTATGATTCGTTTAAACATTAAAATTTTAACCTTAACGTTTTTGAGAAATCTATTTTGTTTCACTTTTTCTAAATCCATAATAAGAAATCCGTTTATTAAGAATTTAAGTATTTTGATATCAACATTAACCAGTATTATTATTTTAAAATTTCCCCTAGAAATTTTATTTCAAAATATGAAAGAACCACGGTCGTATCATTTTGCCCGAATATATTCACCCCATATTTAGTACCATTTTCGTAAAAGATCTTTAAACGAATCTGTATCCGTATATAAGTTAATAGTATTTCCGGCACGATTCTATATCTATATTCGATCGTATAACTTCCTTGATATTTTATTCCAATATGAACGATGAATATTATATATTCCGTTTTATAATCCAAATCTCTTTGTGTATATATAGAATCTCAGCTATATACTATCTTCGCTATTTACTTCGGACATAAATATTATTACCTCGAAATTCCGTGACAGAAATAATTTGGAATCTATCTAAAGAAACCGAATTCTTACTCGCTCGATTATGCGACAATATAAGTACCATCTTAATCCTATGACACGAACAAGTCAGAAAGATTAAAAAGATTGGATGGTTATATTGGACATCTTTTGACGCGATCAAATTCTTGAACAATTGACAATCTATTTCGTTAGACTCAGATCAACATGTTTCCTTCCAGAATAAATAATTTCGAATCTGAGATAAAATAAAAGAACAGAATATCAGAATAATGTGTGAAGGACACAAACCTATTGTGATTAAAATAAACAAATACCGGAATGTTAGGTGAGGTGAAATAGTAATTATGATCGCGACATAATTATGAATGTCACAGGCACAGGAACATTCGAGTAGGAATTTATCAAGATCACAGATTGTCTGTGTAATGAGCATATTACAAGAAATAATAAGAACATGAATAATAAGAAGAAATATATATTCGAACCATCAACGTATCGTATGTGGAGAATACGACCACAAAACTGGCAATATAGTTGAAATTTCCTTTGTGAAATACGACTAAGAATATATTCGCAGAATAAAAACCATTGATTGGTTAAAATTCTGTGAATCAAAGAAATCAGTATATTGATTTTTGATTGCCAACCAAAATGTAAAATCAAAGATAGTTGTATGCCCTTTTGTACAATCCAGGTGGTAAAAGATATCCGGACCCTTACGGAAGGTATATCCGGACATTTGCCACCAAGCCATCGTTGAAAGGATATATACTACTATGAAAAAATCTTCACAGTCACTTCGTATAAAAACTCACGTGAGTTATAGTACAATCAAATTGGTAAAACGGTCAATTGTTACCAAGTTGAAAACCATGAATAAGAAGTGATGGAAGAATTGTTAAATCCGCATAATACAACAGATAGAAATCTATATGGATTCAGAAAACGGAAAAGGTAGAATCCAACGAACTATCAAAAGAAAATAATTTATATCAAGAAATGATTAAATACCAATTGGAATCGCGTAGAGATTCGCAAGGTATAATCGAAGTGAAAATGAAAAATGAATAGAATTATGCTCATTTTTCGAGTGAAACTCTCCGGCCAAGGAATGACAAATTTCCTGTCCCGAATTAAAGGTTCGTGAGAGATAATTTGAGAAATCACTATTCTGGCAAGAACTATCTACATGAATATACCGATGAAATAAGCTCCGCTTATAATAAGTTGGATTAAGAAGATATGACACATTGCCTTTATATAAGTTTATCAGAATGTGTTTTCAGACACTGAAAGTATAGACTCTAATCGAATATATAAATAAGAAAGAATTATAATTTGAAAAGACATCCGATATGTCTGAATAATAAAAAGGCATTGGAAATGCCAGATATCACGAGAAGGCAATTGAAATGCCAAATATTATCAAAAGGCATCCGATATGCCAGAAGAAATAATTATCAGAATAAGAATATAGATATTAAAAGAAATTAACAAATAAGAGTATAAGTCGTAAGAAAACGACTAGAATTTTATAAAGAATATTTTATAAGAAGAAATTATAGAATATTTTATCGAGAGTGTTAACGAATTCCGAAATAGTGATAAGAAGAAGGTATACGGAAATACTTAAGGCAATAAGTATTTAAATCCCGAATGATAATCATGATTTTGAGAAAGAATAAGTGACGCATTATCATAAGAATCTTAAGTCAAAGAATAGATAACGATAAATAATGCAGTCAATCATCAATGAAATAGGCAGTAAGATTATTATCAATGATTTAAGAGAAATCTCAATGACCGATTTCAGTAGGTCAAGATAATGAAAAAGGAAAAGTGATAAGAATTCAATGTCAGTTGAATCATTATCAAAGAAAGAAATATTAGAGTATAATTTAGAGATCTTTCTTAAGGGACTCATCAATGCTGATGCCTTTCATCTCTCCAGAGAGAAAAAGGAATTGTTGAAACCGTGTAATTCAACAAGTTTGATTAGTCTTTTCTTGCACCTTTAGACTCTGGATAAGATACGTCTAACGATCTGAGAAACCTCCTAAGTATATATACGAATAGATGTTAACCAAGAGGTCAACCATATTACACTGATATAGACAGAACACACAAGATAGAATTTGTAAGAAATAATCCGATAGTTACTAGAAATCATTTCTACTCTCTAAGAATCAGAATTACAATGATGGTAAATTCTAAAGTTCGAATATAAGAGGTAGTAGCTCGGATCCCATTCAAGTCATGATAATGAAGGGACTTCCGTATCTATCTCTTAAGAACCATATAGAATCCATCATTGTAAATGAATCAGAATATCAAATGATGAGAATACCGCATCAATTTGAGACTCTAGCGATGTTTGCTAGAGGTTTGTGAATTTTTCAGAAGAAAAACGACTAGAATCTCAAATTATGTTCGAATTGTCTTTATATAGAAATAATATTCAGTCTACTCCTCGCCCGAATGAGGAAAAGATAAAAGAATGTTAATATTATAAAGCAAATATCAATCTATTAGGAAGACCTTTAATAGTCATACCAGAAAAATACAGATAATCCATGTATCTGAAATAACATGACTGTAGCAAGAAAGGTTAAAACGTGATTAATAGAATGATCAAGCTGTAGTCTTACAGATGGACATTTTGAATTAATTATAGGATTGGATTGATATCAAAATGATTCCCTCGTAAACCAATAGAACTTATCATGTCTCATTGACAAGTATTTTGGTTCTAATTGTAACATCCTTATAGATTAAGGGTGTAAAGGACAAGATCACTCAAATTTCGGGGACAAAATTTCCTAGGGGGGGGGGGAGATTGAAACACCCCGAGGTGTTACGGGTCGGGTACGACCCGATCACCCCATTTATTTTATAAAATATTCAATTTCGAATCTCGCGACCAAACGTTTCAACCGATTATATAGATAATAATTAATGAATTTTTATTATCTCGGCTAAACGCTTCTTATTTATTTATTAAACTCGCTGCCAAACGCTCCATGTATAGCCCTAGTTCTGCAGCCAAGCACCCTTGAATCTAGCTGTTATCCCCATTGCCAAACACCCTATAAACCAGCTGCCAATCCTGTAACCAAACACCCTCCATTTAGCTTGACTATAAAAGCCCCTACCTCTTGTCTCCTTGCTTCATTCCTCTGCAGAAACTCACGAATACACACACACACCCGAGAGCAGTCACCGGACAGCCATGGCGGCCGCTGCCGCCTCCGCTGCTGCCGGTCACCCTCTCCGGCCGCCGCCGCCCTGCACCTTCCTCTCCGGTAAGCACCACAACCCTTCTCCTCTTCTGTTTCAGGTCCCGTGACCCTATTCTTCTGATTCGAATCCAACTCCATATCCGTTCACCTTCAAGCATTGAACATAATAACCCCTCTGTCTATCGAGTCAACATCGAACCCAACCCATTTTAACCCGGTAACCACCCTAATCCTTCCTCTGTTCCTGATTAAACAAACCGAACAGTCACCGGTTATGGTGACTGTCACCGATAAACCATCGATGAACCCGACACCCTATTCTTTGTTTATAAAACCAACTATCAACCGGACAGTCACCGATTCCGGTGACTGTCTTCCGGTGACTAATGGCGGGTCTTGAGTTACGGACTATTCCTCTATTCGGATTTGTACTCGGGAACCTTTTGGTCAACCAAACCCACTTGATAACCTTTCTGTTTGGACCCGTCTTACTGTTCGTATAATCAGACAGTCACCTGACTATGGTGACTGTCATCGAGCATCAAAACCAAACCTTTATCTTGCTATTGTTGAGAACCCGAGTCCTCGGTTTTAGTAATTCAATCGGGTTCCTATCTATTCCGACAAATCGTCTCAAACTCTTTCGGTTATCTCATATACATAGATGTTGACGTGTGTGTGTTTATGTATTGTGACAGATTGATCGGGCCTTCGGTCAAACTCCGATGTACTTCCGATGAGTATATTATTTCCGGTTAGATTCCGGTTATACTCCGGTCACATATTTGTAAGTTCTAATTTGGTGGTTAATTGGTTATACAATTAATTGATAAGTTATTGATATAATAATTATGTTTGATTGCGAGGTACCAATAACCGATTCGGTGAGCTTGAACCCGATACGGAGTCAACTCCGTGACTCGGTCAACAACCGGAATAGAACCCGGTCCAATAACTAGACGAGGAATATTATTAGAATTATACGAATATATATATATATATATATATATATATATATATATATATATATATATATATATTATACAGATAACGCCGGATTTGATAATAATAATAAGACATTAATAAACATATATAAAATATATATGTTTATATATACACAATTTGATATATTGACGATATACTAGACTCGGGTTAATAATAATATTTTCTATTCTTTTGTTAGTTTAGATCTGCCAAGCTGTAATGGCCAGCTTTATTAGTTTCGAGTGCCAAGCTGTAATGGCCAGCTAGATGTAGGATGTCCGTGTCGTGTCAATAATGAACCCCGGGTTTAGGACTATCTAATATATACCGAATTCTATATGTATAAATTGTATATATGATATATATCCTAAGTATTACAATCTAACAAGTCCCACGCGTAAAACGTATCCATATATATATGACATATAATTGTAATAAGAGAGACTATAAAAGATTATACGCAAACCTGTGAGTATCGTGAACTCCCAACTTTTACTGTTTTTATTAAGTTTTTCGGTGGAATACATGTCGTTTATAAGAAAACATAATAATGCTTTACATAATATAATATATATAATAAAAGAAGTATAATAGAAAAGGGGACATAGAAACGACGAGGACAGTACTGGCCGGTATCCGCCATTTCCTTTCTTGTCCAACTAGAGGACAAGAACTAGTCTTACCCAAGTAGAGGGTAGGAATGTCCAAGTAGAGGACAAGAACAGGTATTTTATCACAAACAGAGTGGTACCATCGATAGGAATGGCACGAAATATAATTGATATGATAGAATTGAGATATAATAGAATTGATGTATAATAGAGTTGGTATAATAGAATATATTTTCCTCTTCAGAATTATAACTGTAAAGCATGTTTTATAAAAGAATGTTTTATATAAAAGAATTATCAATAAACGAACTGGCCATTCACTTTATAAAATACACGACCTCACCAACTTTATGTTGACAGAAACTATTTTTGGCATGTGTTCAGGTAACCCAACAGATACGATGACGAGGATCCTGGAAGAGTAAAGACTGTTATGATCCGAATCCGCTGCATAGCTCTGAAACCCGACCCGACGACCCAGATCCAACAGCCAGGGTCGTTACAGTACGCTTCCTCATTTGACTCCGGAGCAGGAGGGTTTGGGGTGAGGTTGGGTTGGGTTGGGTTGGGTCTCCACCAGTCGTAGCTGCCCCAACCCCATGACAGCCATGGTGTAGTCAATACACCATATACACTCCTCATCTGTAAGAGGAGCATCTGGAGTTGGGGGAGTGTAACGTGGTAAAGGAGGAATGAGTAGGGCTATAAACGAACCAAACAAACACGAACAAGCCTTTGTTCGTGTTCGTTTGTTGAGAAAATCACGTGTTCACGAACTGTTCATGAACACTTACCGAACGAGAATTCATGTTTGTGTTTGTTTGTTAAGGAAATAGCGTGTTCACGAACTATTCATGAACACTCATCGGATGAGATTTTCTATTCGTGTTCATTTTCTAAGGAGATGAATGTGTTCGTGTTCTTTTGTGTTTATTTGCTAACTTTAGGTATCGAGAAAAAGCGTAAGCTAACAAACACAAATGAATGCAAATGAACACAAACAAGCATTCATGAACAAAACCAGGGACAAATTAACACATATTAAATTCTTACCCAAACATATTTGATATAATCTTAATCACGTAATTACCATAACATTAATGTCTCATAAAACCATAAAATTATCATATTAAACTTGAAATCCTTATTTAATCTACCCAAAATAATAGTTAACCAAAATAGGCGAAGTAATATTAATATGTGATACACTAACTATATTAAATAATCTACAATGGGAATTTTGAAGTACTTAAATTAAAAATAAAAAGTTAAAAACCCTAATAAACTATTAGACACAAACAAAGATAAACGAACACGTTACCGAACGTTCACGAACATAAATAAACAAACGCGACCTCTGTTCATGTTTGTTTGTTTAACTAAATGACCAGAATTTCTTGTTTGTGTTCGTTCATTTATTAAAAGAACGAACACAAACGAACTTCTCGCTGAACAATTCACGAACCGTTTGCTGAACGTTTGGTTTGTTTACAACCCTAGGAATTTGGGTTACTCGACGAGGAGGGGGAGAGGACACTGGTTAAGGAGGAGGAGGAGAGAAAAATGGTTGAGGAGGAGGAGGAGAGAACACTGGTTGACAACGTCTCCAGCGAGAGTATCGCCGAAGATTGGAAGGTCCGGCAGGCTCGTTAGGATATTCACCTCCTATATCTTTGAATGTTGTGTGATTTGTAGTTGGGTTTTTATTTGATAGTGGGCATAAAAAAGTGGTTTATATATAGTGTGGGTTTTTATTAGGGATGTCAATAAAACCCGAACCCGATGGGTAAACCCGAAACCCGACACATTTGGGACCGGTTTGGGGTCGGGTAATCGGGTATGGGTCCGGGTATGGGATTAGTTTTTATTTTTTTCGCGGGTTTGGGACGGGTTTGGGATTTGATGATATGCCCATTTACCCGACCCGATTACCCGATAAAGTATACCCGTTTACCCGATTAGATACCCGATGTAATTTCCTATATATCTTTTAAAATATGTATTCATAATATATCTAATTGTCCATCTAGATTGTCATCTTCTTCAAAAAAAAAACACCAATTATTTGTGTATAATATGTGTTATCTATGTCTTTTTATGTGTTTATATAATTTAACTATTTTATATTTATACATTGTAATCATTTACATACATATTTGATAATGGTAAATGCATTGATTAGTTGTCACGCAATAGATACCCGACAAGTTTTTAGTCAGATATACCAAATGGATAAGTTTTTAAAATTAACGGGTTTACCCGAAACCCGCGGGTATACCCGATACCCGACGGGTAATTACCCGATACAAACCCGACGGGTTTTGGGACGGGTTTGGGACAAGCATACCTAAACCCGTCCCAAACCCGACCCATTGCCATCCCTAGTTTTTATTTGTAGTTGGGTTTTTATAGTGTGGTTTATATATATATATATATATATATATATATATATATATATATATATAGGCTAAGTATAGACAAGAAACCTTCTAAAATGAAGAAACTCATGGAAACCTAATGAGTGGACAAGATTAATCCACATAGGCCACTAAAGAATATATTATTTTAATTCTTAAAGGTTATATTTGTCTTTTTACATTTCCCTCTTATCTAAACAATTTGAATTTCTTTTCTCCCACCTATATAAACACATACATACACTCTCTCTCTTACACCATAATCACTACCACCACCATACACAACAGCCACCACCACCATACACAACAACCACCACCGACCCTGTTCATCACCGTCGTCGTCCCTGTTTCCACCCCTGTTCCCACCCCTCGCCCCTGTTCATCACCTGTCGTCCCTGTTGACAATAATCAGCCACCCTCAGTCATCCCAAAAAGAAGATTCCATCATTTTAGAGGGTTTGTAGCAGACAAAGAAGATTCCACCTCTGTTGCTGCTGCTGCTCTGTCGTGGAGGTTGATATACGGAAGATTCCATCAAGTCTCTGTTCCACCAAGCCCTCCTGTTGGTTCTTTCTTCTCCAAGTCTCACTCTCCTGAGGTGTGTTTTTGTATGTTTAAATATGAGCAGTGGGAGATTATTAGGGATATGTGGGGCAACAGAAGTGGGAAGTGGTCGGTAAATGGGCTGGTGGGATTTGGAAGCACGAAATTAAATAAAACAGAAAAGGAAATTTGGAAGCACAATGTATATCAGATATTTTCTTTAACTAATAAAACCAATAAAATTGTTGGCTTGCAACTAGCATTCGTCCAAAATATCAGCTCTTACAATACATTTCGAGGCTGCTTCTTAAATTATTTACAACCAAAGAAATAAGTATGGTATTGGTCAATGATAAGGACAAAGACGTGGTCAATAATCTAAAAAAATTAGATTGTTTTAAAAAAAAGTTGTTTAGTAACAACATTTGATTATGTTCAAAATTAGATTGTTTTATTATTAGAAAAAGTAGTTTGTTTTGTTAATCCTAAAAAAAGTTGTGTAGTAAAGTTCAAATTTAGATTGTTTTATTATTAGAAAGTTAGGCCATTTAAAAAGATGGGATCGGCTAAAACTATTAGACAGTTATTTGGGTCTAAGGGTATTTTGTTGAGATACTGGGCTTTTATCGTTTTGAAGTAAAAAGGTTTTTTGAATTTGTTTTGTTGACCTCTAGTTTGAAACTTCCTCTGTTCTATGTTGCGTTTGTTTCGTATGTAACAGCAGAAAACATTTTTAATATGATTTTGAAAAGGGTTAGAAAACAATTAATGGTTAGAGTTTGAATTTGAGCTAATTAGTGTTTGGTAATAAGAAGTTGTTTTTTTGTGTGTTACTAGCATCTCTCTTTTTTTTTTTTTTTGATATTATGTTAAACATCGAAAATGATTTTTCGTTTTGTGTTTTATGTTCGTAGTATCAGTATCTTGGTGTTTAGTTATGGTGTTTTTATCGTCTATATTTTCGTATAATCTTTGTGTTGAGTTAGGCTGTTTACATGTGTAGCATATCTGTTTTTTTGCAGTCAAATTTTGTTCTATGTTTTCTAGCATATCAAATTCTGCTCTATGTTTACAGCAGACTACAAAGTTTGGTCTGTGTTTTACTGTTACACATGTAACACTCGTGTGTTTTTGCACCATGTCTGTCTTTTTTTTTTTTTTGATATTATGTTAAACATCGAAATTGATTTTTCGTTTTTTGTTTTATGTTCGTAGTATCAATATCTTGGTGTTTAGTTATGGTGTTTTTATCGTCTATATTTTCGTATAATCTTTGTGTTGAGTTAGGCTGTTTACATGTGTAGCATATCTGTTTTTTGCAGTCAAATTCTGTTCTATATTTTCTAGCGTATCAAATTCTGTTCTATGTTTACTGCAGACTACAAAAGTTTTGTCTGTGTTTTTCCTGTTACACATGTAACACTCGTGTGTTTTTGCACCATGTCTGTCTATTTTTTTTTTGTTTTCTCATGTATGAGTTTTTTTATGTTACCTATGTCTTTTTTACAGAATATGTCTGTTTTTGTGTTTTCTCATATAGTCTTATCTATAAGTAAAGACAGAAAATGTGTTGTTATTTGTTTTAAGAATGACTTTTCAGAATGTTGTTATTTGTGTTTTCTCTGTGTTTAGTTAGGGTGTTTTTCTCGTCTATATGGTCGTATCATCTTTGTGAATTTACTTAGGGTGTTTTTTTCTGTGTTAAGGTAGGATGTTACGTGTGTAGCGTATCTGTTTTGCAGTCAAAGGTTGCTTGTAATTCAGTAAAAAATGTATGCTGGGTGCAGACTTTAAAAGTTTGTCTGTGTTTCCAGAAAAAAATCATGTTACACATGTAACACTCGTGTTTTTTGCACCTTATCAAGAATGTAATATTGCATATTATAGAGGAAGAATTGTGAAAAAAAAATTCTTGAATGGAATGTCACTGATCATGGGATGAAATCTATGTTTGTGTATGTTTCGTATGTAACAGCACCACTAAGTTGGTATACATTAGTTTCTGTTTTTTTACTAGATACAAAGTTTTGATTTTTTTTCATGTAAATTGATGAATTTTGTTTTATTTTTGCAGGTGAGCATTTTTTTTAGCATTAAAGATGAAGATGATTATCAAGAATGAAGTGTAGACAATTTTTTTTTATTTATGATAGTTTTTTTTTTAGCATTTTGTCGATTTGTAATGACCGTTTTGTTTGTTTTAGCACTTTGTAAGAAACAATTCTTGTGTACATTTGAATGTTTTTTGATCTATAAAGTTTTTAATTGATTATATACAATCTGTGCAATTTTAACGTACGCAACACTGCGTATGTTACATATATAACATGACGTTCTGACAGATTTAGGACCATGGTCACAAAAGTATGAGAGAGATGATGTGACATGTGTGGGGTCCACGCTGTCATATCTACTTTTCAGAAAATGGCATTTGACCATTGTGCCCTTTTTTTGTCATCTACCTTAATAAATCTAATAAAATAATGTAGAATGAATCTTGACCATCCATCTATTTTGATCAATGGCTCACATTTAGTTTACTAGGTTTCTTCAATTTGAGTGGGTTTTTATTTAATCCTTCCCCTATATATATATATATATATATATATATATATATATATATATGGGTGAGGTTCCTGTACAAAAACCATTTTTCGTGAGAAGTGTGAGAAAGATTAAAAATTGATATGTAGGCATCATTTTTTGAACTTAGTCATGATGTTTTGGATTATTTTGCCTAGAAAAACACCAAACATAACAATTAAGAACCGAAAACAATGTATTTTAGGCTTAAAACATAAAACACCATGCTAAGAACATTAAACAGTGTGTTTTAAGTGTTAAGTAGTGTGTTTTAGCTGTTTTTTAAATTTAATGACTATAATACATTGGATTGTGTTTTAGATTGTTGTTTTTGATGTTTTTCAAGTTAAAACAACCTAAAACATCATTCCTAAATCCAAAACATGATGCCTACATGTCAATTCTTAATCCTTCTCACACTTCTCACGAAATATGTCTTTTGTACAGGAACCTAATATATATATATATATATATATATATATATATATATATATATATATATATATATATATATAGGAATGGGATCATATGAGAACCCACCTGAGTTGTGAGAACTAGAGAACTCCATTCGACCATTCACAAAGTGACACATCACCACCTTTATAGTTTTTTGTATTTTTTTAATTAAGGGTAATAAAGTATTTTGCACACAATAATCTTGGGTATTTTAGTAATAACACCCCACCCCCACCCCTTGTAAAATCTTTTAAATAATAATAATAATAATAAACTCACACCTCTCTCTCTCTCTCTCTCACACACACACACACACACATCAGATTCTCTATCTCTCTCTCTCTCTCTCCCTCTCTAAAAAAAAGAAGAAACGAGATCTGGGATGGTTTGAGTCTGAGGACGTGGGGTGGTTTGAGGCTGAGGACGGCGGAGGACGGATGGGGTGGTCGAGGGTTTCAGGGCTAGGGTGGATCCCGATGGTGGGTTGCTAAACGTTGGTGGGTAGGGGGCGGATGGTGCAGAGGGTTTTTGAAGATTTCTATATCATTTTTGGGATCTGTTTCAGATCTGAAGAACAGATCAATGGTAAATGGTGGTGATGACGAAGAGGACGGGTGCAGAGGGGTTTTGGGTGGTGGTTCACGGTGGTTTGAGGGGTGGTGGGCCACGATGGTCGATGGTGGTGATGATGAAGACGGCGGGTGCAGAGTGGTGGTTGGTGGTGGTTGGTTTTGCAGAGGGACGACGACAGGGACACTGGTATGTTTTATTATTATTATTATTATTATTATTATTATTATTATTATTATTTCTGTTATTATTGTTTTTATTATTAGTATTATTGTTATTATTATTATTATTACATTTATTATCATTATTAATGATATTATTGTGAAAATATAGGTTTTTTATGTTTTGAAAATTTTGGGGTTTTTTGTCAGGGAGATGATGCAGGGTGAAGAAGATGATGTTTTTTGGTTTAAGGAGATGATGCTTTGAAGATGACGATGATGGTGCAGTATTGTAACATCGCGTATATATATATTTATTTTTTTAAATCGTCACTTTAATTATATTAAATTCTTGACTAGCCATGTCTAAATCATACTTATTATAATAATAATAGTATTAATAATAATAATAGCAAAAATAACTATACTGATTTACACAATGTTGAACTATAGCCCACCTTTCATTTTGTTTTAAAAATTTCGGAGCCCACTCCACTGTCAGCCCAGACTAATGTCCAGCCCAGAAACAAAGCCCGGCCCACATGCTTTTCTTCCTCCCTTTGCTTGCCTGCTACCCGATCATAATTCCGGTAAGTCCTGGAATTTCCGGCGACTTACCATAACCATCTATACGCGACTTTTCTTCTATTGACCTTTGACCTGCACGTTTTAAAGCACACCCCAACAGATTATTAGCCATAATTATCTTCAATTAACATGACATCGCGATCCACAAATCTCGGGTCTTTGACCAATTAGTCAACCTGCGCGTTCCTTAAGCTTGTGTATAAATAAGGCCACCTATCAAACCAAAGCACTCGCAGAAGCATTTCCCAACCCTCAATTCCACCTCCACTGCCGTCCCCGTCGTGCTCCTGTACTCGCCGGAGCCGAGTTTTCCGGCCACTACCTTCCCCTACGATTTTCGTTATAATTCGTAAGTGTTTTTATGTCTATTGATGCGTAATCATTGAAGGGTTAAAAGCCCTCTGTTTAATTGAGTTTTTGTAAACTAAATCAAGCTCAATTGGTCATAGATACAATTAGGGTATAGATTGGGGAAGATGACTCATAACACCTACAAGATAAGTATTTTTATCTCTGGTTTTAAATTGTTCTCAGGGTGTGGCTCAGTTGGCGAGCCACACTTGTGATAAGACTTGAACCAGCCAGAGGCCCAGGTTCGAACCCCCGCCACCACAACTTTTTTTTTTTAAAAAAAACCCTTTTCTTTTATATTATTGCTATTTTCTTTTAAAATGATATTAAAATACCAAAACAACTTTATAAATCCTATAAAATTTATTTTATGCAATTCAAATGGTTAAGTTTATTATCCAACTTTTAGTTTTTCAAAAATCATTTATTTATTATATATTGTAAATATTATAAGTTTATTCTATTTTAATTATAAAATTCTATAAAAATATCAAAACGATAATATAAATTTCCACAAAAATTATTCTGAGTTTATATAACATTAAACATTCCAGAAATGATTTTTATTTTTGAAAAATCATTTATTTAATATTTTTAATCAATTTTTGTTAGTTTTAATCGTAAATAAATCCTAATAAATTCATTTTTCAATATTTTTGCACCAAAATTTTATATAAACTATTTCTATCCATTTAGAACAGAAATACAATTTTTAATTTAAAAATTCTTTAATTTTATATTTTTAGATATTAAAGTTATATTTTGACAATTTGAAATAAATAGATTTAATATTCTATTTCTAAGAAAATAATTTTATAAAAATTATTTTCATACTTAAAACCTTGTATTGCGACCATCTTTGATTTAAAGATTTACAAAAAGACTTTTGTTTATTTATTTATTAAATTTCTCTTATTTATTAAACATTTTATTTATTAATCCAACGAATACTTATCCCCAATTCGAAATCCTAGAATATATTTGTAGACTAGAAAGACTTAGACATATTTATTACCTTAATTATAGGGTAATACTTGGCATCGTTGGGCAACACATATTCTATTTCACGAGACTTAACATTTTGCTAAGGTGAGTTTACATAGCCCCTTTTTCTGTTTTACATTTTGGGGTGAAACATGTTTAAACATTTTATACACTATCATTTACTCATTTTTACATTGTTGAAACTTGTGATTCAATTACACTATCATTTACTCATTCTATCATTTGACTGTAACAAAAAGACACAGTACAATCATTAACATTGATCAAGCCGCCTGTTTAGATTATAGCGCTATAGGTCTAACAAACCCATCCCCCCGCATAAATTCAGGGATGATCGATAACAGTAACAACATTTAACTAACTTGCGAGTTAGTCCTCAGTCGACACAAGGTTTGATTGTACAAAGGCGCATTGTTACATGTCGGACTCATACTCTATCATTATACAACTGTGATTGTTGTATAAACTATTGTTATCAATTATATTCAAAAACCTATGTATTCTCACCAACTTTTGTTGACCCAAAATATTTTCAAACTTAACATGTTTCAGGTTCTACTTGCTTGAAGATTTGAGTTAATGCTTGAAGATGTGTACATAGAATTATCCATTTTGATGTACGATTTTTTGTAGAACAATTGTATGTAACTTATTTAAATCATTTAATGAAATTTATTATTCACCATGAGCTACTGAACAATCATCAATACGTAACATCCCGATGTTTCTGCCATCGGTTGGGGTGTTACAAGTATGTTGTAAGAAAATACTAGCGTAAACATCAGTTTACACCAGTGTAAATATGAATGTATAGTATGTTGTAAGGTAACACTGGTGTAAACATCAGTTTACACCAGTGTAAATATGAATGTATAGACTTTTTGATGTAAGAAAACACTAGTGTAAACACCAGTTTACACCAGTGTAAATATGAATGCGAAGCACACCGGTGTAAAGATGAATGGAAATCATCCTCATCATATGTTTGTGATGGGATATGGTACCAAAATATCATAAATACCATATCATCGCCCAACTAAAACTGGCATCGCCTGGCGTCGATCCACCCGTTTTACGTCAGCGGGTCGTCTATCGTCCATCCGCCCATTTTACGTCAGCGGATCGTCTATCGTCCATCCGCCCGTTTTACGTCAGCGGAACGCCTGGCGTCCACCCACCCGTTTTACGTCGGCGATACACCTGGCGTCCAACCGATGCCAGACGCAACCTCACACGCCCGTTTTACGTCGGCGATACACCTAGCGTCCAATCGACGCCAGACGCAAGCTCGTCCGCCCGTTTTACGTCAGCGGACCCAATACGCTTCAAAACTTCCCCAGCAAGCCAGTTGAAGCTTCGTCAGCTTAACTGAAAGATGCCTTTTGGGCAGCCTTGGGACTCACCCCTGCCCCAGGCAAATATCTCTGACGCAATAGGCTGCCCATCAGAGTTCATCTCCAATCAGAGACTGCCCCCAGTCTGATGTGCAGAAAGGACGACGACGTGGCAGCCTCCCAGCCAAGATATCTTCCTGACGGCAGGCTTTCTCAACCTGTCTCAAGGTTCAAGAAAAAGAATGATTACCCACCGTCCTCGGTCTGCCAATAGGCGGACGCCACGTATCCGCCGCCCATCAGCGCCCATTCAGCGGACGCCACGCGTACTATCGTCAGGATGGTAACATCCCCCCTTGCATTTTCACTTTCTCCTTTTTACCAAAACCCACTTGCACCAAATGGGCTTAAGGACCTGGGCCGGAATCTTGGAGACACCTCTACCTGGGCCGGGCCCCATCAAGGGTAGAGGATGGGCTGAGAAGGTGTGATGTCAAGGTACTACAAAAGGAGGAGCTCCTTCTCCTTTTGTTGGCATCTGACATTCACATACACTTTCACTCAAAAAGACTACGAACTCTTTCGTACCTTTTTCAACCCCTTGTTTATTACACTAACCTTTAAAGACTCGGCTCTTCTAATCGGTAGTCTTCTAAACTCCTTGGTCTTGTCCTTGGACCCTCACGTATTTTATAAACACTCCTCTTTACAAAGTACAGTAGAATCACTACCAGGACTAGCATCTATACGGTAGCCCGGGATTCGTGTTTCTTCAGTTTGTTTGGTTTTTTTACACTAGTGCATTTTTGTAAAACTTTGTGTATGGCAGATTTACACCGGTGTAAATAATTACACCAGTGTAAAAACGAGAGGGAGATGACAAAAAATGCACGCTTTTTTGTTGTTTAAAAATATTTTTTTTAAAAAAAAAAGTTTAAAAAATATGATTGTTTTTAATAATGGAATAAAAAATAACATATTATTAAATTAATTTTTCTCTCCCATGATTTTTACCTAAATACCCCTAAATGTACTTTAATATATTAAAAAAAATACTTATTAATCAAGTAAAGACAAAAACTCACATCCTTTGATCTCAACCATTGGATCATCAAGATTAACGGTCCAGAAGAATTCTCTAGTTCTCACAACTCGGTACAGTTCTCATATGATCAGGGTAGGGTTCCTGTAGGAAAATGGTTTTGTGTAGGAAGTGTATGAAGTGTTTTCAACCATTAGATTTAAAGATGGATGGTGGAGATTAAAAGATGGGATTGTGTTTAAAATCTAATTAATATATTATAGAATATAAGGGTATGATCGTCAATATGTGTTTTAAATGAGGGTGTCATGGTCATTTTATATCAATATTTTTAGAAACTGTTTGAATGCTTTCTACATTTATGGTATCTCTCCCCCCCCCCCTCTTATAATTATTATTTTCATTAATATCATTCAAACTCAAACATTTATTTTCACAAAACAAAAGCAATTGTGCACCCATCTTCAACATTCATCTTCATCTTACGTGTAAGAAACACGTAACAATATTTTTATTTGTTATAAAATCGTAACATCAGAAGTGTTTTATATAATGCTTTTGTTAGTTGACTGTTCTATATGGATAAACATAAGAAGTGTTTTATAAAATATTTATGTATATTAGGTGTAGTTGTTGTTGTGGATTAAAACATTTCAATGGTGTTTTGTTTGTTATAAAACACCTCCAGTTATAAAACACTTTTGATGTTATACTGTTATAAAACACTTCCGATGATATTACAAAACATTCCTTATTAATGCATACTAGTTTCTCTTTCATTATAAAACACTCCTGACGTTATTATAAAACACTCCTGATGTTAACCTTCTGCCCTGACTAGATTAATCAAACAAGTGATAGAGATGGGTTATATGTTTGAAGAATCGAACAAGTTTTTGGGTATTGATCAACTTATTTGATATGAATATCTTATGATTTTTATGAAAAATAATGAATAATTAGTTAATTTAGGATGATTAATTTTCATAAATAACCAGATGTTAGTTGCTAATTTAGTGGGTTTGTAATAAATAAAAGATGGATAAAAAGTCTATAATGCCCTTAATCTAAAGATTTAATCAGATTTGATCTAATGGTTGAAAATACTTCCTACACTTCCTACACAAAACAATTTTCAACGGTGTTTTGTTTGTTATAAAACACCTCTAGTTATAAAACACTTTTGATGTTATACTGTTATAAAACACTTCCGATGATATTACAAAACATTCCTTATTAATGCATACTAGTTTCTCTTTCATTATAAAACACTCCTGACGTTATTATAAAACACTCCTGATGTTAACCTTCTGCCCTGACTAGATTAATCAAACAAGTGATAGAGATGGGTTATATGTTTGAAGAATCGAACAAGTTTTTGGGTATTGATCAACTTATTTGATATGAATATCTTATGATTCTTATGAAAAATAATGAATAATTAGTTAATTTAGGATGATTAATTTTCATAAATAACCAGATGTTAGTTGCTAATTTAGTGGGTTTGTAATAAATAAAAGATGGATAAAAAGTCTATAATGCCCTTCATCTAAAGATTTAATCAGATTTGATCTAATGGTTGAAAATACTTCCTACACTTCCTACACAAAACAATTTTCTTACCGGATCCTCTACCTATATATATATATATATATATAGGTAAAGGATATATTGGAAACCCTTGTTATAGTGAAAACTCTGCCAACTCTAACTTCCCGAGCTTTTTTTTATATGAAAATTTTAGGGTATGTAATATACATGATTTTAAGCATTTTGAGCCAAAAAAATCAAAAAAGCGTCGAGCACTTTTTAAAAAAAAAATAAATAAATAAGTTTTCGGGTAACACATTGTTAACACATGTTAATTTCGCTTAACATGTGTTACCCGAAAATTTATTTATTTTTTTTTAAAAAAAAGAGCTCGCACTTTTTTGATTTTTTTGGCTCAAAATGCTTAAAATCATGTATATTACATGCCCTAAAATTTTCAGGCCCTAAAAAGCTCGGGAAGTTAGAGTTTCCAGAGTTTTCTAGATAAGGAGGGTTTTCTATGGATCCCTACCCTATATATATATATATATATATATATATATATATATATATATTTGAAACGGTAAAAACAACGTTTGGGGGGGGGTAAAATTTTAACCGTTCAACGTATTTAAACGTTAGAGGACACGTGGAGGTACCTGATTGGTTGTTTCTTTCCCCTTCCAGCGTTAAAATTATAACGCCATTGCCCCATTTCGTGTTTTTGCGCCCCTACGTAATGGTGTAGGGGGCGCTAAAACGCATCGCGCTGCCATTAACGCCCGACTACGGGTGAGGAGGGATGGAGTATTATATTTTATTTTGAGAGTATCATCTTTCTAAGTGTATGTGTAGTGGTGGGGGGGGTTATGGGTATTAAAATATTAAAAAGTAATAGAAGGGGGGTTATGGAAAAATAAGGTGTAGTGGGAAGGGGGGTTATGGGGGGTTATAAATGATTGGATAATCATTCGTTAAATTATTATTTTCTTATTTAAATAATAATATTAAATACTTTAAATATTCCATTAAATATATAAATATTACAAATACTAAACAAAATTACAAATACTAAAAAAAAATAAAAAAAATACAAATACTCATAGGTTATATTTTTTTTCGATTTTGTCCTTTTGGTTCAAACACATTTCCAAGGCCTTGCCTTCTAGGTGGTCGTGCGGCTTCGTGTAAAATGCAAAGTCGCGTTCAAATTGTCGTTCCCTCATAATATCAACCACCTCTCGGTTTTCTTGGATACGCTGTGCCCCGATGTCGCGTATGTCTTGGAGCCACTGGTTCATCTCAGCAAACGCTGGGATCAACTCCTTCACCCCCGACAACGAAGAGTCCGCTCGTGCGGCTTGAGCAGCCCGTCGACCGGTCAGACGACGCAACTCCTTCACCCCCTCCTCCCCTGCAAAAACACGCATTTTCTTCGGCGTTTAGGTCGACGTGACGCGCGTCAGACGTAGGGGTCCCGGTATCAGCCAACTCAGAGGTCCTCGACTTCTTTCTAGCCCTAGATGAAGAAGTTCCAACTGTTGGGCGGACGGTGTGCCATTTGGAGCATTCTTTCAGCAGGCCCCAAACCCTCAAGTACGGAAAATTCCCGTATTCTTGTTTGTATTCATCCAAAGCCGCCTCCAAAATCTTGACGTCACTTTGGCCAGTTTTCCACCCAAACCGGGCGCGTTGATAAATACCTTGAAAGTTTGTGCATTTAAAGTTAATATCAGTCCACTTGCCCGATATCGAATCGTTCTCCCGATAGTTCTCTCCCTTACCAACTAGTTGAAAAAATATTGCTCGGACTCTTTTCAAAAAATCTCCTTTGTTTTGATAGTTCGCTTAAAAAACAAACAAAAAAAATATATATAAGTTCCCATTTAAAAAAATATATGTAAAAAAAATATAACATAACAAAAAATATATATCTTACCAACAATAGGATCCTCTGACACCTCAATCCACGCTCGGGCTAAGTTGAACAGCTCGTCGTCATACCATGGTTGTACGATTTTTTTGGCGCGTGTTTGCGTCTCTTTCCTTTTGTGCGTCCGGTTGGTCGCACGGGCTCTCCCTCGCCCGGTTGGTCGCACAACATCTTCCTCTTGCTCTTCCTCCAGCGGTTGTGTCTCCGGAACCGCCTGTGAGTCTTGCCAAGCATTTGAGGACCCGAACATTTGAGATGTCCCAAACACTTGTGTTGACTCAAACCCAACTCCCATGGGTTGCCCAAAACTCCCTCCCATGTTATACATGTTCGGGTCCCAATTATAGGGTTGGTTTAACAGGTTCATAAAAGTTTGTGGGTTTGAACCTGAACCCGGAGTTATGGGTCGGGTGTTGTCGCCCGTAGTTTGGGAACTAAACCCGAAACCACCTCTACCGAATGGATTAATCTCTTCTCTTATGGTAAAAATTAGAAAGTGTGTGTGTGTTATGCTTGATCTCAACTTTGTGTTTGTGGTAAAAATTACAAAGTGTATATATATAGAAGAAGAAGATAAAGGCAACCATTTTTTTTTAACATGACCGTTTGTTGAGCGGTACAAAACAAAAGAATCTCACAAATTCCAATGCAAAACGCCCGTTATCAATAAAACGCTCCATTCCTAAAACGCTTCATAGCGCCCTAGGGGGCGGTGTTAGGGGGTGCTATGAAGCCCAAAACGTCTCATAACGGGGCCACTACACACAACCTAATAGAAGCTCCAAAAGTTTTATCATATCATATGACTTATGTATCTTCAGAATGCCTGATGCGACGTAAGACGTTGGCCGACACATAAAAATAATATCTACTTTTAACATATATTTTTTATTTTTCATATGTTTTTATTTAAAATATAAAACATAAATCTTAGAAGTGAGTAGTGAGTGAAGAAACATGAATCCTGGATTACCGAGTTAGGGTTGATCTTGGTAGTGATTTCATGAGGTGTTTATAAAAATGTGTGTTTATAAAAAGTGTAGGTCTAAGGACAAGACCAAGGATGTTAAGAGACTACAGATTATAAGAGCCGAGGCTCTAAACATTAGTATATAAAACAAGGGGTTGGAAAAGTACGATGAGCTCGTAGTCTTTTCGATGAAAGTTCGGATGAATATCGGATGCCAATAAAAGGAGAAGGGACTCCTCCTTTTATAGTACATCGACGTTCGACTTCCTCAGCCCATCTTCTACCCTTTGTGGGCCCGGCCCAGGTAGAGGTGTCTCTTGGTTTCCGGCCCAAGTCCTCAAGCCCAATTGGTGCAAGTGGATTTGATAAAAAAATAGGAGAAAGGGGGATGTTACCGTCCTGACAAAAATACACATGGCGTCCGTTGAGTGGACGCTGATAGGTGGCGGACACGTGGCGTCCGACTGTTGGCTACTTCAGGGCGGTGGGTAATCATCCCTTATCTAGAAGCTGAGACCAGTGGTGGTTGAGAAAGTCTTCTGTCAGAGAGATATCTTGGCTGGGGAGCTGCTACGTCATCATCCTTTCTGGGTGTCAGGCTGAGTGCAGCCTTTAATTGGTTGAGGACTATGATGGGAAGCCTACTGCGTTAGGAACAGCTATCCAGGGCAGAACTGCCCTAGGGTGTGTGTCTCGATGCTGTCCTGAAAGGCATCTTTCAGTTGTGTCGACGAAGGTTCACTTATCTTGGTGAGGAAGCTTCGTCGAGCCTCGACGTAAAACGGGCGGGGGAGCATGCGTATGTTAAGTTATGGACGCATGGTAGTCCGCCGACGTAAAACAGGTGATAGACCATGCATCCATTTGGTTATGGACG
Organism: Ambrosia x helenae; assembly: GCA_030844895.1. Classification (NCBI taxonomy): domain Eukaryota; kingdom Viridiplantae; phylum Streptophyta; class Magnoliopsida; order Asterales; family Asteraceae; genus Ambrosia; species Ambrosia x helenae. The sequence goes on from CM061223.1 coordinate 11,041,669, forward strand.
CTGGATACGGGCGGTAGACCATGCGCCATATCTTAATGGGCGCAGCTCTGTGTGAGTTGATTTTTATATGGTATTATTAGTTTTTGGTACCATATCCCTTCAGTGAGATGTTAATAGTAATTTTTCATCCATAAAAGAACAAGAGATATAAAACAAAAACAAGGCCATGTGACAAAAGAGTATATCGGTTGTACAAGGGCATGGTCAAGTATATATGTCCTACAAGGAACATTGTCCACAGTTCTTAGTAAGATATTTTAGTTCTTAAATCTTTTTTAAATAATCTTCTTTCCATTTCTTAAACTTGCTAAATTACATCAAAACTGAAGGTAGACGGAAAACAAGTTGGGCCGCTACCTTTTTCTGAATTGCGAACCCTAGTGTACCAAATACAAACTCCTGCCCATTGGAGATGAAGGATAACCCGTTGGACCCTGGTCAATAAATGAATAACTTTTGATTCTAAGAAGCAAAAGGTATCAAAAGCCTAGGAGACAAAGACATCTTAATTCTCTACACAAGCTTTAGCGTGCTTATCCACTTTCCTTGATATAAGTATATGTGAACTCCTGATAATAATCCATATCAGTAGTGATATTACGAAAACTAGTTTGTTTTCACGTGATTTTAGCAGAGCATGATTAGGTCGTTCCTCGTCAGCATAGGTTGAGATTCAAGTTGTCAACACGTCACCCACTAAAAGTGGTCTCAAAGTCGTAACCTCGAGGATCACCTTCTGAAGATCAAATATACGTATAACTAGAGATTGTTTATGTATACGTGTCATACATGAGAGAGAAGAGATAGACGCATGGGATAGGTGAGGTGAGATCCTCGGATGATCAATTATCAAAGGGGTTGCCTAAGCCTTTAGTGAGGGGGTGTACTAACACTAATGGATCAATCTTGGGTGGCTGAAGCCCACAAACCGAGGCCTAATAAGGCTTTTCGTCGATAAGCCCCCGTCCTAATGTGATATAGTACTCACTATGTTACTTAACGCAAGGCTCACACATTTATTGTAGTGAGGTTATGTTGTTGTCCTTTGATGATCATGCATAAAAAGATGGTGTCTTAGATGTCTATAAAGGACCTCAGTTGGTACGAATGTTACTAGCGTAAGTGGATAATTCCTGGTTCGAATAATTCTTGTATCATAATGTATGTACCAATTCTTGTATCATAATCCGGGTGTTATGGAGGTGGCGTAACGATTTTATCTTCAAGGGGAAACAGGCCAACGCGTGGAGAATAAAGGATGATATCAGAAATTCTAGCTTCCTTTGGGTTAAACACCGGGCTAATTTAAGTGGGATCACATGGGAGGATTGGTGTAGTTCTAATTTTGTAATTGTTGGTTAGTGTTTTTGTTGTTGATTTGAGGTGGATAGCTTTGATTGGTGGCTCGTTCTAACGGTTTGTTAGTCGAGATTACTGAATAAAAATTTTGTTAGCCTTTCAAAAAAATAAATAAATAAATAAATAAATAAATAATAATAATAATAATAATAATAATAATAATAATAATAATGTATGTACCAATGCTCTAGAATCAAATTGTTCTAGTGTGTCATTATTTAACACTTGCCAGAAATGATATTATAAGAAACATTCGTTTATTATAACTAACATTCGTTTGTGTGTAAACTGGAATGTTTACCACTCTTCAATACAAAAATATAAGCGATGATTTGCTTGAAATTTATAATAGTTTCAAGTGTGTTTTAATTGGGCGCGTATTATATTGAATGTCGTTTGGTGTACATATCAAACTTTGAATTCATTTGGTGCGTTGGGTTTTGATGTTGAAAGAGAAATTTGAGACACTTTTTTGGTCGACGTATCATTTTATATTAGATTATTGGATATAAATAATCTCACGGCCACTAACAAACCATTATTAAAAATAAATATTTTCCATTTAAAAAATCAGTTAGTATTGTGTTAGTCATAGTCCATTAGTGGCCAATATATTAAAAGTTAGGACCACTAGTACACAGTTTCTTAGTTGGGACTGGTGGCGGTCAATTACTAATAGTCATAGTCCATTGGTGGCCAATATATTACTCCCCCGTCCCATTTTAAATGTCCATTTTTCTACTTTTTGTTGTCTTAAATTAAATGTCAATTTCTAAGCAATTTTCAATTTTGCCCATAAAAGACAAAAGACAATCAAAGATTTGAAATAATAACTTGAGGATATTATTGTCATTTTACAACATACAAGCAAAAATTTTTTAATCTGTGTGTTTATGGGCCCAATGACATCTAAAATGAAACGGATGGAGTAAAAGTTAAGATCACCAGCACACATTTTTTTGGTTGAGACCGGTGACGGCCAATTACTAATAGTTATAATTATTTAAATCCAATACTCCTTTTATATTTTTTTAGATGATAAAAGATTGGTGCTTAATCAACACATTTTTCACCACCATGTTAAGATAAATGTAACAAGACCCGCTTGCAGTGTGCGCATATATGGGCCTTGGGGTGCAAGAGTAAAATTGCACTAATTTTAACGTTGTTAAAAACGACGGATGGTTAATCATGCATCATGTGGTGGCGTTGATATCCAAAAGACAAGATGGTACATGCACCAATCGGACTTGTCCTTATTGCTAAGTGTTATGTGCATTATGTTTATGGCTTGATGCAAAACCACAATCTATTCTCACGGTGTAAAAGTAAGATTGTCTGCATCTTACCCTCAAACTATATTTTAAATTTGCTATTGGTGAGATGAAATGAGTATGATGTTGATTATGTTAATGTAAATGTCAATTGATCATCACATGGAGTTAAGTTCCTCTTGTGCTTCCCACTGTAATTTGACATGTATAATTGTTAAGCTTAAACGTGTTGATTTGATTGGTAGAGAATTCTTATGCATCTCGTACTAATGGCTAGTTTAACTCATGTTGATATATTGCAAGACGAATAAATGTAAGGGTGAAGGGGCGTATGATGAGATTTTTTTTCACTTAACTGATTTTAACCAATGATACACTGTCACATTATTTTATTTTATTTATTTACTTTACTAAAATACTTTTTTGGAGGCAGTACACTCCACTGATTCTTTTTATTTTTATTTTTTTTATTTAAATACAAATATAACTTTTTTTTTAAAACTCACACGGTTTTATCACCAAACCGTCAGCACGAGTTAATTTCAACCGTCTCCATCCAACACGGTCAAAAATATTTATTTCCATTAATATCGGTCTAATCTAACCGTCAGATTATATTTAATTTTACATTCAATATGGTTGGATTTTTACTATAAAAACCACCATACGACGGTGGTGAAAACACAATTCAAATCAACATAATATCAAGAACATCCCCACCACACAACATCAGAATGACGCGTTGGACAGAGAACGAAGAAATCGCTTTGGTTGTGTGCGTCATATACGCACAAAACGAACCATCCTTGCAGCGCCAACGCCGCCCATGGTCGGTTCCAGGGACACACGGTTCTGGGACCGTGTTTTGAGTGACTTCAATCAACAGGTCGGCCCAAGTGCCCGCACAATTGAAAGTCTGCAAAGAAAATGGGCCGATCTAAACGTCATGTGTGATATGTAGATGACATTGTACGAGCGCACAATGAGCCGCCACCCAGGCATTGGGGAGGAGATTGTTGTGGAGATGACCCAGGCAACCTATGCGGGTCATTACCGCGACACATTTGACCATATCCAGCCGTGGCACCTCATGCGCGAGCTTTAAGTTTTATTTTTTATGTTTTTATGTATTTTGATTAATGTTTAAATATTTAATGAATTATGTTTAAGTTTTTTGTTATTTAATTTTGTTTTAGTTATTTTCGTTATTTTCAAAACACACGGTTATAAAATACAATAACAAAAAAAAAGGATGCACACACGGTTATAGTAAAAAAAACCGATTTAATTTAATTAAAAAAAAAACTAAAAAGCGGTTACCAGCATGGTAGATACAACCAGCAAAACGGTTTACGAGACCACCACCAGCATGGGTGGAGGCGGTGTTATCGTGCTGGTTTATGGGTACCCGTGACCAATTCGGGTGACGCTCCGTCCCCCTAATAATGGTTTTACGGGAGCATGCTTAACCTTTCGTTGTAGTTATATAGATGGTTGCGTGAATACACACAATTATACTCAAATTGGTATAAATCTAGTCAACAACAACGGTGGGTGGCGTGGTCATCACAGCGTCACACTCAATCAATCACTTTTTTGCCACCTCATTCCATCACTAAACACATGAGGTAAAATAAAAACCTTATATTAAAATAAAATAAAAACATTACACTAAATAAAATATAAAACTTACATTAGATTAAAAAATACTAGAAAATAAAATAAAAACACTACTAGAAAATATAAAACCTAATTTAACTTTGGGCGTAACATTCGCTACGCCGAAACATGTGGAAAATCAACCCCGACCTTGGAAGCATACTCGAAGTTAGCATAGTCTACCCGCAAAGCTTCCATTTCGTTGGGGTGTTCATTTGTCATTTTCTTAAAATATTTTTCGAAGGTTCTACACTTTGTTTCGAAGTCCCTGTACTTGTGAGAGATTGAATCACAACTACGTGTAGTTTTCTCGACAAGTGTTGAGAACTCGAACTTTATTTTCTCTCATCTCCTCCCCCAAACAAAAAAAAAATCCATTAAAAAGTTATCTTCTCTTTTTTTTTTTTTTTTTTGAACGGCAAATTTTTATACCACCTTATTTTTACCTAACCTTGCATTTGCAATAATTTGAACCCACAATCTCACATTTATAAGGGGGGACACCATACCACTAGAACAAGAGGTCATTCGCCTCTTTTCTTTCTCACACTAACATAAGTTGTTTTTACCTATTTTTTTTGAAAAACTAAACCATACTCTCTTTCATCCAAGTCACTATCTCTCTCCTCTAAAAGCATCAAAAACACATTATTAAGGTATTATTGTGACGCCTTAGTCATTTTCATGGGTGGCCTATGTGTTATTTAAGGTGGCCCTTAAAAAAAAACAGCGTAATTTGTAGGTAAAATTCCCTAATTCATTTCTTAAAAGTTTGATTCAACCTCTCGATCACATCTTTTGAAAATAATTCTTGGGCCCGTCACTGCATTTATGCACGTTTTCATGTCAATTCACAATAGGCTCACATCTCTAATCCACTTACAACCACATATTACACTAAAATCATTACAGTTTTTATCTCGTTCAGTCATAACAACTTTCACCAAATACTAAAAAATAAATACAAGAAAATTGTTTTCCACCAAAAAAAAATCCCAAATATCTTCAAATATATCGATAAAGAGTATGTTCCTCATTTTCTCTACTCACAACCACTCATAATCCTATAAAAAAAAATATGGGGTTTTCTATCACAAAATTATGAGGGACCAAATCTGAGTTCTATAAGGAGGTTTAATTTTATGTATATGGATAGAGAGAATCGCATGGTTGGTCCCTGTTGTTTACAGATAGTGCACTCGTGGTCCTAATGCTTTAATAATTACAAAGTTGGTACTTGAGGTTAACAAAACTGCACTCGTATGGTCCCTGCTCCTAAAGTCAGTTAAATTACTTAGTTAAGTGAGTATGAATTGACTATTTTACCCTTGTGTTAACTCTTCTTCTTCTTCTTCACCCAACCCCACCACCCACCTTCACAAACCACCACCTCCACCATCTTCAACACCATCATTCATCATGAAACACTCGAAACCCGTTCAAAATCATCCGAATTTCGCAACAATCCTCGTATTTCTTCCTAATCCCTCTCAAACTAGTATAATACAACACGACTCGATCTTCACAACCCGATAAACAACGAACCCCTTTTGAATAATCCAAATCTTTATAATTGTTCAAAGCAGAGGATTCAAGAACAGAGTAATCTTGTTCACCTAATCCAAAAGAAACATAAAGTTCCTCTTTCTCTTTATCTTTCTTTGAACCCAACTGATTATTATTAATAGTATTATTATTATCAACAAAAAATATATCAGTGTCATCATCTAAACCATCCATGAGCTCCCACGTGTTAATAACAAGAGGAAACAGAGACAAAAACAGAGGAAGAAGCAGAAACAGAGATATGGTGTAAAGAATTGAATTTGTCGGCGGTGTTAAGGGAGCCATGGGTGGTGGAGGTGAGGGAAACGAAGTAGGTAGAGTGACCTTTATGGAGAGAAGCGTGGTGGATTAAGGGGGTGGGTAAAGACATGGTTCTTCAAACAGAGGTGTAACACCCCAACCGATGGCGGAAACATCGAGGTGTCATGTAGTGACGATTGTTCAATAGCACATGGACTAAATTGTAAATATTAATAGTAAATAACTTCCATTGTTCAAAACGAAATACAAAGAGTCTTAATAGAAATTTCAAACATAAATAATAAATGTTCAACTTTTATTTAAGCACTAGGTCCAGCCTAAGCGTGAAAGCATGTAAGATCAAACGTCACCTGAAACATGTACAAAACAATTTTGTCAACACATATAATGTATTGGTGAGTACACCCGTTTGATATATATATAGTATAGAAATAAAATGTTTCGCAATTCATGTGTTGTATACCGTTTGCAAATATGTAATTAAGTAGTATCAGTCAAAACCAAACCTGAGAATAACGACTAACACATGACTAACAAACTGAATAATGAATTAACATGACAATGACCAAGATCCTCTCAAGAGAGTCTCACGGGGGTATACCATAGTACTATTCACTGAAATGCTAGGCCGCCCAGCGGTTAATGATTAAGCATAATACACACCAAATCACATAAGGCAAACACACATGAGAATTGCATTAAGTATAAGAAATAAAACTTGTTTAATAGGTACATGAATCATCCCGAAATGGTAAAACAGTAAGAAAAGGGAAAGATATACTCACAGTTTCGCTAATTATAAATTCCGAGAAAGTTCGTCGTAAAGGCTTAAGAATTCCGAAGAATTCAACCTATATATAAAAATACTAAATGAGGAAAATAACTTAAAAAAAATCTAAGACGACGAATCATCTAAGGCATTAGGGCTTGCTAGACTCGTATTAGGGAAGATGAAATTATTAGTAATAACTTGAACGACAGTTTTTGAAATAAATATATTTACAATGAATTTAATAAATGACTAAAACTCTTATGTGTTTCACATATAGATATAAATTCCATTTTATAGAAAAATAGCCTTGAAATAGAGTTAATGATTTATATTTAATTAAACAATTTATTATTAAATCTAATTTAAATATAAATAGCATGAATAATACAAGGTATGATCCCAAAATGATATTATTATGAAAAATAATTATTTTATGATGTGGAATACTAAAATAATATTTCCATAATTTCTTTTAATTTATTTGCATTTAAAACATTATAATAAACTTAAATAGTGTTTTAAATGATTAAAGATAGTAAAAAAAAATAAAAATAATCATTTTCTGAGGAATTATATTTTATTTCAGTTTATTATTCATAGAAATAAATCTCCAGAAAATTTGAGGTTAAAATCCCTTAAAATGAATTTTTAATCATTTAATTATGATTAAAACGATTAAATTCAATAAAAATATAAAATTGATACATTTTCCGGAAAATAAAAGTGTGGAAATCTTATTTTAGATGTCAAGATGTTATGTCTAAATTTTCATAATTTTTGGATAGATAATGGATTTATTATGAATATTATAAAGAAAAAAGAAGTATTTATATATTTATATATATAAATATTACCTAAATATCTCCTTCATCAAAAAAAATAAGAAAACCTGTGGTGAGAGGGTCTCGAACCCGAGCCTACTGGTTTCCCAAGATCAGACCCAACCACTATGCCAAGCCCCATTTTGTTGATTTTATGTAACCCGAATTTTATTTATATGATTACTTAAACATCTTCTTCTTCCCCAATTATCTAGCCATAAACCCTAACCCTAACACAAAATCTAATAGCCCGATTCTAGTATAGTTAAGCCACAAGACCTTAGGGCTTTTAAAGATGATGGATAAACGATCAAAACGACATTATAAAACTGGACTTACAAGGTGTTTTTCAAGGGTCGCGAGAGGGGTACAAAAACCGGTAAAAAGCACCAGATCGAGTAGCTTTTTAGACGAAAGTTTTGATTGTTTTCAGGTCGTTTAGAAGGGGGATGAGTGCAGATACCAAGTGGAGAGTCTAATTTATATAGAAAACGAGTAGAAACGCGCGTTATCAAGCTTAATGATTTCCGACCGGTTACACTTTATATGCCATTAAAAGCTACTTAAAACGCCGTTTAAACGCGTAATTATTAGTCAAACAAGTCGAATAATGATGGAGAAAACGTTTGGACTTATAACAATCTTGAAACGGGCATTTAAACACAGATTTGAGGCCTCGCCGGAAAATATTCCGGCGTCCGGAATTCCTCTTGGCCGGAAAAACGAAACAGCAGCAAGACAAGAGGGAAATGTTTAAAACTTTCAGGATTTGGCAAGATTGGCCCCTCACATTTAACCTTAGTTAATTTTTAAGGTTTCCTTGTTAATTTTTCCTTTATAATGACTAACTAAGTTATCTAACTTAAAACTTTTATAACTAGGAATTTTTATGATATACATATATTTTCCGAATAACGTTGCAACATACGCGTTAAATTAAATCGAGATCGAGATCCAAAATACATGCAAATAATATAACTTAAATTTCGCACATTTATTGGATTTGAAAACGACAACGATTACAAGAAATGCTTGAAGGGCTAAAATTGTAAACTAGACGAAAGTCGAGGGTGACGGATGTCACAAGAGGTGTGTGTTGATATAGAGGAATTAGAGGTGGTGGTGGGGCAATGGTGGTCGGAGAAAGGGGAAGGGGAAGAGGTGGAAGAAACGGAAGGTAGGTTTTGGTTTTGGTCGTCAACGGTGGTGGAGCGATGGTGTGTGATGGCGTTGAAGATGGTGGAGGTGATGGTTTGTGAAAGTGGATGGTGGGTGGGGTGAAGAAGAAGAGTTGTATACAAGGGTAAAATAGTCAATTTATACTCACTTAACTGAGTAATTTAACTGACGTTATAGTCAAGGACCACACGAGTGCATTTTTGTTCACCTCAAGTCTCAACTCTGTAATTATTGAATACATTAGGACCATGAGTGCAATATCTGTGAACCACACACACCAACTATACGATTCTCTCTATATGGATATTTATATGGATTATGGATGCTAATTAGTGACTTGTTGTGGTTTTTAGGAGACATGTGCTCACATTTTTGTATAAGGGGGCAGTGGTCGTCACATGGTGTGGAGGAAAAGCTTGATAGTTCCGTTTAGATAGACGAATGGTTGTGAGACGTTTCATTCTCACATGATACTAATGGTGGTATTGGAAGTAAAAGAAAGAGCCTGGAAACGAAACATAGAAAAACTTTAAAATGTACAAAAGACATGAGAAAATGTGGATAAACAAAAAGTAAATCATCAACATTCAGTTACTTGCTAGAAAAACAAGTGGCAAAAACGGGATCTGGTCCGAGAAAAATTATTCAAACAATGCGACGTCTGCACCACCTGCGTACACGAGTGCAGCTCGAAAAACCCGGGTGTTAATGGCCTAATTAAAGTGATTAATCAAGCCCATCAGTTTCATTATTTGGTTTTGAGTCTATCTAGACCTGTTCTATTGCCTCTGATTATTTTTCTGGCAAGTGAGATAGTCCGACAGTGCACCACAGCCACTGTTAGCAACCGGTGTATCCTGAGAACAAACGACAAATCTGTTTAAGAAAATGTGTTAAACACAAGCCCCAAACCCGGTTTTTCGTCAATCATATTTTGTTTCTTCTCCTGAAAATTTGTAAGCCTTTTCTAACATTTCATCCATCTGAAGTACCCTTTCGCAATAATTGAGTAATTTTTAATAATACACATCATGTAACATGCATCAAAATTCAATTGGTGATAACCCATGCACGTGGGAATATTTTATATTACAAATAAATGCATTAATTTATTGATCACCCAAGGTGTTTATAACAAGAGTATGTTGATGTGTTGACCGTCGAGGATGTCGTGTGAGGGTTATTAATAAAGGTGAAGACGTAAAGAAAATTTTTTTTTATTCAACATCATTTTGAAATTTAAATTTAATGGTTAAAAGGCTTGCTTTTTGATTTAGAGTTGCTTTTCCGTTAAACCAAACACATTTAATGCTGATTAATTTAGAGGTAGCCTCTTAATGAAATCATTAAGAGTCAACCAAGCAACCCCTAACTCCCTAAGTCAATGTAGGACCCACGCATTACGATGGAACCGTTAAACTGAAAAAAATTAGGTGCATTTTGGTGTCGTGTTGAGTTGCAAAAGTTTGACCGAAAAATATAACAAATATTTGTAAAATATGATTAGTATGTGGGAACAAAGTTGAAAGTAAAAAAATGTTGAGGTTATATTATAAAAGATGTAAAAACATTGTTACAAGAAATAAAGCTAAATGTACAACAATTAATGCATAACCAAATTGATATATAGGTAGAGGATCCTGTAGGAAAATTGTTTTGTGTGAGAAGTGTCGGAAAGAGTCATAGCAATTAGATTAAATTTAGAGATTAAGGACATTTAACATTTTTAGATCCATCCAAATCCCACTAATTCAGCCAAGATTTTCAAATTTCATAATCCTGCATTTTATTTTGAAATCATATTATCAATTCCCAAAAAAATAGGATCCTCTACATTAGCAGTTATCAATTATAATTCTAAACCCTATTCGAATTTAAAACTATTCATCTTCTTCTCTTTTTTCTTCGGTTCTTTATATTGTCTTTGTTTTATATCAATAAAAACGAATTGATTATTGTTATGATAGAAATTGTAGAGGACGAGTCACAAGTTAATTTTTTCCCGTTTGCATTTGACCTGTTTGGTATAGTCATTTGGGCGATGTCCATAAAAGAAATAAAAAGTAGTGTTTTTATAACATCATAAGTATTTTTTATAACATAGAAGTGTTTTAATAATATCAAAAGTGTTTTATATAACATTTTTAACAAGATCAGTGTTTTATATAACTGAATGATAAATTTGTTAAAATGCCAACAAAACACTTCTGATGTTACACTGTTATAACAAACATAACACTCCTTATGTTACAGTGATACTATGATCTTTAACACTTAACACAAACAATGATATATAGAACACTTCTCATCTCATGTTGCAACAAAACACTTTGCATGTTACAATGTTTTTACAACAATACACTGTTTTGTTTTTCTAATTCACCACAACAACTACCCCACTTCTTTAAAAAAAATTGTATTGATAATAATCGGAAAAAAAACATAGCTAGCTACAACACGAATGTCAGTAAAAGAAAACACAGTTGGAATTTCATGTGGGAACATACGACTTCAATGGTGGTGTTTTATCTCCCTTCTTGTCGTAGTCGTGGTGTTCTACCGGAATACCGTCCACAGATGTCGAGTAAAAAGAATAGACGGTGGTGAATGTGGTTGTGGGTTTAAACGGGACGGTGGGTCAATGTGGTTTTAGGTTTAAACACACGGTGGGTTTAAACGGACGGTAGTGAAGGTGGCTTTCGGAATCGTTTTATGGATTTAAACGGAATTTGTGTTCTTGTTTGGGGAATTTTAAGTGTTTTGAAGGCTAAGGGTGGGAATTTTTTATTGTTTTGTTTTTTATTTGTTTCAATTCAACCGTGAAGGTTTTAGAAAGTGAGAGAAAGGAGATAGGATGTTGAGCATGATTTTAGGAAAAGTTAAACGGTTTCTTTAATTAAAATAATAGAATGTCAATTTTGCCCTCAATTTAAACACTTAATGGACAAATTTACCCCCATCTATTATAAGAATTAATTAAAATATAAACAATTTTATAAGTTTAATCTTAACTATCAATTTCTAGATCCAATGGATCAAAAACTTCCTACAAAAAACCATTTTCCTACATAAACTTATATATATATATATATATATATATATATATATATGGGAGGAAAAACCAAGTACTCATACACGAATTCGTAAACAACATCATGAATATTTTTACAAATACACTTCTGAGTTTATTTTGTACATATGAAAGAAAAGATAGAGATCAAAATGTCTACCAGTCGAACCATCTCTCTTTATGATTTTACATGTGACTGATATTCTGATTTCATATATAAGTGTACGTCAATGTGTCGCTAGGCTACTTGACATATTTCTCTTAGATAATAGGTCCAAAGTTCAATCTTTGATAAGGGTGTAATTTAGTATTATTTGTGTACTAATATAAAAGAGGTAACATTTTCTCATTAAAAAAATATAAGTGTACAAAATCTTTAAAAAAAAGGATAGTTTAATTATTTCTTCTATCATTCTCCTTAAATAAATGGTTCATGTGTTCCTTTGATCTTCTTTTGCTTCAATTCTTCTCTCACTTTTCTGCTTACCAAAAAAACCGAAGTCATCCAACATGAGAATTCTTATTATAATCTGTTGTAACAAATGGAATTAATCACCTCACAAACTTCATAACCAAGAAAAAAGAACGAGAACGAGAGACGAGAGATAACATTTTCCATATAATCAAAACCACGTCACAAACCCAAACAAATCTCCTTCTTCTAATAAAGGAGTAGCTAGGGGGACACTTGTCCCCGTACTAGAGCTCCTCAATAATATTATACACATGTCAAGCAACCATCTTCTAACCCGGATTCACGCCCGACCCATTGGCCCGTTTCAAAATGCATTAAAATATGCAATTAATGTCATTTACCACTAGATACAATTGCTTCACACTATTACCAGTTTCCATGTTTTGACTTTGACACCCACAACCGAGTTTTATGACCTTATACATAATTTCGCTGCATTTCAATATGGACAGTCGTAAATTAGGCCAATTCAAGACAAATTTTATGTTTTACATTAACACAACATTAATATAAATTATAATGTATTGCTCCATTCTAAAAATATAATACTTTATTTGATTATAAATTGTTTTAGAAAAGTATCAATCATTCACATGTTCTATATCTATAACAAAGATCAAAGTAACTTCCATTTGCAATTATATGTATGAACTTATATGTGAGTTTCATTTTTTCAGCACTACAAGGACTGCCACAAGTTGTAATATACAAAGGTATCATCTTGTCTCCTTAGCTTTAGCTAAGCTTTCTAAAAGTGACATGCATGGATTTGTCATTTATAATACTCCATCCATCCAATGAAAATTGCAATGCTGAAGTCTGTCTTGATAAAAGGAAAGACGAAGTACAAAACAACCATCAAGTTTCAACATTCCAGGTTAATTTTCGCTTGCTATAAGTGGAAATTTCTACCCGTTTGCTAATAAATGGGTCGGCTTCTACCTCTAACGGGTGAAAACAAATAAACCAAATTAAAATGAATGATGTTAAAAGGATTTAAGTGTTTTTGTTTTTAATTCTCATAAGTTTCTAATATCACTTGCTTAAAATTTAGGATATAAATATGCTTTATTTATGATTTAGCATATAATAAGCAAATATTGTAAGGCGTTCTATTTTTTTTTCTAAGCATCGCCGCAATAAAATCATGCACTTGATGTTGGATCTTTCTTCTACTACAAAACAACTTAAAAAAATAAGAACAAAGATTATATGGTATACGCTTTTTTTCCAGTTTGGTTATATCATCTTAAACTACTTATATCTAATATTTATTTATCTATATAATTGTATCATGTCAATCGCTTTTTTGTTCACCATAAATGTTGAACACTATTTCTTCGTATCTAGGGACTATAAGTATCATTGGTGGACAGTTGTTATTGAAGATGGCGATAATGAGTTTTTTACATAACTGATGGCTGGGGTAATGTGAAACAAGACATGTCAATCAATGAAGGCCAATTTATTATCTTTGAAGTCCTCGATCAATTCACATGACTGATTTTACTCCGTATAACTTTTTGGTGCATCCTCCTCCACCCGTTCAATTTGATGTCAATAAGTACCTCATGATGTTATTATCATTTCTGATGGTGATCATATTATGGGCGCTAATCATGATGATGCGAATTGAGAAGATGAAGGTGTGCTTCCGACGCTTAGAATTTGTGATAAAATTGCAGATTTTCTCACACTAAAATATATTATTTAAAATAAATATAAACTACTTTGTTAAGTTTATTATTAATCATCCTGATTTCATTGTAGCGATTGACTAAAGAATGGGCTAAAGATAATGGTATGGACGAAAGTTAGATCTAAAATTAGGGATAAGGCTGGTGGCGAGTGGGATGTTTGTGTTGGTATTGAGTATTCGATGGGCTATGAAAGATATAATATTCAGAGAGGGAAGGAAGACCTTTGTTACAGAAAGAGGATTGGTTTTTGATGAGTAGTGTGAGTTCAATTGTTTCAAAGCAACATGTATGTTATTGCTTACTGGAAATGTGCAATGTCTTTAGTATGGTTGTTTTTTAAACTTTTGTACATCGTCCGTATTGATAATTAGTTTGTAATATTGTTTGAATGTCTGTGTTTTACTTATCGTTTATTTCGTGCATAAACAATATTACATATTATGTGTTTTTTTTTTGCTTCATGTTATGTTTTAAAAAATTATTTAAATTTCAATAAAGTTATTTCATATGTGTATATCTTTTATCAGTTTTCCATGTCAAGATGCTAGGAAGTTACCATGCTGCAATGGATCTTACGAACATATTCATAATTTTTTTTGTACTTATTTTAATTTCTTTTGTCATTCACTATTATTATGTTTTGTCAATATTGTATGTTTAACTATGTTTTATTTTTGAAAGAATCCTATTATTTTGTTTGGTGTGAGAGTTTTTTAATTATTAGATTTATTTGCATCAACTATTTTTCAAGTTACATGTTTCACAACCACAACAAAATTACAATTGAAAACTTTAGGAGAATACTAATTTCTCATGTTGTTTTTCCTTTCATGTTATGTTTTAAACTTTTACCTTTTTATTATTATTTTTTCCTCTACATTAACCTTTAATTATTCAACTTTTTTTTAATATATATTGTAGTTAATTATTACCGAAAATAAAAAAGTTAACAAAAAAAAAACATAAACCCTAATATCTATATAAACTATCGTAATAATCCATTCTTTGCCACAATATTCCGAAAATTCAATACATTCACTCTGCAAAAAAGTTTCTGAATCGCAATTTTGTTTTTTTCTTTTTCTATAATATTACAATTGTTGTTGTCTTCGTTTATACAATTATGTCTATAATATTACAAGACAAGCTTTGAATGTTTTGTTTAGATTTATTATTATGTTACCAATAAAGTTTATGATTAATTTGTTTTATATGATTTCCAAATACTCATGAAACTTTGTTTTGTTTTATAGGTTGTCATGGATGTTAGATTCGCTCAGATGATTGCCAACGGTGCAGTTCTTGATCAAGTTAACTATTGTCAACTTTGTGACGTGCAATGCCTTGACAATGCTCAGTATGTGCAACATCTAAATGGAAAAAAACATCGTTCGAAGGTAATAGATGTAAATATCTATATATTTATATAAGTTTATATATATATATATATATATATATATATACTTATATGTACGTAAATTTAATTAACTTATTTCTCAATTTATTTTTTGTATAGGTTGCACATGTTAATGGACACGATATCTTCTATAAAAATTAAAGGCCCAAACAAATGGATACTTATTTAAAACTAGGCTCAAACACAAAACCATGATGATATTATGCATATCCACCCTTCATTTTCACTTTAGCTAAACGTATTAAAGAGTTAAACTTCAAAAGGTTCTTGTGGTTAATATCCCTATTCAGTTAAAATTTGGTTGGCCGGAGGGTCAGCTGACCCCCTGACCCTCCTGTAGTTCCGTCCCTGATCTTACATATATTCATTCTTTTATGCACACTCAACTTGAATAATAAAACTATTAGTTTAATATTACTTTTTAATTTTTAATTTACTTTGGTTTGCACCGTGGGTACCCACGGGTCGCTAACCTAGTAACCCTAATAATACTAAGTATTAACTTGGAAAATAAGTAACCTACTCAAATTCAAGAGGTAAATACACAAATGGTCCTTATGGTTTACCTAAAGTTTTATCGTAGAGTACTAAGGTTTTTTAGTTTCAGGTTTAGATTTCATGGGTTGTTTTTGTAACATCTTTGGGTATTTGGATTAAAGGCCATTAAAAGATAACTGGGTTAACCCCTCATGTACCACACACGTGAGGGTATTTTTGTCAAATCATATTTAGTGTTGTATAACTGGTCTCATTGACGTTTATTATTCTTCTTCTCATTTACGATCATACACTAATAAATTCCCAGCGCCAAAATCGACTAGGGGTTATTGATCATAATGTGATCAAGTAAAAAATACATTGAACAGTGTGTTTGAACGTTGTTAAAAATTATACATTAAATAGGATTTGACAAATATACCCTCATTAAACAGGTGAACCCAGTTATTTTTTAACGACCGTTAATCCTAATACCCGAAGATATTACAAAACACAAACCATGAAACCTCAACCTGAAACTAAAAAACCTTAGTACTCAAAAATGAAACTTTGGGTAAACCACAAGGACCATCTGTGTATTTAACTCCAATTTCAAAAATCTAATTTAACAGCTAAATAAATTTTAACGACTTAAATTGCATTAAATTCATTTTTAATAGGGCTGGAACCCTTGAACTAAAGGAGAACAACACCTTAATTTTAATGGTTTTGCCAATTGGGTCAAAGCTGCCACCCGCCAACAATTAAATAATTACACCAATTTTTATATCTAAATAATTCAGAGAGAATTATCTCTAGCCATGACCAACTCAAAATTTTTAGGCTAAAGCGGATAACAAACTGGATCCTTCGTAAAAGAACCAAAAAAAAAGATGCTTATATCATTTGAATCAAATATCATTTATGTATCCATTATTATAGATTATAAATTTTATTGTCAACAATTTTAAAGTCAAAATCACATGTGCATAATTTATTTTTTTAGAATTCTTAATTTCACTTTCCCTTATTTTTAATGCATTTTAGACAATCATATTACTACTGTAAAAATCAAGTTACATCTGAAAAATGCGTAAGCGAGCAACAAGTTGAGTCACTATCCCTTTTTGAATTGCAAATCATATTCTACTAAATACAAACCCTTGGTTTCTCGAGCTCTGTGAGTTACTGTGAACCACCTTCTACACACGCTCCAAAAAGCAAACCGCCTCAAAGGATTGGGATCCAAACGTAACATGCAGGTTAACATATACTTTTCTGTAGCATTCGTTAACATATTCTTTTCTTCAACTTTTTGCCCAAACTTAGGATTAACCAACAGAATCAACAACATAAGGAAAATACAATAATTACATTACAATATAGTTTAAAAAACATTACCAAATCATCTTTTGCAATGAACAATGGCATCATGAACCGAACCTTCATTGTAATCATAGTATGATTTATCTTTTGAACATGAAAAATGACTTTCACTTGCTGAATTCCAGCTCTTGGTTCTTCGGAACGTGGTCTGGTAGAGCTCGATTCTCGTACTCAACTGATCATTTGTAACCACCGAAGACGATAAACTTCTTGAACTGTCCACAATTCTAGTACTTTTCCTAGGTACAAGAAAGCTAACACACTTTCTTAACACCTTTTTGGTCGAAACTCGCCAATCTGCTATAAGTTGACTATATTTTTTTGTACGCTTTTTGTGTGGAAAATGAACCACAGGTGTAGCAGGACATGAGTAAATCTTTATTTGATTGACGGATTTAGGAATAATACGTCCATTACAAAAGATTTCATCCGCATCGACAAGATTCGTAGCGTATGGAAGATTGAAACAGAAATTTTGGGCTTCATTTGTGTTGTTTTCGGGTTTATCGTAGTCGAAGATGCGGTCGAGGGACGGTTTTTGGTTGATTAACCAAGAATAAGAGAAGCTTTCTATTTTGAGAGGGTGGGAGGTTTCCATGGGAATTGAAGGATGTTAGTTTTTGACATATGATATGATGATGATATAAATAAACATTTATATGATTGAAACTATACATGAGGGGCCAGCTTGGTCTTTTAGGCTTTCGACTTATATATATGGTTCTTTATAATATAAAAATTCAAACAGAATTTCGATTGTTTATTTCAAGAGTCGTTTGGTAATGATGTTAAATATAATATACTATTTGTTTTCTATGTTTGATTGCTTTCAAAATTCATTTCACTTTTCGTATCAATATATAAAAAATATAAGTTAAAATAAGTTACTATCATTGCCAAAATTAATTTGGGTTGTATTTTAAAAGATAAATTAAATAAGTTAGTTATCTATTTGTGGTTTTGTTCTAAAGTATTTAAAATTATATTAACCATTTTCAATTTTAAAACTTATCTCAAGTAAATTCTCTAACTTGATGACAATTCAAGAGAATATTCTCTAAAGCATATTTAGATTATTAGATTTACCTACTACTTACAATCTTACATGCATGTATAATCACACCAAATCACTTATACTATCCGTTTTGGGTAGAGGTGAGTGCAGGATTTATCGAATAATATTTTGCCATGTAGGCGTTGATGTGGCACTGGCTTGCGACTGTGAGCTGATAGCTTAATCCCGTTGTGGCTAAAGGTGAGCGAGTATTTTGGAAATAATAGAAAAATTAGAAACACACAAATAATTCCCCGCTACCACACGCGAGTGTGGTAGCTTGGGCTCGCTCGCGGGACCTTTCGAGTGGGGGTGTTGTGGTACCGGCGATCCATGTGGCTGGCGTGCTCGTTCGCGCAGATCCGATCGCACACCACAACGGACGGCCTTAAAAAGACAAACACATATTTGAGTTGCTGCTGATCACAGCGTTCGGTCAATATAAACTTCAACAATTTATTTTACTACGCTAGTTTCAAGAAGATTTAATTAACACATTAGTTTCAAGAAGATTTAATTAACACATTGAACAAGGATTTGAATAACCTTTCCTTCACTTCAAGCATCACCGAAAATTGTCAAATTTATTTGGTTTCTTCCATGCTTGCATGGCATGTTGACATCACCTTCCAATTACTTTATGATTATTTTCACTAGCATACGAACAACTAGCCAATTTAAAAAATCACAACTACCATTTTGAATTGAATAATTCCAAAGTTGGACCACCAATTCTTTCACCCATTATCATGCATGAGATGAGGAACCAAAAAAATTAGAAAGGTATTTGAATTGTTTATTTATGATAATATCTTATTATCAAATAAATTTATAAATTTATAGTTGTTGTGAAGTTTATTTTTTTTATTATTCCATATCTAATATCATTAACATAAAAGGGTAAATTACATAAGGATGGTAGGTAGGCGGGCAACAAGCTGCGCCGCCACCCCTTTTTGAATAGAAAATCCAAATCTGCTAAAAACAAAACCCCGCCCTTGGGGGGTTGAAAAGTTGTTGTGCACTACTCGTTGAACCCGAGCCAAAAACCGCACCGCCTCCGGTGCCAAGGAACCGAACGTGTCGAAGGCCAAGGGAACGAAAACATGCTGATTATCCTCACATGCTTTAGCATGCTTTTCCACTTTCTTGGATTCAGCTCTCATGACCGCTTGCCCAGCCACAAACCCACTATCCCGAAGCCCAACAAGAGGGGACACCCCGGTAAGATCAACACACGTATGTTTCCCACCTTCCCAACCAAAAACTAAGACGTCTGCTGGGCGCAAGGTGGACCTCCCCTCCGCGAGGTCTGTGAGAAAATTAACTGACGCCTCTTTTCTTGAGGAGATCCCCGCTCTTCTAAGGATGTCTGCCAAAGCATCCCGGACAAAATCGTGCCTATATTTAAACCCTGGCAATTCCTTACAATGTAACGCATGTTCCCCAAACTTATCAAGGCATGCTTTGCGGCAGACCGGACAATTTTCATCATCAGGGAAAATGGGTATCATCAGTCGGTATTTAAGGATTGCCCTGTACTCTACTGCCGACATCCGTTGCCCCAAGCCTTCGATAGGTAACACAGTAAGGAAGTCCTGGGCGTGAGGCTTTTGCAGACATTCCAAGACGGCCTTCTGACGGACGGACAGACGGAAATCCTTCTCCAAACTTTGTGCGATTCGGTTATAAAGAGCATTTGCCAGAGTTTTCTGTGGCTTTTTGGGGGCGGTGTCCTTATAAAAGAAACCGCCAATATCAAAGTCAGGAAGGGATCGTTGTAAAAGGTCAATAGCGCCAGAATAATCCGTGTCAACGTGAGCAACCCCACTGTTACGTAATATGTGGTCTTGCAGCCCCCAGGACTGGGATCTAGAGGCCACAAAAGCATAGGCAGCCACGTCCCGGGCTGAGGAGAGGCCTAACCCACCAAGTCGAAGCGGTAAAGTCGCAACCCGCCACTGGAGGTCCCCAAAAAACGCCCCCCCACATACAACAATGTCTTCTATGGCCTCCCGAAGGCCTTTGTCGAAACAGGAAACAGCATTTTCCACAAAGGGAGGCTGACAGGTACGCAAACCGAAGAACAACTTGGCCACACCCATACATGATCTAAGCAATAGAAGCTCGCTTTGGGGATCCCGCAATCTAGGGAGGAGCCCCATGAGGTCAACAGCTCGCTCCGCCCTTTTAGCAGATAGATCACTTATGAAACCGGCGTCGCGGCTGACTGCCCCACCAAGCAGTTTGACCCCCCGCTCCGGTCTGCCAATGTCACTAGGAAACAGACCTGGCCGGATCTTCCCCCCATCACACGACGGCCAGAAAACCTCAGTTTTTCTAATATTGAGCTGGAGCCCTAGAAATGGCCCCTCCAGGCTAATAATGTCAAGTGCTTTAGCCACCTGAATAGAATCTTCGATAAGCGTCCCGTCATCTAAGTACCAAGCATGGAAGGGAAGGTCGCAGTTATCCTGTACCTTACAATATATTGAAGTTTATTATCTTACCTAATAAACAAACATTCGGTTGCATGATTGCATCAATTCTATGGGCCAATTTTTTTTTTTCTTTTATTTCACTCATTCGTATATCATTTCTTAATACAAAACTTTAAAAAGTGAATTAATTTCAATATCATTGTTTTGTTACTAAATTATTATTTATACGTAATTTAAATACTATTCGTCTTATTATTATTAAATTAACATTACTAGTTATTTAATATTTCTCTTATTTAGTTTGTGTAATACATGAGTTTTTCTAACTCAGTGCGTGTATACACACTTGAACATGTACACATTAGAAACATAATTGAAATTGTAAATATAAATTAAAAAAGATACTATATGATTATTTAAAATACTCTACTTATCCAACATTTCATGCATACAAAGGTTGTAATTTATCCATGGGATGCTTTTTAAAAAAAATGATTTTTTTTATTTTTAACTCTAATTTCTTTCTCTTTTTTTTTTGCAAGGTAACCTCTTAAATGAATTTTTTTTTACTTTTAACTCTAAATTTTTCATTTTTTGCAAAGTAACCCTAAACTTTTTATCTTTTATGTTTTACAATCTAGCCCCACATTTTTTTACCACTTTGGTTCCCCATACTTTTCATCTTACGCAAGTTTTTTTGTTTTATTTTTTGAGTTAACATGCCACAACGTGCATGTATGGTTCAATGTTTTTATGTAGACTTTTCCATCTTTCGCAAGTTTTTCATTTTACTTTTCGTTCTACGAGTTCACACGCTGCAACATGCGTGTATGGTTCATCGTTTATGTATATTTTTGCCGTTTGTCAGGCCCGTTGCAATACGTCTAGTTTGAGCGGGTCAAAGATCGACTTAATTGTTCTTTTTTATGTTTTAGGTTATTAGCGTGACGCAACAGGTGTGCAGGGTTCCATGATTTACGACTGATTTTCGTTTGGTGTTATTTCTTCCTTTTTTATTTATTTTTTATTAGCTTTTTCGGTGTTAGTGGTTTATGATGGTGGTGCGGCATTAATCTTACTTGACACGGTTTTACCCCACCACAACACTAAGGGTTTAATACTAGTTACTTTTAATAACAATGATATATTACTTCAAAGCTAATATTAAATATACCATAAATTGGTAAACATATCTATATCTATATCTATATTATAAAACATTTAGGATGGATAGTTGGATACCAATAAAAGTTAAGTAAATACTACATTTTATTCTTATAGTAAAACAATTTAATGAAGTTAGTAAAGGGGTAAAATTATCATTCTACATAAATATTCAAGTTGATTATGAAATATAAAGTTAAACTCTAGAGTTTAACATAAATCTAAACAAATCATTATGAAAGGAAATTCAAAAGTCTTATAACTAAAAACTTTGATTTCTTATCATTAATATTTTGTTGTCACTTTATTTCTTAACCACTAAACAAGATTAATGAACTTTCTAACTTTATTTTTCTTTCATGGAAATTGCAATCGAATTAGGTTTTTACAAATAAATATCTCATATAAAGTAACTAAAGTTTAATCCAATATTTAAGAAATACATATAAACGTTATTTTATTTAAAAAAAAAAGTGGCATACAGTACACAACCAGTATTAGAAAAAAGAAGAAAAAACTAAAGTTGAATATTACATGTATTAAAGCTAAGATTAAAATTTTAGTTACGGAAGTTTATAGATTGAAATGAATTTTAGTTGAATCTTATGATTTATCATAATATAAAATAGATATATACATCTAATATATTGAATTCCCCGTCCCCACTTACACCTTAGCAAGTAATTAACCTGCTGGATTGCCAAAGGTCTAAAACCTCTTTTGACATATAATCAACTAACTTTGACTAAGATTGTAACTGTCATACAGAGGAATGTTTCATATCTTAAAACTTATTATGATCATTTAATGACAACTTCAATATTACCATGTAATATAATCAATTAACTTAATATTCATGTAACTTAATATTCAGTCATGGAGTCTCAAGAAACACCTTATAAATTCTGATATTTATTTTGTGTTGTGAGGTGGAGTTCTTTCACGATGGTATCAGCACTTAAGCAAACCTCTTATTGCCCCTAAATTATTTGACATCATCACTCTTGCCTCCAAAATATCTCAATCAAGCAAACACATCCAAATATTAACTAAACTCTATTGAATTCTGAATTTTATCTCCATTCGGAAAGCGGGTCATTTTTGTCGCAGCCACACAACTGTCTACAGCCATCGTGACCAATAACACCGTTGTTGCTGCCACACATCTAGAACGTTCCATCGCAGTGCGTACATCACATCTTTGTTTTGGTTAGAATCTCTGTCCAATGTAATAATCGTACTTTTACTTTCATGTTTTTAATTGTAAATTCAATTTATGGATCTTAACATTCGCTTTTAAAAAACTTTAATTTTTGGAAAATTGTTTTTATGACAATTGATGTTAGTAGAAGTTGCTTTAACAAATTATATCGAACTAGTCAGGTACCCGCACGTTGCGGCGGGAAACAACATTTAGTTAACATGTGCATTGTGTGTTGTACTTTAAGCAATTATACTGTAAAACTTAAATTTAAGAGGTCAATAAGAAATGTATTATAATATAGTATAGATGATTTTGGTTCATTTTCGTTTGTTTTTGTTTCGGTCCTAACATATCATTTTTAAATTAAAAAAAAAACTATAGCAATACTATACTCAAATTAAAGAGAAAAAAATGTTCGTTTATACGGTGTAATAGTATTAGGAAAATATTAACGTATAAAAAAATTATGGACGTTTAAAAATCGTGGTGGTAGTCGGTTAAAATAAGGATGAAAAGTGTAATTGTTATTTAAATAAAAAAAAGTTGAATAAAGTTGAGGGAAAAATGTGTAAGTATTGTATAAAAGACATATTTGCCCTCAAAAAGTACTTAACATATGCATTGTGTGTTGTACTCTAAAGAATTATGGTTGTAAAACTTAAATTTTAAGAGGTGCTTGTAAAATGTATTATAAGATAGTATAGAGAATAATTAATAGATGGAATTAACTTATTTAGTCAAGAGTTGCATATTATTATTTTAGATTAGGTACTTTCACAAATTAGAAGTTCTCATATTATAATACTGAATATAATATTGAGATACAAAAAATTTTACAGATTTTAAAATTTATAAATGAATAATCAAATATTCACAGCATATAATTTGATAATAATCTTATGGAAACTAAGAACAAACGAGTCAGATGACCAAACCGCAATTAGAATTCAATATAAACTGGATCCAACACTGTTGTAAGTTTTACGAGGTTCGGATCAAGTTAGGATTTATTTTCCTAACAATATTTCACCATTAAGGTACAAATTTCATTGCCTTATACTCGTAGCATAACAATGTATTTATCGTATCTTTGTTTTATGATATCGTAGTATATCTAAATCGTTTACTCTAACTAGTTACTATGGATTCTATCTTTTCTGCTTGCAGCGTGTAATATTATAATAGGATATCTATAATTGCTCAACTTTTAACCGGTAAAGCCAATTCTCCAGAATGTTTAAAAAGAATGCTTGAATAAAAAAAGAATGATTTAAACCGGGGTTAATGTAAAAGGCAACACTATATTATTTATATACGTAACAATGTTATGTCCATATTATTTATCCTTTTAAATAGGCATTATGAGATATGGTTTACAATGCTTAATTTAATTATTGAAATGGGGGTTGAGTTAGGTGTCCTTTGAAGAGGTTGTTGCCTCTCAAAAAGCAAGTTGATTTGTATCTTCTTAGTATTTTCTTTATTTAATTTGAATAAATATATGTATACGTTTTATCGATCTTGGATGTTTTTCGTCATGTGGCAAATGTCTTAAGACTTGACGGAGCCCGAATGAGCTACCTGAATCCAATATGAAAACTTGGATTATTTTAGAAGCTATGACTAGACCAAGTGCAATGGTCTCTCCAGTTTAATAGTAACGTTTTAAAATTTTGTTTTGGTTTGCGAGATTTGAGAAAGATTATCTCTGTTCTTAATGGATTGCATAATTAAATATTGTTTATGGTAGTTTATGGCATCATAATATTGTTTATAGAACATTAGTGTGATATTTGGTTTCGAAATTATTCGCATATTCAAATCTATAACATCCTTACTTCAAAGTGTTTCTCTGGACACATACAGTTTTGTGTATCAAAGTGTATTAGCTTTCATTGATAAAAAATGGTAAATTACATAAGGATGGTAGGTAGGCGGGCAACAAGCTGCGTCGCCACCCCTTTTTGAATAGAAAATCCTAATCTGCTAAAAACAAAACCCCGCCCTTAGGGGGTGGAAAAGTTGCTGTGCACTACTCGTTGAACCCAAGCCAAAAACCGCACCGCCTCCGGTACCAAGAAACCGAACGTGTCGAAGGCCAAGGGAACGAAAACATGCTGATTATCCTCACATGTTTTAACATGCTTTTTCACTTTTTTGGATTCAATTCTCATGACCGCTTGCCCGGCCACAAACCCACTATCCCCAATCCGTTAGAGTGTTTTCATAAAAGTTGATCATTTTTTTCTATAAAAGAAACACCAAACATACATGTCCTTAAATATATGTTGCACCACCCTAACGTGCGGGCCCCAATAGTATATTGGGAACTGAAAATAAATTGAAAACTCTATAGAAAATTAAGTTTAAGGACTACTAAAAAGAAGCATTTTAGTTTTGTTTAAAAAAAAGATACGACATTATCATTTAAAAGAGCTTATTTTAAAAAACTATTGTCAGAAGTGGGATTTGAACCCACGCCCTCTCTCGAAGACCAGAACTTGAGTCTGGCGCCTTAGACCACTCGGCCATCCTGACTTTTTGTTATTAACGTTTTTAGAAGATTATTAACCTTATAAGAAGAGCGAGTTATGCTCAGTTTCTGTTTTTGATCAGTTCAAATCAGCTGCTTTATCGGTGATGAACTGATTTTGTGATTTGTGTCCATTCCTGAATCGTTTGATGCAACTGTTGGAATGAATCTCTAAAACACATTAGTTATTAGAATTTTACCAATGTGGAATTCCTGAACAAGGTCCGGGCAGTGCCTAGTAGTTCCTCGACCCCTAAGACCCAAAGCTTTGTCTTCGGTAGGATCGGTTTTGCTATCAAAAATGGGTTGCGGTATAGCTTGTTGCCCGATTACTTGCTACTTTAAGGATAGCAGGTAGACGGACAACAACTTGCGCCGCCACCCCTTTTTGGATAGAAAACCCTTACTGAAAACAATTCCTCGCTCTTGGTGGTCGAAAAGTTGTTGTGGACCCTTTTATATCGTTAGAAAATTACATTAGAGTTTTATTTTTTAGCATTCATAAAAACAAAATAAAAATAAAAATTCAAAAAAGAATCTTGAAATCAGTTGTAATGTTGTTTATAATGTTTCAGTGTAGTAATTAATTTGGTGATGATTCTATCTCTGAATTAATCAATGTAACCATAAGACAATCAATTCTCAGGCCAACTATTTGTTTTTAGTATAGAGTTTTATTTTTAGCTGAAACAATTAGTGGATTGATAACCTTTTATATCATTAGAAAATTACATTAGAGTGGCAGCTAACGGGAACAAGTTGCGACGCAATCTCCTTTTGAACAGAAACGCCGATCCTAGCAAACACAAAGCTATGGTTCTTCGACATCGACACATTGTTGTGCATGACCTGCGCGCCGCTGCACATTCAGGAAACCGACAGCTTCGGAGATATAGATTGTTAAAGTTTGTTGCTAGTATCATGAAATTTTAGGTCTGACTTTGAAATTGAAATTCATTGGTACCGGTTCTTAAACTATCATTAGGGATATAGATTAGATTGTTTATAATCATGCAGTAAACAAAACTAATCACACTGACATGTTTGTGATTATTTGAACAAGTTTCAATCATAGGAACTACCGTTATGTGATTAAAGGTAGTGTGATAAAAGCTTTAAGCTTTGGATTTCTTGTAGGGAGAAGAGTTAGAGATGCTTATTGCATTCGAGTATTCGACGATAACAGTTTGAAGGGACATCTGACTAAGCACATGAAAACTGTAGTTAATTGAAAAGTCTTCAAAGCAGGAAGTATTAGGATAACACTGGATGGTTAATTGAAAAAATGTCACTGGAGGCAGCTAATGGTCTAATAATTAAACTGAATAATGAGGTTGAGTTGAGCCATTAGGGTTGTAACTGATGATGAAACACCATTAGGTTAATTTGTCAAAGTGTGAATTTCTACGATAGGAACATGACCAACTTAATCAAGAAGCTGATGTCTGGAGGGCTAGGGAAATTGCAAAGGTTAAGGAATATTGCTTTTAAATAAATATTGTGTTTCTACAATCACTTCATTAATTAGCCTTTTATGAGCCATCGCTTAGCTATGTTTAAAACGTAGAGCCATTCTATCACATAACTTGGTCTCTTTATTTATTTCTCTCAGTTTATCTGTTGTTTAAACAAGGCTGCTAGTTGCTAATTTATATAAATGTTTGTTTTATCTATATATTTCAGCTGGAGCCAGTGTCGATTAGGGAGAAGTTGCAATATTCTCATCGGACGTGACATAACTTTTCCTCTTTTGATCATCCCAAAAGCGATCACACATTCATCTCGATTGTTAAAAATATAAAATCTATATAGAAACAACCACAAGAATAACAAAAGACAAATGAACACAGAAGAAATAGCGACAGAAAACAGGTGACCAAAATCTTATTTATCCAGCCCAAAAATACCCAACCAAACCCTAGATCAACTACAAACGTAGTGATCAGAAATATGAAGTACAGATATAGTGATCTACTGATTATTAAGATCAGTTGATCACTATGATAAGGAAATACAAGATAATATCCTTACAGAAATACAGAAAACCCTAAAGGATACAGAGAGAACTAGAGAGAGAATAACACGAATACAAATGAGCTGCTAAACTCTCTAAGAGAGAGAGAAAAGCTCTTATATAGAGAGCTACAGAACAAACACACAACCATCAAATATCAACCGTTGGATTAATAAGCACACGGATCACCAAGAACCAACGACCAAGATTAATCAGACGTACACAGCTGGGCCCTGAGCCCAAACTCTCCCAAAGTCACAAACTAAGCCCACAAGTGATCTGGACAGCATCAGTACCTGAAACACTTAACAGGCCCATTAGAATAATAATAAACGGCCCAATAAGAGCAGCCCAATAAGGATTGAATTAGATGTATTATTTCAACATCCCCCCTTAATTCAATCCTTTTCTAAATACATCCACAAGACCAAGCTTTTCACATAATGAGTCATGTTTTGACCCATTTAGACCTTTTGTCAACAAATCTGCAATTTGATCCTCAGAATCAACTTTCACAGTTTGTATGACACCATTAGTAATCTTTTCTCTTATGAAATGTAAGTCAATTTCAAAATGTTTGGTCCTTTCATGAAAGACCGGATTTGCAGCAATTGATATAGCAGCTTTGCTATCACAGTTTAAGCTAACAGGTAATTTACATATAACCTGTAACTCTTTAAGAACATTTAGAATCCAAATTATCTCACAAGTGGCCGAGCACATCGCTCTATACTCAGCCTCGGCTGTAGAACGAGCAACTGTGCTCTGCTTCTTGCTCTTCCAAGAAACAAGAGATTTGCCCAGAAAAATACAATATCCTGTGACTGACTTTCTAGTCACAAGACACTTAGCCCAGTCTGAGTCAACAAAGGCAGTTAACTCAAACTTATCAGACTTACTAAACATCAAACCTTTCCCAGGAGATAACTTAAGATATCTCAACAACCTGAGAGCAGTTTGTAAATGACCATATGTAGGTTTGTGCATAAACTGACTCAAGAACTGAACAGAATAGCTAATATCTGGTCTAGTGATAGACAAGTATATTAGTTTTCCAATCAGTTTTTGAAAACCAGTAACATTATCAAGTAATTTTTCATTTTTACTATTTTTATTGGACACAATATGACTTAATTCAATTGGTGTAGTAACAGGTTTACATCCTAAATAACCAAATTCACTTAACAACTCAAGACAATACTTCCTTTGAGATAAACATATCCCAGAGTCAGTATATAAGACTTCAATACCCAAAAAATACCTAAGTTTCCCTAAATCTTTTATTTGAAAATTTGAACTAAGAAACATTTTTATCCTATTTATTTCATCAATATCATTTCCAGTTATAACAATATCATCCACATATACAAGAAGTATAATGAACATATTATTTCTGGATTTTATAAATAATGAGTGATCACAAAGACTTTGAATGAAACCAAAATTTATCAACACATTTGTAAGTTTTTCATTCCATTTTCTGGGTGCTTGTTTCAACCCATATAAAGATTTTACCAATTTACAAACTTTGTTATCACTTTTAGAACTATAACCTTCAGGAGGTAACATATATACATCTTCAGTTATTGACCCATATAAAAATGCATTATTGATATCTAACTGAAATAGAGGCCAGTTATTCTGAACAGCAAGACTAAGAACACATCTAACAGTTACCATTTTGACCACTGGTGAAAAAGTTTCACCAAAATCTAATCCCTCTCTTTGATTATACCCTTTAGCTACAAGTCTAGCTTTATATCTCTCAATCTCACCATTTGCTTTATACTTTATCTTATAAATCCATTTACAGCCTATAGGCTTTCTACCATTAGGTAACTCAGTAAGTTCCCAAGTTTTATTCCTATATAAAGCCTCCATCTCTTGATTCATTGCTTCAACCCACTTGGGGTCTTTTGAAGCATCTGAATAAGAGACTGGTTCTATGGATTTATTAAGACTAGTAACAAAACAATAATTTTCAGAAGACAAACAAGAATAGTTAACAACTCTCTCAACACCATACTTAACCTTTCCTTCAACAACATAGTCCTCAAATTTCCTAGGAACATTAGACACCCTAGTAGACTTTCTACAAGTAGTTCCCTCAGGTGGGTTAGTCTCATCATTTGGAGGGTCAGCATCATTGTCTGCCCTACCAGGAGTCCTGCAACCTGGACTGCCAGGCTGCTGACCAGTCTGCTGACCATGGTCTACCCCCCCTGCAGCCCTGGGAGGATTTCCTGGTTGCAGACTAGTTGACCCATCCTGAGAACAAGTGATTCCCCCTTCATCATCGGGCAACTCTTTATTAATCACATATTGTTCCTCAGATGTCTCAAACAAATCAAAAAATTTAAATGTGTAACAGTTTTATCAATATTATCAATATCAAAAGAGATTTCATTATTTTGTTTAAAAGGAAAGACTTCCTCATAGAACCTAACATCCCTAGAATAGTCAACCTTTTTTGACTCAAGACACCATAATTTGTAACCCTTTTTAAAATTAGAGTATCCAATAAGGACACACTTTTCAGCTCTAGAAGACAACTTATCATTATTGTTTAAAACTGTGTTAAAACAGAGACATCCAAAGTTCTTAATGTGACTAATTTTGGGGGGGAACCCAAAGACAACTTCATAGGGACTTTTTCCTAAAAGAACAGACGAGGGAATCCTGTTAATCAAATATGTAGCAGTTAGAACACATTCATCCCAAAACTTAAGTGGTAAACCACTTTGAAACAACAAGGCTCTAGCAGTGTTAAGAAGGTGCCTATGCTTTCTCTCAGCAACTCCATTTTGCTGAGGTGTATAGGCACAAGAGGTCTGATGAATTATACCATTTGTTTTACAAAAAGAATCCATTTGTTTATTAACGAATTCTGTTCCATTATCACTCCTAAAGATTTTAATTTTAGACTTAAACTGAGTTTTTATTAATTCATAAAAAACAACTAGATTTTCAAAAACTTCAGTTTTGGATTTCAACATGTAACACCACACAGACCTAGAATAATCATCAACCACAGTTAAGAAATACTTGAAACCTTCTCTACTAGTGATCCTATAAGGACCCCAAACATCCAGATGAACAATATCACCTATCTGTTTGGTTTTATGATCACTGATAGGAAAGGGGACTCTAACCTGCTTAGCCTTGTGACATACCTCACAAGGCTGAGAGTCTCTACTACCTATGTTTAAACTATTTCTTAACACTGCTAGGACTTGGTCTGAGGGATGACCAAGTCTGCTGTGCCACAAACTAGCATCACCAGAACTATTAAAACAACTAGCATTCACACTCACATGCTTTCCTACAAAATACAAGCCATCACTTTGCCTACCAGTCACCAGGATTCTCCTGGACTTGGAATCCTGGACAAAACAATTTTCTTCATCAAATAAGACACACAGTTTATTGTCCCTGGCAATCTTGTGAACAGACATTAAGTTCACACAATAGTCAGGCACAAGAAAAACATCATACAGGACCACACCATCAGCAAGTTTTATATCTCCTATTTTTGAAACTTTAGCACTAGTCCCATTGGGATGTTTAACTTGTATGTCATATTCAGAAACATCAATACAGTTAAACATCTCAGCATCACTATTAGTCATGTGTTGATTAGCACCAGAATCACTAATCCAACCATAACTAATAGCTTCTTTTACAAAATTGGAACAACTGGAAAAATTTTTAAAAATTTTTTCTAAGTTGGAAATTCTAGACATACATGAAAAACCATTTATGAACACACTTTTACCTCCAGTATTAGTGTTTTGAGACTCATTTCCTCCTTTGTCACTGATCAGATTCATGAGTTTTGATATCTGTTCAGGTGAAAAAGGCAAAACAGTAGAACTAGATACAGACTGTTTAGAATTATTCACATTAGAAGACATGTTGGCTCTAGCAGGAGCCTGACCAACACTCTTCTTTTTATAACCAGGAGGATAACCAACCAGTTCATAACATCTGTCAACAGTATGACCTAACATATTACAGTGAGTACATTTTAGGTTTGGATTTGGACCTCTGTTAACAGTTTTCCTCCTATTGTCAAAAATCTGATTTGTTTTAGATACAAAAGCAACATTATTACCTTTGACACTACCACTGCCTCTATGTGATTCCTCTCTTGAAATCACAGAGTATGCAGTCTTAATGTCCGGTAATGGATCTCTAGTTAACAGATTGGTCCTCACTGGTTGGTATACCTCATCAAGACCCATAAGAAATTGAAACAGTTTTATCAAGCTACTAAAGGTATTGAATTCTCTAGCAGCTTGGCAATTACATGAAGGTAATTGCACTATTGAATCAAACTGTTTCCACATAGTGTTCAGCTTATGGTAATACTCAGACACAGAGCTCCCATTTTGACTCAGTGAATTGATCTTTTGATACAAATTGTATACAATTGATCCATCCACTTTGTCATAAGTCTCCTTCAAATCCAACCACACCTCAGTGGCTAGTTTGGAGAAAACTTGTCCAAGAAAGAGCTCCTCACAAATAGAATTAAGTAACCAAGACAACACAACAGAATTACATCTATCCCATTGTTTCATAAGAACCTCATCTTCTAATGGTCTAGCAGTAGTACCATCTACAAACCCTAATTTATTTTTAGCTTGTAGAGCAAGTGTCATAGAGTTAGACCACACAGAATAATTTTCAGATCCTTTAAGTTTTATAGTGATAATAGACAGACTACTAGTATCACTAGGATGTAAGTACAAAGGATCACTGATGTCGAGTTTACTAATCAGTGTTCCAACAAGGAGAGCTCCAGAATTGGAGTCATCTCGATGTTCTCCATCACCAGGAGGTGCTGGATGATCTGTACCACTCATAGTAATACACCAGATAACACACAAGAGCACACCAACAAAGAACACAAAACAGACAAGAGCGAAACACACAATAGAACCCTAGAAGGCGAAGCTGTGTAGGTGTTCAGATCAAGGGTTCATCACTCAAAAGGTGCCCTCGCAGATCCTTACACAGGAGCCTTTTTTATAACTAAAATATAGAGCTGGTATAACCACAAAAAATAAACAGCAGATAAGACACCAATTATTTGGCACAATACCGGTCCACCTAACCCGGTCAACTGCCCTAGACACAACAACAGTAATAAAAAGAATGGAACAATCTCACAGAGAGGGGGAACCCAAGTTAGGGTTTCTCCAATCCTCACAACCAACACCTTCACTTAGGGTGTTGAGTTATGAGGAGCAATTGTAGCAATATACTTCCAATCCAAGAACACCACCAGATCCTTGGCCAACAGATGTTGACCTAACAACCTGTAAAACAAGAACAAGAATATATACCAAATAATAGACCAGATCCACTTATCAAGATCAGATCTACAATATATACCAAATAATAGACCAGATCCACTTATCAAGATCAGATCTACAATATTTGATTGAACAAGAACCAGATCTATAACAGAGATCAGATCCTTGAATACAATCAATCAACAGACTCAGCGGAAGACAACAAAACCAAGATCAAGAGCCTTGAGGCTCTGATACCATGTTAAAAATATAAAATCTATATAGAAACAACCACAAGAATAACAAAAGACAAATGAACACAGAAGAAATAGCGACAGAAAACAGGTGACCAAAATCTTATTTATCCAGCCCAAAAATACCCAACCAAACCCTAGATCAACTACAAACGTAGTGATCAGAAATATGAAGTACAGATATAGTGATCTACTGATTATTAAGATCAGTTGATCACTATGATAAGGAAATACAAGATAATATCCTTACAGAAATACAGAAAACCCTAAAGGATACAGAGAGAACTAGAGAGAGAATAACACGAATACAAATGAGCTGCTAAACTCTCTAAGAGAGAGAGAAAAGCTCTTATATAGAGAGCTACAGAACAAACACACAACCATCAAATATCAACCGTTGGATTAATAAGCACACGGATCACCAAGAACCAACGACCAAGATTAATCAGACGTACACAGCTGGGCCCTGAGCCCAAACTCTCCCAAAGTCACAAACTAAGCCCACAAGTGATCTGGACAGCATCAGTACCTGAAACACTTAACAGGCCCATTAGAATAATAATAAACGGCCCAATAAGAGCAGCCCAATAAGGATTGAATTAGATGTATTATTTCAACATCGATCATAATCAATGAAGGTACGCATAACTGCATAAGACTTTTATATAAAGCACAAGTATATATTTTTTTTTTTAATGATATTAACCGATAAACTATGCTTACAATTATTAAAAGTTTTTATTTTTCAGTGTCTATTCTTGGGTTATATCACATGTAAATACCCTATATATAGTCATTATTCATACGTGTTTGCTCCATGCCAAAATATAAAGCCACTGAGATCATCGTCATTCGACAACATTTGCGGTGGTTCCTTCAATTCCATAGCCCCATTTCAATCCACTCCGCCTAATAACAGTTTACCACACAAATGGAACAAGTGAAGAACACACAGATTGTATTGAAGAATTACGTTAATGGGGTCCCTAAGGTATCCGACATGTTCATCAATGCTTCAACCACCACCAAACTTAAGCTTCCACAAGGTTCTAGTGCCGTTCTTGTTAAGAACCTTTACCTCTCCTGTGATCCTTACATGCGCATTCGGATGACTGAATCCGAAACCAGTTCATTGGAACCCTTCACTCCCTTCACTCTTGGCTCGGTAGTTAACTAATGCATCTTGATCATATGATAATTTTCTAAATTATGTTCTACTTTATCACTTCATACTTTCATTCTAGTTGAAAACTGAAACAGTTTGTTTATTGCATACTCGTCTTAAATGTTTTCAACTGGTGTCTTAATGTGTGTTTACCGCGTTGCAGCCTATAGCGGGATTTGTAGTAGCTAAAGTTATTGATTCTGGGCATTCAAACTTCAAGAAAGGTGATTTAGTTTGGGGAGTGGCTAGATGGGAGGAATACAGCATTATCAGTGCTCCCGAGTCGCTATTCAAGATTCAGCATACCGATTTGCCTCTATCTTATTATACAGGAATTCTTGGTATATATATATGTTGTCCTATTTTTTTTTTTTCTTCATGCAAGTACTTTTATGTGTTATATATTATATTTTTTATTTCTATCCTTTTGGGTTATTTTGTAGGTATGGCTGGTATGAGTGCTTATGTTGGTTTCTATGAGATTTGTGCTCCGAAGAAAGGAGAGTATGTGTTTGTTTCAGCAGCTGCGGGCGCAGTTGGTCAGCTTGTTGGGCAGTTTGCAAAGTTGTCGGGTTGTTATGTTGTTGGGAGCGCGGGTACAAAAGAAAAGGTTGGTTCTTTTAAATTTTAAGATAGTTTCAACTGCTATTCCTTGCTGCTTAGTGCTTATTATCATAAATGTTTTCATCTTAATGTCACAAGCCTTAAAGTTATCGTTTTTTTCTCTCTATTTCGTGCTTTGGTATGTGTTTTTTATCGCCACAAGGTTGATCTGCTGAAGAATAAATATGGATTTGATGAGGCTTTTAACTATAAGGAAGAGCAAGATCTAAATGCAGCTCTAAAGAGGTTAGTATGAAAATCTAGAGGTGGCAAAACTGGCGGGCCGAACAATAAATTTTTTGTACATGTGTGGTCAGATTAACAATTAGGAAAAAAAAAAAATATATTGATATAACCCAGTTTTTTTTAAAATCATTTGGAAGGTTTTATGCTTTAGAAATACACTCTAAACAACTTTCAATCTATTTGACCTGTTGACCGGCATGCTTTCTTAAATCTACTTATTAGAGACGGAACACAACCCAATTCAAAATAAATAGAAACCGTTAGTCAGATTAGTCTTTTATATTATTGTTTTATATGACAATGTCAGATTGTCAGGTACTTCCCCCACGGCATTGATATTTACTTTGAGAATGTCGGGGGGAAGATGTTGGAGGCGGTCCTCTCAAACATGAGATTAAATGGTCGGATTTCAGTTTGCGGGATGATTTCACAATACAATATAGAACAAGGGGAGGGGGTGTGCAACCTGTTTTTGTTGGTAACAAAACGTTTGCGCATGCAAGGTTTCGTCGTGGGTGATTACTTTCACATGTATCCAAAGTATATGGAAATGGTTGTACCTTTGATAAAAGAAGGAAAAATTTGTTACATAGAAGACGTTGTAGAAGGGATTGAGAATGCACCCGCGGCTTTGGTTGGGCTTTTTTCGGGCAAAAATGTTGGGAAGCAGGTGGTGCTTGTGGCTCGTGACTGATTGAGTCGATATCTTTATAAGGCTTTGATTACTTAGGGTTGGTGTTGTTTTTAATAATGAAAAATCTGTAGTTTGCATATGTGTTGGATATTGTTTTATATCACTTATTTTATTGTTTGCTATTTAAATGAATGCGTTGGAAAATCATAGATAAATCTTGATATATAATTGGGCTACAATTTGAAATAAGTTGTGAGAGAATTATGGAAAGGATGTGAGAGATGTAATGAGATAAATGAGAGTGACTAGAGAATTAAAAAATTAGATAGGTTAAAAGATTAAAATAAGAAAGCTCTTAAATTGTTTTAGTAAGACTTAGATTATAGCCTAGTAGCATTTTAAATGTGTGATAAGACTTACATACCATTTGGTCCTAGGTTCAATTTTCATAAGGGTTTTCCCAGGTTTATTAGCATTTTGTGGCACGATTATAGTTTAGTGGTTCGTCATTAATCGTAATTTGTCATTACAAAAAAGAGTTCTTATGAATTTTTTTTCTTTTGTCACAATATATATGTATAGGAGTTTTGAATTTACTAATACTGTTTTATTTACACACAGATTATTTGTTATTATTTAAAAAAAATATTATTAATATTTAATATTACATTTCCTATGTTTTGGTAAATGTGCCATAGACAATGGCCTGAAAACCTTATTGATTCTTTACATAAATTTTATTTTTCATTATTAAGAAGGTATTTTGGATTCATACACCCCTTATTTAGGATTCATACACCCTGGCCCATGTCACACACCAATAAGAGGCTGCCACATACCCCAAAATGTGATGTCACACCCCCAGAATGTGACGTCACAGGGTGTATAAATCCTATAACCCATTAAGAATATTACGTTTCCCAAGTTTTGGTAAATGTGCCATTGACACTAACTTGTGAAATTATGTCGTTGTAATTTTGACTTGTTACAGTATCGACACTCATTTAAAGTTGCTCTCTTCCCCGCAACCAACACCACGACGTTATCATCATATGTAAGTTTGTTGATCGATTCGCGAAGATTTTGCTACATGCAGGGATTGAAACCCTTCGTCTCTGCTGCTAGATCCATGACACCGGCACCACTCCACCACCACAACATCGAGCCTCTAGCATCTTCGGTCATTTCAATCTAGTTCTCGGAACCTAACGTCGGTGCTGCCGCATGTCATCCATGGACAATGGAGCATCCTCTCATCTCTCTCTGGATCTGTGTTGTCGTAGTGAACATCTATAAAGGAGCAAATGCGAACACCAAAAGTTCAATCATTATAAACTTAAAAGGCACAAAAATCATTGTTCTTCAGCATGTTGTTAATTAATATATTTAAATAATTTCGAATATAACATTACGATATGCTAATTTTTATTTACGTCTCGATAAAAAGTATTTAACACTTATTCATGAATAGTAATGTACAAAGAATTGAAACATAAACATACATGTCATCAAAGTTGTCTCACACTATAGTTTTTTTTTTTTTATGTAAAGTGATGTCGTTTACCTTCTCATTATTTTAATTATATAATAACATTGGTACCGGTATTAGTAATATATAGAACCGGCAATCGTTTTTATTGATTTCAATCGATGTAAAACACGTGTTGATATCCTCTTCAGCATATCTCTTTCGATTATACCGAGTGTGTATCATACTGATATTGTAACAAACCAAATCAATATCGAAGAAATATTTGCCACCCCACACATGCTATAAATTCAACTAGTTAGAAACATAAGTGAAAAGGAAAGCAAATTTAACCACCCAACTTTCATAAATGTGACCTTTTGATATAGATACATTACTAAATACCCAATAGGCCAATAACAAAATGCCAAAAAAAATAATAACCATATACGTCGTATACATAAGCATAAATACAAACAAGGTATATTCATCCCCGCACGTAATGTATATGATTACACGAGGCTCAATTGAGGTGTTAATTATCACCTTCACAAATACCTACCCAATAGGGCTTAGAGGTAGATGTTTTCATCATCATCACTACCAACATGCCATACCAAGAAACCATATATTTTGGGAACATAACTGAAAATATAGTGAAAACTCTCTACAGAAAATGAAGTTTAGGGACTATTAAAAAAAAAAAAAAGCATTATAGTTTTGTTAGAAGAAAAGGGTGCGATATTATTATTTTAGTTAAAGGAATCAGAAAAAGCTTAATTTTAAAAATATGTCAGAAGTGGGATTTGAACCCACGCCCTCTTTCGAAGACCAGAACTTGAGTCTGGCGCCTTAGACCACTCGGCCATCCTGACAGTTTGTGTTCTTTAGGAGTAATTATATATGGAAATATAAGTAAAACAGGCGTTGGGGTTTATCAAAATCGCTTGTTATGCTTTGTTATCATATGATTTATATAACTGGTGAGTGGTGATGATCCAATTATTAGCTCTGTCTTTGAGTTGTTAGAAGAAGCTGCATTTCAATTAGTTCATTTTCACCAAGGATCTAAAAGATGAAACAAGTACTAGTAGGATAGATCATAGATAAAAGTGGGAGGGGGGACCAATTATATTTATATTTACAAAAGTCGCTAGGCGATGCCAACTCGGTTGACTAGGGGGTTGCGAGTACTTGGCCATAGCCGGGGAGTACTCGGCCTAGAAGGGGAATACTTGGGGATTGTTCGTTGTGTAATCGGCGCCTAGACGGGATTTTTATAACCATGCTTTCTCTATGTGCACTAGTCAATGTACTTTTGTATATGTGATCCATTCTAGAGGTAAAAGGTGTATGAATCCTATGTGATTTAACTGTCACAACTTACAGTAAGCCCTTCATGAGTTCATGGTACTCTGATTCATTGATGGACTTTGTAGCAAGAGACCCGGAGCCCATTGTGGCAAATGGATACCAACCAGTAGGTCCTAACTGGGCGGCCTTTTCCCTGATTTCTTGTGATACCCAAATGTTCCTCAATTCTTTTAGGCTAATCTATTCTCAAATATATCAAACGTGCCTCAATTCTTTTGGGCTAGCCCTGCATATGGCTAACAGTTCTTAAACTCTCATTAGGGATATATTTTGAATTAGTGATAACAATCATGTAAACAAAACTAATCAAACTGACATAGATGTTGTAATTTGAATAAGTTTGAATCATTTTAATATAGTAATAGAGAAAGTATACGGTACAAAGTTTCTTAACGTGAGAAGTGTAGGAAGCCACCACAGATTGAGACGTGTAAACCATGGTTAACTATACCTAACTCAAACCACCCTTCCTTCCTTCCTTTTGTTGTTGTAGATCTGAACTAACCACCCTTTCCTCCCTACCTTTCGTTGTGTTCAGATCTGAACGACTGCTACATCTCCTCCTCCTTTGAAGTATACAGTGTATGTAACTGGCGTAACCACCACCGTCGCCGCCGTACCATATCATCCATGCCACTAGTCACCACTTCACAAGACTACGATTAGTAGACTCTGGCATCACCACCATCCCCCGTTTTGTTTTGTTGTTTGGTGGTTGTTTTTCATTAATCTGTGTGTGTGAATTTGGAGGATGAAGACAAGATTCTTTAGTTGTTTTGTTTTGTTGGATGAAAGCAGAGGGAGAGGTAAACTTGAAGGATGAAGACAGAGTTGGAGGATGAAGACAAGATTCTTTAGTTGTTTTGTTTTGTTGGATGAAAACAGAGGAAGAGGTAAACATGAAGGATGAAGACAGAGTTGGAGGATGAAAACAAACTTGAAGTAAACCAAAAACAAAATGAAGTGAAAACAGAGCTTTGTATTATGTGCGTTTAATGTTTGTTATAGGTGCGTTCAAATTATTTTAAAAGTGCTTTTCAATTTTTTCCTATTTTTTTAAAGATGCGTTTAAAGAAATGAAAGGTGCGTTTAAAGAAATATACAAAAGAAGTTTAAATTTGTAACGTGCGTTTGTAAAATGAGTGCGTTCAAATTTTCAATGAGTACTTCCAAACTTTTTAATGATTGCTTCCAAATTTTCAATAAGTGCTTCCAAATTTTCAAATGAGTGCGTCCAAATTTTTAATGAGTGCTTCCAAATTTTCAATGAGTGCTTCCAAATTTTCAAATGAGTGTGTCCAAATTTTCAATGAGTGCGTCCAAATTTTCAATGAGTGCGTTTAAAGTTAGCTGTTATCATAGTCATCTTCTTCTTCGCCTGCAACTTTTTTATAACCCATTTTTATCTTTAATTCTTCTTCTAGTATCCAAATCGAGTGCTTCTGACAAATATATGTTCGTTTTTTATGTTGATTCATATGATTTTCGACTGATTTATTGTATAATTATAATACTCTGTTTTTCTTATTTTTTATTTTTCAATTACTGATAATGAATGTATTCGATGTTCATTTTCTGTATTTTGATTGTGTAATCATTCAGATTGGTTTAATCGATCTCAATCGATGAAAAAACATGTTTTGATTTACGTTATTTTGATTCTGTTTTTACGATTTGAAAAAAATAATTAGACTTTTTTTTCCTAATTTACCCTTGGTTAGTTTGACCCAAGTATGATTAGGGTTTTTAATCATCATCCAGCCATCTTGTTAATCTAATGGCTAAGATTGCTTCCTACGCTTCTCACGTTAAGGTTACTTTGTATGTTATCTCTACCGTATCTATTTTGTAATTGATTGACGTATGATATGAATATGACCTAACAACGTAGACATATTCCGTCAGTTTTGGGAATAAAGGGTGGTAACATGTTCCAAGTTTGAATCAATTCGTAATCGATGTGAAGAAGGTTAGAGGCTAGATTGAGTAGATTGGTGGAAACCGGTCTCTTGGTCCACTAAGTAACCTCATCTTGGGTTGTGAGGATCGTTCACCCAATCAAGGAATTACTTGCAAAATTTGTGCAAGAGTTGGACGCACAGCTTCTCAATGCGTTTGTCTGTATGCTCTGACTAGTGACACAACTCAAAATTGTTGGAGCAATGGGTCACAAACACAAACAAACAATCGGATTTTGTGAAAAACACATTCACGGCTCTTTTCTATTATTAAAATCAAACTACCACACACTTACAAAACAAATACACCCTATTTATACTAAACATAACTTGATCACCAAGTTACCTATCATACTCAAAACATGATTCCTAATTAGATAAACATACCAACTAAACCTCTCTAAACTTAACCGATAAACATCACATTAAATAATAAGTCAAATCAAGATTAATCCCAACAAAAATCATAGTGCTCAGAGAAGTAACAATAATTATCGGTAAACCTGATATCGTTATCCAGAAAGGATTTGGATTTGTCTTTGACCCGAGCAACGCATGACTATTCTTTGAATTATGCAGAGATATAATTCTTTCAATGTTACTGACAACAAGTCCTCAAATTAGTCAGCTTCAAATCCATGAGAATATAATAATTTCAAGCTAGTTTACTTATAATTCTGAGTGTATATATCTATACTATATTATAATGCATGAGTGAGGGGTAGTTTAAGATACCCAAAAGTTAAGAACTTTATTTTCATTAATAACCTTAAAATGAGGGTAAAATAGTCATTGAAACACTTTTACTTTTTAATACCTCATTTTAGTTACTTTAATTCTCTCATTTTTAGTTAGTAGTTACACTTTCTCCCCTCCACTATAAAGTTATAATTCTTTTTTTAATCCTATGATAACTTACAATTAAAGAACTTAGACGTGTTTATTGTTAATATGGATGTTGTATCATAACACCATTTCATGACTAAGTAAAACTCAAAATTGCAAAATTGAATTTGGTTTAATACCGTTCTGCCCAATAATGAAAATTCACATCAATCAAATGCAATGATTCTAAAAAACTAAACAGGGCACTCGAAATCTACAAATCAGCTCTGGTGATTCTTAAAATATGATAATGTTGTTAAACATTATGGTTCATCCTTGCTTTAGCAGACAAATAATTTGTCACGCGGTAACAATACTGCAACACAAGTCTGAGCTCTAAGAATGTTTTATTACATTTGTTACCAATAGCTTCAATTGTAGTACCCTGTTTATATAATCAACATTAGCAATATATGTATATGGCTATGCATATGTTAATAGATATACACATAAATATAATTAACTAAAAGAAATCTCATTAAAACTTTTAAATATACATAATTAGCTGCATATATAAAACTTTAAAATAATTAAGTTTAGAAAATGTAAAATGCGTTGTAGATATTAATTGTAGGTAAAAAGATTAAAATCCTCGGCTGCATCAATTTGGCAGAAAACACATGATGCATATCATATATCCATGTGATATTAACATATATGTTAATAACAACAAAGCTTCCTAATTTGAAGGTGTTCTTTTTAACAAAGTTTAAAATAAAATAAAAGATAAAAGCACTGAATTCGGTATTCACAGAAAACATAATAATTTTTTTACACTTTAGTCAAAGATAAACAAAATATCATAATTTAAAGGGGTGGGAAATCATGAATTTTAAAATTTAAACCATATACTAACCTACTAAAGTTTATCCTATAAATACATAGTAATGCACACCTATTTCACTTGCTAAAATACTTAGGGGGACGGGGCGCCACCAAAAAATGTCACAGGTACCCCACTACCAGAACGGTAACACCACCACCACCCATGCTAGTAGTGGTTCGTGAACGGTTTTGCTGGTTCTTTTTACCGTGCTGGTAACCGTAGTTTTTTAATATTTGACTTAATAAATACTATTTTTTTATTTTAACCGTTTGTTTTAATATTGTTTTATTATTTTAACCGTTTGTTTTAAAGCCTAATTAAATAAAAAAATCATAAAGAAGAATATAAAAAACTGAAATTCATTACTATTAAACATAAAAATAAAATACATTAAAGGAAATTAAAAAACCTAAAGTTGGCGCAACAGTTGCCATGCCTCGACATGGTCAAAATTGTTGTCGTATCAACCGCATAGTCCACATGCGTGAACTCGATAGCCAACTTCGGGTCGATGCCCGACTCCTCCCTCAACGTGTTCTCGTAGAGGGTGGTCCACCTCTCACACTTAATGTTGAGATCAGCCCACTTCAGCTTGATGTCTGCGAGGGTCCTGTCGTTGGTGCCAAGATGTTGGTTGAAGTCGCTCAACACGCGGGCCCAGAACCCCTCCAAGGGATAGGCCGAGCCCGAGGCCCTCGGGAGTTGTTGTATAGCCGGGTCGTTTTTGGCGTCTTTGTAGCACACCACTAACACCATCTCTTGTTCCTCGGTCCAGGGATTCATCTTTATGGGTGTTCGTTTTTTAAACCGTGGTAAAGTGTGAGTTTTAACCCACATGGTTTGATCTATTTATATACAAAATTTAGAACGGTTGCACTGTTAAAATTAAATTTTACTGACCATTTTAGGTGAATTCAATTCAATCGACGGTTTCCAAGAATTCACAATTTAATCTTGCTGACCGTTTGGTGGGACGGTTGTAATAGTATAAAATTAATTAATTATTAA
Organism: Ambrosia x helenae; assembly: GCA_030844895.1. Taxonomy (NCBI): domain Eukaryota; kingdom Viridiplantae; phylum Streptophyta; class Magnoliopsida; order Asterales; family Asteraceae; genus Ambrosia; species Ambrosia x helenae. Next base: position 11,085,216 of record CM061223.1, read on the forward strand.
CCGGTTTAAAATTTTAAACCGTGTGAAGTTTAAAAACTAAAAAAAGTTTAGATATTTAAATGAAAATACATAAAAGAATCAGTGGAGTGTTGCCTCCAAAAAAGTGTTTCAGTGAAGTAAATCAGTGAATTGATGTGGCAGTGCAGGATTGGTTAAAATCAGTTAAGTGAAAAACACTTCCTAGAGGCGCCCCTTCCCCCATTAGGCATAGATCTAAATCTGAATTCAAAGTTGAAGCTTCTAATGTTGGTTATTTGTTAGTTTATGGTTTTCATTCGTCCCATAAATTATACCTTTTTATACATATCTTAGTCATTTAAATGTTAACTTCTTGGTTTTGCAAATTCATTTAGATGAAAAACATACGGAAATGAATAAACCAATAGTCATACAAGCGTCTAAAGTAGCGTCTAAGGTTGTATTTATCAATGTTTACTTTTTAATATTTAAATGGTTGTTATTTTATGTGGTATATTGTATGTGTTTTATTGCAAGATAATGGTGATAATAGTGTTGAGATTATTTGCTATGGTGCAATGTTTAGTCCCTACAAATCTGATCTTCAACGTGAATTTAGTGAAGAGGTAATTATAATATTTATTTCATCTTCTATTAGCGTGTGTATTAAATATTTTTAATGGATCAGAGGCATGAAACTAATAGGAAGAATTCAAGAGGCTCTCTAAATAAAAATAAAGTCAAGTTATTGATTTATGGGCTGTTTGTTAGCCTCTTAATGAGGATCTTAACCATTCAACGCTGAATGATTCAGCATTCAGTGTGTTTATTTCAGCTTCTGAATGGAATGGTTAAGTCTGAATCATTAAGATTTGGGATGTTGCCGAACCATTAAGCACTGAACTATTAAGCACTGAACTAGGCTAAACCTTAATGAAGCTCCCCTACCAACGTGGGACAAGAAAACTAATTACCATTAAGAGGTCCAACTTAATGATTCAGCGCTTAACCATTCAGACCTCTTAATGATTCAGCACTTAATCAACCAAACAGCCCCTTAGACAGTTTTGATGAAAATGACAAAAAAGTATTTGATGACACTTCAGATAGGAAAAGATGGAGGAAACCCATCCTCACCAAACGATGTAATATTAAAACATGAAGTTATACAACAAGTTTCAATGATCGTTCTTGATGACGAATGGTGAGCAGACAATATAGATGAAATCATGTAGATTTGGAAGACGTATGACTAAATTGATCTCATGATTCAAGTAGTTCACACTTGAACTTTTATTTTTGAACTTTTATGTTTATTAATACTTATTTTTCCTTTCGTATGTTACTTTATTTTATCAAATGTTTCTTGAAATACTTTACAATTTAAATGTTAAATCTTTTTAGTTACTAGACATGTGTAACGCTTATGACGTATATCCACCGCAATATTTTATACAAATTTGAAATAAGTACGTACCGCAATGAAAAGTGTCACTCCCGCTACATCACGCAGGTTTTCTACTAAAATATATATTCTTTATAACAACTAGTAGTAGTATATAATGCAAAATTAAGGTAAGCACAAAAGCTTAAACACACCAATAACATATCAATTTGATCACTGAAAATCTTTGCACTTAAAAAGTATATATCCTTTCAAACAAACATATTTGTGTATGCCCTATGGAGTGTGGAGAAATGTTAGATGTATTCAAGTTAGCAATATTGATTAGGCTGTAAAATTATTGTCTTTTTAGTATGTGATTATTATTGTGTAAAACCATCATTTTTTATACTGTAATTTCTATTTCAGTGTTTATGTAAAAAGTATTTCTTCTTTTCTTTTTGTAAATGATTGTCTAAATGTTATAAATGCTCTTTAAGGATCTTTATTTTGTTTCTCAATTATTATAAAACGTTTCTGTTTAAATACAATAAAGTTGATGTATACAAATTTAACTTAATATTATTATCTAATTTTTATATTTTATTTAAAATTTAAATTTTAATAATAATAAATTAATAATACAAAATTTATGTCCTTCATATGGATAACAAATAGGGAGAAAATGTCGAACATGTCGTGGGATTCTTGGGGAAAGTTTGACACTGTTCGTATGGGTTAGACCCTGTTGTTTTTGTTTTTTGGGGCTTCTGTTGTGTTGTTTTTCGGATTGTTTGTTTGTGGTTTCGTTGTCCGGGTTCTTTTTCCGCTAGTTCCTTGCTAGCTTTTTAATAAAAGTTTCGTTTCGCCGTCAAAAAAAAAGATAAAAATTAAATAAATCTGATTTTCCAATGATTTGATTCTGGATATTAAACAAGTGATCTGATTTGACTCTTTACATGAAAAATCAAATGCACGCTTACAAAAGACAGTCCACATATTTTTTTTATTTTTTTATAGAATATGAATTATTTGATACTCCTATGTTTTGAGTTTTGACTTACCTGATTTTTTTTTTCCTAGGAAAATCATCAAATCAAGCTAGATATTTTGACCAAGCAAATTATCAAAGGAATTTTGGAACCATACACCATTAATTAGGAATGATACACCCTGGTTCACATCAAGCACCAATAGAAAGCTGCCACATACCCCAGAATGTGATGTCACATCCCTAAAATGTGATGTCACGGAGTGTATGAAACCCATAACCCTTATCAAAATGGATGCTGCTGGCTTCTAGCTTGGCTTCAAAGTGCCTGCTAGTCGATAACAGGCGTCAACAAAAGTGTGGGCAAAGCCACAAAAAAGCGCAGGCTAAGCTATCGCCGGCATCAAAAGCAGGGCTAAAGCCGCCAAAAGCGCAGGCTAAGTTGTTGCCGGCGTCAAAAGCAAGGATAAGCCACCAAAAAGCACAGGCTAAGATAGACCGCCAAAAACAAAACGCCTAAAATTCAATGTCTATTTTGTTGATTTCGTTGAACAACACGACTAATTTGCCAATTCCCCCCTTTTCCTTTTGTCATTCGAAGATGAACTTCAATAAGTTAGGCCAAGATTTTTCATGAACAAATTAGATTTGATACTAGATCTCAAGAACTAAATCTTATCCATGTGCTTCAAGATCATCATCAAATCAACCATGAACAATAACGTCATGATTAATTAATTGTACATCCAATCTAAACACAATCATCAATTCATTTGTATTTTGTTAAATCAACAGACCAAATCAATCAAATTTTGTAACCAAACTTATAAAACTATAATATTAATCAATCAAACCAAACCTCATAAAACAATCCACCTTTACACAAATTTCACATCAAAACCTTATAAAAAAAAACCACAAGATCTACACCATCACCCAACAAAATGACAAATCACCTCCTATGACGACCATCCGAGTACTGAGAAAGCGGAACAACCTCAGCCAACGGAGTGGACAAAGGCGTAGGAAGCGGCGAATTGCGGCAAACCGGACAAGATGCATTAAGCTTCAACCAAGCATCAACACAAGTCATATGAAAACAATGCTTACAATCAGGCATCATCCTCATCATCTCCGCTTCTCTATACTCACACAAACATATTGCACACAACGTGTCCATACCCTTTTTAACTCCTTTAGAGTATGCAAACTTCGGGTACGAGTTGATCACTGACTGATCCAATCCAATAATAACGTCCTGATTATCTTCGTTGGCGTCTTCGTCAACGAAGATAATACTAGGAAGCATGATACCATTATTATTATTATAGGTATTATCAGAACCGGTACCAGTATTATTATTAGCGTGTCTAATATGGTTAATATGGCGATGACGTATGCATATGTAGGAAATGAGTAGGAGGGAAGAGAAAAGGACAAGGAAGCCGAAAGCGATGGCGATGGCGTAGCCGAGGCCGAGGTTGGTTATGTAGTAATGAGCGGCGGATGGGATCGGTGGCGGTGGTGGTGGAGTGAGGTGGATGGTGGTGGTGGACATTGAGGAGAAGGTGGTGAAAGGTGGTGGTCCATTTGTATGAAGGATGGTTTTAGTTTTAGAAGGTGGTTGAGTTGATGAGTTGCAAGCATTAAATGAGTATAGAAGAAATTAGAGAAGTATCATTTAATGGCGATCGTTGTCACCGTTAAAACGATCGATGGACCAATGGACGGCAAACGTTACCCGAAGTTTACACGCTATGTGTAGTTTGGTTTGAATAAGAGTTATTATAGTTATAAAATTATATTGTTTATTTTTTATTCTTTTTAATTTACTAAGGGGCTGTTTGATTGATTAAGTACTGAATTATTAAGATTGTTTGAATGGTTAAGAGCTGAATCATTCAGCATTCCTTATTAGCTTAATGGTTCAGCATTTAATCATTCCATTCAGATGCTGAAACAAACAGTTTGAATGCTGAATGATTCAGACCTGAATGGTTAAGAGGCTGATTAAGAGCCTACCAAATAGCCCCTAAATCAAGATGAGATCAGATCGGATCAACATTTCGCAAGATTATATAAGTTACTAACTACACGTTTTGTTGAACAAAAGGTTTTAATATCAAAGTGTAGATCTTATTGTCAAATGCAACCCAAACTCGAAACAAACTGGGTTAACACAAACACGACACTAAGGGGTTGTTTGGTTGATTAAGTGCTGAATCATTAAGATGGTCTGAATAGTTAAGAGGCTCTGAATGGTTAAGAGCTGAATCATTCAGCATCCCTTATTAGCTTAATGGTTTAGCAGTTAATCATTCCATTCAGATGCTGAAACAAACAGTCTGAATGCTGAATGATTCAGACCTGAATGGTTAAGAGGCTGATTAAGAGGCTACTAAACAGCCCCTAAATTAATTAGGTAAAAGCTACATCGACATCAAATTTGACTGATAATTATGCGTTGTTTGGTTTCAACTAGTTAATATGATTTGGAACGGCGAAAGATCATTAAGCAATTTAGCAAGAAGCTACCAGAAAACAAACTTCCAAAGAGAAATTGAACACAAAAGGCTAGGTTTGCCAATCTAACAATTGCATTATTACTTAAACTACAAAAGATAATAATAAAACCCTGTTCATATTAATTTAAATTGTTAAAACTAACACCTAAAGAACTTTGTCACTCATTTACTTATAAAGGAACTTGCAATCACAAAAAGAATTGAACATTTAAATTTGTTTACTTTTATATTAGTCCATACTTGTATATGCGTGTTTTTTCTTGAACTTTGTTGGGCTATATTAAATGTTACATACAAAGTAAACAACATCGGCAAATATTTATGTAAAAATCATTTTTTATGCAGTTATTTTTGTTCAACTGTATATTTATAAATGAAGTTTAATCCAAGTTGTTGGGAGACTGAAGAAAAAAAAATAACAAAGAAAAAGGAAAGAGCATACCAACTAATATCCTTGTTAATATTGATACGGATCGAAGATATTATTTAGGACATGAAATTGAAATGTTTGTTTGTATGTGATAAGTCAACAAGACAATTAGTTTGCCCGCATGTCATGGGCCGATATTTTTGGTATGTTAAATATTAAAATAATCATCATAAAAAATATACATTTTTAAATTAGACATAAGAATAAATAAAGAGGAGTAAGAAAAAAAATTAAACAATTAAAGATGTGAAGATAAGAGAATCAAAATTATTCAAAAGAAAGATAAGAGAGTCATTCTTCGAGGTGTCGTTTATATTTTTCAAGGTATTGTTTATACCACGCTTTGGGTGTTATGGAATGAACGCAACAACCGGATTTTTAACAACAAGCGGCGAAGATCAATTGAGTTGGTGGAGCAAATTAAGTCGACGGCTTATTTTTTTAATTCAGAATAGGTCTAGATGAAAAATTGTCGATTGAAAAAATTGTTGTATTTATCCTTTGGATTGATGTATGTTCGGTGTGGTTGTGCTCGTAGGTCCTCTCTTTGAGGACTTTTCGAGTCTTGGCTAATGAAATTCTCTTTAAAAAAAGATGTGAAGATAAGTGTGTTAAAGTCAATAGTTATAGTCTTTAATCAATATAATAAAGTCAGTCAAAGTACATGAGGTTTGTACATATGAGGGGTTGATTGTGTCAACTTAGAAATTAGTTTGTGGGTGACACTTGACACATTGACAATTAGGTTAAATACGGGTTTAGATACTGAATTTAATCAAGTTTTAGTTTGTTTTTTTAAATCTAAACAAGCTCTTTTGTCTGTGTCGTGCAGACATTGTTCTCTGCAGACTATTTGTTTTTTTCAAGAACGTTTCATTAAAAAAAACATTTGTGTGAGCTCTTCTTGATGCTGACTGTAGACATTTTACCTCTGAAAAAACAAACACCACCTTAGTTCTATTTTTCTCTTAATTTCTTATGTATTAGTTACAATTGTTCTGCAATAAAGTGTATAACATTGGTTCTTGTTCTTAGTTTCTTATTCCTTTTAATATGTGAGTTTCTTCTTGTGTGTATGTTTCGCAGTTTTGTTCACAAAATTAACCAATTATTTTAATTAAAAGTTATATAATGGTGTTAAGCTATTAGAACTAAAATTAGGACCATTGAAAAAAAAAAGTTAAGTAGAATCTCGTGTTTCCGGGTAATTCCTCATTCAAATGCTACCCACGTGAATGCTAACTGAATCCATATGCTCAAACCACATAAGATAAGCTAAGCAGCTAGAGTGATTCCGAACGTGTGATTAATGTTAACAAGAGATATGTGAGATATATATACACACATCTACGTTGTGAATGAAACCTAATCGTATGGAGTGGGAGAGAGAAAATATATTATTAAAAAGTAGTTTTATATATAAAGTAATATGTATGAGTATCCATTGGTTAGATCTTACGGTTCAGAAGGACTCTGCAGCCTATCTTCTTAGTCGTGGTATAATGGTTGTTATGGTGTGGGACAAACGATAAATCTTTTAGAAATGTGTCAAGTTCAAGGGAAGGGTAATGGATAATAATTCCTTGCCCATTCTCATTGACTAGAGGGAATATATAATACATGTGATCTCCTTGATTAGAGGAGAGATATACATGGCAAATTTACAAAGATAAATACAAATATAAATTTACTATAAATACAATGCTATTACGCCCCCGCAGTTGAAGCGTCGGGAGGGCCGATGCTGAGACTGGAACGAAAGTCGTCAAATAATACGCGCGGAATACCTTTTGTGAAGATATCAGCAATTTGATGGCGAGATGGGACATGTAAAACACGAATGTTTCCACGTTGCACTTGCTCCCGAACAAAGTGAATGTCGAGCTCGATGTGTTTGGTGCGTTGATGTGGTACCGGGTTGCCAGAGAGGTAAACAGCACTAACATTATCACAATAAACCAAGGTGGCACGAGTGAGAGGATGATGAAGTTCAAGCAGTAGGTTGCGTATCCAGCAAACATCGGCGACTACATTTGCGACACCGCGATATTCAGCTTCTGCGCTGGATTTGGAAACATTAGACTGACGTTTCGATGACCAGGAGATGAGATTGTCACCTAGGTAGACACAATAGCCTGACGTAGAGCGTCGTGTGTCGGGGCATCCTGCCCAGTCAGCATTCGTATAAGCGACCAGAGAAAGCTTAGAAACTGGTCCGAGACGCAGGCCGAAATCTTGGGTACCCTTGATATAACGAAGAATGCGTTTCAAGGCGTTCTAGTGATCAAGCCGAGGAGCGTGCATATGCATACATACCTGTTGGACCGCATAAGAAATGTCTGGCCGTGTAAAAGTGAGATATTGTAGTGCCCTGGCAAGACTACGGTAGGTGGTCGGGTCATCATGTAACGGGCCAGAGTCAACAGGTAGTTTGAACTGTGTATCAACAAGTGTGGCGACGGGGTTACAGGTCTCCATAGCGGCCCGATTAAGTATGTCTTGGACATAAGCTTCTTGAGATAAAAACATGGAGTTACCGTTCATGGTTACCTGTATACCCAAGAAGTAAGAAAGGGGACCCAAATCCTTCATTGCAAACTCACTGGAAAGTTTCGTCTATAGTTGTAGGCGAAGGGCTTCGTTGGACGTAGTGAGAATAATATCGTCCACATAGATGAGAATATAAGCAATGTCTGTCCCATGATGATAGATAAATAATGAGTTATCAGACTTGCTTTGACGAAACCCTTGTAAAATGACGAAGTCAGTGAATCGTTGGTACCAAGCCCGTGGTGCCTGTTTAAGACCGTATATAGATTTCCGAAGTCGGCAAACATGATCGGGGAAGTCTTTGTGACGGAATGTAACATTCGTGGTTGGGGTGTGACACGGAATCCCATAGGTTAGTGCATGTAAACCGTTTCTTCCAAGTTTCCATGTAGGAACGCATTAGTAACGTCTAGTTGATGAATAGGCCAACACTTGGATAAAGCTAGTGAAAGTACTAGGCGAATGGTGGACGGTTTAATCACGGGGCTAAAAGTTTCACCACAGTCAACACCTGTTTGCTGTTTACGACCATCACATACCAACCGAGCTTTATAACGCTCCAGACTTCCATCGGCCCTGAATTTATGTTTAAATAACCACAAGATACGTATAATATTCATGTCAGGAGTCCTAGGTGCAAGCTCCCAGGTCTTATTTTTAATAAGTACACTAAACTCATTGGACATGGCATTAAACCACTCTAGAGTGGACAAGGAAACCTGTGGGTTTTTAGGGATTTGAGCAACTGTGGGAGTGTGAAGATTAAATTGTTGTTTGGGTTTGGTAATGCCGCTCATGGAGCGTATGTGTATGGTTCGAGTGGTAGGAGGGGGTGGGATAGGTTGTGGTGGGTCCGGTATGTTGGAAAGTGTAGGTGTGTCATTGGGATGAAGTGGGTCAGGCGGATGGGCAGTGGGCGTGGAGGTATTGGTTTGGGCCGAAGGTGGTTGGGCTTGAGAGGTGGATGGTTGTGAGGATTGGGCTTGGGGAGCGGATGAAAGGTGGGGATCAACAGTGGAGTTAGAGGAAGGAGTAGTGGGTACGGACTGATGGTTGTTCGAGGTTTGTGGATTGGACGGGTGGGCTGCAGTAGGGTGGGTATGGGTTTGTGGGCCGTGAGGTGGAGACTGGGTTTGTGGGTTGGCACCAGAAGACGGTTGGGCCGAAGTGGGTTGTGAGTTTTGTGGTGCATTTTGGAGATACTCCCATACAAGAGGATGAATAGTGGGATTGAGGAAGTCATATGACGGGGGCTTGGTTGGGCATTGGATCGAGTATGGAAAAATAGTTTCTTCAAAATGCACATGTCTCGATATAATTAATTGATGAGAAGTGAGATCGAGACACTTTTAGCCACGGTGGTTTGGTGGGTAACCAAGGAACACGCATGGGCGTGAACGATAGTTAAGTTTGTGAATGGTGGTGGAAGGGGTTAGGGGATAGCAAAGGCACCCGAATACCCGAAGGTGGTCGTATTCAGGAGTGCAATTGTAAAGGAGAGATGTAGGAGATTTAAACTGGTGATTCTTGCTAGGCAAGATATTAAGTAGATATGTGGCGGTTTCAAAGGCATGGTGCCACATGTTGAGGGGAAGGGATGCTTGGGCTAGTAAAAATCGGACCATGTTGTTGATGGTGCGAATTCGGCGTTCCGCTCTACCATTCTGGGAAGAGGTATTGGGACAGGAGAAGCGAAAATGCATGCCATTATGATTGCAAAAGTTGTAGAAATTTTGATTTGCATATTCGGTGCCATTGTCACATTGAAATTGTTTGATTTTACGTTCGAATTGGGTGTTTATTAAGTTGTGAAGTGTGGTAAAGGTTTGGAAAACTTGGGATTTGGTAGCAAGTGGGAATGTCCACATGAAGTTAGTAAAATCATCCAAAAACAATATGTAATATTTGTGCCCAGCCGTACTGAGTACGGGTGAGGTCCATAAATCACTGTGAACAATGTCAAAAGCAAAACGAGTACAATTAATGGAATCAAGAAATGGCAGTTTAACACTTTTGCCAAAAATGCAAGATTGACAAAGTGTTTTATTAAGTTTGCTAAAATCAACAAAAGGAGATAAATTCAAAGATTTTAATAAATTGTCGCCAGGGTGACCCAAGCGTTGATGCCAGCAATCTTGAGAGACAGCAACAAAGGTAGAAGGAGTGGAGGATGATAGGGGAAGTGGTTCAGTCAGAGGATAAAGATTACCAGTGCTATTGCATCGTGGGATAGGAGCCCGAGTTTTGAGATCCTTCACAAGAAAACCAAATGGGTCAAATTCCACAGAAACTAAGTTATCAGTGGTAAGGCGACGGACAGAAATGAGGTTTTTAATTAAGTTGGGTGCAAATAAGACATTACTCAATTTAAGGGGTGGGTATGGTGGGGGGTAAGACTTGGTTGCCTTGTGCCAAAACAGGGATAGCCAACCCCATCTGACCCAGTTGCCGCCGCAAAAGCTGAAGCAGCGGCTTTGGCGGCTGAAACTCTTTGGAACAGGCTCGACGCTATTGTGCGTCAGTGGATCTATGCTACCATCTCTCAACCCCTCCTTCACATCATTCTTACGCCTGGTCAGTCTGCATATGAAGCCTGGTCAGCCATCGAATCTGAGTTTAATGATAATCAAATGGCTCGTGCTATATTTCTTAGTCAGTAGTTTGCCTCTTTATGCCTTGCAAATTTTTCCAGCATGAATGATTATTGTCAACATGCCAAACACCTAGCCAACCAACTCGCAAGTGCGGGCTCCCCTGTTAACAACCGTATGCTTGTCATCAAAATCCTCACTGGCCTAACCGAACAATATGACAGTGGACACGAAAGAGGATCTGCCATGTAGTATAGTGAGGTGAGTCTTTTTCTAGAACAAGATGGACATGGCTTTTAATGTTGGTAACTGTGAGAGCAGGGTGTAAAGATTGAGAAGCCATGAATAAGAAGGCGAAAATAGAACAGAAACGAAGAAGAAGGGGGACGGCCAATGACTGCAGCAATCAAGAAGAATTGGAAGCCGGCGGGTAGGGTTTAGGGATGATCGATTTTAGGCGTGTGATACCATAATGGATAATAATTCCTTGCTCATTCTCATTGACTAGAGAGAATATATAATACATGTGATTTCCTTGATTAGAAAAGAGATATACATGGCAAATTTACAAAGATAAATACAAATATAAATTTACTATAATTACAATGCTATTAAAGGGGTATAGAAAACATGAAGGTGATTGCTTTTAGGTGGATTAAAAACAGTGTGAAAAAAGTTTTGTGAAATTGGGACTCTTGGTGTCACTTTAATTGTATTTTGTAATTTGTTCCGTGTTGTTGTTGTTCTAGCACCTTGCTAGATGTTGAGCTTTTAATAAAATTTGCTTTAAAAAAATGATCTTAAGTATAGCTGTTTAGCTAAAGATGATATGTGCCAATGATCTCCAGCTCAGCTGGTTTGAGGTAGGGTGGGTTTTCCCTTAGGGGTTCCCATCCTGGGGGGAGGTCACAAGTTCAATCCATGCACACCACAAAAAAATTCCCCGTGACGGTTTGAGCTTAGGCAAAGAGGACACCGGTGCGTGGGTAGGGATTCGAACTTGGGACCAATAGGTTAGGGTTGTATAAGGATTTCCATTGATCTAAACCTAAAAAAAAAAAAAAAAGCTAAAGATGATATGTGGGATTGAACCATTTAATGTATATATTTTGTAAAGTAATTTAAACTACTACTTTAAGTTCTATAAAAATTTAAACTATTAATTGTTTACAGCTAACATATATATTCATATGTGTACATATACCACACATAAGATTAACACAAAAGAAAATGGTGACAAATACTCTAAAGTTTGACTTTTTTCTTACATTTTTGGTCTTCAATTGCTGTACTATAAATGTTGACTTTCATGGTACAATTCATCTTCACAGTGACATGTCTCTTTATAATCGACAATATTTTGATCCTACCACCAACTACTGTGTAACTGCTCAAGGTGAATGATCCAGTACCCAAATCATTTTGTAAATTAGGGTCCTTCAATAGACTGTCAACAATTATGTCGAGTGTAACGTTCATCCTAGTTGTCCGCCGCGCTTTCGATTGCCCTGGTGGCCCTCGGGCCTCTCCTATCACCGCCCCGCGGTAGTAAATGGTCGTTGTCGTATTCTTGTACCTGAATATTAAGAAAAGTTTGTTTAATGTATCTTTGGTAATTCGTTAATGCATGCTGAGATACAAAGTTAGTTTGTTTTTCCATAGATGATAATTTATAGTCATGGTAATTGGTAATTAGGTTAGTTGTTTCTTTTATTTTCTTTTTTTTTTTTAACAACAAAGGTCCGGATACTCGGGATCACCTTGGCAAATGGATTAACCTTACGCCCGAAGAACATAATATAGCGACACGGCCCACCCACCAAGAAGGAAACCCACAACCGTAAGAACCCCCTGGCTTAACCCGGAACAAAATGTGTCTCAGATGAGACTCTAACCTATGATCTACCATTTGGAAAGTCAGAGGGTTACCACTAAACAAGAAAGCTCGGTGTTTGAGAATATATATATAACATATTATCTTATGTTGTATGTAAAAAAGTTAGTTGTTCAAACGATCCCATCTATAATTGTTACAGTTTATTAATAAAATTCTAAGAGGGGTTATTGAATTTGAATAATCCAAACTTTTACCTATTGGTCAGGAACACCCCTAACTAAGAAAATATTAATTAAAACTCCCAAATTTCAATTTATTTTTCTCAGTCACTCCCAAACTAACTAAACCCTAAGCCAATTAGAATTTTTGATAATGTGGCACCTATAACGTCTATCCACTATCAAACCGTCTAATGATGACCATTCATCCACCGTCGCCACCACCACCAACGTAACTCAAAATTTTGATAAGCACTGTAGCTCAAAAACCCTAACAACATGGTTAGGGTTTTAGTGGTGTAACCAGTTGGGATTTTGGATGAGGTAGTTGTAGGTTGTATCATTGATGAGGGAGTGGTGTCCAACAGGCATTTGGTGTTGATTAGGTTGCATGGTTTGGGTTGCGACAATTGTGGAAGGTGGGTAATAGGTGGAGATGGTTAAGATGGTAGGTGGGTGGTGCGATGATGTTTAGAAGTGGTGGTGGCAGAAAAGGGAGTTAGGGTTTTCGAGCTATAATGTTTTTCTAAGGGTGGTTGATGGTTGTGTGTATGGTGGAGATCGAATGATTGGTGATTGAGATGGTGGATGAAGGGTTGTGGTCTATGACCAAGTGGATTGTTTCTCTTCGAGCACTTTTGTGCTACCACTGGTCTATGACCAAGTGGCAGTTATAATAATTAGAGTAAATTATCAAAATCGTCCCTGAGGTTTGGGCCAATATGCCTGTCCAGTCCAATCTTTTAACAATTCTTTGAACACTCCTTGATCTTTCAGAAAATAGGCCAAAACAGTCCAACCACTTAACCCAGATAACTTTTCTCAGTTAAGTCAGGGATGTATGGATGTATGGATGGATGTTATTAATGCTTCAGATTCTTCTATTTGTATTTGTTTGTTGCACAAATCTTAATAGATATATGAGAGAGAGAGAGAGGGGGGAGGGAGAGAGGGAAAGAGAATGGACAGAAATTATACAGGGAAGAAGACTGGACAGAAGTTAGATAGGGAAGAAGAAAATTGGGGAAGAAGGTAATTTGCCCCTGACTTGACGAAAATGCCCCTGACTTAACTGAGAAAAGTTAACTAGGTTAAGTGGTTGGACTATTTTGGCCTATTTTCTGAAATATCAAGGAGTGTTCAAGCAATTTTTAAAAGATTGGACTGGACAGGCATATTGGCCCATACCTCATGGACGGTTTTAATAATTTACTCTAATAATTAAGTTGTTGAAATTTGCAAGAGGTAGTTCAACGTGTATAGCAATAGCAAGCTCTGGCTCACCATTTCATGATTAAAAGCTAAACACCCCACTCCCTATGTGGTGTGCTTTCCTTTTTACATTCACCACAATCAATCTTAGGTGGTATTTAGGTGTAAAAAGTTGTTAAAAAACGCACAAATAAAATCATGTATAAGTTTCACAAAATACAAATCGAAATGTTCACTACTGACCTGAAAGATGAATAATTCGGGTTTTTAACCGATATATCCGCTGTTAAAGAGATATTGGTCCCTGGGGCTGGGATGGTAGCCTTATTAAAACCATGATTGTCAACCATAACGCCATTCATCATGATCTCAGGATCTTTAACCTTAAAGATGGTGAAAATCAATGTCACAACCACCACCACCACGATGATTATCGTTGCAACCAAGCAACTGCACCACTTGATGTATTTTCTTTTATGGGAGGGTTTCTTTAAGACCGTCTCTTCGTCTTCGCTGTTGTTGCTATGGTGGTGATCGACCGCGGCTGGAGCCAGTGGTCTAACTTGCTCTTTTTCCCCCATGTTTAGCTTTGTAAATATAGATGTGTGTAGGAATATTGATTTAGGAGTTTTGGAAATATGGGTTTATGTGTTATGTGGTGGCTATATACTTGTCCAGCCTTCATTTATGCGTTTTGACTTTTAAGAGTCAAGCATGACCATATGAATCTATTTTTCAAAACAGATTGTGTTTATATTAAGTGGTACAATAAGTACGTAGATGTGAAACCATGACATAAACGGTATAAAAAAGTTCAAAGTTTTGAAGAAAAAAAAAAATTTAGAGAAAAAAAATTAAGAAGAATTATATCTACATCTGAATCAACATCATACAATAAATATAACTTAATAATTATCTTCCTCATTTTCATATATAATAGAACGTAATTAAAATGGGATGGTAATGTAACATGATCAAAATTGTATTAAATGTTTGAAATTAATTTTTTTAAGCAGTTTAAAATGAATACTTAAAGTTGTATAATCTAATAAGATCCATTAGAGGCATATGCATTGCCTTTTAGGAGGGCTAAGACGATTTGATAAAGCTATATGACTTTTAGGGTACAAGGGGTGCTCCACTGAATGTGTTTTCACTTCACTGATTTTTACCAATTCTGCACTGCCACATTATTTCACTAATTTCCTTCACTGAAACACTTTTTTGAAGGCATCACTCTACTGATTCTTTACCCAACTATCAATTATTTTCACACATAATAATAATAATAATAATAATAATAATAATAATAATAATAATAATAATAATAATAATAATAATAATAATAATAATGATGGTGGTGGTACATATAAGAAAAAAAAAGTCATAACTAAAGAGACTTAAATCTCGTTAACAAGAAAATAATAATAATGATGGTGGTGGTACATATAAGAAAAAAAAGTCATAACTAAAGAGACTTAAATCTCGTTAACAAGAAAATAATAATAATAATAATAATAATAATAATAATAATAAAAGTAGAGATCTTCGAACTAGCATCAACACAAGCATTTTGGAGAAGAGATCTTGTAGCTAAACATTGGGTTTTGAAGCACTAGTTTAGCTTGGTTTAGATTTTGGAAATTTATAAGTAAATGTGAGTTTGGTTTGTCCCACGTTGGTAGGGAGATAAAAAATGGATGAGTTTATAAGGTGAAACCAAATGGAAGAGATTAAATTCTTTGTGTTACATTATACTATGGCACCTACCCGTGCGCGCAAGGGGGGTGCAAAAAAATGGGTTCTGGTTCAGAAAAAAATTCTTCAACCAACGCGACGCCCGCATCTGCGGACACGAATGCAGCTCAAAAAAACCCGAGTACGCGTGACGTTGGTTTTTGCTGCTTTCCATTTAATTTTGTTATTTTAAGGGATAATTTTTTTTTATTTTAATTATGGTGTAAAGGATAAAAAAAAATAACAAATTGTGTGAAAGTTTGTGCCCACAATCCGTGAACCAACATGATAACTGCAACCAGAATTTGGTTCACGGGATCACTACCAGCATGGATGACAGCGGTCTCCCTTATAGAGTTAAAAGGAGAGATTTCAGGTTAAATCTGGGCAATATAAAATATATAAGACTACTAATGTAAAAATAAAGTAGAAGTATTTTAGGACTATTAAAAAAATAGATCCATTAGAATGTAAGAATTTATATTAATTAATCTAGGGGGTGGATATATAGGAAACCTCATCTTCATGAAAAACCTTAGAAACTCTATTGTGGCCATTGATCAAGTTTGATCAATGGTCCATGATTAATTTCTATATAATAATCAAAAGCAAGTGGGCCACTATAATATAAAATTGGATAAAGGGCAATATGGTAATCTTACTAAAGCAAGTGGGCCAATTTAATTTTCTGAATCCTAGGTTTAAAAAGGTTGATTTGACACTTGTCAAGTCACCTCTCTCCTACTTTATGGCATTTTCTCCAGCACAAAAAAATTACATACGTTAGTGTTGTGATGCAAAATTCTGACCTCGTGTGAAACATCGCTAACATGTGTTACCAGGCATATACTAAAAGAACATAATAAAAGATCACATAAATTGTGTATTTATTTAATAAATGATAAAAACGATCATTACATTCAATACTAAAAATGTATCAAAAAAGTTTTCATACATACATAATTATTTGTGAATGATAAAAAACTATTATAACAACATAAAAAAAATCTAGCTATGCTTCGTTCTTGATACCCATCTTCATCTTTAACACAAAACATCTCTTCACCTACAAAAAAAAGATAACACGTGTTAGTTGGGCTCTCCGAAACATATAATGAGACATCACTAACATGTGTAGTGTACTCTAAAACATATGTTTTACTGAAATAACGTATGTCATATGAACCCTAACACACGTTACTTGGGTATATACTACGTATGTCATATGAACCCTAACACCTGTTAGTTAGGTATAACTAGCATGTGTTAGCATCACTAACATGTGTATAAACAATACCAAATCTGCAATGCCATGTGTATCGTACTCAATTTGAAGTTCCAAGTGTATAATACTCTAACATGTGTATAAACAATACTAAACGCGATTTTTACAACTATGTTAATACAACTAATCAAATACGATTAATATGGTTTGAAATCCAACAATACATCAGTAGCATGTGTTAGCATATTCTAAAATATATGTTTTAATGAAACTAATGTATGTCATATGGACCCTAACACCTGTTAGTTGGGCATATACTAGCATGTGTTAGCATCACTAACGTGTGTGAGCATACAAGACTCGGACTGCAAAAAATATACACAATTCTAAGTGGTTCCTACTCGACACAAAAATCACGTTGCTTTTAAATAATAATAATAATAATAATAATAATAATAATAATATATTAATGGTAATACGATTAATATGGTTTAAAATCCAATAATACACCAGTAGCATGTGTTAGCATATTCTATAACATATGTTTTACTAAAAATAACGTATGTAATATGGACCCTAACAACTGTTAGTTTGGTATATACTAGCATGTGTTAGCATCACTAACGTGTGTGAGCATACACGACTCGGACCGCAAAAAATAGACATGTACCCTATACGAGTTCATAACAATTTCACTTGCCAAAAATTTATTAAACAGAATACAAAAATTATTAAACACCCTATTCACCAAAAGATTAAAAATTTATAATCTTTATAAACAAAGCATCACTTACCACAGCCACATCACTAACGCCGCCTTGTTCCAATAGCCTACTCGTGAAAACCAACACTGTAACAAATACACATGTTAGTTTAGGATCCTCAAACACATAATGGGGCATCACTAACATGCGTTAGCATATACTAACATAAAAAAAGACTAAAAATTTATTCATCAATCACATGTGATCTATCAACCTCATGTCCTCAATCTAATAAAAATCTAACATAAACAAAATAATAATAAAAATAAAAAAGGTTAACATAAGTTTTTTTTTTTTTTTTCATTCAAGCATTTGATCGAACACTTGGTATGCGAACAAAAAATATCCCCAAAAAAATAAAACACCTGTTACCACCATCCCGAAAGTACACAGATGCTTGAATAAACAAACCACATTTTACCTATCTTATTTACAGTGTAAAAAAAAAATAATAAAATAACAAAACAGAGAAAAGTTGTCATTAATTCATGAGCTTAAAAAAATAATGACGAAATTTGTTTAACAATATCACAGTTTCTTATTTCAAGAAATGTCCTTTCTGGATATGTATAACAAAAAAATTTATTGTAACAATAATTTTTCAAAAAAGTTATTTGACAAACTATATTTCCAAAATAGTGCAAGTTAGTCACCGCCTAAAAAAGACAATCGACTAAGCCTTCTAGACGTCAGCTATGTTGACCCAGAACCAATAAAATTGAATTGATCTACACTTTTATGATAACAATGAACCAGACAATTTAATTAAACTATTCACCAGATCCAAAAAACGTGTTACGATCCATCTTCCTCCAAACCAACCAAAAAATTACAAAATAATAATAATAATAATAATAATAATATCTTCAGACACAGATCAGACCAAGTGCAACAATAAGAGCACAAGCCAAAACAGACACAGATCGTTAAATGAAATTCTGTTTAGTTAAACTTACCGCTCCGACGACCCACTGTCACCTCCGGTCATCTCTTTTCTATACACAGAAGCGTTCATCAGCGTTCACCAATTGGATCATCTTCGATGCTCTGTTTTAACAGGTTTGTTTTGATGCCCTGTTTATTTACCGATAGTTGTCAAAAACATCAGTCATTCAGATCTGGTTCCACCGGAATTCAGTCGGAGGTGGTGGGTGTGGTGGTAGTTGTGGTGGTGGTTCTAGAGAGAGAGAGGGGATAGAGAGAGGAGGGTAAGATCTAATTTGAATTTGAAAAAAAAATGAAGAGAGAGAAGAGAGAAAATAATATATATAGGTAGAGAGAAGGTGGATAGTGGAATTGTCTATATTGCCCCTTTGAATATTATAGAATATTATAATGTAATGGTTGATGTGGCACCATATGGACCAAGCATTGGGTTTCTTGAAGTTTTTCATCTAAAGAGGGTTTTTTCCATATACCTCCCCAATTAATCTAAATATTTTTCTATCTATATATATCTATATCTATACTATATTATAAAGCATTTCTTAAGGACTTCTTAAAAAATAAGAAGTACAAGTATATTTGTTTATCATACAATACATAATGCACATCTTAACTACTTTTTAAAGACAAATTTGTCTTTTAAACTTGTCTTTAATTACATCACATTTTAGTTAATGAACCATAGTAATATCAAAGACTTTACATTAATCTTGTATAATTAACCCATTAGTAATATTAAATTGTTGACCATGATAATATTAATATTTTTATAAGCAATTATTATTTAAATTTAGTATTATCTTATTTAGATATAGTAGTGGTGATAGGGGTGGTACCCAAATATAATCAGTGTTTAAGACATATTAAGTTAGAAAACACTTTCAAAAAAAACTATGCGACACCCGCCGCACCGCGTGGGCTAACCCACTAGTAATTCAAAACAGCTATGCATTATAGTTTTTAAAGATGTTTTGGATTTCTATTTACCAATTTGAAAGTCAAAAAGGTGGGCCAAAAGACATTAAAAACATTGGTGAATAATTTCACAGGAGCGTTCCACATGTAGACATTAGATACACGAACATTAGTGAGTGGTGGTGGTTGTGTTTAGTTGTCCATTTTAATAAGGTATTTCGTTTTCTTTATTAAATCAATCAAAGCATTATTTTATGAAAAAAAGGAGTCGATTCAAACACTTAAATAGATGCATACCATATGCCGGTTGTTTTTAGAAAGCCAACATTGATGTTCGTACTGTGTTACACAGAACTAACATTGCACTTCATATTAATCAACCGAATGAAAAACACAGATTTAAAGAAACGGTTTCTTTTCTCTGTGTTCAATAATATTAAATAATGTTTATTTATGTTTGCTCACTAATAAGAGTTATAAATCAAAGTATCAAATGGCTAGAAACTTTAGAATTTAAACATAACGGATATCCAACAGTCGATTGGGATACAGAAACACCACTTGATTCAAACTGAGGAGCGTACTAAACCGAGTATAGGATACAAATTTACCACTTAAATTCAAGTGAAGGTTCCAGAGAACACCACCCAAGAAGCAACTCTTGGATTAGCAATGGAACACAGTCAAAGAGTTTTAATAAAACAAAATCCACCACCATTCATTAACTACATATAGGAAACATAGTAGTGCCCCACGTCAATAGTTGAATTGAAATTAGATGGGGTGGCAACTTCTTCATCATACTCAGTTAATCTCACCTATAGCAAAGCTAAGGCAAAGTCTGAGAGGGTAAGATGTAGACAGCCTTACCTCTACCCCTAAGAATAGAGAGACTGCTTCCAGTGAAACCCCCGGCTCGATGTGGTTTGGTATCAAGCCTTGGACATAAGGGACATTAGCAATCGGGACAAACTCTATCGGTGTATGTACCCCTTTGTCTTTTGACTATCAACGCCACCACATGATGCATGATTAACCGTCCGTCGTTTTTAACGTTATTTTCACGAAATTGGTAAAATAACGTTAAAACTAGTGCAACTTTACTTTTGCCCCCCAAGGATCACGCATATATACATTATATGCGCACACCGTAAGCGGGTGCTAAATATATGCATGAAATCCTCAACCTCCAGCATGCGGTTCCAATTGGATCCAAACGTGACCCATGAAGTGCTGACCCGCCCGTTTCATACGACCCGGATATTAATTCAAGCGTTGGAAACCCGAGGATTAAATTGTTTATACCCGTAATTTATATTTGTGTGTGATCGTTGCTATCAGTTTATTTGTGATCGTTCATTAATAAGATATGTTTGATTGTTTGATGTATTTGCTAATCAATTGTACATATTTGTTCAACACTTGTAGCTTAGTTGGTTGGTTGGCTTAAGTTTCCTTTGGGAGGCTAGGGTTCAATTCCCACTAGCTACATATGAAGAACATAATGAGAAATGAGGGATGACTCCTGGCTTATGTCAGGAGTTTGAGTCCTGATCTCGCCCGGGTTTTACCGGTTCTCCACAGCGGGTCTTCGGACGGGTGGGGGCCGGGTTTTTCCCGGTTCGAGAACCACTATCGGGTGGGGCTCCCAGCAAGGGAAGCCAATTTGCCCGAGCCCCCTTATGAGAGTCTCACGATTGTTGTGTTGGCCGTTCTAAAAAAATTAATTGTACATATTTAGCAGATGCATGTGGATGGATATTTACCAAAGTCCAAAACAAAGCCTTTTTAAAATATTTGCATAGACAAAAAAAAAGCCTATTTTTACCAAGGGTCCAAAACCAAAAGTAGAGCTTGGTAAGTAAAGTTTCGTGTCCATATTTTTGTTCGTTGGTGATGATTACTAGTTAATAACAAACTATATATTTGATATCAAAATTTTATACTCATATTTATAGGCGACGAGTATAATAGACTCGAAATACGCAAGATATATAATTAATTAAATGCCGTTCAAAAAAAATATAATTAATTAAATAATCTGTTAACATATGTATTTTATGTCAAAAGAACAGAACACATCAGCACCTAATAACATGTTTATTTGTAATTGTAGATAGTATTCATATGAAGGAGCATCTGACCGTTAACTACAATCATTAAAGACGACTTAAATATGGTAGGTGTGTGTTTGTTAGTCGTTAGTGATGTGTACCGTAATGTGGTTGAATACGCCGGCCTTTTCACTATACTAACACGGTGTTTGGGATTGCTTTTTGAAAATAGAATATTGCGTTTTGTTGCAGTAGAGGTGGAACTGCTTTTAGATTATTGCGTTTTGATAACCTATTAAACGCAAATAATCTATTTTATAAACATTTTCCAAACATTAAAAACTGATTATTTGCGTTTTCAAAACACAATAACCTAAAAATCCATTTCAAACTCAACCCTAAACACCCTCTAAGATTTTAGCAGCCAATTTAATTACCCATTAATAATTCATATTTAAAATTATCTATATCTATATAATCTATATTCTGTATTATTATTTATTATACCTTATTAAAAAAACTTAGAGGTTGTTTGTTTCAGCTCTTAATTAGACAGATATTTGAATTAATCAGACATAGTTCATTTACTTTTTGTTCCGTGAGCAGATGTCTGAATCGGTCAGACATTTGCCTCTGAATAGGTAAGCATTATACTGAGTCTGAAATTTGAATGGTGCAGACTTCTTACTGGTTCAGCACTTAGTGGTTTATACCTCTTACTGGTTCAACACTTACCTATTCAGAAGTTGCCAAACAGCCCCTCGGGTTATCTTAAGTTTTTTCCCGTCCTACCCTCCTTCAGTGTTCATGATCTTTTCTTTCAACCCTAATTCCTCCCATGGCGTCTCTACCTAGCCCCTTCTTCAACAATTAGAGTAAATGAATGCAAATGATTCGGCAAACGATTGAATTCAATCATGCCCACACATAACTGACTGGATGCAGTTGATCTTCATAAAGGTTGTGACTCATTGAATGATAGAGCCAAGGAGCGTAGCGAATATTAGAATCTTCATTACGAACCTTCTGAATTGGGATCATTTCATGTAAATTTACCACTTTTAAGACGCTAAAACCATCTCATTTAGTTGCAGCCTAGATTTCACTTCCACATTTGCCGTGGTCTCTTCCACTTTCCTTCTCTAGCCTCATCTATTGATGATGATTAAATGATGTAACTAAAGTGTGAGATAGTGGTGGTTCAGATGGAAAGGTAACCATCTGTAGGACATTGGTCACGATTTTATTAAAATAATATTAATAAAAATTATAAAGATACTCTCTTTATATAATTATGGGAAATTGTAGTACCCGTACCGTGTACAAATCCAAACGAAAATAACATAAAACACAACATAAAATGATTCAAACCGAAGTTTTCATCAAGTGCTTAAACTGCGTCTTCTTATATGATTTCTGCTTCGTCTTTAAAGAGGACTTGAACCGCTTCCTTTTGTATGATCCTTCTTGGCTGCAAGAATTAACAAAATAATGTTGACGGTTATGGCTGAGGCACGTGTTCAACACGCTTCCTTTAAAACAGATTCCGCGCCTCTACTAAAGACAATGCGTCTGTTTCCCATGGTACAACAGCCGAAGCAGTCTGGACTGCCGAAAAAGGCCACACGCCTGAGGTTACACCGGATAAATTAGTGTGTTGAAACATTGAGAGGTGAAGATGATGTTTAGAGAGTACTCCTCTCTTTATTTAGTGAGACAAAGAAATATACAAAGGTTTCTTTGCTTGATGTTATATATACTATATTATAAAGCATGAGAGAATGATGACCGTACAATTTGTCACAATTCAAGGGTGAGTTTCAAAACTTAGATGAGAAGTTGAAAAGTTGAATTTATGTCTCTTTAAATTACTATAACATTTGTCACAATTCAAGGGTGAGTTTCAAAACTTAGATGAGAAGTTGAAAAGTTGAATTTATGTCTCTTTAAATTACTATAACATTTGTGACTTGTGACAATGTTAGAGTGAGTTTCAAAACCAAAAATAGGAGTTGAAAAGTTGAATTTATGTTATCTTGGAAACCAAAGGACACTGGGATGCTTCATTTTTTAAGAGGATGGTGATTTTAATATCAGTCATAAATCGATTTAATATATGCAACCATAAACAGATTGAAAACCTCACCTATTTGTGTACAAATGGGAAAATGGCTAGTTTCTTTATTCACAAAATATCTTTAGACATCACAAGAATCCCAACAGATCAAAGGTAGATTTTTTAGTTTTTTGTTCTAATTCGTATGTTGTTTGATATTTGTTTGTTTTGAATGAAAGAAACATGAAGACCTTATGGAAAACCTATCAATGATCAATGGCAGTGGTGCCTTTCATTTTCTGTTGTGTGTTTAGTTTTTTATATTTTTGCTTTTAAGCATTGTCTTTAGAGGGTTTGCAATTATCCAATTAGGTTAGTATAAATGGTTTGACGTATTTCTTTTTATTTCAACAAAAGAATATAGAACAAGCCATGCATAAGCCATCAATGGAGGTGCCAACCCCACCAATGATGATCAGTATCGGCGAAGGTTTTCACACTCATGTGCGTGTTTTATTTTAAGCAATGTTAATGAAATAATTTTAAATATTAAAATCAGCAAAATGGTCTTGATCATGTATAAGAGTTGTCTCGATTCTTGGTATATTCTTCGATTTAGGATATTTCATATCGTACCAAATGGTTTGGTTTACTTTTAATATTTGAAAATGTTTAGGCTATGTACTTCTTAAATTGCAATGTGGTGTTTATTTATTTTAGTTGCACTGTTTATATTAATTGATTATGTTTAACAATATAATAATTGGAGTACCTTTTTAAGTATTAACTAGATCCATTTTAGTTTTTTTATGCATTATTTATATAGTCGGTCAATTAATCAGTGAAACCAAATAAAATTTTATGTTTTTTGCTTTGATAAATTAAGTTTGGCATACGGTTTAAACTTAATATCGTTATAACAAAATCCTTAAACACTCTTTAAAAGCACGAAACTATAAACATCTATGTTGAATTTGGAACTTTAAAGATGACACATATGTGTGTTTAACTTTTTAAATTCGGGGTGGACTCTTTTTGGATTGATGTTTCTGCTTTTATACACATGTATTTTCATTTTGCATATTCTCAAAATCAATTAATAAAGCTTTTTCATGCAACAAGTTAAACTTTAAATTCAAAGTGTGTTATAAATTAAAACATAATTATAAAAAAGCACTACTTTATACTTTGGCTTATATTGCTTCAGTTAAAACAGAAACCAAATGACTTGAGCAAGAGTAACATCATAGATAACCACAAGTTCGCAAACGGTTTGCAATCATGGCATTTAATCTGTTGTGCTCCATTTCTATCAGTTCAACAAACAATACCAAAATCATGCAAGCATCGTGTTGTCGCAAAGAGAAACCAAAACTCTAGCAAGGCTTGGAACAAGACATCGGTCACAAAATTTCCACTGGTTCATGAGGTTAGAAGATATTATGATAATTTTCATCTCAAGTTAAATTTCCGGTTATTAGTCAACAACTGATTGGACCTAATGTTCATGACCGATTTACCAAGCTGAAATAATTGAAACCGGTCGGTTTTTGAAATATCTTAATCGAAAGTTATGGCTATGGCTCAAAACCAAATTAAAGCAAATAACAACTTGAGCACGCCCTGAAAATCACCAACCGAAGCTTTGTGGTCCCCGCCGCAACGCGCGGGCAACCCACTAGTTTTGAGTAATACACAAAGTATTTCTCTTGTTCAACCCTCTTCTCTTCTTTGTATCAAGACTTCTCATAAAAAAAAATAAGGCACACAAACCTCATGTTTTTATGCAAGAAATGTAGACACATGAAGAGACTAAATTAATTCATCAATTATTAAATAATAATTGTCATGATAATTAGAGACATAAATTAGTCTCTCATTTATCAACATTTAACAAGAGTTTAATCTTCATTAGTGTCATAAAATTCTAATAAAGTAAAATAAAGAACTCAACTCAAAAGATCCTTAATAATTTCACTAAATAGCAATTAAATTCTATTCATCATTCTAAAATTCCAACAACACCGATTAGGGATTTGATGCACCATCTCTGCTAGCATCAATACTCCACTGCAACCAACAGGGTTCTTGCGGAAGATCTTTGGCGATGTAGATCAATTGGGTTTTGCAACTGTTTTATTTTTGTATACTTCTCAGACTCATTAGATTTAGATATATTCATGATAATGCTCTGTTAGTTTTTTTGTTTATAATTTGGTTTTGCTTGTTAGACCGTTTTAGTTTTACGGATGTATCTTGATTGCTTACTATCCATAGGGATCTTCTCTAGCTACGATATGGTGCTAACATTCACTAAACTCTTTAGCCGACTCTTTGCCAAGACAGAGATGCTATTTTGATAGTGGGTCTTGATGCAGCTGGTAAGACAACCATTCTGTACAAGCTCAAGCTTGGTGAGATCGTGAAAACTATTCCTACTGTTGGTATGTTCTTTCTTTAATAGATCGATTAGAAATGCATGTGATTTTTTATTTGGTCCCTTGATTTATATGTCTCTTGTCTTATACGTCATGCTTCCTAAAGAACTAACTAAATATGCCATTTTTTTCTATAAATTTGATTAGATTGTTTCGTCTTTATTAGCCCCGTGGACTATTTTGTATGAAGTGTTTAAAAAAATTGTTTTAACCGCCTCCTGTGATCTTAATTCTCAAAGCTTAGTAGGTTCCTTCTACAAAGGTTGGAGGAGTTTTGGTGGTCACTGTGTTTTGTTGTTAACAAAATTTTGTACTTAGGCTGATATGTTGAGATCGTATCTCGCCTGATAACAATTTATAATAACAACATTTTGAGGTATCAGAATGGTAGAGTAAATGTCAAAATTTTGTGTTTACAGATAGCATGGTGCATGGAAGTTAGAAGTGTGCTTGTTGATAAATTCATCAAACACCAATATATTTAGACTTTCAAAGTAATTTATATTGCAAAGTGGATGGATGGCTGCACCACAATCCGTGTTGCCTCGCCAACGTCCAGTAACCTCTTTTCAGAGCTATCGATGAGAGACTTCCATGCTTCGGAGACTAATGGAAATAGAATCAAGGATTTGACAGGAAGCATTTGTCATGATTTCCGCTTTTCAGGGTATTTGAGTTGGGTAAATTAGGGTTCATGTTCTACATATATATTAGGGTTGATAATCTGATTAAAAGGGGATGGGTGGGAGGGAATATAGGATTGATAATCTGATTAAAAGGGGATGTGTGGGAGGGAATATAAACAAAAAAGAAGGAAAATGACCGATGTGCCCCTGATTTAACATTAACATTTAACAAAGTTTGCAATTTGGATGGATTTAGCACTATATTTCTAACCTTAGTGGTTCAGGTGTTAAAAATTCTTATTTTAGATGGATTTAGCAATATTGAACAAACCTCAGGGACAAATTTGACCATTTACGCTAAAAAATAATAACCCCAAAAATATACCAGTTCAATTTTTAAAATAAATCAAAAGTAACTTTATAATATTGTTTCTAGTATTTAAACTTTTTACTTTTTATTCATTCGCATATTGATATAGTTTGCAAGTTTTCGTCTTGATTTGATTATTGTTCATCAAAGTGATAGTTTGAAATGGTGGTTCTTGTATAAGTTTAACGCTTGTCATATGTTATTTCATGCGACATATATCATCAAATTTAACTATTTAAGCTTCAATGAATCTCATATCATTTCCTTGTTAAAAATGACAATTATATTTATATTATTTTGTTTTACTTAAAGTTTCCGAAAGATAATTAATGATTTGTGTTCTGTCTAGATAATGTAACTCTTCCTCATTCCAAGTCAATAGTTATAAGATTATGGGGTGTGGTTCGGGAAGATTGATCGGGGAGCTGACCTGGACTCCTTCCCCGAAGAGGAACACCGCCCCCCTCCCCCGCTCCATCTTCGGTGAGCTCGATGAATTCTCCCCGTCTTCCCCGTCCTGCTTTTTTCTTTTTTTCTTGTTTTTCTAATTTTTTAAATGTTGTGGAGAGAGAGAGGGGGTTTAAGAGTGAGAGAGAGAGAGAGAGGTTTAAAAGAGAGAGAGAGAAGCCGGAGAACGTCGCCGGAGAAGATGCAGAGGCGGTGATGGGTGGTGCAGAGAGAGAGAGAGAGAGAGAGTGGTGAGTGTCCGACCGCCGGAGACGGTGATGGGTGGCGGGGGAAGAAGGGGGAACTTTGGAGGAGATGGGTGGCGGTGATGATTGGTGCAGAAGGTTTTGTGTGTGTGTGTGTGTGAGAGAGAGAGAGCTTTGGAGGAGAAGGTTGTTTGTTTCTTTTTTTTTTTTTTGTTATATACTTAAAATAATAAAAAAGGAAGGGGGAAGAAGGGGGAACCATTTTCCCTAAAAGGGGGAGGGGAAGGGGGAATATGACGTGGCTCTGACGTGGACAAGGGGGAGGGAATTGGGTTTTTAGTTTTTGTCATTTTTTATATTCTTTTATTTTTATTTATTTTACCCAAATAAATAAATAATAATATATGTGAGGTAAATATATGACTATATGAGATCAATAAACTTACTTTTAGTATCCACACTCATTATATGTTTCCACCTCCAATGTCAACGCCCTACACTTTCAATGCCCTCCGCCATGCACCTCTGACACCCTCCTCCATTCAACTCCGATGTGAACTTAATTTTTTCAGACACTACTTTATTATATTTACCTATATTATGTTAAGTGTTAAGTATGTTTGGATAATTAATTTATATTTTGGGTGGATCTACTGATGTCTTAATGTATGTGAATTCGATCTTATTCGAAAGTTAATATATATCCGTTTGTGTTTGTTTCCGTTCATGAACACTTCTTTGTGTTCATTTTTGTTCATTTGTATTCATGAACACTTGTTTGGGTTTATTAATGTTCGTTTGTGTGTTTTGTGCGTTCATGAACAAAATTAACAAACGAACACGAACACAAGTGTTTTCTTAACAAACGAACACGAACAAAAAATCTTGTTCGGCAAGTGTTCATGAACTGTTCGTGAACACGTAGTTTCTTTAACAAACGAACACGAACAAAGCCTTATTCGTGTTCGTTCGGTTTGTTTGCAGGCCTAATCACACCTGTTATTTGGATGAGTTTTTGGTAAAGGTAGGAAGTCTAAGGGTGAACCCATGGACTTTGAGCCACACACCTTTAGGAACCTTGTTCCTCCTTTGTCAATGAACATCATTTACAAGGTTTGAGGGTTAAGGGTTGTTATTGTTAAGTCACTAAAATAATCATTAAACCAGACTTATATTTTCTTAATCACTAAATATTTAATTCATCAATAATATTTATATAGTACTATTCCTATCAATTGTTGAAATTCTGGAAGCGTCTTAAAGTTGATAAGGAATATGAACTTCAAACATTATATAAGGATGAATATAAAAAATAACACATAATCTAATTCTGATTATTTATGTGATCATGTGATGTTCTAATTTATGTAATGTTCTAAATAATGTGATCATGTAATGTTTTTTTAACTGTAACTACTTTGACATGATCTACTTTTGTATCCAGGAGTCCGAAACTCAATGAAACCAAGATCTGGCTCCAGGTTTCGATAAGTAGGCTACTGGCTACACTTCCTCACAAGTCACACATATGGCCATATTGGGTCTTTATTATTAACTAGTAGGATTCCACCGCGTTGCAACGGATGTTCGGTCGTTATCGATTCGTTACTATATCAGCACTCAATATAGCAGTCGAAATAGATATGTGTAAAAGGATATTGACACTTGAAATGAATACTAACATCAATGCGGTGGGGATTCCGTCAATATTGATTTCACATATTGGTACGATACTGACACACACTATAATGGTGGCTAAAAAAATATAACACCGAATTACCTTACTTTCAGTATTAATTTTTTTACCAAGATTGAGACAAATAGATAATTGAAATAAACATATTTGCTATTGGTTTTAGTGTGTGTAGTGGTGGAGGGTTATGGGGGGTTATGGGTATTAAAATATTAAAAAGTAATAGAATGGGGGTTATGGAAAAAGAGGGTGTAATAGGAAGGGGGTTATAGGGCTTTATAAATGATTGGGTAATCATTGGTTAGCTTGTATATGGATATGGATGAGAATGTATGTTTGTATGTTTGTATGTGGATGTGTATGTATATATATAAAGCTCCACGATTTTTTTTTTAAACCTTAATGACCGTTCAACGGTCAAATTGAAATTCTCACGCAAACCAAAGCCAAAACGTCCGTTATAGCCAAAACGCTCCCGAGCATAACGCCATATAGCGCCCGGGGGGCGGTGTTCACGGGCGCTATAGGCTTCCATAACGCCCCATAACCTTCCACTACACATGCCCTTATGTTTGTTGTACCAAATAAAAATTTAATCAATGTTTATTACCATTTTATTTAATTCAACCTCTCTTTTAATTCCAAACCAACTCAGTTGTAGGCATACGATGAGATGCTCTAGTATATACTTAAAGTAAAAGCGATGAAGATGTTTATGAATAGAGTATTAAAGTTGGACATCTCCTCTACTTTCTTAATTTCTCCATCTCTCCCACACTCTCAGTATACAACACCGTCTATCCATGTCTCTGCTATCTCGCACAACAAACACATCGCCTAACCGCCACCACCAGATTAACACCACCAAGTCGCCGCCATTTCTGTTACAACAATTGCATCAGAACTCGTATCTACCTACCCCCTGATGACTGGATCGCCGCGGCTCCATCGATTCCTTGCCCGTTCTTTTCATTGCCGACGCTATTTCTTTCACTGTTTCACCGGCGTTACGGACACGGTCCGACACACACATGCAACTCCATTTCGAACCCTACCGTAGCCCTCCGTTTCAGAAACCGATTTCTTCGAAGGTCAGATATGAAAATAGATCCGCTGTACTTGTTTTTCAGGCGGTGGGCAAAACGGTCTATTGATGGAAGCGTGTGCCTATACACAATGGCCGACGAAGTCGACTGGCATACCGCCGTTATTCCATCTCGGTTAGTACCGTTGGGTGTCCGGTAGTGCTGTCGCCTAACGCGATGTTCCTACGGTGGTGGTTGAAGGCGCTGTGCTTCGTTGTGGGAAACATGTGGCCAAAATCGAAAGAAGAAAACTTGGCAGTCAAATGTCGGAAAACACAATTGTCGGCTGTTGTGTAACACCCCAACCGATGGCGGAAACATCGAGATGTCACGTATTGATGATTGTTCAGTAGCTCATGATAAATAATAAGTTCCAATAAATGATTTAAATAAATTACATACAATTGTTCTAAGAATTTATACATCAAAATGAAAAAAAAATACTAGCTACGCATCCTCGAGCATTAACTCAAATCTTCGAACAAGCTATAACCTGAAACATGTTAAGTTTGAAAATATTTTGGGTCAACAAAAGTTGGTGAGAATTACATAGGTTTGAATATTGAATAAAAACTTGTACAATTCGAGTGTCATGGCAAGTCTAGTCCATATGTGAAAACAATACTAACCGGTAAATCGTGTGCATAATCAAACCTTGTGACTAGAATATTGTGGTCCATCCCATACGCATATGGTTCACTCGTTTATGTTGCGATAACAATCACCCACGCTACCTATGTAGGAGGTAACGTATCCGGGTAGGGTTGTCAGTCCAATAGATCTATCATTGTGTATCGTTGGCTTGTACGGAATTAATGATTATGCTAGAATAATTGTGCTTACCATAGTAATGTTTAAGACATAATGCAACATAGAATAACACATAGACACTTATGATTGAATTGTAAATTGAATGTTGTAACATGTTTCTCCCCAAAATAGTGAAATGGAAAAGGGGCTATGTAAAACTCACCTTAGGTGCTTAATGAATTCGTGAGTTTTCTTGAGCGTGCAAACACTTAGTAATAATGCCTTTCGGAACTAGCTAGAGGAGATAATGATGGATGAAAACTTTAGTATGTGGGAGATGGGATAATAATGTTTTTTTTATTGAATGTTATAAAAAGTTGAATGGTAGGCTATTGTATTTATAGTGTAGAAATTGGAGTTGTAATTAGGGACTACTTTGACTAGGCTACAATTTAGGAACAACTTTGACTTGACTAGAAGACCATATTTACTAACACTTTGACTTGACTAGGAGACCATATTTACTAACACTTTGACTTGACTTGACTAAGAGACTACGTTTGACTTTTCAGGTTTGACTAAGGGACCTTGAAAGGGTTTAAGTTTAATTGGTTTTAATTAACATCACAAAACACCAAATGGTGTAGTGTTTTGTGTGGTGTGGTTAAGGTTTAGCCCGCCAGGGACTCGAGTTCGAATCCTGGCTCAGGCAAACATTTTTTTAACGTTTTTAAATCAGAATTTTTAATAAAATCCAATTTAATATTGATTATAAGTCATTATTTAAACAAAAAAATTAATAAAATGGATGGGAAAGATAATGTAAACATGAATCGGATGAATAAACGAGGGAGTTATATATATATATATATATATATATATATATATATATATATATATATATATAAAAATTGTGTGATGTTACAGTCTCCCCTACTTTTTGGAACTTCGTCTCGAAGTTTATTAAAAACACAGGGTTGAGGATGATTAGGTAGAAATTAAGTCAACTGGGGTTTGGAAAATTTGGGTTAAGGCACGACATGAATTTATAGGTAATAGAATAATCTGTTTCGAATAATTTGGATAAAAGGTTTGATATGTGTGAGTTTTAAGGGTTGGATTAGGTTCGTCTGAAATAGCAAGGAGAATAAGAATCTAGCAAAACACTAAACTTAAGTGTTAGGAAAGAAATGCATGAGTTGATTGACTATAGAAAGACTAAATGAACTACCAGGTAACTAGAGTTTATAATTGATTATCTACTGAAAACCATGATAGAATTCCACACTACCTTAACGTACCTGTAAATTCATGATTACGTTCCGGACCGCAATCACCAATTTACCTTACATTAGGGTTTTGTGTCCTTCTATGACTCTAAACACATATGTAAGTAATGCAAAATAACCTTGTGATTGAATCTTTGTATCAATGAGTCTAATAAATCTTTGTATCAAATTACATGTATGATGTATCCAAAAATGAGTCCAACTGTTGAGCAGGAAAAGACCTCTACCAATCAGTGAGTAGGAACCTCTACCGATTGTTGAGCAGGTGCGATGGCCTCTACCAGTCATTGAGCATGTTATTAGAACCTCTACCGACTGTTGAGCAGGCATGATGACCTCTACCAATCGTTGAGCAGGTTGTTAGGTACTCTACTAACTGTTGAGCAAGTACTTCATCCTCTACCAGTTGTTTGATTAAGTGTAACAATTGTTTTTTATTTAACACATAAGTTGCAAGTTCGTAATATATACATGTAAGTAAGTTTGTAAATGCATCAAGTATAGCATGCGAGTTTTAATAGAGTTGTCCTAGACAAGATTAATGACTCTAGGTGTGTTTATAGCAAATAGTTTATATTCCATGCTTTCAAGTATCATGAATAATCAAATGTTCAAGTAGATAATCAAATCCTCATGTATAACTAAGAATCAAGTTTGATGCAACGAACAATCAAGTTTTCAATAGTCTGATTATCATAGGGATCAAGTTCATGTTCCAGAAGGTGAAGAATATGAATTTAGTTCTTGAGAGGATGATGAAGAACTCAAAGCATCATCAAGGTTATGAAAGATAATGAACGTGAAAATAGTTAATAAAGGGTTTATTTTATAGTAAGGAGATTATGTAGCAGTGTAAATCGTGGGGTTTGGATCAAAGGTTAGAATCTAGCGTATGGGAAAACATGATTGTGATAAATACCAAAAATTGTAAAAGTTCGAACAAGTTGAAAATAATTAGGTGGCAATGGAGATTAAATTTTGTTCATGAGGATGGAAAGATCTTATCATTTTTCTTTTTAAAACTGGTTTCTTATATAAAACAAAAGTTGCTAAATAGTACAAACTAAGTGGCTTTAGATCAGAATATTTTAGTTTAGTCGAAGATTTTAAACACGACGTTAGGTTTTATAGATCAAGGTGACATTATATCAAAAATCCTTTGTTATGCTAATGAATAAACATTTGGATTTAGAAATTAAGTTTGAGGATATCTTATAACAAAAATATGTATTTTCCATGGTTTATAGGTGATGAAAATTTTGACAATATTAAGAAATATTTAGTGTTGGGCTAGGGTCTGCCCAGGTTATGAGGTTACAGTTTAGAAATATGTAACATGTTGAAAAATGAAATAATATGATTTGGGGAGGGTGTCGAAAATAATCAAACATGTGGCTAAGATGGTAAGATGAAATGTGATTGTGAAATCCATATATGATTAGGAAATGAGATTGATTTAAGCTGTAAAATTTTGAGATTTTAGAGCTTAGTTTTAAGGAAAGTGAGTGTAATCATTTATTCATTAATTAAAACGAATAAACGAAAACGTTGACTTATCAAAGCTTCTAGATTCTAATAACATAGTGAAGACATGCTTTAGCCTATAAGTGAACACTCAACCTGAGAATTCCCAGGTAGGCATCCGAGTCCCTCGTCTGATTGGGATTTATGCGCAATGCCAGTCCTAGACAGAAAACTCAGAATACAGGCGTTCACCCTTCCAGATTGCACGTGTTCGTTATTAGAATATAGAGCTTCGACGAGATTTATAAGGTATTTCAGGTTAGGATCTGAGAATTTTGTTCCAGTTATGGAGAGCAAACATCTTGTAGGGACTAAAGTAGGGATAAGAAGTAGGATAGAGGTAGAGAATAGAAACAAGTAGAGTTGCAAGTAAAAGGAGCAAGTACTGGTTATAATCCTATGGTTATAGACTAGATTATTTTTCTAATAACCTAATTCCCTATAACCATGGCTCTGATACCAATCTGTAACACCCCAACAGATGGCGGAAACATCGGGATGTCACGTATTGATGATTGTTCAGTAGCTCATGATAAATAATAAGTTCCAATAAATGATTTAAATAAATTACATACAATTGTTCTAAGAATTTATACATCAAAATGAAAAAAAAAATACTAGCTACGCATCTTCGAGCATTAACTCAAATCTTCGAACAAGCTATAACCTGAAACATGTTAAGTTTGAAAATATTTTGGGTCAACAAAAGTTGGTGAGAATTACATAGGTTTGAATATTGAATAAAAACTTGTACAATTCGAGTGTCATGGCAAGTCTAGTCCATATGTGAAAACAATACTACCCGGTAAATCGTGTGCATAATCAAACCTTGTGACTAGAATATTGTGGTCCATCCCTTACGCATATGGTTCACTCGTTTATGTTGTGATAACAATCACCCACGCTACCTATGTAGGAGGTAACGTATCCGGGTAGGGTTGTCAGTCCAATAGATCTATCATTGTGTATCGTTGGCTTGTACGGAGTTAATGATTATGCTAGAATAATTGTGCTTACCATAGTAATGTTTAAGACATAATGCAACATAGAATAACACATAGACACTTATGATTGAATTGTAAATTGAATGTTGTAACATGTTTCACCCCAAAATAGTGAAATGGAAAAGGGGCTATGTAAAACTCACCTTAGGTGCTTAATGAATTCGTGAGTTTTCTTGAGCGTGCAAACACTTAGTAATAATGCCTTGGAAAACTCGGAACTAGCTAGAGGAGATAATGATGGATGAAAACTTTAGTATGTGGGAGATGGGATAATAATGTTTTTTTTATTGAATGTTATAAAGAGTTGAATGGTATGCTATTGTATTTATAGTGTAGAAATTGGAGTTGTAATTAGGGACTACTTTGACTAGGTTAGAATTTAGGAACAACTTTGACTTGACTAGAAGACCATATTTACTAACACTTTGACTTGACTAGGAGACCATATTTACTACACTTTGACTTGACTTGACTAAAAGACTGCGTTTGACTTTTCAGGTTTGACTAACGGACCTTGAAAGGGTTTAAGTTTAATTGGTTTTAATTAACATCACAAAACACCAAATGGTGTAGTGGTTTGTGTGGTGTGGTTAGGGTTTAGCCCGCCAGGGACTCGGGTTCGAATCCTGGCTCAGGCAAACATTTTTTTAACGTTTTTAAATCAGAATTTTTAATAAAATCCAATTTAATATTGATTATAAGTCATTATTTAAACAAAAAAATTAATAAAATGGATGGGAAAGATAATGTAAACATGAATCGGATGAATAAACGAGGGAGTTCTATATATATATATATATATATATAAATTGTGTGATGTTACATGTTGCGCCGACGGTTGTTAATTAATATATATAGTAATATTAGAACTATTATTAGCCCTGCGGGTAGGGCTGCAAACGAACTGAACTTTCAGCGAACAGTTCATGAACCGTTCGGCGGGAAGTTCGTTCGTGTTTGTTCGTTTAATAAATGAACGAACACGAACAAAAAAAATCCGTTCGTTTAGTTAAACGAACGAACATGAACAGAGGTCGCGTTCGTTCGTTTATGTTCGTGAACGTTCGGTAACGTGTTCGTTTATGTTCGTTTGTGTTCGATAGTTTAGTAAGGTTTTTAATTTTTATACTCTTTTATTTTTATATATCTTAATGTATGTGAATTCGATGTTATTCAAAAGTTAATATATGTCCGTTTATGTTTGGTTATGTTCATGAACACTTGTTTGTGTTCATTAATGTATGTTTATGTTCGTGTGTGTTCATGAACAAAATTAACAAACGAACACAAACGAACACGAACATGAGTGTTTTCTTAACAAACGAACACGAACATAAAATCTCGTTCGGTAAGTGTTCATGAACTGTTGGTGAACACATAATTTTCTTAACAAACGAACACGAACAAGGCCTTGTTCGTGTTCGTTTGGTTCGTTTGCAGCCCTACCCACGGGCACGTATCTAACCTGGTAAGAATAAATATGACTGCGTAAAAAATGCCATACGTGGGACCCAAGCGCACGAATACGTGGTTAAAAGGTAGGTGTGCTACGAACTGAGCTAGAACGAACGGTAGTTGACACACGATTCGTAAACAATGCATAAAAAGTTCTTACCTAAGAATAAGCACGCAAGGAAATCGTTTTTTAGTAAACGAATTAACATTATTATTTTTAACCAGACTAATTTTCAACAACGTTATGTCGAACGTGAACTTAAACTGTCAACGTCGAACCCTGAAATGTGATTTTTTTTACCGCTTACGTCAAAACCTGATGTTGTACCAACGCCTACATAAAAAAAACCACATGACGAAGTTTTTATTTTAGTGAAGGAATTAAAATGCGGTGTGAAACTAAAATGTTTGAAACTAAAGGGGTCTAAACGACATTTATAAAGTTGTTAAAAAAATAGGGGGACTAAAAGTGTAAAAACTCATTTTTTTTAATTAGGGGCGGCGTCAACCAATCGGTTGCGC
Source organism: Ambrosia x helenae (assembly GCA_030844895.1). Classification (NCBI taxonomy): domain Eukaryota; kingdom Viridiplantae; phylum Streptophyta; class Magnoliopsida; order Asterales; family Asteraceae; genus Ambrosia; species Ambrosia x helenae. Next base: position 11,122,017 of record CM061223.1, read on the forward strand.
CACCGATTTTGTGCTTTAATAGATATAGAATTAATGGGCTTAGATATTTAGATAATCTAATATCACGCACCTCTAGTATACAAAACATAGTTGTTAAAGGCGCCAGACGCACTTAAGGTGCTAAAGGTGAGCTTTAGGCCTCATTGCAAGGCGCTTAAAAAGTAAGAGTTTATTTAAGCGAGACACATGGTATAAAATACATTCTTAGGAATTTTAAACATGTTTTAGAGGGTGTTTGGGATTGCGTTTTAAATCTGATTTTTAGATTATTGCGTTTTGAAAACGCAGATAATCAGTTTTAGTGTTTGGATTGCGTTTTGAAAACGATGATAATCAGTTTTTTAGGCTACCAAAACAGTGGAGCTGCTTTTCCAAAACGCATAATTTGTTTTTATTAATCAATCCCAAACACCCCCTAGGGTTAGTTTAGGTTGTTTTAGGTTGATTATAGACTTGTTTATGGCTGGTATAATTGTCATAGAGGTGTTCAGACAATTGTTGGCCGCAATTCCGTCAGAACTTTGGCTGAAAAATGTGCGTGAGGGCTTAAAAGTAGGGCTTTTGAAGTAAAGCGAAAAGGCTGCGATTTGCCTGAAAAGTGAGCCTAGGTGGGCACCTGAGTGGGCTTTGACAACATAGATACAAAATACTGTTTCAGACCCAAACCGAATCGTTTTCATTTTGAAGACCGGTTTGACAAAAATCAGTTCTATTTACATATCAATTTTTGACTAAAGAACCCAAACCCCTATACGAATTGGTAAACCGGTTTTTATCTGAATCCGGCCAGGTTTGAAACCGGTATTTTTCTTCAAATCTCGAACTAGTACCAAACCAGCCGGTTGAAGTTGGGCACTGTAACATCCGGCCCCTCTCACCACCAATATTGTCCGCTTTGCCCCGATGGGTTGCCCATCCAGAGCTCACGGATTTGTTTTTGGTCGCCCCGGTGGAGACTTCCCAGGAGGTCACCCATCCTGATACTACTCCCACCTGAGCACGCTTAACTGTGGAGTTCTCCTCTCATCCACTAGCATTAAGCCCAAAACGCGTTGGTGATTTAAGAGGCTTTGGATTACTTATGAACCAAGGATCTCTCCTGGCCACGGCCGATGTGGGATTTGCCTAGGGTGTCATACAAAGGCCCATGTTAATCTCCCAGAAATCAGTACTGTTACAGGCACAAACCGGTTGTCTTTGCACTGGACTGGGTTACAAATCGTCTGATTTTTTTACACCTCTACATAAACCTACAATTTTGCAAAAACTCGTGTGAGGATTAATTACCGACTTTGAGAAAAAGAAAACAAAAAGGTCTATTTGCAAGGGGTCATTTTCTGGGTACAAATGTTAATTTTCTTCACGTCACGTGTATGGTCCAAAATGGTCATTCGAACCCAATTCGTTTGGTTTGATTGTTATAATATACACGTCAACAATAAACATTAGGAAGATAGAATCAACAGATAACATCAAATAAACTCACAAACAAACAAACAAACTCGATCCTCAAGTATGAAGATCATTATTCTTACATGTCATTCTTTGAAATTCCAACTATACGTACAATATAAAGTAGGTACGTATACAACAAGTATCATACTATCACGAAACTCCTTCGGATCATTCATTCTTGACACGCGTTTTAATTAAGATCCGAATAAAGTGGATAGCGTTGGGAGTTTGACCTCACCCTTGCTGTTCACCGGAATGTTGATGTTACCAAAAATGGGGAGATCGACTACTAGAATGATATTGAGCTCATAGTCTATGTCCCAGTCCGCACCAATGTCCTTTACGAGGCTAGCTAACACGCTATGTGGCACCTTAACCGCCACATCTAGCATCGTGTCACCTTCTGCCTTTAGCGACCCTGGGTCTGGGATTGTGCCTTCCGCAATCACCCTGGTGATTTCAACAACATTTCAACCAAAATTAGAAAATTCACACACCAAGGGTGTATGTATGAAAAAACAAGTTGTCACTTTGGGCTAGTTTTTTTTTTTTTTTTTGAAAGGCGAATTTCTTGTTCCTAGTGAGACTTGAACTGAAGACCTCACACCTTTTTAGTGTATTAAAAGGCTTTGCTTTACCACTGGACCACCAACCCCAATGGCGGGCTAGTTTTGTTAATCATTATACATATACTTTTTTTTTTTTTTGGAATGGGACCCCAATTTTAGAATCCGCTCTAAACCAGCCCTATACACACTACCATACTTTTACGACCATTTGGATTGATTGTGACCAAAAACCAAATTGATTGTGACAAAAAACCAAGGCCATCACCGAGAACATTCAAAAAATTGAGTTCCAAGTCTGAGTGCTAAAGTAAAGCCTTGAACTTAAAACCTCTTCAATATATTAAAATGAATTTTCCAACTTTATCGACATTACCAACTTTACCGACAAAATTCGCAGGTACATAAACAAATATATACTATATATATTTAAAAAAAAAAAACTGGGGCCCATCAAGAGACCAGGTCTCGTGCCTTCAAGGAGGAAGCCCTTGTATTTTTTGCTCAGCAGTGTAAATTTACTAGTATTATGCCCGAAAATTTAATATGTATTGAGTTCGCCCCTAATTTAACGGTCCCAAGTTCGACCCCCAAATTTTGTTCAAGCTTAGTCACTACGCTCATTCCGACCCTTTTGGGCCGGGGCTGACCAAAACATCCATCACAAATTAACAAACCAAACCTTCCAACAACCGAGTTCGTGACCAAACTTTCAAAATCAACTAACCAAACCATTTAGACCGAGTCTAGTCTGTGACCAACTTTTAGCGACAGTTGTATCTGTCATCACAAACTTTAGTCGCTTTTTCTATTTTTCTAACAACAATATGAAACACAAATTTCTCAATGTCAACAAATAGGAAACGATGAAGACATGAAAAGTGAGGAATAGAATAAAAGCTACCTGTCGGCGCTTTTGAAGGTATAAGAGATCTGACAGATGGGAATAGAAGTGCTGTAAGGATTTGAGACATTAACATCAGCTTTGTAGGTGATGCACTCTGTATTAACGCCTTTTAGATCAACGTTTATGACGTTGGCCTCCGGCTTCTTCATGTTCGCCAACTTATCCGTCACAAAATCCTTAGCCATGTCCATAAATCCAGCCATCTTATTATTATTATTATTCTCAATAAACAACAAACTAGTTAAATATCTTTCTGTTTTTGACAAGGAATGTGATTATGAATTGTGATGGATCAATCATGTATGTGTGTGTATATGTATGGATTGGAAGAGAGACGTTATATTATAATATTATTGGGTTGGATGGGTTATCCGTGGGTGGGCCGTGTGTGTCACGTGACTAGACACGTGTTGTTACTTTTCAGAGTCCAGATCTCATTCTGGTTTTACGCGTTACGCCACCGGCCCATTCTCAATTTTAATTAATAAATAAATAAAAATTTATTTTTTGTTTAGTTCCCAAATATATCTTTTTCAAAGGTGTTTCCAAATATATCTATACTTCTATTTCTTTTTTGAGTTAATTGCACTTTTCGTTCCTGTGGTTTGCCCAAACTAACAGGTTCAGCTTAGACTTAACACCCTGAGTACCTGTGTTTTCAATTTCTAACAGTTTAGATCCCTCGACCTAACGGTCGTCCATCTGCCCTTACTAGGACCCCCACGTGCAGCTCACGTGAGGGGTATTATTGTCATTTTGTCTGTATTATTAACCTTTATATTTATGAAAAAAAAAATAAAACCCTCAAACATATCACATCGTTCATCCCATCCCTGATTTTCCCTCCAAATCCTTTAAACCCTAATCTTCAATCAGTAATCAAACATCAATTTCTTGCAATGTGGGCATCGTTATGGATGATTCGAGAACCAGACGTTGTTTACAACCCATTCGAGATTTACTGTAAGTTTATTACAATCCTAATTCTTCTACCATCGTTATGGATGATTCATGGTGTTAAACTGATTTCTTTTTTTATTTATTTGTAGCCGAGGATAATACATTGTTTACAATTAAGTTGATTCATGGTGGTGAGTTTATCAATAGTCCTAGTAGAAAGTATGTTAATGGCAAGTCTTGCTATATAGACTGTTGTTGTACTGAAGATTTTGGAATAGATGTTTTAGTTGAGATGATTAAATCAGTAGGTTATCCCTGTGACATGGTGTTTTATCAACATTTTAGATTACCTGATGGGGATTTAGACACTGGTTTAAGGGAATTGGCTACAAATGACTCTGTTAAAAGGTTTTGTAAATTGGCTACACAGTATAAGGTCATGGAGGTATATGTGCAACATTGGTGGCCAAAGATTAATACTTTTATGATTGAGCATGAAGAAAGGCAGAAGCAACAACAAGCAGTAGTGGTTGAATGTAATGATCCTGTAGGCCAACCTAATTTAGTTTCTGATTCTGAATTTGAAGATCTACTTAATCAGGTTAAGGGGAAAACAACCATTGATGGAATTGATGCCAATCCCTCTATTACTTTGGCTAAGTTTTTTGAACCTTCAGTTGATACAAAACAGGATGACAATATGGTAGATGACCAAGAACATGATGATAGTCAGGATGAAAAAGAAGATGAAAAAGAAGATGAAACAGAAGATGAAAAAGATGTTGATGAAACAGAAGATGAAAAAGAAGTTAATGAAACAGAAGATCAAACTGGTTCTGAACAGGATGATATTGAAGACTCTAATTATATTGTTGATCCTGACAATATGGTAGAGGACCCAGATGTGGATATGAAACATTTTAGGTCTGTTGTAGATGATGTAGAAGATGACTTGGAGATGCATCATAATGTGGACATTGATGCAGATGACTTACATGTAGACCTTGACGACTTTGATAGTCTAAGTGAAGATGAAGAAGATGAGTATAAACATGAAGCATCTGTGAAAAGGAAGCAGAAGAAAGAAGAAGAAAAAAGTTGTAATCCATTTAGTGTTGGTGATTTGTTTGAAGATAGGGAGGAGATCAAACTTATTATTAAAGAACATGCTGTGGAGATAAGGAGACAACTTCATATTGTCAAGAATGAGATTCTGAGGTTTAGAGTTGTGTGCAGGGGGCATACTCCTGTGTTCACAAGTGGGGAATCTTCACAAACCCAAGGTGGTCCCACAAAGAGAAGAAAACAGGCTGCTAGGAAAAAAAACCAACAAAGAATGGTGGTCAAAGTAGTATTAATAAGCCACATACCCCAAAGAAAACACTAAGAATAAAGTATCCAAAGCCCACTTGTCCTTGGGCTGTTCAAATATCCAGACCCACTGAGAATGATTTATGGGAGGTGAGGACTTACAACCCAAAGCACAAGTGTTTGGAGACTAGGGTAATAAATTTGTACACAATGGGTTGGATGGCAAGAGAGATTGCACCAATAATTGATGGTAACCCTACAATAACCTTGAGCAAGTTGCAGGACCTACTTCAAAAGAAACATCAGATCCAGATCTCCCTCATGAAAATATCAAGGGCCGGAGCTATTGCAAACAAAAAGATCAATGGTGTTTCCAAGATCAGTATCATCTGCTTAGAGACTACTATGAGGATTTACTTAGATCAATGGTGTTTCCAAGATCAGTATCGTAAAACCGACCCACACAAGGAGTCAAAACCCGACCCACGCAAGGAGTCAAAGCATCTCATAACCCGAGATGTAAAAGTAGTCCCAAACCGGACTAGAAAACGTTTTGTAAGTTGCCTCAAACCCGAGACGCATGCTTTTGAGAAAAGAATAGTGAAACTCACCTTAGGTTGCACGTGAATGATCCAAATCCCTCAAACAGTAACGAGCCACCGACTCCCTATTACAAGTGTCACTAGGTGAGTATACATGCATACCAACACATCATGCAACTCGATTGTCCAAAACTTCTAAAGTTCCAATCGTGTAGTGACGCCTAGTGACTCTACATGCACAAGTAAGTCCTACGTATCCCGTTGGTGATCATAATGATTATTATCAGTTTTATACCTTATACACATCTCCTATAAGTATTCATATAAGTTCATGTCAAATACATATCATATAGGACTCCAAATAGTCACATAAACACATAATACACAATCTGCGTTTTTAGGACAGATTGTGCGCCATGAAAACTAATTTATTTAAAATACTTAATCAATGAATTAAACTCCCAAAGCTTTACTGAATATTCTTTGGGATTTATTTAATAACCCATATTTTTGTTTTGTCCTAAAACTAAACACAAAAATTATTAAAATTCGTACAACACAGCTATGTCCAGAAAATTTCCACAACAGGTCAGTTTAGTAGAAAAATTCCCAAAAATTGTGTATTCACCCAAACGAGGTTAATCCACTTGGAAAAGCCAAGTTTTTCCAATATTGACCTCCTGTCCAAATTTCATAACTTAATTGTTTGTAAAACTTGAGTTATACCCGTTTAAAGTTGACCCAATTTATAACTCCGAAATTCTGATATGACCTTTAATCAAATAAAACTCCAAAAACATATCAAACGACATCCAAATCAGATGATTTTGCCCATTCTAAAAGGCTAAGACCATGTACAATCCATTCATGCAAAGAATCGATCAGAACAACCAATTTAACATCAAGATACAGCCCCTACAAAACACCCTAATGAATCTGCCAGAAACTGAAACTTGCTCCCCAAGTTATTCACAAACCCTAATCATGCATAAAAATCTCTAATACATGCATAACTCATATTATTCTGATTAAACACCTATATTATCATACAAAAACCTTAATTATGATTACTAGCAACAATTATCATCATCAAATCACAATGAACATTCAAGAACTCTCATTAACACATGTTATGCGATTATATACATGCATGCTCTATGATTTTTTTTTAAACTTTCCAACATTATTAATCATCATAAATCATGTAAAGATCATACCTTTCAAAGCAAGAGTCCTCAAAGCCTAGAGATTGCACCACAACTAGCTTGAAGGAATGAGTAGGATTGATGTTTGTTGAAAATCAAGAGGATGGGGGTGGGGGTTGGTTCACGGCGCATAGAGGGGAGGGGTTAGGGTTTTTATTTTTTTTTATTTTTTGTCTCCTAATTATAAGAGGGCTTGGCTTGTTGCCCAAGCAATTGGGTATTAGGGCCCCTTTTAGTCCATTAACCGGGCCCGTTAGTCATGTTCTAGTCCAATACCGGGCCCGATGATATTAATCACCCTAAATTGCATAAAAACTATTGTTTTTATTATTTCATAACATATCAATCATAAGGTGCACGTAACTTGCATGGTTTACATATAAATTTTCAGTCAAGCGATAATTCACATAAGCATGTACTCCACACAAACATGTAACACTACGTTCATCACAATCCCATTGTGCTTATTATTATGTTTGCCAGATAAATCACCAACGTTCGGGATGCAGGACTCGTGTGTGTGACAAAACAAGGTTTTTCCTACTTATAACATATGTTAATAGCATCTAACATATGTTAAGCCTACTTAACTAATCCTAGTTAAGTATTTGATCACTGTGAATATGCAAGTTAACTAGAGTTCAGTAAAAAATGTTAACTTGAAAATGCGGGGTGTCACATCATCCCTAAGTTGAAAAGAATTTCGTCCCGAAATTCGGCAAGTAAACAATAAAGCCAGCTATAAAAATGTGTGCTTTGTTCCCGGATGTCACATCATCCCCAAGTTGAAAGGAATTTCGCCCCGAAATTCACTTTGAAAGAGCTGCTTTATGTTCCGCGTTTGATCTATGTACAATTTCAGGTTCGGTAAAGAGATGTGGGTATTTGAGTCGCATCTGATCCCTACGTTCCCACGTTTATTCTGGTCCGAGAAGGGAATTCCATCGCACCTTAACAATAGGTATGGTGCTTTTCCTGAGTTTCTTAACGCCCTGCTCAAGAATCTCCGCTGGTTCTTCCACGAACCGTAGCTGGTCGTCTACCTGGATCTCCTCCAGTGGCACTACCAGTGTCGTATCTGATAAGCATTTCTTCAAGTTCGAGACGTGGAATACATTGTGCACTCCACTGAGTTCATCTGGTAGGTTTAGCTGGTAAGCTACCGGACCAATCCTTTTGACAATCTCGAATGGTCCAACGTATCGTGGGTTTAGTTTTCCCCGTTTCCCAAAGTGTATCACCCCTTTCCAAGGTGACACCTTTAACAAAACCTTGTCCCCAACCTGGAACTCCAAAGGTTTCCTACGTTTATCAGCATAACTTTTCTGTCGATCCCGAGCAGCAGCCATCCGGTTTCTGATTTGCACTATCTTCTCAGAAGTTTCGTGCACGAGTTCGGGACCTGTTAGTTGGCTATCCCCAACCTCAGTCCAACAGATGGGAGACCTACACTTGCACCCGTATAGTGCCTCAAAAGGCGCACACTGTATCGAAGTGTGGTAGCTGTTGTTATAAGAGAATTCGATCAAAGGCAAGTGCTTATCCCAATTATTGCCAAAGTCCACCACGCACGCTCGTAGCAGATTCTCTAAGGTTTGGATGGTACGTTCACTCTGTCCATCCGTCTGCGGGTGATAGGCTGTGCTCATATCAAGACGAGTTCCTAAAGCATCTTGGAGAGTAGTCCAGAAACGAGAAGTGAATCGCCCATCGCGATCAGATATAATAGAAGTAGGCACCCCATGCCTCGAGACTATCTCCTTGATGTAAAGGTTCGCTAGTTTCTCCAATGAGTCTGTTTCCTTTATAGCCAGAAAGTGGGCCGATTTGGTTAAACGGTCCACGATAACCCAAATCATGTTATGGCCCGTTGGCGTCCTAGGAAGCTTTGTAATAAAATCCATGGAAATCCCATCCCATTTCCACATTGGAATTTCTGGTTGTTGGAGTAGGCCTGAAGGTTTTTGATATTCAATCTTATCCTTCGCACAAGTCAAGCACTTACTGACACAAGTGGCTATCTTAGCTTTCATGTTTGGCCACTAGTAAAGAGTCTTAAGATCTTGGTACATCTTGTCCGAACCAGGATGTACCGAATAGCGAGAGGTATATGCTTCATCAAGCACCAGTTGTCTGAGATCCCCAAATCGTGGTATCCAGACTCGATCCATGAAGTACTGCAGACCATCCGTCTTTAGTTCCAAGTGCTTATTAGCACCATGTAAGGTCTCAAGCCCGATGTTTTCTTCCTTCAAGGCTTCGCCCTGGGCTTCACGTATCTTATCAGGAAGATTAGAATGGATGGTGAGTTGTAAGGCTCGCACCCGTTTAGGTTTCGTTTCCTTTCGACTGAGGGCATTAGCTACTACATTAGCCTTCCCTGGATGATACTTGATGGCACAATCATAATCATTCAAAAGTTCAACCCAGCGACGTTGTCATATGTTCAGCACCTTCTGATCAAATATATGCTGAAGGCTCTTGTGATCAGTGAAAATTATGCACTTTGTGCCGGAGAGGTAGTGCCTCCAGATTTTTAGAGCAAAGGCCACTGCTCCCAGTTCCGAGTCATGTGTGGTGTAATTCTTCTCATGAACCTTCAATTAACGTGAAGCACACGCGATCACCTTATCACGCTGCATTAGCGCACATCCTAACCCTTGGATAGACGCATCACAGTACACCACAAAGTCCTCTGTTCCCTCAGGTAGCGATAGTATCGGTGCACTGCAAAGTTTTGACCAGATTCTTGGGCATCTCCCCACTTATAGGCAATTCCTTTCCGCGTTAGGGCGGTGAGAGGTTGAGCGATCTTAGAGAATCCCTCAATGAACCTACGATAATATCCCGCAAGACCAAGAAACTGGCGCACTACTGTCGGAGTCTTAGGAGCCTCCCACTTTTAATAGCATCAATCTTGGTGGGATCAACATGTATTCCTGCCTCGTTCACTACATGTCCAAGAAATTGGACTTCTCGAATCCAAAAGTCACATTTAGAGAATTTTGCATACAGGTGCTCATTTCTCAAAAGTTACAAGATCAGCTGCAGGTGTTGCTCGTGCTCTTCCCTGCTCTTGAAATAAATCAGTATGTCATCTATGAACACTATGATGAATTTGTCCAAATAGGGCTTGCATACCCGGTTCATTAGATCCATGAACACAACTGACGCATTAGTTAGCCCAAATGGCATCACCAAAAACTCATAATGTCCATACCGAGTTCGAAAGGCTGCATTCGCCACATCCTCCTCCTGGACTATCAGTTGATGATATACTGACCTCAAGTCAATCTTAGAATAGAAACTCGACCCTGGTAGCTGGTCGAACAAGTCATCAATACGAGGCAAAGGGTAGCGGTTCTTAACCGTCACTTTGTTCAATTCCCGATAATCAATACACATGCGGAACTCCCATCTTTCTTCTTAACAAACAGAACTGGAGCTCCCCATGGCGAAGTACTAGGTCTAATAAAGCCCCTATCCAATAGCTCTTAGAGTTGGGTAGACAGTTCTTGAAGTTTGCCTGGTGTTAGGCGATATGGTGTGCGTGCAACTGGAGCTGCTCCAGGTACAAGATCAATTTGAAACTCCACTTGACGAACAGGTGGAAGTCCAGGTAGTTCCCCTGGGAAAACATCTGGGAAATCTCGGACTCCCGGGATGTCCTTAATCTTAGTTTCAGTTTCAGCTCGAGTGTCAGATATGTTAGCCAAATGGCTGGACAACCCGTACGAATACACTTCTAGGCTTTCAAGAAGGAGATGATGCCCACCATTGCACCACCACGATCACCCTGAATAGATAAAAATTCTCCACTAGGGAGGGGGACACGAACAATCTTCTCCTGACAGAGAATTTCAGCGTGTTGCTTGGACAACCAGTCCATGCCAACCACGGTATCAAAGCTACCTAGGGTGATAGGTAGGAGGTTGATGGCAAACAATTGCCCATCCAATTCGAGCTTACGGTCACGATGTGTATGGGTTACCTCAACAGGCTTCCCATTAGCCAATCACAAATGCTCTTCCCCGAGCCCCATTGTTGTTGTTACCGTTGGAGTTATCGAGGTTTACAACCAATAAAAGGCTTGAAAATACGATGGCAGGTTGTTGTTGTGGCATGTACGTTCAAGGTATAAGAAAGTGCAAACGTGGAAGTCAGGGGAAATGAATGATTTAGCAAAATAGATCTTTACTAGCTTGGAAAGATGCGAGGGCCTCAACCACCCTATCGTTGATCATAAAACTCAGTCTTATCTAAGTTAGCAAAGGGAAATGAAAGAAAAGATAGGTAAGAAAAGGTAAGATCCAATCGTCGCCATGCTCTGTCTAGATAGTAGAGCCTTCATCCTCACTTTCCATGTGCTCGTCCTGCTCAGGTTCCCCTTCCATCCCTTCTTCTTCCTTTTTCGCGGTGTCAGGGTTATATGGTTCTTATCACGTACAGTCTCCTTCTCCGGTCCTGTGTAAGTCAGCTCAATGGTCAACAGCACCATTCGTTTCTCCAATCGTGTCTGTCAGTCACTGGTAGGTTTCGTCTTCCTTTGAGATGTTGCACTGCATCGCATGCCTTACGTAACTCCCCAAAAGTGTGTGTAATAAGCCCCGATCTAATGTGTTCCCATGAATCTACCATATACTTATGGGTAACAGGGATATGCAGTCATACGTCCGCCCGCTCATACTAGGCGTAAGGTACTAAAGTAAGAAATAAGTTCTATATGTGTAACCCAGTCTCGTCTGAGTTTCGAATGGAAGTAAGAAAGATCAAATAACAAGGAACAGAAACTAATTGTCTCCTTGCTCAGTGAAAAAGGATAAGTCTCAGTATTTGAATTGCTTCACAGTTGATTCGGGTTAATGGTACCACGTCATGCGCATCGTGCAGCTTCCTGTGTACGTGTGCCACAACGCTCGCAAGGGCTCCCTCCCTTGTACTATTGTTGTTTCCTCACCCATGAGGTTTGTTAAGATACTACTCCCAGTAATGCGCCACCTGGTGTAACCCTGGGTTCCCACCATTGACGTGTTCAGAATTAGGTCTAGAACTAGAAGATAACATATCTCCCGAAATCATATGCTGTAGATATATGTAGCTAAAAGCTAGTTGTGCACTTAAGTTTTGAGTGTACTTATGCTATGATGATTATAGACTAGACTCAACATGCAGTCCTATTTCACTATAACCAATGGCTCTGATACCAATCTGTCACACCCTCAAATTTCCACGGCGAGGTTTATACCGCGAGGCGCATGACATACCAGGATCCCATAGCCATAAGTCATATGAACGAACTCTAAATGCCCAAACCATTTAGTTCGTTTTCAAAAACCAAGTTTAGTTAAGCTGAGGAAACGTAAACCAAATTTAAACCTTTTAAAACCATGCGCAAAACAACGCGCCCAAATTAAAACCATATGAAAGAAAATGTAAAAACATGATATATGATTTAAGTGTATGCCCAAGACCCTAAATGCAGTGAAGTGTGCAGTGCTTTCTAATCGTGGCACCGGAAGCTAACTACCTGCAAAAGCATGTATATCGTGGGTCAACAAACAATGTTGGTGAGTTCACTAAGTAAAGAAAATGAGTAAGTAAATGCGCTGGTTTCCAAAACCACGTAACCAAGTAAAAGCGTAGGTCCTCCAGACCAAAATGTTCAAGTATCATCAGTTTAAGCGTGTCAGGGGTAGCTAACCCACTCAGTGTAACTAAACAGAATTATTGGGACACCTTCAGTAAATCGTAATTTGCCTCGATAACTGGTGTCTATCAACACCAGTTCTCAGATGTGGTCAGAAGTTCATGCCCGTGCCTCAAACACCTCAGACATGAGGTTGCTGCACAACCTAATAGCGCTATGAACTAATACCCCGCTCGCCTCCAGCGATTAGCCCAATAATATGCAAGGACTTTCCAATGATAGAGTGTTTAGTTTACAAAGGACCAATAAGTTTTAAACTGATTAAAAACCCGATCCGCACAAGGAATCGTAAAACCGACCCACACAAGGAGTCAAAACCCGACCCACGCAAGGAGTCAAAGCATCTCATAACCCGAGATGTAAAAGTAGTCCCAAACCGGACTAGAAAACGTTTTGTAAGTTGTCTCAAACCCGAGACGCATGCTTTTGAGAAAAGAATAGTGAAACTCACCTTAGGTTGCACGTGAATGATCCAAATCCCTCAAACAGTAACGAGCCACCGACTCCCTATTACAAGTGTCACTAGGTGAGTATACATGCATACCAACACATCATGCAACTCGATTGTCCAAAACTTCTAAAGTTCCAATCGTGTAGTGACGCCTAGTGACTCTACATGCACAAGTAAGTCCTACGTATCCCGTTGGTGATCATAATGATTATTATCAGTTTTATACCTTATACACATCTCCTATAAGTATTCATATAATTTCATGTCAAATACATATCATATAGGACTCCAAATAGTCACATAAACACATAATACACAATCTGCGTTTTTAGGACAGATTGTGCGCCATGAAAACTAATTTATTTAAAATACTTAATCAATGATATAAACTCCCAAAGTTTTACTGAATATTCTTTGGGATTTATTTAATAACCCATATTTGGTTTTTGTCCTAAAACTAAACACAAAAATTATTAAAATTCGTACAACACAGCTATGTCCAGAAAATTTCCACAACAGGTCAGTTTAGTAGAAAAATTCCCAAAAATTGTGTATTCACCCAAACGAGGTGAATCCACTTGAAAAAGCCAAGTTTTTCCAATATTGACCTCCTGTCCAAATTTCATAACTTAATTGTTTGTAAAACTTGAGTTATACCCATTTAAAGTTGACCCAATTTATAACTCCGAAATTCTGATATGACCTTTAATCAAATAAAATTCCAAAAACATATCAAACGACATCCAAATCAGATGATTTTGCCCATTCTAAAAGGCTAAGACCATGTACAATCCATTCATGCAAAGAATCGATCAGAACAACCAATTTAACATCAAGATACAGCCCCTACAAAACACCCTAATGAATCTGCCAGAAACTGAAACTTGCTCCCCAAGTTATTCACAAACCCTAATCATGCATAAAAATCTCTAATACATGCATAACTCATATTATTCTGATTAAACACCTATATTATCATACAAAAACCTTAATTATGATTACTAGAAACAATTATCATCATCAAATCACAATGAACGTTCAAGAACTCTCATTAACACATGTTATGCGATTATATACATGCATGCTCTATGATTTTTTTTTTTAAACTTTCCAACATTATTAATCATCATAAATCATGTAAAGATTATACCTTTCAAAGCAAGAGTCCTCAAAGCCTAGAGATTGCACCGCAACTAGCTTGAAGGAATGAGTAGGATTGATGTTTGTTGAAAATCAAGAGGATGGGGGTGGGGGTTGGTTCACGGCGCATAGAGGGGAGGGGTTAGGGATTTTTTTTTTTTTGTCTCCTAATTATAAGAGGGCTTGGCTTGTTGCCCAAGCAATTGGGTATTAGGGCCCCTTTTAGTCCATTAACCGGGCCCGTTAGTCATGTTCTAGTCCAATACCGGGCCCGATGATATTAATCACCCTAAATTGCATAAAAACTATTGTTTTTATTATTTCATAACATATCAATCATAAGGTTCACGTAACCTGCATGGTTTACATATAAATTTTCAGTCAAGCGATAATTCACATAAGCATGTACTCCACACAAGCATGTAACACTACGTTCATCACAATCCCATTGTGCTTATTATTATGTTTGCCAGATAAATCACCAACATTCGGGATGCAGGACTCATGTGTGTGACAATACAAGGTTTTTCCTACTTATAACATTTGTTAATAGCATCTAACATATGTTAAGCCTACTTAACTAATCCTAGTTAAGTATTTGATCACTATGAATATGCAAGTTAACTAGAGTTCAATAAAAAATGTTAACCTGAAAATGCAGGGTGTCACAGGTGTTTCATGAAAGGTCCATACCCTGGACAGATCTTAACTGCTGTTGGAGTTGATTCAAATAATGGAATATATCCTCTAGCATATGCACTTGTGGAAGCTGAAACATTTAAGTCATGGTCATGGTTCTTAGAAAATCTAGGTGATGATCTTGATCTTGATGCCAGATCCTATTTCACTTTCATAAGTGATAGGCAAAAGGTAATCTGTGTATTCTTCTTTTCTTTATATGTTATTTATTAGTTCCTAAAATACTTTGTTATTGCTTAGGGTCTAATTCCTGCATTAGCCAAGACATTCCCTAATGCTGAGCATAGGTACTGCTTGAGACACATCCATGAGAATATGAAAACAAATTGGAGAGGAGGTCAATTCAAGAACTTGTTGTGGGGATGTGCTAGTGCTACAACTGAAGCTCTGTTTGATAAGAAGATGGAGGAAGTTAAAAAGGAAGATGCTAAGTTATATCAATGGCTAAAGGATATTCTAGTGGAAAGTTGGAGCAGAGCTCACTTTACTGGTAGGGCCAAATGTGATGTTCTGCTAAACAACTTATGTGAGGTTTTCAATAGACAATTAGTTCCTGGAAGAGAAAAGCCTATCATCACATGCTTGGATTTTGTTAGACAGTACATGACTAAGAGGATAATGGTGGTTCACAATGTCATTGAAAGATGTGAAGGACCTTTGACACCTTATGCAACTAAGATGTTTGATGCCATTAAAGAGGAAGCTGCAAAGTATAATGTTCTTATGGCAAGTCCAACAAAATATGAGGTAAGCCTATAATGTTTGATGCAATAATTTTATTCTATGGCTAATAAATATGTGTTGGTTTTAGGTGAGTATGCCTGGGTCAGACCAACGTGTGGTTGACATAGAAGCCAAGACATGCACATGTAGAAAATGGGAGTTGACTGCAATGCCTTGCAAACATGTTGTTGCAGTTATATGGGACATGTCTCAGCATGGATATGAGGTAGAAATCCCTGAAAGATGGGTGGATGAGGTGTATTGGCTAGATACATGGAGGAAAGTGTATAGGAACACTATTGAGCCAATTAATGGTAAGGACCTATGGAGACCATCACCATGCCCAACTACTATCATATCCCCAAAATTTCATAAACAGATTGGAAGGCCAAAGAAAAAGAGGAGAAAGTCAGCCAATGAAGGTGATGAACCTGCAAGCAAGGAAGGTGGTGATCCAAACAACAAGGGAAAGAAAAAAGTCAATGAAGGGGTTGGATCAACAACTACCGTGGTTAAAAAGTCAAGAAAGGGGGTACAACAACTTGCAAAAAATGTGGAATGAAGGGGCACAACTCCAGAAGCTGTGAAAAAGAGGTCAACAACCAAGCTCACAACAGTGCTCACAGTCAGCACCTCAAGATTGATTCTGATGATGTTGTTTTAAGATTATGAAGTTTTAAACTGATAATGTTTCTTTTGATGGTGAACAATGTTTAATTGTCATGTTTATGTTTCTGTTGTCTAAACAATCATGTTTTCTTGTTGAACAATGTTTATGTTTAATTGTCATGTTTATGTTGTTGAATGAATGTGCAAATGGGTCAGTCATAATGTGCAGTTTCTATGGTCATATGAGATTTCTGAATGTATGCAGGTTAATGTGCAAATGGGTCAGTCAAAAATGTCCAGTTTTTATGGTCATCTGTTAAATGAATGTATGCAGGTTAATGTATGCACTTTCAGACGACTATAAATGATGTACAAATGGGTCAGTCAAATGGGTCATTCAAAATGTGCAGTTTTTATGCAAATGGGTCAGTAAAAATGGGCAGTTTTTATGGGCATTTGTTAACTGAATTTGTTGAACAGAATGCATACAGGTTTAAACACAAATTTGTAGAACATAATGTACAAATGGGTCAGTCAAATGGGTCATTATCATTTCATTCAAAATCAAACTTATTACAAGAACATAATGCATACACCTACATTAATCAACAAATACAAATGATGTACAAGACAAAGAACAACCAACTCAAAACAAGCATAATCCTCAGCTTCCTTGCCTCATACACTCTTGCTTTTGCTAATTCTTGTTGTTTGTTCAAATTTTTTACTAATCCGTTGATAACCTTGGAATTACCTTCACTAACAGGACCCTCTGCCCATGACACAAACCCACATCCACTTACACAACAGTGAAACCTTCGACTAGGGTTGGCTTCAGTCCATGATGTTCGAACCTGTGTTTCAGACCCACATCTGCAAATTGGAGGAACATCAGTCCATCTTGCAACTCGACGATGATAATTAGAGCTCGAATTAGACATTGGCTTTTGTGGGATTAGGGTTTCTCTTGCAAAAAGGGGAAGAAATGAAGTTGGGGAAGATGATCACAAAGGTTAACGTTATAATACAGACGAAATGACAATAATACCCCTCACGTGAGCTGCACGTGGGGGGTCCTAGTAACGGCAGATGGACGGCCGTTAGGTCGAGGATATAAACTGTTAGAAAATGAAAACACAGGTACTCATGGTGTTAAATCTGGGCTGAACCTGTTAGTTTGGGCAAACCACAGGGACGAAAACTGCAATTAACTCTTCTTTTTTAGAAGGTGATATACTTCTATTTCTATATTATCTTATTAAAGAAAAATGATGACCAACTTAAATATTTTCATTTCCGTACAACTTAACAAGCAACATATACAACATGTTTAAACATGAAATTTAAGGGTATTATGAGATAGTTGTAACAATTAAGACACTTAAAAGGTTAGTAGAGTAATTTTATCTTTTGTTTTTAGTTAAAAGCTAAAATCTCATCTTCATAATACCCTCCCTCCTTTCACCTCCCTTGTGTAATTAAACCACCATCAAACCTAATCTACTAATAACACTCTTTTGATTGAATTCTCAGTTACAAAGGCTTTTAAATTATCTTATGTTCAAAGTTAAAGATAATGAATTACTGAAATGTTTGTTTTATTTTTTTGGAAAGGTGATTTTCTATGTTGTGGCAGAGTTCATCACAACCCCCAGAAGGGGATCTCTAAGCCACTCTACAATGGTCAGACTATGTTGCCTTAACCGGGTCCACGCTGACGCGAGAGTATCCGGCCCACAAGCGAGTCGAGGCTACGCATAAGGGGCACTAAGGCTTCCACCCGGAAAATTTCCTGCCACCTGCCACTTGACAGATGTTGCACCCTTCACAAGAGGGAAGTCTCTCTAGAGTAAATGCACGGTAATAGAAAACCGGGGGGCCATCAGAATCAAACATGGCCCCTCCAAAGAGGGTAGGCTCAACCATTTGTTTTATTGATGATTACCTTTTTTTTGGGGTTAATGGTTAATGTAACTATAAACAAGGGATAAGAAAGACATGGTGATAAGAAAGCGGTCGAGTTGATCTTCATCTTCGTTTCTTTTTTCCGCTCCCTATAGTTTGCTTCCCGACGCTGAACCTCTTGTTTTCGATAAAAATCACGGTATTTTTAAAATCAATTTCTGTCTAATTTGCATATTTGTTTTACCTTTGTTTAATAGTTTAATGTGAGGTGTTTATTCATTGATTATCTCTTTATTATTTTTTTATAAATTCATTTTGATTTAAATTTCTAATCAAAGAAGGAAAACTGCAATTTGATCCTTACTAGGAGAAAGTAATTTTTAAAAAGTTGTTAAACCCACCATAGTCGAGCGCTATTGGGGCAAAAAAGTGAAAAATAGCGCCCCCCACACTACTACGGGGGGGGGGGGGGGGGGGGGGGGCTATACGTTAAAAACCAGCGGCCGCGTTATATTAATAACGCCTGACAACATTTGATCCATCCAATTTCTTTTTGACACGTGGCGGCCTCTTAAAAAAACGGTCAAAAATTTGACCGTTGTCTACACATTTCGAACGGTAAATTTTTTTTTAAACTTTGTATATAAACACACAAACACACACCATATTAAAAACATACCACCACACAAACTAAAAACATACCCCTTCAAACACACTACAAACCAGCTATGGGTGGAGGATTTCCAAATGATCTTACCGAGCCGTCGAATCTCCTGCGATACGCTTGCCGGAGACGTCGTGCACCGGTGTTTTCTTCTCCTCATGTTGATTTCACTGCAGAGGCGATTGTGTGGGCCGTAGATTACGTTATGGCTGAGAGAGGATTGGGGCGTCTACAGTTTGTAGAGACCCAACCGAACCCCACCCCAACCCCTCCTGACCGGGAGCTAACCGAGGAGGACCTGGAAGCTTTAAGGGATGCGATAGAAGAGGAGCGGAACAATTTTTCCCCTCCTCGCGAGTACTGCTGCATCCCCTTGGATGCGAGGTCCGACGGTCGCGATAGCGATCGTTCCGTGTCCCCGCCGTACTACACACTCATAGACTGGGACAATTACTCTCCATAGGGGAGAAAATTAGGAATAATTATTTAATGTTTAAATAAGTAATTTAGGATTATCTAGTGTTTAAATTAATATTAGTTGTAACTTTTTTTTAATATTAGTTGTAACTTTTTTTAATATTAGTTGTAATTTTTTTTTAATATTATTTGTAATTTTCTTTTTTAATATTAGTTG
Source organism: Ambrosia x helenae (assembly GCA_030844895.1). Taxonomy (NCBI): domain Eukaryota; kingdom Viridiplantae; phylum Streptophyta; class Magnoliopsida; order Asterales; family Asteraceae; genus Ambrosia; species Ambrosia x helenae. The sequence continues at coordinate 11,141,435 of CM061223.1, forward strand.
TGTGTTTTTTAAATATTATTAGTAATTTTTTTTATATTTATTTGTCTTTTATTTTAATTATTTTGAGTTAAAAGATTAAAAAAAATAATAAAAAAAATTAACCAATCAGAAACATGGGCTTTATAAATAAAACCCCTACCACTACATTAGAGGTGTACAAAAAAACCGGTTTTTTAAAAAAAAAAAAACCTATATTACAACCGAAACCGGTTTAAAAAAAAAACGGTTTTTTACAACCGGTTTAAGAAAAAAACCGCTTTAAAAAAACTGGTTTTTTTTCAGTTTTTCTTCACCAAGGAAGAAACCGGTTTTTAAAAAAAAAACTGGTTTTTTAAATAAAATAACCGGTTTTTTAAGTTAAACCGGTTTAATAACCGATCCTAACCGGTTTCACCGGTTTGAGCTATCTGGGTTAAAAACCGGTTTTAAAAACCGGTTCGGTTATTAAAAAAAACCGGTTTTTTTTAAACCGGTTAACTGGTTTGTACACCTCTACACTACACCCCTTTTTCACTTTCTCTCTCCATGCTGACTCAGCTGCCACGTGGACCAATCAAGAAGAGGGGCTTTATAAATAAAGCCCCCTCACTACACATGGTCTTAGGATAAAAGTCTAATAATATCCAGAACATTGTTATGATATGATATTATTGAATAGCCCCGCTTACGGCTGTGCGCATACAATGTATATATGTGTGGCCCTCGGAGGGCAAAAGTAAAGTTGCACTAATTTTAACGTTATTTTACTAATTTCGTGAAAATAACGTTAAAAACGACGGATGGTTAATCATGCATCATGTGGTGGCGTTGATAGCCAAAAGACAAGGGGTTACATGCACCAATCGTGTTTGTCCCGATTGCTAAGTGTTATGTGCCTTATGTCTAAGAGCATTCACATCCCATCCACCATTTTTTACCTTATAATTTAACTAAAAATCATACTTTTTAAAATTTATCTCTCACTTTAAAAAACTTCCCACATCCCATCCACCAATTTTATCTTTATCTTACTCACAAACATATATTTTATTATATTTCTCGTTTTTATACACTCACACAAATTTGGTGGAGGATGAATAGTAGCTTTTCATATATGAAAAGCTAAGATGACAATTTTTTATAATATAAAGATAGGGTATAAAATGGTGGATGGGTTGTAGTATGTTTTTAGTAGGTTTTTTTAAATTTTAAAAATGGGGGAAGGTTTGGTGGATGGGTTGTGAATGCTCTAAGGCTTGATACAAAACCACTATCGAGCCAAGGGTCTCACTGGAAGCAGTCTCTCTATTCCCACGGTGTAGAGGTAAGGTTGTCTACATCTTACCCTCCTCAGACCCTACCTTAGCTTTGCTATTGTTGGGATTAACTGAGTATGATGATGATGATGATGTTGATGTTAGATTATTGAACATAATGTGCTAAGAGATTCAAGTATATGAACTGTGATGTTTTGTTTCTTTTAGGCGGCTTTGCCTTTGAAGTTCTTTTTTACCTTGTTGCTTAAATTTAAGAAAGACTTCATACTTCGTATGTTGATCTTCAAGAGTATAAATCATTCAACATTAATACTCATACTTTTAAGAAATATTTCTGGCATTAATGATGGTCTTAGGGATGATAATTTTATTTGGAGAATTGGAGTATGATATTACTATTATACAGATAAATAATTGTAGTCTATATAGATAAGTTAACATGCTGCTGTTGAATTAAATAACCATTTTTAACTTGTTTGATGTTGATTAAAATAACCAAGAAAAGACTAAATTTGAGATGTTTGCTGTTGAATTAAATAACCATTTTTAAACATAAGCACAACTGAATTTTTTTTTTATAGATAAGCTAATATTTGGGGGCCATTTTTTCTACTTACACAAGTCCTACAAGAGCCATTGAATTCTCAAGGGACGGCCCTGACTATAAACAATGTGTATATAAGTAGGCTACTATAGGCATGGATGCTGCAGTGCACTCTTTTTGCTTTTGTGATATATTAGAAATCTGTGTCCCTATTGGGTTTGCAAAATCATGGAAGACTACAATAACAAGAAACCGTAGGGATCACGTTAGGTTAAGTTTGATGGATCCATCAAGAACCAGGATTAACCTTAGAAAACCATTAAGAAACTCAAAGATCCTTAAGGCATTATTGATCCACCGGTTTTTAGGATTAACGAATCTTTAAATAAGGTAACAAGACCCCAAACCGGATCTTTAATTCATTGTTACTAGACTACTCTCTCCTGCTTAGTAATATTTGTGTGATATACCCGTTATAAAATTTTCATACACTATATTTATGAGTTTTAAATTTTAATAAACTACGTACCCTAGTACTACGTTGTTGCTTCCTACTTAGTTCACGTCACTGCAACGAATCACCCATAAGCACTATACATACATCACAACCCCCAACAACATCTATGAGACAACAAAACATACGCACCCACCGCAACACGCGGCCATCACTACTAGTTAAATTATAAAGGAGGAGAGATGTACAAGATAGTAATTTTCATATCTATACAACTTAACAAGCAACGTGTCCAATAGATTTAAGCTTACTTCATAAGGGTATAATAGGAATAATGGTGAAAACTAAGATGCTTAGAAGGTTAATTTGGTAACTTTATATAGAGCTTTTAGTTAAAACCTAGAATGTGATTCCTTCATTACCCTTTAACCAATTAACCATACTAATCGTCATCTCTCAGACTACTCTGTTGAAGGTTGGTGCAAGTGAAGCATCTAATAGTTATTGAAAACCACAACGTTTACCCGCAGTTGAACTCGTCCTCACTTGGTTATTAAGACGCGCCATTTACTCATTTGCAAACCTTATCTCCAATGGAACCTTCATTCTGCCTCATGTACATCTCCATATGTCGAGGCTCTTCTTGCAGCCAAGAACAAATGGTACTGTCCAGGTTCGATTTAATTCATCATCATCAATATTTGACATATGAAAGGTTCGATTTCAATTCTATGCTTGATTTTGAAGTTGAAATCACCTTATGTTTTTTAACATGGTCAGACGTCCGGTCAAATCTATGGCCACTAATTTATCATAGCGACTCCTTATATGTTGAAAGTAATTAAGTAAATAATAAAAGCATCATCATCATCTTAGGGTGTTTGGGATTGCTTATTTAACTCCAAAAGTACAGTTAAAAAAACTCCAAAAGTGCTTTTGGTCAGAAGTGCTTATTGACTTGTGACTTTTTGAAAAGGAGTTTCTAAAAAAGTGTTTAGATTAGCTTTTGTGGTGGGAAAAATCAATAAGTTGTTTTTTAAAAAGTGTTTGTTCTAGCTTATTAGTGTAAAAAAGCCAAAAACCATGATTTCTGACTTCTTCAAAATAGCTTTTCCACCCTTATTGAAAAGCCAAAACCAAAACTGCTTTTGTTTACACAAACAACTTATTGACTTATTTGCTTTTGGAAGAAACTAATAAGTCAATAAGTCGGAAGTTACTAATTCTTAATTTTTAACCAAGTTAGCTAATGTGTATAACTCGAAAACATCACTCCAACCACCACTAACAGACATAATTAACTATTCTACATCACAAAACATGAGAGAACTTACATTCCAAAGGAGCACCACCTGAAGCAGAAGCTCTAAAAATTCCTTTATTAGTATACAAATCAACTTCAATAGTAGGAATTCCTCTACTATCAAGAATTTTCCTAGCCCCAACTTAGTAATCGCCGAAGGAGCATCTTCACTTAGGCTATGTATCTGAATTTAAACAATTCCATTTAGTTTTAAACATGTTTTATGATGTGTTAAACAAGAATTCAGATTTGATTCCTCTACCTAACCAAACTCAATTGTTAATTCCCCAATAATATAAATGGTTGATAATATCAATAACTAACAATAACAAAACATCTAATATAAATTAACTAAGAAACTTACAAATATCTTGTCTGTTACTTTTTTTTATTGTGAAAAAAGTATATGCTATATGTGTTGTAACAAAGAAACAAACCCCTAAACACAGAAGATTTCATGAAAACAGTAGCTAAATCAAAACAATTACCGCACGGTTAATGTGTTCTTATTGCACTCCAAAAATTTGGTTCATAGGACCTCCATATTCAACCACCGGCTGTGGACACACGAACATCACCTGTGATTCGGCTTGTCTTTTTCTCAACTCCGTCCATATAGATACCATGATGCTATTGCAAAGGGGATAAAGTAGGATTCAAATGGTAAATGGACCGGAAAAATAAATTCTGGTTAAAACCGATGAAAATGTGATCAGTCGCACCCAATTGTGGTTGAAAGGGTGTGTTGATGGAAATGGGGTAAATAGTTGTTTCTGCGATGAGGTAGGCAACTGAAAGGAGGTGGACCGACATAGATGTGTGTATATACATAGTTAATGATTGTCTTAAAAATTAAAAAATAGTCGTCTTAAAAAATGCATCAATGATATATATCAAAAAAAAACAAAATTAATAAAAAAGATATTATAAATGAAATTTGACTTGTATTAAATTTTCGTATTAAATTTGTCTTACCAACCTAATGAAATTACATTTTTGCCCATATAAATAAATATGAAATGACAATGTTGTCCGTCCAGAATACATTATATAGTATATAAATATAAACTAGTGGGGAACCCGCGCTTCGCAGCGGGCTAAGACATAACAACGTGATAAAAAATATAGTCATTTGAATTTAAAGGAACACATAAATGTTATTTCCTTTTAAATTATAATTGGTCACATGCTATAATGTATTGCTAAGAATCGTAGTAATATAAAGATATGTTGGCATGAGATAAAATTTCATGAAATGTTATGGTTTACGTGTTTTCTGTATTCAAATCCTTGTGATTTTCATGTTCCAAATAATTTAGTTCAAATCATGATTATAGAAAAAAGATCAAATGCGATCCTTCATAACTTAGTAAAACTCAAATATATTTACGTTTAACAAAAGCTAATTTGGAAATCTATATAGCATATCAATAAACTTATATAATTCCATAATCCAAGTTTAGAAAACGAATTTAAGTTTGAGGTTGGTTGGTTTCTTAGTGCTAGTTTAAATTCTCAAGTCAGTTGTAACTGTATTGGTTAAATGCACACCACCTCTTTAATAATTTGCTTCATGTTGACAGTCAATCTACCATATCATCCGTATTTCTATTAGTTATTTCACATTCATATTATTGTTGATTGCTTTTAACTGTTCAATAAGCCATTAAGCACAACTAAATGGAATCTGTCTATGAAGTTTTGTATTTACTAACTAACCACACACTTATGATCATTCTAGTTGCATAGGTTGATATACGATATGTGATTGCAATAACGCCTGCATTATGATAGAATATTATCCCAAGTTGTTGTGAAACTGACTGCAAATTGCATCTAACTTTATAAATCACACCTGGGGCGGATGTAGAGGTAGGTAGGTTAAGGGTAGCTCGCGCTATCTGTAACTTAATGGTCGCGGTGTTAAATTAGTGCTATTTTTTTCTTCTCCATTTTTAGTATATGGATACCCTTAACAACGATTAGGATACTCCTATGTCTAAAATAAAATTTTCGCTAACTCTAAACGTTTTTATTGATCCGCCATGATTAAACCTTTTATTTACATTTGATAAAAAGACATAATTTTCCACTGTAACTTAATTTCGGACTTCGGATCACATAAAACTTTCCTAAATTAATCATAAGTTTGTAGATTGTGAAAGTAATTAATTTAATCATATTAACTTTCTTGAATACAAACATATAGTTTAGCCATATTTAATCTTCTAGATCATTTATTTACAAAACATTCATTTAAACTAAAAGAATCAAAATAAATATTTTAATCATATTTAATATTCTGGATGAGTTTATTTAACAAAAATTTATTCAAACAAATGAGATACATGTCTTTGTCATATCGAGTGGGGCGAGAAGAAAAGAAAAACAATGAGCTCAAGCCATATAATATTTAAAATCGATTTAACACCATACTTTCAAATTTGGTTTCTCCTAGTTATCCAACATGTAATCGGAAACCTAATCCTACCAAGTGCAGTAATCAATTACCTTTACAATTAAGCCAACAGTTACTCGAAGATGAAAAGTACCTTCTTAAGACAAACACCGGTCGCATATAGAAGCTACAACATATAAAACCAAGATGACGATGTTATTCAATGATTTTATGAATGGTCGGGATGGCAGTCGGTGATGACGAAAACAACTTACACTGCGACACCAAAAATCAGAGACAAAAGATCTAGTGTTGGTGACGGCTCGTTGGTGAGGCCGGTGAGTTTGAAGTTTTCAGTGTGTTGGTGGTGGTTTATTGGTAACACCAGCGAAGTGTGGCGGAGCTCGGAAAGAAGACAATGGTTGTATGTCGATGACGTGTTGCGAGGCCGATATAATAACACTAAACCCGACTTTTCATTTACCAACAACCATTAATCATAAATCGAATTTTTAATGAGAAATCAAATTGACATACCAAGATATTTTATTGATGAAAAATTAGTTGTTTTTAATTATTAGGCCCTTAGTTATGATAATATTAATTTTAATTATGAGAATATGTTATTAGGGGATGGTTCAATAAAGAACTCATTTTATTGAGAGAACTCGAGAACTCCTAATTAAATACAAAAAAATATAATAAAAAAATCATAACTCAAAATTTAAGTAAAAACATAGAAAACTAGTTCGGAGCTTCTCTTTCCCACGTCATACCCGTTCGGAAAAAAATAAAAAAAACACACCTAAAAAACGCTACTGCACATGTGTAGTAGTATAACCCAAAAGCCTAAACCACCTACCCCCAACTTACCCCCACCCAAAAACCTAATTCCACCCCACCCACCCCCACCCTCACTAAAAAACCTAAATCGCTTACCCAAAAACCTAAACCACCCATCCACCCCCACCCAAAAACCTAAACCCACTCCACCCACTGCCTACCAAAAACCTAAGCCCCACCCGTCACAACCAAAAACCTAACCCCTACCCAAAAACCTAAACCCACCCTACCCACCCCCACCCCACCCCCAAAAACCTAAACCTTACAAACTAAACTAAAAAAAACTAACCCTAAAAGCTAAACTAAACCAAAAAACTAAACCCTAAAGCTAACCGGACATTTACTACACAGGTGCATTAGAAGTCGCCTATTTTTTATTTATTTTTATATTTATTTTTATTTTTTTATTTTTTTCTGAACCGGGATGACGTGGGAAAGAGAATCTCCGAACCAGATTTTTGGTTTTTGACTTAAATTTTGAGTTATAATTTTTTTTATTTTTTTTCTTAATTTAAGTAGGAGTTCTCGAGTTCTCTCCCTAACCATGAGTTCTCAATTGAACCTTCCCCTATGTTATTATGGAATATGTGATATTATTTTTGTATTTATATGAGTTTAATATTTATTGTTGAGAAAGTTTAATAAATAATGTATTTAATTAGAAGTTTCTTAAATAATGTATCTATAATAACTTATAATAAAAGAATTGAGTTTGTATGAGGCGGCATTCAATGAAGGCCTCAACCCCCACCATGTGGCATCATGTGAAGCTTTCTTTTAAATTTATTTATTTTGTATTTTTAAATAAAACATATATCTATATTATCTTAAAATTTCAAATATATTAATTAATATCTTTTCCTTATTTTCCTCTCACATTTTTTAAATGTTAGTGAACTATTAATTATTTTAAAATTTCAAATATGTTAATTAATATTTTTATCTTTATTTTTTTCTTATTTTCCGCTCACAATTTTTAAATGTTAGTAACTTTTATGTATGACATTTTTTTGAAAAAAAAAAATACACCAAATTAACGATCGCTTTATTATCTTTCCAACGAGCATCATATATAGTGCTATACAAAAACGAAAAAAATGTTTTTTTAGTGAGTTTTTGTTCATGTAGAAAAAAACACAATGTATTTAGGTAATTTCTTAATCATATATAGGCAAGTCACTAATCATGTTATGATAGTATATATGTTTTTGAACCTACTATTACATATATGAACTGCCCATGTTCATGTGCTATAACGATATGCTTAGCATTAAAAGAGGTTGAGATTTTTTAATCTGATGGGAACGCAGCATGAGAACCCCTTTTGATAGTATAAACATTAGATTAACTTTCTTTAACATTAAAAGAGGTTGAGACTATTTATTTCTTTTATCCTTTTTTTATTAAGTAATATTAGATTTTTCAACCTCGGGACACTCCCGGGGTAAATCAGCTAGTTTAATATAAGTTTATTTGCCCATATAATAGTGTCCTCCTTAAATGAAGTTAAATTACTTATTTGCCCATATATAATACTATAGGTAATATTGATATTGATATAGATATATTTGTAACTTTTATATTGTAAACACTATTTTACGTTTTAAAGATTAACTTTATGTTTTACTAGATTATACCCCGGGAGCGTCCCGGGTTGAGAAATTTAATATGATACATCAATTTTACATATGAAATAGACTGATGTATGACTCTAATATTAATATATAACCTAAAACAATGTACAACTCCAATGCTAACACCTAACCTAAAAGAATGTAGAACTTTAATGTAACTCTAATATTAACACACATCCTAAAGACTAAACAAATGTACAATACCTAAAAGAATGTAGAACTTTAATGTAACTCTAATATTAACACACATCCTAAAGACTAAACAAATGTACAAATCTAACATACTAATATTGATACCTAACTTAAAACAACGTAAAACTCTATTAACCTATTCGGCTCTGGTTGAAAAAAAAAATCATATTTACTGATTTGAACATAATTAGTGAATTGCCTATACATGATTAATGATTTACCTGAACACTTTGTGTTTTTTTTCCTGTATGAACAAAACCCCACAAAAAATGTATCCGTTTTTTATATAGCATTATGGTACTCGTTGGAAAGATAATAAAACGCTCGTTAATTTGGTGTAATTTTTTTCTTTAAAAAATCTCGTATATTAAAGATATTAACGTTTAAAAATTATGAGAGGAAACATTAGGGTGAAAAATCCAATTTTGTTTTTAAATTCTTTTTTCCTAATATATTTCAATGCCACATGGGATGACACATGACACACTCAAGAAAGAGAATGCCTCCTTGAGTGACATGTCATTAAAATGGCTTTGGTTTATTATATGTATAGATAGATATAGATTAATGCCCCCACCACAACATCATGGGTTTACCTGTAGCAATGCTTTCGCGGCAACATGTGAGTGCCTTTACATAAATCTAAATGTCCAGGTGCTTACGGCCAAAGAGCAATGCAGTCATGCTCCAAATTAGGGGTGCACAAAATACCCAAATCTGGATCCGAACCCGAAGAAAATATCTGAACCCGGGTTTTTTATAACCCGGGTATTTAATACCCGAACCCAAAACCGGGTTTCTTTCAACCCGGGTTTAAACCCGAAACTGATTATTATAATACCCGTGTCCGGTTCTTTAGAATACCCGAACACAGTTTTATGTAATACACGGTTATTATAATATGTTTGTTTACTTCTTCTGGAAATAACCTGAACCAAAAGTCAACATAATAATTGTTTGTTTGTTTTCTTCTTCTCACCTTTATACCTTCATGGGTATACTATTAGGTAATATCAGCATGGGTAGTTAAAACCACAAATTCTGATCACTGATCATATGTTTTCTAGGAATCTAATATTAAAGCATGTATTTTTATGTTATTTACTAATATTTACAAAGTTTAAATGGCAAAATAGCGTTGGAACAAAAATAAAATAAACACAAAATACTACAAAAAAAAAGAAAAAAAAACACATGGATAGGGTCTTTTATACCCGAAACCGAGTACCCAAAAACCGGGTATTGAAAACCTGAACTCTGGTATATAGGGTATGGTTTTTCATGAAAATACCCTAACCGAACCCGACCCGGTTATTCGTAATACCCAATTATACCATACCCGGTCATACCCGAACCCAGGTACGTACCCGAACCCGGGTATTCAAAAAACCCGGTTTTATGCACTTATCAATAACAAAGTGAACAAACTGTTGCCCGGTTAGTCATAACAAATTGGATCGGGCCTTATCTAGTTCGCTAGTATATTTTATTTCATGTTATTGGGTCATGGTTTAAAGTTTAAATACTTTATATTTGGGTTGTATAACTAAACTTATGGGCCAGAGGCTTTGTGGGTTGTGGGTGCTTTGGGCCGATAAAGTCGAATAGAACAATAGTAGGGCTGACATAACAGGTTACACAAACCTGTTAAGACACGAACACGAAATCTGTAAACATGAACACGACACGAAATCTAATCGTGTCATTTTTTCAAACACGAACCTGTGTATAACAGGTTAACACGATAAGACACGATAAAGAGCACCTAGTAAAACAGGTTAACACGACAAGACACGATAAGACACGACAAGACACGATAAGAAGCACGATAAGACACAATAAGACCTGTTAAGACACTGACACGTTAAAACACGAACACGAAACATGTACACACGAACACGACACGAAAATAAACAGGTCTTAATGTGTCGACCTGTTATAGACACGAAACCTGTTAAGGCCAAACACGAAACCTGTTAAAATCGTGTAGGTTCGTGTCAGGTTATCATGTTCGTGTCTAAATTGCCAGCCCTAGACAATAGGCCACGCCGTTAGGATTTAGGAAGTTACCTACAATTGTGTAGATTGTAAGACGTTACATTCTATCAAGTTCTAAGTCTGTGTTCTTGTGTATCCAAACATCATCTTATTCTTTGGATAGTTGTTTGTTTGTTTGAATTAAGCATGGAACACGATAATGAATATATAGAATTCGACTCTTGTAGACAGTGACGGATCCAGAAATTTTTTTCAATGGGTTCAAGGTTTTTAGATGCTTAAATTTCATGGGACTGGATAAAAAAATCGGGTCGATTCGATCGTCCGGATCGGATAAAGTTTATCACATCATAAAGATACGTTACAATAATTAAACAAAGCATCGTCTTTATATATTAAATAACACAAAATATAAATATTATGGTATTTTAGTGACTTTTATGTGATCCATTTCATTATATTAGAAAAGCAACAAGAATACCTGTAGAATGTAGTTGTTCCTAAATGTTGCATTACATATTTGTTTCCTTACAAAAGCCTTGATCAAAAAACAGCCTTTTATCAACAACTTATGGTGTAAATTGTGAACCACTGTATAACAGTACAACCACGTATGAAGTAAAAACCACCCTGTTAATAGATTGACCCTTAGAACATGTACTCAAAACATTTAGTGTCCCCTTCACTGTTGGATCAATAAGATCTTCCTAAAAACAACAAAAAGCATCAATATGTAGTCATAAAAACTGAAAAACAAGAAACTATGTAAATAAATGATGAAGGAACCTGTGGGTTATCAGTTTGAATGAAGAAGGGAGATGCAGTATGAAGCCTTTATTTTGCTCCATCAAGTGTAAACAAATGCTTGGATTTCTTTGGGGACTTTGAATTATTAATTCCATTTGAGTACAGAAACAAGGATCATATACAATAGATATACAGAGAGAAAGAGAAAGGGTTCGGAAAAAAAGTTAAAACATAACATTCAATGTGGAGATGGACCTGAATGATGGGGGCGTAGAAAAGTTAAAAACATAACATTTAAAACCCTAACCTTCACTTGCAATTCAGATTAAAAAATATTAAAAAATAAAATGTAACTAACAGGGTTTGAACCTGTGAACTCATGCTTAATGTTGGGAAGGTGTAACCACGAAGCCACTCAAGGGATTTTCTAAATCTGTTCATCATAATTTTACTTATGGGTTCATAGAATAATTTTTATATACATTTCTACTAAGAATTAGAAACCGAGTGGGTTCATCTGAACCCGCCGCGATATACTTAAATCCGCCCCTAGTTGTAGCGACAATGATAATTCAACAATGAGTGTACATAATTCGACTTTTGTGTATCGCAACTACTTAGGCAGGTCGGGGCACCCCTTGGCTTGGTGTCGAGGCTTGTTAAGCCTCGCGGCTACATGGTTCCCACCTATAGGGCTTCCAAATTTGTGCTTGAGGAAGTCGATGGAGCTTGGGGTGTTAGTTTGGTTTTAATGTTTTAATTAATTAATATTAAAAGAAAAGTTTTAGGCTACTTTAGGCTATGGCATTTCTAGTGTTTAGACTACTTTAGGCTATTTAACGGTAAAAATGACGTGACAATGTGTGATTGGTTAAGATGAGGCTACATGGGGCTTGTGCCCCTTCCCCCTTTATGTCACATTTTTTTTTTTTTGCATTTTTCCGTTTATTTTTATCAACGTTTAGACCTTAACTATTTTAACGGGTTTTTTTTTCCAATAAACCAAACACGTGTCAAGGGCTGCAAACGAACTGAACTTTCAACGAACGGTTTATGAACCATTTGATGGAAATTTCGTTTGTGTTCGTTCGTTTAATAAATGAAAGAACATGTACAAATAATTTTGTTCGTTTAGTTAAACGAACGAATATGAACAGAGGTCACGTTCGTTCGTTTATGTTCGTGAACGTGTTCGTTTGTGTTCGATAGTTTAATGGGATTTTTAATTTTTATAATTTTTTTCTTTTCTTTTATTTTTATTTATTTTATACCCATATAAATAAATAAATAATATATGTGAGGTAAATATATGACTATATGAGATCAATAAACTTACTTTTAGTATCCACGCTCATTATATGTTTCCACCTTCCAGCGTCGACACCTTCCGCCATGCACCTCTGATACCCTCACCCATTCACCTCCAATACGAACTTAGTTTTTTGAGATGCTACTTTATTATGTCTACCATTGTTATGTTAATACTAAGTATGTTTGGATAACTAAGTTATCTTTTGGGTGGATCTAACTAATGCCTTAGTGTATGTGAATTCGATCTTATTCGAAAGTTAATATATGTCCGTTTGTGTGTGTTTCCATTCATGAACACTTCTTTGTGTTCACTTGTGTTCATAAACACTTGTTTGTTTTCATTAATGTTCGTTTGGGGAAGATGACTCAGGTTACTGTTTATATAAAATCATTTCGAAATCAAATTAAACACCAATTCTGATGCAGGCCAGATGGTTGTATGTGTATGCCAAGGATCTAAACCGGGTTTGATCCCAGGTTTGACTCTGGGCAACCCTTTTAATATTTTTATTTTCTTATATATTATACTGAACTATATGATAAAAAATGATAGAAATGACCATACTGCCTTCGAGTTAACGATGTTTTTTAACTGAGTTTGTAAATTGGATGGATTTAGCACTAGATTTGTAAGTTGTAACTATAATGGTCCATGTGTTAAAAATTCTTATTTTGAATGGATCTAGCGATATTGACTAAATAAGGACGAATTTGACCATTTACTCTAATTTATATTATTCTTTGACAAAGGGAACACTTTGTGGTCCAACACAACTACCGACATCAAGTGAACCACATGAGAACACTTGAGTGGTAATTATCATAATCATCAAGGCCAGAGTAGCACATAGTTTCACTTGATTTATTCATTCAATTGGAATATATAATCTAATTCATGGGGCACCTTGCTTCTTTAAATAAAACAATTTATGATTGGTAGTTCGAACATTGCACTTTAACATCTAACTGAATTACAAATAATATATGTCAATAACTTGATCACAAAAGTTTAAAATTATTTAAAGCACAATTTCTTGGCCCTTTCTTAAAAAGGGTAAGTTTATTGTATAATTATTGGTATGTATCCTTCAGTGCCATAATGTCAAAGGTGGTGGAGGAAACAAAAACTTTGACCTATTTGTGGGTTAAAAATAGTTCGAAGACGTGTGCCCTCACGTGGAGGAGTGGAAGAGGTTTGACTTGGATGACCTATTTTATGTTATCGGCTCTTGTATGTTTTTTTTTTTTTTTTTTTTTTTTTGGTAAATGCTCGGGTTGTAATGCTTTTTACTAGCTCCTTGCTGGTTTTGGTAATGATAGATTAATAGGAGGGTTTTTTTTGCCAGCTCTTTGCGGCTTTGGTTTGGTAATATATTATACGAGGTTTTGTTAAAAAAATATCAAATAAAACAGGGATGTAATATTGAAGAAATAACAAGTATCAATGAGTGTTACTTATCTCAATAGAGGTGTGTGGGTGATAGACTCGTAGTCGCTGCAGAATATAATCCTTTCCTTCACACCTTGGCTGGATCCGAACCTGGAAGATAGAACCTATGGGCCGTGTGAAAGGAGGCGACTACCTGAAACAATGACTCGTAATAGCAGATACAAAAATGGTGTTTGGCCCGGTAGGTTGTAAGTGTGTAATTGATCGAATGATCTGAAGTCGAATTCCTTCACAAAGGAGGTGTGAGCTCCTTTATATAGGAAGTACATGGCCGGATACCATTAACCCATAACCACGACGATGGGCTTGTGCCCGGGTTATGGGCTTGCCTCCTTTCGGCCCAATCAGTTAAAATTGGACTAGGAAATCATAATCAGAGTAAATGTATGCGTCAGTCTGTGTCAGTTTGCTCATCTAGAAGGTCATCTGAGGTGAAGCCTGACACAAATGTGAACAATGCAGCAAGTAGGGATAAGGGGGGGGGGGGTACACCCTCACCACTAGCGTTCATATTTGGTGGGTCAGCGCTGACACGCGTTGGCTTGTGATTGGTTCACGGTAAACCATCGTTGTGTTGTAAGATGGATCTCGCTCGAATGGATTGCACTCCATGTTTAGCTCCGCAGGTACCTTGGACTCCTCAGAGGTTTGGATTCCGCAAAGGTTTGTTGTCTTCAAACACTTAACTTTGTGAATGGCATTGGTGATTTTATCCGCAGAAGTCTTGTGAGTTAGCAATGTGAGGTAGGATCCGTGTCTCCGTAGTAGGAATTAGGACCCTGTCCCTTCAAATATTTTGAGCCACAAAAAGACTACGTGCCCAATTTGTCTTATAAAAACACATTTCCCAAGACATATAAAACATAATATTCACAGTGTTTTTTTTAACGGCATAATATTCACAATATACAACTCTTAATGAATAATGCACATTGTATAAACAACAAACATCATCATCTCAGACAAAAGCCTCTTTCACTTTACCAACGGCTCATAATAAACGTATCAAATCCAACGGCACAAAGAACAAAAAGAAAGATACCCTTCAATCCAAGGCTAAATATACCAAATCCAAAAGTATACACTACATGAAAAGAATAGAATACAATTCTTTAATACAACTCTTTAATAAATATTAACTCTGGATTTATAAACTTTTGCTCTGGAAAAACAAAAGGAATAAAAGTCAACGAGAGTAAAACATGTAAGTAAACGCGTATCAATATAAATCTACTCATGATGACGTCAGCAACTAATAAACAAAAAAAATGTTTATAAAATAAATATTTAAAAGTCAACACCCGCCGGCAGCGGCGGTTGTTGTGGCGGCCACGTTATTTGACAACCACGGAAAAGACGGAGACGTGTCTGACGTCACGTGGTGGTCGGAAAACACGTCTAAAATGTCTCCTTCGATGACAACGTCGGAGACATCGAAGTTGGTTGTATCCTCGTCGGTGTCAAATTCTTCTAACGTCTCCTTTGTCGGAGAAACAGATGTTGGGTTGTTGACGGTGGTGTTGTCGTCGGAGGTGGTGGTGGTTTTGTTCCGGGAGCTGCCGGATAAAGAGTTCCGGTGAGTGGGCATAGGGTGGTTGTGTTCGCCGGTGTAGGTGAAGATTAACATACCCGGATCCGATTTGTTTCGCTCCACTTGTTTTCGGGCTAAACATCCCTTTGAAGTGCTACATTTATAATATCCCTGGTTTTTATTTAACAAAAAACAAATTTTAGTCAAGTTTAGGAAAATAAAGGTCCGGTATATACTAGACGTACATCCGATTAGATCTTTTGACATCCAATATAGAGCTTGTATACATGCATATGAGTCGTATATGTGCGTTGTTGATATACGAGTTGCATAGACGTTCATGTAATAAATGATACATGACTTGTATATTTGTATACGAGTTGTATAGTTTATGTAAAAAACTATTTACGAGACTCGTATATTTCAAATATAGGTTTAACAGGTTTCTGATCACGCGAACAAAACAAGTTCTAAACATGAACACGACTCGTTTAACTACTTTATATCCCATGTTTATAACGCAGTTATATGTTTTATATACTAAAAAAGAGAAATGAGGGATTTTTGCCTTTTAATTCTATTTATTAAAAAAAAAAAAGTAAAAAATGACATAGTGTATTTTTCAGTTAACGGGTTTAATCGTGTCCCATTGCCAGCCCTATATTTGTAAGAGTGTCAAAATATGGACTATGGTCTATGGGTGTGTCATTAATCTGAGAAAGAAAATGCTAAAGTGGGGTTTTATTTTAAGCAACCCACTACATTGAACAAATGGAAACTAAAACCATGAAATTATTTTGACATTATATTTAAGTAATTTTCAAGGTAAAAAGTATTGCAAATATTAATCACTCACTAACTTTTTAAGTTGATAGTTTATTTGAAGCAAGAAAATGATATTTAAAATTAGAAAAGAATAAGAAAATGAGAAAGCAAAAACCTTGGGTATGGAGAGCCTTTGATGGGTTTTTGACCATATTTTCTCCAAGACCACAAATCAGAAGATGCTCCTTCAGCTGGCACTTGACAAACCTTTTTAACCTGATTTTTTCTGTAAATATAAATAAAAATGCAATCAATATAATTCTATAGTTATGAGTTTGACAATCACTTTAGGGCAAAATACATGAACTGATTGAACTCAACTTCACTGCATGTGGGTATGTCCCAAAATTTACATTATTCACTCAAATAGCCTCTAAAAAAAGAAAAATTATACAATTTTCACCAAAAAAAAATATAAAGACACAAAGCTTGAAAATCAATTTGCTTCAAGGGTATTTTATAAAACTAGAAGTAAAACAAAACTGAAGATTGTACATCTAGATATATGCCTAAAAATGCATTATCTTTACCTTTTCTTGAACTTTGTTGTACCCTGTGCATGAGTAGTTGTACATCTAGATATGCCTAAAGATTGCTCATTTCCCACAAATGGTCTCTCATGTTCATGTTGTTGTAGCTGCTGCTTATAGTATGGTGGATCTTGAAGTCCTCCAAGAACAGAGAGGGGTGAAACTGGGATACTTTGTGGAGAAGAAGGTGGTTTTTGTACATTTGGAAAGTGCAAGGGGTGATAAAGATTATTCAATAACTGTTCAATACTGTTATCAATTCTTGGTTGATATAGATCTGGGAAAAAACTTGTGCAAGTTTCTTTATAATAAGTTGAGGTTTGATTATTATAAGAGTCAAGAGGTGTGGTGGTGGTGGTGGTGGTTGTTGTGGTGGCGTAGGAGGAGGATGATACGGCGGATGAACAGCCTCTGACCACCGCATGGAGGTCCCAATCGGTGTCCATGTAGAGAGGGAAATAAAGACAAATGAAGGCGCTGACTTTGGATATTGGATAGAGAGATATGAGGGTGTGTATGTTGTGATATATTGTGTGTGGAGTACTTTTTATGTTATTAAACAAATAATTTTTATGAAACAGAATAAAAATAATTTTTACCAAACGGAAAGGTGAAATGTGAACACTTTTATTTATTTACTAGGTTAGAGGTTAAGATAACGTCTGTTACACGAGTTACACTAGTTAAATAGAAGTAATTTTATATAATAGTCAGGTGCACGCACGTTGCGACGGAAAACAATATTTTATTAACATGTGCATTGTGTGTTGTACTTTAAGCAATTATTATTAACTAATATTGTAAAATATATTGTGTATCTTTTGTATTTATAAATCCCCTTAATCATAGGAGGATTAGTTGTAATTATTTTCTATATAAACCTC
Organism: Ambrosia x helenae; assembly: GCA_030844895.1. Classification (NCBI taxonomy): domain Eukaryota; kingdom Viridiplantae; phylum Streptophyta; class Magnoliopsida; order Asterales; family Asteraceae; genus Ambrosia; species Ambrosia x helenae. The sequence continues at coordinate 11,159,335 of CM061223.1, forward strand.
TTTCAACTCAATCAATTGATGAGGTTGAATCAATTATATCATTATATGGTATCAGCCATTAAACCCTCCCCTTCTTCTTCTTCTTCTTCTTCTTCTCCTTAACCCTAATCTCTGCCGCCTCATTTTTTTTTTCGATCCTGTCTTTTTCCCCTGCTGTCATCATGGCAGCCTCTCCATCTGCTTCTGAAACTCCCTTCACCATGAACTCTTTCTCCCACATGATGCCCCTCAAGCTTTCCTCATCTAATTATTTAGTATGGCGTGATCAGATTCTTCTGGTTCTTGAATATCACAATATCGCCGATCATGTTGATCCCTTGGCTGCTCCTCCTCCGGCCACTATTACTACTGCAGAAAAGACTTCCTCCAATCCTGCTGCAGAAGTCTGGCATACAAATGATCGTAAGGCAGTTATTCTTCTCAAATCTGCCCTTACGGAAGAAGCTGCTGCAGAGGTGCTTGGTTTAAAAAACGGCAAAAGACATCTGGACAGCCCTTGAGACTGCTTACAGCAACACATCCGTTGAACGTGTTCATACACTCCGTGATTCTCTTCGCCTGCTTAAGAAAGGTACATCCACTGTTACTGAATTTTCTCGACGTTTTAAAGGGATTTGTAATCAACTCGCAGCAATCGGTCATCCCGTTGCTGAGATGGATCGCACTCACTGGTTTTTATGTGGTCTTGGTCCGTCGTTTGAAATCTGGTCGACCGCCATACGCACTGCTAGGCCATCTCCTTCCTTTCGGGATCTAGTTTCTCAGGCCGAAAGTCAGGAGCTTTTTATGCAGTCTATGCACGGTGGTGATACTCCACCGGTTGCCTTTCATGCTCAGCAGTACAGAGGCCGCGGCCGTGGCAATGCTACGGGTCGCAATCATTCTGGCCATACCTACAACAGTGGCCGTGGTCGTGGTTCGGCAAATCGTCGGGCTCCGCATTGTCAGTTATGTCGCACTAATGGACATTATGCCAATGCTTGTCCGCAACTTGCTAGTTTTGCCTCCAATGCTACCACTGATGAGAACCAAGCCAAAGCTTTTCATGCCAAATGCCATGTTACTGATGACTCTCCGGACTGGAGTGCGGACTCGGGGGCTACCGATTACATGGTCCCACCATCAGACACTGTTCAAAATCAAACTCCTTATAAAGGTAATAATTATGTAGTATTTGGTAATGGCAAGACACTTCCTATTTCTCATACAGGAACATCTATTTTGGCTAATCTTAAACTACGCAATGTTCTTGTTGTTCCTGGCCTCAAGAAGAAGCTTTTATCAATTAGTAAACTAACCAAGGATCATTTGGTTGATGTTTTATTTTCCGATTCTTACTTTCACATTCAGGATCGGGTAAGCAAGCAGGTACTCGCTGAAGGGAAATGCGATGATGGTTTATATGTGCTGAAGAATTCCTCACAAGCCTTGGTTGCCACTACAGGAAGATCTACGAAAGCCTCATACGAGTTGTGGCATGCTCGTTTGGGACATGTTTCTTTTCCTATTATTTCACTTTTGAACAAGTTAGGGGTTTTATCTGTTACTTCATTGTTGCCTAAACCTACAGTTTGTAAACCTTGTCAACTTGCTAAAGGACAACGTTTATCTTTTGATTTAAATTTAAAGCGTGCTTCTAACCCTTTGGATTTAGTGCATTGTGATTTATGGGGACCTGCACCCATTTGTTCGCATGATGGATATCGTTATTATGTTGCTTTTATTGATGATTATTCCAGGTTTACGTGGTTATATCCCCTAAAAACAAAAACGGGTTTTTATTCTGTTTTACCTGTTTTTCTTAATCTTGTTCAAACGCAGTGTTCTCGCAAGGTTAAAGTCTTCCAAAGTGATGGTGGTACCGAGTTTGTCAATCACACAGTTCGAAATTTTTTTGAGGATAATGGCACATTTCATCGCTTCTCATGTCCCTACACACCACAGCAGAACGGCCGGACTGAGCGCAAACATCGACATATTGTTGAAACTGGTTTGGAAATGCTTTTTAATGCTCACATTCCTGCTACTTTTTGGGTTGATGTTTTTACGTCTGCCACATACATTATCAACCGCTTGCCTACTCCTCTTTTGGACAACAAGTCCCCTTATCAGTTATTATTTCATGAGCATCCTCAATACTCTAATTTCCGGACTTATGGATGTCAAGTTTTTCCTTATCTTCGTGATTATACCAAGCACAAGCTGGAACCTCGCAGTATTGCCTGTGTCTTTATCGGCTATAGCACCCAACACAAGGGCTATAGATGTCTTGATCCTGCTACCTCGAGAATTTATATTTCTCGGCATGCTCGTTTTAACGAGTTTAATTTTCCTTTTCAAGGGATTAATTCATCAATGGATCTCGCTTCTTTGCCTGTTACTAGTTTCATTGAAGAAAGGCCATCAGCTACAACCCCTCCTGGCCCATCAGGCCCATTCCCGAAGCCCAATAGTCCGGAATCTTCATCAGCAACTCCATCGGTTTCTCCAATATTTGAGTTTGACACTCCTATTTCGGCCCAACCATAACCGGATCATTCACAGTTTGATTCACAAGAACCCTCTTCTCCTCACACTAATGGACCTGAGCCCATTCCTGAGCCCAATGACTCTGTTCAATTGGATCCACCTTCACCCCCATCCGATTCACCTTCGCCACCTCCTCATACTACATCTACCCATCCCATGCAAACACGATCAAAGGCGGGTATCTTTAAACCCAAGCATCGAGCAGACTTTGCTTCTCTATCCTCGAATGCTCTTCATACTGCTCTTCTCACAGCAACTGAACCTCGTGGTTTCAAATCTGCCGCCAAAGATCCCAAATGGATGGCGGAAATGAATGATGAATTGAATGCTCTTCATCAAAATCACACCTGGACTCTTGTACCTCGTCCAAATAATACTAATGTTGTGGGCTCCAAATGGGTTTATCGTATCAAATATCATTTTGATGGCTCAATTGAACGCTACAAGGCTCGTTTAGTAGCTCAAGGTTTCACTCAGATACCTGGACTTGATTATTCTCATAACTTTAGTCCTGTTGTTAAGGCCTCCACTGTTCGTATTGTTCTTTCTTTGGCTGTCCTCAATCATTGGAAGCTACATCAATTGGACGTTAAAAATGCCTTTCTTAATGGTAATCTAAATGAAACCGTATTTATGGAACAACCTCCTGGTTTTACTGATTCTAATTTTCCTAATCATGTGTGCAAGCTTTGCAAGGCCTTATATGGTCTCAAGCAAGCACCACGTGCGTGGTTTCATCGCTTGAGCAGTTTTTTGGTGTCTTATGGTTTTATCTGCAGGAGGACCGACACCTCTTTATTTGTTTACAAGACGGATTCATGTCTCATGTACTTACTCGTCTATGTTGATGATCTTATTCTCACGGGTAATAATGAAGGTGAAATTAATCAGTTTATCACTCGTCTAAATCATGAGTTTGCGATTAAAGATTTGGGTAATCTCAATTATTTTTTGGGACTTGAAGTTGCTTACACTGACACAGGATTGTTTCTTACTCAATCCAAGTATGCACAGGATATTCTTCGATGGGCTGACTTGTTTGATGCTAAACCAGTTAGCACTCCCTTGGCTCCTCATGAGTCATTTACGATTAATGGCACGCCTCACTTAGATCCTACAGCTTACCGGTCCTTAGTTGGCGCTTTGCAGTATTTGACCATTACTCGTCCAGATTTGTCTTACGCTGTCAATCAGGTGTCTAGATAGACTTAGACATATTTATTACCTTAATTATAGGGTAATACTTGGCATTGTTGGGCAACACACTATTCTATTTTTCAAGAGATATAACATTTTGCTAAGGTGAGTTTTACATAGCCCCTTTTCTATTTATCACCATTTTTGGGGTGAAACATGTTACAACATTCTATATGCAATTCAATCATCAAAGTGTCTATGTGTTTTTCTATGTTGCATTATGTCTTGAACATGACTAGGGTAAGCACAATTCTAGCATAATCATTAACATTGCTCAGCCGACGGTATACAATGATAGATCTATTGGACTGACAATCCCACCCGGATACGTGCCTCCTACAAAGGTAGCGTGGGTGTTTGTTATCGCATAACATATTCGAGTGAACCATGAGCGTATGGGATGTACCACATTATAACAGTCACAAGGGTTGATTATGCACTCGATTTACTTCTAGTATGTTTTCACATATGGACTAGACTTGCCATGACACTTGAATTGTACAACATTTTTATTCGATTATCAAAACCTATGTAATTCTCACCAACTTTTGTTGACCCAAAAATATTTTCAAAATTAACATGTTTCAGGTAACAATGAAGCTGAGGCTTGAGTTTGCATGAGGATTTATCATGAAGTTTTTATTTGAAGCTATTTGAAGTTGTTGCATTACTTGATATCATGTATTTGAATTCCTAGACATGATTACATTTGAATATTTATGTTATGAATAAATTATTTAAAATTTCAATTTATACCATGTGCTACTGAAACAATCATCAATACGTGACATCCCGATGTTTCCGCCATCGGTTGGGGTGTTACACCAAGTTTGTTCCAACCAATCTTCAAGTGGCGGATATTTTTACTAAAAGTCTTCCGCGCCCTCAATTTGAAAAGTTTCGTACCATGTTACGTCTTGGACCGCCACCTTTTCGATTGAAGGGGGTATTAGCTAATATTGTAAAATATATTGTGTATCTTTTGTATTTATAAATCCCCTTAATCATAGGAGGATTAGTTGTAATTATTTTCTATATAAACCACCTTCACCTCAATCAATTATATCATTATAATTATACTGTAAAACTTAAATTTAAGAGGTTAATAAGAAAAATATTATAATATAGTATAAATGATTTCAGTTCATTTTCATTTGTTTTCGTTTCGGTTATAACTTAACCATAACATATCATTTTTAAATTAAAAAAACTATAGCAATACTATACTCAAATTAAAGAGAAAAAAATGTCCGTTTATACGGTGTTATAATATTAGGAAAATATTAACACATAAAAAAAATTATAGACGTTTAAAAATCGTGGGGTAGTTGATTAAAATAAGGGTGAAAAGTGTAATTGTTATTTAAATAAAAAAAGTTGAGGAGAAAATGTGTAAATATTGTATAAAAGACATATTTGCTCTCAAAAAGTAGTTAACATAGGTCCTTGTGAAATGTATTATAAGATAGTATAAATTAGTAATAAATAAAGTTATGTTTTTTTCTCGTAACATCTACAATCTTCAACATATGTTTTGAGAAAAATAACTTTGATGTAACAATTATATATATTGTTAAGCTTAATCTCGACAAAAATAATTTCAAACTTTTTGATATTTTGAGACTTAAATAAAGTTTTCCAGTAAAAAAATATTTGTAAATTTATAATTAAGTTTATATTTACTTTATTTGGTTAATGATATTATAACTATTAATAATTAAAAATAAATACACATAGTTAAATATGAAAGAGAGGCTATAGAATTGATATAGATATAGATTTCCATCCTCTATAATCTATATCATATTTGAGGCTATGCGTTGTGCCGTTGTCTGGGTGCTTTAATGGGCTTCATTCACAAGAAAAGGGGAGGAACACATACTCAACCAACTATATTGTTCACCTTTTTTTATCGACCTACCCATGTTATGGTTCCACGCTCCCCTTCCTCCAAATGGCGCTCTCATTGTTCACCTTCATGTTCTCCTAGCAAAAGCCCGCGATTTGCCCTTGGTCCCCGCCCCATGCCCGAACGGCACACACCACCTGTAAAGATGTTCACACCCCAGTCGGTAGTAATGTGGCATCTTTTTTCATTTGATCTCGCAAACAAAAGTTATAAAACTAGGCTTACTAATTTTCATATTTTATAGTTTTCTTTTAATAGTATAAGGTCATCATCATCATACTCAGTTAATCCCACCTATAGCAAAGCTAAGGTAGGGTCTGAGGAGGGTAAGATGTAGACAACCTTACCTCTACCCCTAAGAATAGAGAGACTGCTTCCAGTGAGACCCCCGGCTCGATGTGGTTTGGTATCAAGCCTTGGACATAAGGCACAGAACACTTAGCAATCGGGACAAACCCAATCGGTGCATGTACCCCTTTGTCTTTTGGCTATCCACGCCACCACATGATGCATGATTAACCGTCCGTCGTTTTTAATAGTATAAGGTATACTTTTTAATTTTTGTAAACTCTCAATCTTATTTACCGTACCATCTCTCTTTTAATCTTAATTATCTCTAAAATATTGACCGTTTCTTGTTAGTCTTTTTCTTACACAAAAGCCATAAATTGTAGCACTTGATTTGAGACTAATGCTTTCGAAACACATAATGTATACTGCTCGAGAACGATTGACTTTTGAAAATGTCAAAAGGAAAGATTTTATTTAATTACAGAACAAAAGGAAAAGATCAAATGGACTCTTGATACTTTCACAGCCTTTCACTTTGTTGGCCATTGTGATTCGTGCGTTATGAGTATTTTTAGTGAATTTTAAATTTTTTTTGACTTGCCGACAAAGAGTAAAATAAAATATAAAAGTATTAAAATAATACAAATGGGCATCTTGTGTCCTCGTCTAGTCGTTTTTGAAGCACTTTCGGTAAGGTGTCATGCGGCCGTTTGCCCGTTTCATGCGGCCCTTTGTTAACTTTTAAATACAACTATATACACAATCTTGTTTATCCTTTTTTTTTTTTAGAACAAAGCGAGACCTCAAGAAGAGGACCGCCTAAAAAACACTTACACCATATACACATAATAAACGATCAAATCCTTCCATTGAATGGAGGAAAATCTAGACCTGTTGCGCAAGGCCGACCCTTAAGGGGTGCGGGGAGGACTCCCGACTCGGGCCCAATTTTTGGGGACAGATTGACCATTCGACAATTCAAGTTTTCTTAAGAGTGATGTCTTTAATTCGATGGATTTTTGTATGTTTGAGCCCCAAAATTGTTAATCAGATATTAATCAAAGTGAATGGTAGTTTATATAAAACAGAAAGTAAAGAAATGTTAAGAGAGGTTAAAAATTATAGAAGAAAATGAAATGGTTCAGAAAAAAAAATTGCAGGTTTAGTAATGAGTGTAGGACTAGAGATGATGAAGAAGATGGAAAGAAGAGGGCTCACATTAGTCGTTTTTGCTTTTTATCGGTTGGTTTTGACTTTCTTTTTAACTTTTATTTTTGTTATGAAACAATTTTTTTTTAATTGCCAAACTTTCACCGTTTATATTTTCACCTTTTGTGGGATTCGAACTCCCAATATCCCCCAAGAGGGTTTGTTCCCTCTACCGTTAGACTACAACATAAGTGGGAAATAAATTTTGATCCATCAATTTTATATTACTTTAATCGTATCTTAAAAGATAGTTTACATTATTTATTTCGTTAAGGCTTAAGGTTAAGAGACACAATTTTTACAGCTCGGCCCGGGCACTTGAATTTTCAGAGCCGGCCTGCTATTGCGTAACCACAAAAACGACCAAGACTTGACCATAGCAACAATATCAACAACCTTAGGATTAGAGCCTTTGAATATTTTGTCGTTTCGTCCCCTCCAAATATCAACAATCTTGTTTATCATGTTTATAATTTTTTGATATTCATTTCATTATAAACAAGTTAATTTTAAATTGTTGTATACGACTTTAGCACATACTTGTATCGGTAACATTGGTCTAAAGTGATTGAGAGGGAGAGGAAAAGATGCCGGAGGTATCAATGACACAGGAATTGCATATTTGCGGGGAGCAATATTGACGAATGGAAGACGTTTCCAAGATTTGATTACCACATGAGCAGTGTTGAAGCTTTTCATGAATTGAGCAAAAAAGGGCTACGGAGTTTTTTTTTTTTTTTTTTTTTTTTTTTTTAACGGCCAAGGAATCAATTTCCGAGCACTCTCGGGCACCATTTTGGCGAATCAGGTACTCGAGAGTACCTGGGCCACCAATTGCCACCAATTCCCGGGAAAACCCGACCACTCACCCGCCCGAAGGCACGACAGTGAAATAATTGGTAAAACCGGTCGGGATCAGGACTCGAACCCAAGCAATGGCCGGGTCATCCTTCATTTCCCTCCACCCATGTAACATTTCGCATTAAATCCTATGTACGTTACGGTTATTATTGAATAAAACGTCAAATTTTATCATTTATCGTCCTTTTTAAAAATATTTCGTAACGCATTTGGACCCCTAGTACCATACTATAAACATATGTTATTATTATATTAGTGAAATAATTGTTTAAAAAAATATTTGCCTGGGCCGGGGTTCGAACCCGTGCCCTAGGCCGTTTCATCTTAACACAAACAGCCAACCACCTGGGCTACACCATGTGTTTGTTTCAAATCTTAAGCATTATAATTATATTAAGTTATTAAATCGTAACAGTTGACTTGGAAAGTCAACTGTGACGAAAATCATCCATAATTAGCTTATCAATCCGTGTTTATAATCCATTTAAGGCATGATTCTCGATTGAGAAGGTTAATTCGCGTAGTATACACGCCAATTAACAGCTACAACTTTCCTAATCATTACTAATCACGCGTTAATGTTTTAAAAACGAGTCAAACTTTACCATTTCGAACACCCGGGCACTTCACTATAAATTGAACCCTCACTTTTCATCTACACTCGCCAATCACTCTTTCCCCTCTCAAAATTTCTGCTAAAAACACCCTTTCAAGCATCAATTGTTTGCAAGTTTGACTTTAAGTTTGACCGCTCAAAAAATCACGAGAACGGTTTGTAAGTTAAATGTTTTTGTATGGTTTTGTTCATCGGCCCCCTAACAACAATAACCCTATGTTTAATCGGGTTATTGTTCGTTAAATCTGTTTATTGTAAAAACTAGGGCTCGACATTTTGATTTGGGGATAATCACGTTTCTGCAGACATGATTATATAATTATTTCAGAACCAAAATCATCACCAACTGATTAACAGATCAGTTGGTGTGGCCTCTTTTGTCTAGAACACGAACCGGCCACAGGCCAGGGTTCGAGTCCCTTATCACGCGTCCCATTCTTTTTCTTTAAAAGGATTATAAATCTGATTCAAGTATAACTATATAATTAATTTCAAGCCAAGAATATTCGTTCTCAGGGTCCAGCCCAGTTGGTGGCTGGGCTTGTGATAAAACTCCACCCGGTCTCAGACCCGGGTTCGAGCCATAGCATACAAAAACTTTTTTTTAAAACCTTTATTACTTATATATTCTCTATTATTTTTAAAAAATGGTTTTAAAATACTAAAGCTTCTTTATAAATTCTACAAAAATTATTTTATGATATTCTAATAGAAAAGTTTAACATACAATTTTTAGTTTTCCAAAAATTATTTATTTATTATATATAATAAATATTTCAAGTTTATTCCATTATAATTATAAAATTCTATAAAAATATCAAAACGATTTTATAAATTTCCACAAAAATTATTCTGAGTTTATAAAACAATACACATTCCAGAAATGATTTTTATTTTCGAAAAATCATTTATTTAATATTTTTAATCAATTTTTTTTTATTTTTAATCATATATAAATCATAATAAATCCATTTTTCAATATTTTTGCACCAAAATTTTATATAAATTATTACTGTCTATTTAGAACAGAAATACAAATTTTAATTTAAAAATTCTTTAATTTTAATATTTTTAGATATTAAAGTTATATTTTGGCAAAATAGAAATAAATAGATTAAATATTCTATTTTTAAGAAAATAATTTTATAAAAATTATTTTTATACTTAAAACCTTATAGTGTGACCATCTTTATTCTAAAGTCTACAAAAAGACTTTTGTTTATTTATTTATCGAATTTCTTTTATTTAATAAACAATTTAATTATTAATCAAACGAATACCTATCCCCAAATTCGAAACCCTAGAACATATTTGTAGACTAGAAAGACTTAGACATATTTATTACCTTAATTATAGGGTAATACTTGGCATCGTTGAGCTACACTTATTCTATTTTCACGAGACTTAACATTTGCTAAGGTGAGTTTTACATAGCCCCTTTTCTATTTCACTATTTTTGGGGTGAAACATGTTACAACATTCTATCTACAATTCAATCATAAAGTGTCTATGTGTTATTCTATGTTGCATTATGTCTTAAACATGACTAGGGTAAGCACAATATTCTAGCATAATCATTAACATTGATCAGCCGACGGTATACAATGATAGATCTATTGGACTGACAATCCCACCCGGATACGTGTACCTCCTACATAGGTAGCGTGGGTGATTGTTATCGCATAACATAATCGAGTGAACCATGAGCGTATGAGATGGACCACAATATTCTAGTCACAAGGGTTGATTATGCACTCGATTTACCTGCTAGTATGTTTTCACATATGGACTAGACTTGCCATGACACTTGAATTGTACAAGCTTTATTCGATTATCAAAACCTATGTAATTCTCACCAACTTTTGTTGACCCAAAAATATTTTCAAAATTAACATGTTTCAGGTAACAATGAAGCTGAGGCTTAGAGTATGCATGAGGAAATACTATGAAGTTATTTGAAGTTATTTGCTTTATTTGATATTATGTATTTGGGATTTTTTTTAGACATCATTTCATTTGGATATTTACGTTATGAATAATGTAACACCCCAACCGATGGCGGAAACATCGGGATGTCACGTATTGATGATTGTTCAGTAGCTCATGGTGAATAATAAATTTCATTAAATAATTTAAATAAGTTACATACAATTGTTCTAAGAATTTGTACATCAAATTGAATAAAACTATGCAAACATCTTCAAGCATCAATTCAAATCTTCAAGCAAGTAAAACCTGAAACATGTTAAGTTGAAAATATTTTGGGTCAACAAAAGTTGGTGAGAATTACATAGGTTTTGATAATCGAATAAAATTGTTGTGCAATTCATGTGTCATGGCAATCTAGTCCATATGTGAAAACATACTAGAAGTAAATCGAGTGCATAATCAACCATTGTGACTGTTGTATTGTGGTACATCCCATACGCTCATGGTTCACTCGTTTATATTGCAGTAACAAACACCCACGTTACCTTTGTAGGAGGCACGTGTCCGAGTGGGATTGTCAGTCCAATAGATCTATCAATGTATACCGTCGGCTGATAAATGTTTATGCTAGAATTGTGCTTACCCTAGTCATGTTCAAGACATAATGCAACATAGAAAAACACATAGACACATTGATGATTGAATTGCATAAATGATGTTGTAACATGTTTCACCCCAAAAATGGTGATAAATAGAAAAGGGGCTATGTAAAACTCACCTTAGCAAAATGTTATATCTGTTGAAAAATTGAATATTGGTGTTGCCCAAATGTATCAAGTATCACCCTATAATAAGGTAATAAATATGTCTAAGTCTATCAAGTCTACAAATGTATAAGTTTCTAGGGCTTCGAATTTGGGGATAAATGCTCGTTTGATTAATATCAAAAATGTTTGATAATTGAGAGAATATTAGTAAATAAATAACCAAAAATCTTTTTATGAAATTTAAATTTAGGATGGTCACAATAATGTGTTAAAGTGTAAAAATATTTTTTATAAAATTATTTTCTTTAAAATAGATTATTAAATCTATTTATTACAAATTGTCAAAATTTAACTTTAATATTTCAAAATTACTAAAATTAAAGAATTATTAGTTTAAAAATTATATTTCTGTTCCAAATAATCAGAAATAATTTATATAAAATTTTGGTGCAAAAATATTAAAAATTGGATTTATTATGATTTAATTATGATTAAAACTAACAAAAATTGATTAAAAATATTAAATAAATGATTTTTCTGAAATAAAAATCATTTCAGAAAAGTTTATCATTATATAAACTTAGAATAATTTTTGTGGAAATTTATAAGATCGTTTTGATATTTTTATAGAATTTTATAAATAAAATGGAATAAACTTGATTTATTTATTATATATATTAAATAAATGAATTTTTGAAAACTAAAAATTTTGAGTGAAACTTTTTCATCAGATTAACTAAAAATAATTTTTGTAGAATTATTAAAATCGTTTTAGTATTTTAAAATGAATTTATAAGATATAAATAATATATATATATATATATATATAAAGTTGGTTGTTTTGATAAAAAAAATAACAAAACAAGTATAAGAGTCGCCACTACTGGGTTTCGAACCCGCGTGGCTTGTACAGAAGGCACCAGACACAACCAGCTGGTCCAGACCAGTGGTTGTGTTTGGTTTTCGTTTATTTAAAATAAATAATATATGTGTTCTTCCCCAAATCACCATACGAGCCCTAGATTTGCAATCGGCCAATTTACACAACATCAATCCAATTAACCATAGGGTAAACGTTGTGTGTAGGCCGATTAATGAAACCCATAACAAAAATTAGACTTACAATTATGTTTTGATAGTGAATCGATCGGTCAAGGGCCGAAGTCAAAAAGTCGATCAAAATCCAAGAACAGAAGGTTTTTAGGAGAAATTGGGGATTGGGAAAAGATGTTCGGCGAGTGGAGATGGTCCAGCAACGTTCAATTTATAGCTATGATGTCTGGATCATATAATTGGAATGGTTGACCTCGACTTGAATGTGCACGCGTAAAAATGGAAGAATTGGTACGAGTTAATGCTAATTAAACGTGTTTTTGACCTGTAATGGACCGGTAATCACGAACCCATGCCAATTCTGGATCAAAAACGCGTGGAATTTGAGATGATTATGGATCCCGTTTGACACAGTTGACTTTTCTGAGTCAACTGTCACCATAAGAACACATTATATATTTAAAATAGGTAGAGGGATTGACACAAATGCCTTGTAGACCAGCTGGTTGGGCGTCTTTAGCTTGTGACCCGGCTGAGGGCTCGGGTTCGAATCCCGGCCTCAGCGTTATCTTTTTTTTTTTAACAGAATAAGGGGGTAAGGGCATCTGGGCCGGACGGGTGTACTGGGCCGGACACATCTGGGCTCCGAATAGTAAAAAGAAAATGGGGAGTGGGCCAGAGTTATGCAGAATTTGTTTAGTTATATATATATATATATATATTTTTGCTATTATATATATATGTATAAGTATATACAAGAAACTCTAGTTAGATGGTAAACTCTAGAAACCCAACATGTGGCTCTCATTAATCCACATCACCATCCTATACCAAATATTTTTTTTTATTCAAGGGTCTTTTTGGTCTTTTTGTCTTTCTCTCTCTCTCTCTCTCACTTTGTACTTTTCTGATTCCCATGTTTGAATTGACATTTGACAATCTCTTTTTTTTTATTTCTTTATCAACCCATCACCATTATCAAAGCCCTTCCAACACCACCATTTTCATGTTCTCTTTCAACTCCAAAACTCCATTAATGAACTTCAAGTTCATCCAAACTACTTTCAGTTAATGTCATGGATTTTAACCTCTAAAAAAACACACGATTTTACATATATGGATCTTAAGTTCGATGAAATATCTACATTTTTTTTTACTTTATTTTTTGTAGCTCTCACACTAAAAAATTTGGCATGGAAATCACTACAACTCCTACTCCAAGTATAATGGATCTCGAGTTCAATGATAGACTGAGCATCAAGTTGAAGACCAACAATCATCGATTTGAAGAGGAGCATTGTGTACGGTGTTCCATAGTATTTAGTATTAAAAATCCGATCTATACAGGTAACCAACAATTTCCTTATATTTTCCATAAAAAACCGAGGGGATATGGGTTATGTGTGTGCGGTGACGACTATGGAGTCTTTTGGATCTGGATGAAGACAAAGTGATCTGGTTGTGTTTTCTTTAAAAATGGAAGGAGATATGGATTATGTGTATGTAGTGACGGCTATGGAGCTTTTACAAGGAGACCTAATTACAGAGGGTAGGAAGAGAAGGGTTTCATTGATAGAAATAGAGAGTTAGAAAAAATATTTGTTTAGCTTGAAGAAACAGAAGTGCGGTGGTTGATTTTTTTTTTTACAACAAGCATGTTTTATTTATTATTGGTTTTGGTTCCGCATACAACCGTCTCATTTATTATTGGTTTTGGTTCATTTTATTATACGATAATAATATTAATTCGCAAAAAATATAACATCATAATTCATAGGTTAACATGTGTTATTTGGGGTTTGACCATGGCAAGTGATAGGAAGGGCGACATTGGTCAAGTGTTTGAGTCATGGAGAAAGTTTACAAGATAGGCTTTGATCGTAACAATTGTGTTTGTTAACACAAGTTCACATTTGGCCCCGACTAACATGTGTTACTCTTGTTTAGTATGTTAGATGATGAGTTGGTCATACCGGTTAATATCTCATCTATTGTTTTGCAGTTGATAACGAAGACCCCCACTGGTTAACATATGTTAACAAACGAAGTCGAATGAAGCCGAGAAAAATATGTAGAAAAACTTTTTAACAACGTTTTCTTTTTTGTACTCAATGTATAGAGTTACTAGATTTATTTTGTTAAAGTGGTTAATAGTTTGTAATGATACTTTGTAATAACGTGTGTTAATAGTTTGTGTGCTTTATTTCTCAATAAACTTATGATTTGAATGTCTTGGGGTAGGTTTATTTCTTGTTCAGTAGTTTGTAATGATAGTTTGTAATAACACGTGTTAACAAATAACATGTGTTAACCTAATGTAGGAGAGAGGAGAGAAATGGTGTGACATGACCCATTATAATAATATTTTCTTTATCAAATTAGATAACACATGTTAGCCTTTTATGACTAACTAACACATGTTAACCTTCCATGCAGTTCAATAGTTTGTAATGATACTTTGTAATAACATGTGTTAATAGTTTTGTGCTTTATTTTCTTAGTAAACTTAAGAAGTGAAAACTATAGGGGTATATGTTACCAAATAACACATGTTAACCTTCTATGCAGTTCATTTGAATGTCGTGGGTAAGTTTTTGTGGGGTTCAATAGTTTGTAATGATACTTTGTAATAACGTGTGTTAATAGTTTATATACTTTATTTTCTCAGTAAACTTATGAAGTAAAAACTATAGTGGTAACCAAATAACATATGTTACCATACCACTGATACTAACAAATGTTAGATCTTTTCATGGGTATATGGGGGCAACATGTTTAACTTTATCAGATTAGATAACACATGTTAGCCCTTTATGACCAACTAACACATGTTACCCTCGTATGCAACATTAACACATTATTTGTACTTGCACCATTATAATAATCTTTTCTTAAACAAAAAGTATGAGAGAGGGTGTGACATGACCCATTATAATAATATTTTCTTAAACAAAAAGTAGGAGAGAGGAGAGAGATGGTGTGACATGACCCATTATAATAATATTTTCTTTATCAGATTAGATAACACATGTTAAACCCTTTATGACCAACTAACACATGTTAACCTTCCATGCAGTTCAATAGTTTGTAATGATACTTTTGTAATAACATGTGTTAATAGTTTGTGTGCTTTATTAACAAGTGTTAACAAATTTGTATAGGGCAGATTCACTACAACTGTTAACATGTATTAACAGGTTTAGTAAACACATGTTAACACTTTTAATATCTCAATTATGATTTCTTGTTTTTAGCACCAACTATCTACAAAGTTTTTATACGTTAACTTATTAACAAGTGTTAACAAAGTTTTATAGGACAGATTTACTAAAACTGTTAACATGTCATAACAAAGTGTTAACAAAGTTTTTAGACGTCAACTTATTAACAAGTGTTAACAAAGTGTTAACAAAGTTTTATAGGACAGATTTACTAAAACTGTTAACATGTCATAACAAAGTGTTAACAAAGTTTTTATACGTCAACTTATTAACAAGTGTTAACAAATTTTTATGGGACAGATTTACTAAAACTGTTAACATGTGTAACACATGTTAATAGTGTTAATATCTCTACTAAGGTTTTTCTTTTTTTCCAATAAGGCTGGTAAGATATGTTAACACATGTTAACAGTTTTAATATATCAAAATTGGGTATCTATGTCGCCATGTTTTTTGCGTCTAGCGGTTACTTAGTGCATATGATCTTTTTAAAACCTTTGATATGTATAAGTTAAATTGTGCGATGCCCATGGTGTCCCTTCTAGAATCTAGGTTGTATGTGGTTGCGTAAATTGCTGCTTTGTGTTAACACATGTTAACAGGTTTAATATCTCTACCAAGGTTTTGAAAAGGCTGGTAAAATAGGTTAACACATGTTAACAGGTTTAATATCTCTACCAAGGATTTTTTTTTTTCAATAAGGCTGGTAAAATATGTTAACACGTGTTAACACACGTACTTGCCCCATTATAATAATATTTCTTAAACAAAAAGTAGGAGAGAGAGTGTGACATGACTCATTATAATAATATTTTCTTAAATAAAAAGTAGGAAAGAGGAGAGAGATGATGTGACATGACCTATTATAATAATATTTTCTTAAAGAAAAAGTAGGAGAGAGGAGAGAGAATGGTGATATTTGACTTTGAAAAAATAGGAGAGAGGGTGTGACATGACCTATTATTATAATATTTTTTTAAAGAAAAAGTATGAGAGAGGGTGACATGACCCTAGTACTTGAGAGAGAGAGAGGAACTTCTTATGTCCCCAAAATACCCTTCCAGCTCCTTTACACAATTAAAATATTAATATAAGTAGTGGGTAGTACAATGGGTTGATCTCAACCATTGATACATTGAGATGGATGGTCATGATAGGGTTTCCATAGTTTACCAAATAACTAAGGTTTCCAATATAACCATTCCCATATATATATATATATATATATATATATATATTTCTATATATAGGTTGTGTGTTAGGCATTTTAAGGATAAAATATATGATGAGGGCTTTATGTATAAAAATTTGGGGAAAAATTTTGTGATGTTACAAATAAATTATTTAAAATTTCAATATATACCATGTGCTACTGAAACAATCATCAATACGTGACATCCCGATGTTTCCGCCATCGGTTGGGGTGTTACAACCCATGTCCTCCAAATGTAGCTAGTGGGAATTGAACCCAAGCCTCCCATTATATATCCATCTAACCTAATTAATTATTTTTTCTTTCTCACTGAAGTATGAATTTAGTTCGAACAAATGCTTTGTGATTTTTGCGGTTCTTAGACAATGTGTAGTGGAGGGCTTTATTTATAAAGCCCCCTACCTGATTGGTACACGTGACTGCTGAGTCAGCATGGAGAGAGAAACTGAAAAAAGGGTGTAGTGGTAGGGGCTTTATTTATAAAGCCCATGTTTCTGATTGGTTGATTTTTTTATTATTTTTTTAATCTTTTAACTCAAAATAATTAAAATAAAAGACAAATAAATATAAAAAAATTACAAATAATATTAAAAAAAATTACAACTAGTATTAAAAAAAAATTACAACTAATATTAAAAAAAGGTTACAACTAATATTAATTTTCATCTTCGGATTCTTCATATTCTTCGTCTTCTTCTTCCTCACCTTCTTCTTCATCTTCGTTTCCTCCTGTGTTTGGAATATACCGAACCGACCACGCTTGTCTGTGGTCCATGCACGAGCAGGGTTTCTTATGTAATGCCAACGCTGTTGAAGAACCCCAAAACATCTCTCTATGTCCTTTCGCGCCGCCTCTTGAACCTTTTTAAAGTGTGCCCTTTTTTCATCGTACGGGTTACTAAACGTCATAACGATAATGCTATACCTCGGATATATTCCGTCAGCCAAATAGTATCCGTGTGGGTAGTAGTTTCCATTAGCATAAAAGCACGTCTTTGCTACCCTGCCAGAAATGAAATCCTCAATAATAGGCGACTGCTCAAAAACGTTTAAGTCGTTGCATGACCCCGTAACACCAAAATAGGCCGACCAAACCCAAAGATCGACTGAAGCCACCGCTTGAAGAATAATCGATGGTCCTTTTTGGTCACCACGTGTGTGTTGACCTCGCCAAGCGGTTGGGCAATTATACCACCGCCAGTGACGACAATCAACGCTACCCAGCATTCCTGGTAACCCATGTTCATTCGTATGCACCTCGTAAATTTTTTGTAAGTCGTACCAAGTGTGCCTTCTAAGATACCGGGCTCCGTACAATTTTATTATTCCTAAAAAAAATAAATACAAACATATATAAAAAAAAATGATCTAACTATATACAAAAATATATAAAAAGTGATGTACCTTGGCAAAAATACTCCAAAGAATCGCGTGTTGTTTTCTCGGCCATTTTTAAATACTCGTCGTTGATATCCGTCGTGTTGCCGTATGCGAGTATACGCAGTGCCGAGGTACACTTTTGAATAGATGTGAATCCCATCAACCCCCTAGCATCCGATTTTTGTTTAAAGTAAGGAAACGCGTTTTCCAGATCTCCGGATATACGTAGAAATAAACGTTTGCTTATCCGGAAACGACGCCTAAACATCTTTGGGTCGGGGTAAGTCAGGTTTTCATCAAAGTAATCCTTCATCAATCGAGCATTTGCCGATACACGATCTCGTTCGTAATAATGTCTAGTTTGTTTTGGACGTGTAGGCGTACTAGTTTCTTCAATATACCTCGCCGAAAGCGCAAGCGCACTCGTAACTGTCACACCCTCAAATTTCCACTGCGGGGTTTATACCGCGAGGCGCATGACAAACCAGGTTCCCATAGCCATAAGTCACATGAACGACTCTAAATGCCCAACCATTTAGTTCGTTATTGTAAAAAACCAAGTTTTAAAGTTTTCACCAAACCAATAATAGTATAGCGGAAGCGAATGAAAAATAGTAAATAAAGTCTGCGCAAAACACCGCGCCCAAAACCAAATAAATAGTAAATGTGCAAAATAGTTTAATGTTTGAGACCCATGATATGATGCATGACCTAACTGTGCTCCGTTCCTAGTTACCTGCAAAAGCATGCTATCGTGTGTCAACATAAAGCTGGTGAGTTCACAAAGTAAAGTAATTTAATATGCAAATGCGCTGGTTTCCAAAAACCACGTAAGTAAGTAACAACGTAGGTCCTCCAGACCAAAAAGTTAAAGAGTTGTCAGTTTAAGTGTGTCAGGGGTAGCTTGCCCACTCAATGTAACTAAACAAGATTATTGGGATACCTTCAGGAAAATAGTTATTTGCCTCAATGACTGGCGTCTATCAACACCAGTCGGAAATTGTGGTCAGAAGTTCATGCCCGTGCCTCAAGCACCTCAGACATGAGGTTGCTGCATCAACCTAATAGCGCTATCAACTAATACCCCGTTCGCCTCCAGCGATTAACCCAATAATATGCAAGGACTTTAAATGATAGAGTGTTTAGATTACAAAGGACCAATAAGTTTTAAACTAACCGAAAACCCGATCCACACAAGGAATCGTAAAACCGACCCACACAAGGAGTCCATACCTGAGTAGTCCCAAATGGACTAGAAAATGTTTACCAAAGTTGTCTCTAATCCGAGACGCATGCTTTTGAGAAAAAGAGTAGTGAAACTCACCTTAACGTGCAAGCAAAAGAAATCCGAACCGCAAGTAAAGTATGCTACCGACACCCTAATAATAGTGTCACTAAGTGAGTATAGGCGTAATATTGCTACACCACATAACTCGTTTGTCCAAGGCGTTTTAAACGTTCAAAAGTGTGTATGTGACGCCTAGTGATTCTACATGCAATAGTAAACCCTACGGACTCGTTGGTGAATGTATTGGTTACAATTAGCTTCTACATTCCGTATGTGTCTCAAACAAGTGTACTTAAGTTACATGTCAATTCCACACCACCTAAGACCTCAATTAATCACATAAGCACATAATACACAATCTGTGTTTTCAGGACAGATTGTGCGCCATAAAAACGAATTTATTTAAAATAGTAAATCAGTGAGTTAACCTCCCAAATTTTTACTGAATTTTCTTTGGGATTCACTTAACAACACCTATTTTTTTTTGTCTTAAATCCAAACACAAAAATAATTAAAATTCGTCTAATTCAGCTATGTTCAGAAAACCTTCCTAACAGGTCAGTTTGGTAGATAATTTCCCAAAAATTGTGTATTCATCCAAACGGGATGAATCCACTTGGAAAACTCAAATTACTCCAATATTAACCTTCTGTAAAAATTTCACAACCCAACTCTTTATAAAACTTGAGTTATGATGTTTCAAAGTTGACTCAGTTTGATACCCGAAATTCTGACCTGACCTATTTTCAATGAAAATTCCAAAAACGACTCAACGACGTCCAAAACACTTGATTTTACCCATTATGAAAAGCTAAGACCAGGTGTGACTCAACCATGCAAAGAAAATACCAAAATCATTATGTTAAGGCCGTGTTACAGCTCCTACAAGTTCGTCTAATCATTCTGTCCAGATTTTAGTTTCGCCTAAATCATACTTTAATCGACTACCGTGTGCATAAAAACAATCAACAAACATCAATCATCATTACCAAACATCCCTAATACTTATTATGATCAGATTCTACTACTAAACATGCAAAGATCACAACTTTAAAGACCAAAGCGTCAATAACTTGCGCAACAAGTATCCTATGATGTTACTAATCGTTTATTATTATGTTTGATCCGTTTAATCTTCAAAAACTTCATGTTTTAATGATTATTAAAAACTTTCAGACCTGGACAAACTTTGTTACATGATTTTTATAACAAAAACACAAGATAAAAGTGTAAGGAATCAAAGATTATACCCTTGGCTCTTCGATTCGATCAACCGTGCGCCTTTGGAGCTTCCCAATTGATGATCTTGAGCCTTAGTAGGAGCTTTAGGGTTAATATTTCGTGTGGGGCAGTAAGGGGGCGATTAGGGTTGAGTTTAGGGGTTGCATGGGGGTTAAGGATGCTTAAATAGGAGTGTAAGGCGGTTTAGACCCGTCAGAAGAATCCGAGCGGCCGCTCGGGCCCTGTGAGCGGCCGCTCACAGGCCCGAGGCCCGCGTGAGTGTTCCGTTTCATCACCCGACGCGTTATCCTTCGACGTTTTCGTTATTTCGGACCGTAACAAGTGCAACCCCATGCGTTAAGACCCTAATCAACCTCATGCTCCACTTTTAGTGATTTTTATTAACGTATTCGGTTTAGGTTCACACAATCACGTATGGTTTTCACATAAGTTCATCAAATATCACAGAGACACATAAGTTCATTATTCACCAACGTCCGAGGTTCACTAATCATGTAACCAGATATTAACTCACAACAATGCATGTGTGTCCTATCTAGCTAACCCTAGTTAAGTATAATGCAAGGAACGTAACTAGAGTTTAGTTAAAGTGAGAACCTGAATTTGCGGGGTATCACAGTAACCGCATCTCGCTCCAACTCTTCGTCTGTCGAATCACCCTCGTCGCCTAGAAACTCTTTGTAATATTCTCTCGCAACGGATGATGACGCGGGGGAACCCATTTTTTTATAATTTTTTTAAAGTGATTTTTGTGTTTGAATTTTTTTTGAAAGTGATTTTTGTGTGTGATGTGTGTTTTATATTTATAATAAATAAAAAAAAATAGTCGTTCAAATTATAAGAAAACGGTCATGTGACCGTTGCAGACTCCACGTGGCATTTTATAATTGGTTTGTTAAATAGATACCCGACGTTATTTATATAAAGCCCCAACCTTTCTTTGCAAAATAGCGCCCTGGTGTTCCGGTGTTCCGGGCGCTATTTTGTGTTTTTCTTGGTATATAACGCCCCACTACGGGGGGTCTTAATAACGAAAGAGAGATTTTCTTTCCTATCTATTATTTTCTTTTCCTCCCTTTTCCTTTCTTTTCCTTCAATTTCTTTCGAAACCGGAAGGATGAAATTTTGCCTTATTTTCTCTTCTTTTTCTTTCCAAAATAATAATAATAATAATAACTCTGTAACACACAATCTTTATTTTCCTTCCATTTCCTTCCTTAAAAAAACTCAGGAACACAATCAAATTTTCTTTTCTTTCATTTCCTTTATTTTCTCTCATTAAGTTAACTCGGGAACACAACGTTAGGGTCCTGTACTCCATCGTCTTCATCCTCCTTTCTGAACAAGAGGTACGAGTTCGCCGGAAAAGAAAAACAAATTGCCCCTGCCGTTGTAGAGAGGAAATCCTCTCTTAAGGGAGATTGGGAGTTCAAATTCAAAGGGATGCAAAAATAGGGTGTAAAAAGGAGTGTGAAACATAGGAGAGGAAGTTAACCCTTCAAAAAAAACTATTATGTTATTTATCTTCACTCATTTCTTTTCGGTCTAAAGCTCTTGTAGTGATGATTAGAGGGTCAAAATACTAAAAAAACTCTTCGTCAAACACTATGTTTAACCGAAAATTTGGCCGGCCAAAAGGTCAACGGACTCTCCTGTAGTTCCGCCACTGAAGTCAATAATTTATCGCAAGATAAATGTATCGAACACATATGATTTATGGACAAGCAAATTAGTATATTATAAGAGTTGGCTCTAGGGAAACTATGGGCTCATATATTGTGGGCCTGCTGAGCGGGTTGGATTGGGCCAGTTTAACACACTATCTACGAGTACTAGATATTGAACAAATAATGCAAGATCATTGACTTGATTTTGTGAAATTTATGCAATTTATTTTCATAGCAACAAGAGAGTAGTGGAACTGAACATTATGGTATCCGTTACTGCATTAGACGAGTATTTATATCAAACTTACTCGGTTATGTATCCTTCAACAACAACCTTCAAGCTCAACCATTCAGTCAGTTAAGACACTCATACACGTTTGAAGTATCAAATTAACATTATGGCTTTCAAAATGACGAGGTAGGCCCACTCCAGATGGATCGGCCCAACTCTAACTCAAGGCCCACATTGTCTTAAGACCGGCCCAATGGCAGACTAACGCCGGATGGGCCAAGGCGGTCATGTTCCGGACTATTGATAAGCCTCAACCTCTTCTCCGAGCAATTGGGGATGAAGGGTTCTATAGAAGAGATAAAGCCTATCTCCATCAAAACCGGGGAGTTGGCTCCTGGAGATAGGCTCAACAAGGCGGTTACGAGAAAGGTTATAAATACAGGTTAGAGGTACGTCAATTGATATACACACTCACAAAAGCTATCGCTTTACTTTCACCTCAGAAACCCATACTTATTCTCACGCCGGAGGGTGGTCACAGGAAACCCCCCTTTCCTGTGACGAGTCCTAACGGTGTTTTGTTTTGCAGGCACCCGGATCCAATTTCAACAGGTTGTTTACAACCGGAGCACTATTTCTTGTCTACTCGGAGAGGTATTTACTTCTTCATTGGCGCCATCCGTGGGACCCGTACAAGGAACTAGCTACTGGTTAAATAACCTAAAGAACCGAGATGACTTCAAACCAAAATACCATGGTTACCGCCAACCCGACAAGAAGCGATCAGAATTTGGTTCCCACAACAGAGCGGATCGATGGTGCAGTGGCTTCCGACTCGGAAGGGGAAGGTGACGGAGTGGCTCCGGGGTTTTCTCCAAGAACATCGGCTCCACTCCCGGGAAACACGCAGACTTTTGTGTCACTCGGAGGTCACCAGGGACGTCTCTCTTCTACAAGAGGACCGGTTCCATCGTCCACATACACTCGACCGATTGTAAGTACAAGTTTCTCAGCTCCTCGAGTTTCGGCACCCGTATCATCGATGCCCTGGTTTACAGCAGCACAAAGTCTCCCACTTTTCTCTGCTGCAATCTCAGCAGCCATGACATCATCACCACAAGCAACTCTCATGCAGCCGAACATGCCACCTTACACACCGGTCACTTCTGGAAACCAACCGTTCATGCCTTACTATCCTATGTCCCCATATGGGTATATGTGCGCACCGTCAACTGGTGGTACGTACACATACCCCTACCCTTACATGTATCCTCCGGTACAACCACCCCCTGGGTGGAACCCTCAGACTGGGATGCCCTCGAACGAAAGGTTGAATGAAGTTCGTACGCGCCTCAACTATGAAACCACTCCCGGGGGTCCGGGAACTTCCGCGGGACCTACCCAGGAACGACAGCAAAACGCAGTGGTAGTGCAGGAGAATGAAGATCAAGGTAATGATGAAGACCTCACCCGGCCATACCGTCCTCCGACGATGGCAACGTACTCCAAGTTCACGGAAAGGATAGCTAATGCCCCATTACCCCAGAACCTGAAACTCCCATCGACAGTGGGTAAGTATGATGGAACTGGGGACCCGGATGATCATTTGAGCATCTTTGAGTCTGTAGGAACATCCAAAGACTGGCCAATGCAAGCCTGGTGCCACATGTTTGTTCAGACCCTTGTGGGAGCGGCACGGGTCTGGTGGGACAGTTTGCCGCCCAGGTCTATTTCAAACTGGAGAGACATCCATAAGGGATTTACCCAGCAGTTCAGTCAGCAGCGTAGACATACCAAGTACAGGGAGGAAGTGATGCATATCCGCCAAAGAGACAATGAGCCGATGGAGAATTTCATAATACGGTTCAACAAAGTAAGGCTTCAGATCCCGGGTCTTACTGAAGAGTTGGTGTGCACTGCATTCACCATGGGAGTGAATGACGATGGACTGTTAAGAAAGCTTCATGGTCCCCATGGATATCCTCAGACCATGGACGAGATGATGACAATAGCTAAAGCATATGTCAAACAGGAGAAATCAATTGCCATGAATCATGCAGTGCGGAAGAAGCATGAGACTACCAAAACAAGTGACAACCAAGACTCCAGAGGCTCCAGAAACAGGGGGCGGTCAGGCCAACCTTATTCAAGGGACGACCGTCGGGACGAACGCCGGGAGGAGCGAAGAGATGATCGTCGCGAGCAGGGACGAAGATCAGAAAGGTCTCGTGATTCCTACTCCAGCAGGGGGGATACGGTTTCCAAGCCCAAATTGGATTACCCGGAGCTGATCAAGACACCGTCCCAGATACTAGAAACGGAGAACCTAAGGCTGAACACTCCTCGGCGGTCAAGGACTCTCCGTCAAAGGACAAGTCAAAATTCTGTGATTACCACAAAGGCAACGGGCATGACACGAATGATTGTTTCCAATTGAAGAGACAAATAGAGTACTTCGTCAGAACAGGGAAGTTAGCTCATCTGGTCAAAGACACTAAACCGGAAACGACAACCTGGGAAGACAGGGCAACTGGAAAAAAGCCCAGGGAGATCAATACAATACGGCCGGAGGCAAGAGGCGGCTCCAAGAGACGATTTGAAACAATCGAGCCGTGGATGGAAACGGTGATGACCGTGCCTCCGTACTACAAAGCATTAAGAATGGAAGCGCTGGTAATTTCAGCAGCTGTAGGTGACTACAGCATGAAAAGAATCATGGTGGACACGGGCAGTTCAGAAGATATCATTTATGAGCCGTGTTTCAGAAGAATGTCAATGGAAGACCAGAAGATGCTAACACCGGCCCATGGTCCGGTAAAAGGGTTCACGGGAGAGTGTATAGAGCCGTTGGGGCAACTGACGTTCCCAGTCACACTCGGCGATGGCTATAAGGAACGAACCATCCTAGTCACTTTTCTGGTAATCCCAGCTACCTCACAGTACAATCTAATCATCGGCCGGTACACGTTGGGACGAATCGACGCCCTGGTATCTACGGCCAGGGGTTTTCTCATGTTCCCAACACCACATGGAGTAGCCACTGTTTCCGGGGAAAAAGTTGTTGCAGCAACTGAGGGCACAGCATGCCGTCAGGCACCGTCCGGGATACGAGGCCCGGAGAGATGGGTGTTGAGCACGAAACACCCGGATCAAACGGTCACTATCGGAGACTCGTTGGCCCCGGCCACTCAGGAGAAATTGAAACGGCTATTAAAGCGCAACATGGACATTTTTGCGTTCTCACATTCCGACATGACCGGAATTGCTCGAGAAAAAGCAGAACACAAGCTGTCTACTTACCCAAACGTGAAACCAATCACACAAAAGAGAAGAAGCATGGCTCCGGATCGAAGAGCGGCCGTAGTGCAGGAGGTAAGAAAGTTAGAAGAAGCTGGGATCCTGAGGAAGACCAAGTACCACACATGGGTTGCTAACCCTGTCATGGTTCGAAAGCACGACGGATCATGGAGGATGTGTGTGGACTACAAGGATCTGAATAAAGCGTGTCCTAAAGATGCATACCCGCTCCCGGAGATAGACCTCAAGGTCGATTCCCTGGCTCCTTTCCAGTTCAAGTGTTTTTTGGATGCATACAAGGGATATCATCAGATTCAGATGGCCAAGGAGGACGAGGAGAAGACAGCTTTCCACACGGACGCTGGTATATTTTGCTACACCAAAATGCCGTTCGGCCTAAAGAATGCAGGGGCAACTTATCAAAGGCTGATGTAACATTACGCAATTAATACTTGTACGTTACGCATTGACATTAATAAAAAACGTCAAGTTTCATTTTATACGTCGCATTTATTATTTTTGTCGCGATTGTGGAACCCTAATACTATATATAATATTATATATATGTGTGTTTTTGTATAATTATATCAAAAAATAAAAAAATGCCTTGGCCGGGAATCGAACCCGCGCCAAAGGCCGGGCCACACATACACATATGCACAAACCAACTGGGCTGGACCTTCTATTTGGAAATAACCCGGACACTTATTTTATATATACACATCTTAAGAACCTTCACAGTTGACATGGAAAGTCAACTGTGGGTTCGCGTATGGATCAAGCTTAGGTTATAACTCGTGATTGATCTAAAATTGGTAAATTGAGTTGATTACCGGCCTTGTACAACACGAATACACATCGATTACACGTCAATTGTTGACCAATTAATCAATTATACGCGTATGAATTCAATTGAAGGTCAAACTTTCCAATTAACTCTAACCCTAATCCTCAGTATAAATTGATGGTCTGCGAACCTTGACAAATCGCTCACAACTCTCTCTCAACCTCCCAATCTCTCTAATTCACTCTGAATATTATTAATTTGCTCGTTGTTTGACTTTTGCCTTGACCCGGCTTCTAACATCAAATCATCACTGTGAGTTCTTGTTTTTCTGTGGGTTTTACTTGTCGGAAACCACATAACATAAGCCCTAACATTAATCGGGCTATGGTTGTCTGAATCATTCAATTGAAATTCTAGGGTTCGTCGTGATCTTATTTGGGGATAAACTTGTTTTGCGTATGTGTATTTAATTATTTTGAAACCAGTAACATCACAACCATCGGCCTAGGCCAAGTGGTTGTGACCCTGGTTCTCCACTGAGGTCACCCGGGTTCGAGTCCCGGCTCTGACCATTATTTTTGTTCTTTTCTTTTCTTTTCTTTTTAAACAAACAATTATATTATATATATATATATTAAAACCTCTTAAACTTTTAAATTCTTTTTAAAATATCAAAACTATTTTATAAATTCTAAAAAAATTATATTTGTTTAATCTGATATAAAAGTTTTATTTGTAATTTTTATTTTTCAGAAATTCATTTATTTAATATTTATAATAATTAAATCATTTTTATATTATTATATTTATAAAAATCCATTTATATATCAAAACAATTTTATTAAATTCTCCAAAATTTATCCTGACTTTTTATAAAGTTAAACTTTACTGAAATAATTTTTAATTCAGTAAAATCATTTATTTTATATTTTTAATCAATTTTTGTTAGATTTAATCATAATTAAATCATATTAATTCCAATTTTCATCATATTTGCACCAAAATTTTATACAAATTATTTTTAATTATTTAGAACAGAAATATGATTTTTAAAATAGAAATTCTTTAATTTTAGTATTTTTGAATATTAAAGTTAATAATTGGCTATTTATAAATAAATAGATTTAAAAATCTATTTTAAATGAAATAATTTTATAAAAATTATTTTATTGCTTCAAACACTTTAATGTCCACATTCAAAATTCAAATTTTATAAAAAGACTATCTTTCATTAATTATCCAATTTTCCTTTATTAATTAAGCATTTTAATTTAAATTTCAACAATTGATTATCCCCAAATCAAAACCCTAGGATACACTTGTAAGTTAATTAGACTTAGACTTATTACATATTACCTTATTATAGGGTGATATTTGGAATCACTTTGGGCAACACAATTATTACATCTTTTCAACAAGTTAACATTTGCTAAGGTGAGTTTTACATAGCCCCTTTTATTTATCACCATTTTTGGGGTGAAACATGTTATAACATTATCATTGCAATTCAATCATCAATGTGTCTATGTGTTTTCTATGTTGCATTATGTCTTGAGCATGATTAGAGTAAGCACCATTCTAGCATAATCATTAACATTGATCAGCCGACGGTATACATTGATAGATCTATTGGACTGACAATCCCACCCGGATACGTGCCTCCTACAAAGGTTACGTGGGTGTTTGTTATCGCATAACATATTCATTTGGACCATAAGTGTATGGTATGTATCATTTTATAACAGTCAGCAGGGTTGATTATGCACTCGATTTATTTCTAATATGTTCTCACATATGGGCTAGATTAACATGACACATGAATTGCACAACATTTTATTCATTTTATCATCAAAAACCTATGTAATTCTCACCAACTTATGTTGACCCAAAATACTTTCAAAATTAACATGTTTCAGGTAACAATGAAGCTGAGGCTTGAGTTAGCATGAGGATTTTCTTGAAGTTTATTTGAAGTTATTGAAGTTGCTATTTGATATTATGTATTTAAATTCTTAGACATTATTTCACATTTTGGATATTTATGTTTGAATAAATTATTTAAAATTTATGTTATACCATGTGCTACTGAAAACAATCATCAATACGTGGCACCCCGATGTTTCCGCCATCGGTTGGGGTGTTACAGATTGGTATCAGAGCCTTGGTTATAGGGAATTAGGTTATTAGAAATAATCTAGACTATAACCTTAGGGACTAAAACAGTACTTGCTTCTCCTACTTGTAACCCTAATTGCTTCCCAAATCCTATCCTCATCCTATGCCCTACAACCCTAAACCTACATGTGACTACTCTTAATTGTCTGCTGCAATCCTGATCCACCATTAGATTTATAGGACAAAATCCTCAGGTTTAACCTGAACCCCCTTGAGATCTCGTCGAAGTTCTAGATTTTAATAACGAACACGTGCAATCTGGAAGGGTGAACGCCTGTATTCTGAGTCTTCTGTCTAGGCTGGCATTGCGCATATATCCCAATCAGACGAGGGACCCGGATGCCTACCTGGGAATTCTCGGGATGAGTGTTCACTTATAGGCTAAAGCATGTCTTCATATGTTATTAGAATTTAGAATCTTTGATAAGTCAACGTTTTCGTTTATTCGTTTTAATTAATGAATAAATGATTACATTCCTTATATAAACTCTCATTCATTTCATTGTGTCTATTACAGATCATGCCTCCTCGTCGCAGCACTCGCAACAGCACTGGTGAGAACCACGATGAAGGTAGTGACAACCATGGTCATGACCAAGGTCCTGGTCACAACACCAATGGGGTCGATGCTCAACTGGCTGCGATCATTTCTCAGCAAATGGCGCAGCAAATCGCAACTCTGGTTCCCAATTTACTTGCTCAGGTCATCCAATTGAACGGCAACGGGAATGGTCACAACAATGGGAACGGGAATGGCAATGGCAATGGTAATGGACCCCAAGCTTGCACCCTTAAACATTTCAACTCTTGCAACCCTCCAAAGTTCAGCGGTGAAGAAGGAGCTACTGGACTTCTCCAATGGTTTGAGGGTATTGAAAATACCTTCATCAACAGTGAGTGCCCCAACAACTTCAAGGTTCGTTACGCCATGAGTGTTCTCCATAAACGAGCACTCACATGGTGGAATGAAGAAAAGCGTACTCGTGGGACCGAGATTGCTCTTGCCTTGACATGGGACCAAGTCAAAGAGATCATGAAAGAGGAGTTCTGTCCTTGCAATGAAGTTAAAAAGCTCGAGGATGAGTTCCACACCTTAGCTCAAGATAGTGGGGAAAACCTCGCCTACAACACCCGCTTTCATGAGCTTAGCTTATTGTTGCCACACAAGGTTACTCCTCTGTCGGTAGCCATCGAGAAGTACATCGGTGGTCTGCCCATGCAAATCCAGGACACCGTTTGGGGTAGAAATCCTGCAACTCTGGAAGAGGCCAAACGTCTAGCGGCCACTCTTACTGATAATCATGTGAAGAACGGTACTCTCGTTCGCAAGGGCACTAAGAAGATTGTTGCCAAAGATACTCCACAGCCTGCAATTGAAGTCAAGCCTGAGACCTCAAGCAACAAGAAGCGCAAGGCTAGAAACTATATGGTTGCTGCTACTCCACCTGCTGCCCAAAACCCAGCCAAGAAACCATACACCGGACCTCACCCTCTGTGCAACACTTGCAAGTATCACCATCCCACACAGGTGCCATGTCGATTTTGTACTAAGTGTCAAAGATATGGTCACCTGGTGAACGTCTGTCGATCTCCTGCTGCTCAAGACAACAACAACCCAGCTCCCAACCAACAAAACAACAGGCCTACTCGTGGTCAATGCTACGAGTGTGGTAACCCTAATCACTACATCAACAACTGCCCTAACCGTAACCATAACCAAACCCAAAACCAAAACCAAAACCAAAACCAGAACCGCAACCAGAACCAAGGTGCTCGAGGTCGCGCCTACAATCTCAACGCTAATCAGGCCCGTGACAACAACGAAGTGGTGAATGGTACGTTTCTCATTAATAACCACTATGCATCCATATTATTTGATTCAGGAGCTGATAAGTCATTCGTGTCACTGAAGTTTGAACCTTTACTTAACTTACCCCACACTAATCTAGAAGACCCTTTCGTGGTAGAGGTAGCTAACGGGAAGTCTATTTCGATCGGTTCTATTATTCGTAACTGCTTGTTGAATCTCGATGATCATACCTTCCCTATCGATCTTATCCCTATGCATCTTGGTAGTTTTGATGTTATAGTAGGCATGGACTGGTTGTCAACTCATCGTGCCGAAATTCTGTGCTTCGAGAAAGTCATACGCATTCCTCTCGAATCTGGTGAGATTTTGAAGATTTATGGTGAGAAACCTTGTGGTGAGCTTAAGCTTATGTCTTGTACTACTGCCCAAAAGTACTTACGAAAGGGGTATACAGCCTTCTTAGCTAACGTGATAGAGAAGAAGGACAAAGGCAAAAGTATCCAAGACATTCCTATTATTCGAGACTATCCTGAAGTCTTTCCAGAGGATTTACCTGGTTTGCCTCCTGCTCGACAAGTGGAGTTTCGTATTGATCTTGTTCCTGGTGCTAATCCTATTGCTAAAGCTCCTTATCGTCTTGCACCCTCTGAGATGCAAGAACTTGCTAGTCAATTACAGGAACTCTCTGATAAAGGGTTCATTCGCCCTAGTTCTTCTCCATGGGGAGCCCCTGTCTTATTCGTTAAAAAGAAGGAT
Organism: Ambrosia x helenae; assembly: GCA_030844895.1. Taxonomy (NCBI): domain Eukaryota; kingdom Viridiplantae; phylum Streptophyta; class Magnoliopsida; order Asterales; family Asteraceae; genus Ambrosia; species Ambrosia x helenae. The sequence goes on from CM061223.1 coordinate 11,190,764, forward strand.
GGTTCTCTTCGGATGTGTATTGACTACCGTGAACTCAACAAACTCACCATCAAGAATCGTTATCCACTCCCTAGGATTGACGATCTCTTCGATCAACTTCAAGGAGCAACACATTTCTCGAAGATTGATCTCCGTTCTGGTTATCATCAGCTTAGAGTTCACGATGAAGATATTCCCAAGACAGCTTTTCGCACTCGCTACGGTCACTATGAATTCATGGTTATGCCTTTTGGGTTGACCAATGCTCCCGCAGTATTTATGGATTTGATGAATCGGGTTTGTAGACCCTATCTCGACAAATTCGTGATCGTTTTCATCGATGATATTTTGATTTACTCTAAATCAAAATCCGATCACGAGCAACATCTTCACTCTATCTTGAGTCTCCTAAAGAAAGAACAACTATACGCCAAGTTCTCAAAATGTGAATTTTGGCTTAAGGAAGTTCAATTTTTGGGACATGTCATTGATATGAACGGAATTCATGTTGATCCTGCAAAGATCGAAGCTGTGAAGAATTGGAGTGTTCCTACCACTCCAACGGAAGTCCGTTCTTTTCTGGGGTTGGCTGGTTATTATCGTCGATTCATCGCCAATTTCTCCAAGATCGCTGTTCCCCTCACTACCTTAACTCACAAGGGTAAACCCTATGAGTGGGGACCTAAGCAAGAGGAAGCATTTGAAACTCTTAAGCTGAAACTTTGTGAAGCTCCTGTCTTATCTCTACCTGATGGTAATGATGATTTCGTGGTCTACTGTGATGCATCGAACCAAGGTCTTGGTTGTGTTCTCATGCAACGAGGAAAGGTTATTGCTTATGCGTCTCGACAACTCAAGACTCACGAGAAAAATTATACCACCCATGATCTTGAATTGGGCGCTGTTGTCTTTGCACTCAAGATTTGGAGACATTATCTGTATGCGACCAAATGTGTGGTGTTCACGGACCACAAAAGTCTCCAACATGTCTTCGATCAAAAGAATCTTAACATGAGGCAACGACGTTGGGTTGAATTACTTAACGACTATGATTGCGAAATTCGCTACCATCCTGGCAAGGCGAATGTTGTGGCCGACGCACTTAGTCGTAAAGAGCGTGTCAAACTCCAATGTGCGAGAGTTCGTACTGATCTTCAAGATCGCATTCTCCAGGCTCAACACACATCAGTCACCCAAGGTAACATGTACGATGAAATGTCTTGTGGTGCTGAAACTCAACTTGAAACCAAACCCGATGGTCTCCTTTATTTCCTTAACCGACTGTGGATTCCCGACCGTGATGATCTTCGTACTTTTCTCATGAACGAGGCTCATAAGTCTCGTTATTCTATACATCCTGGAGCTGACAAGATGTATCAAGATCTTCGTTATTCTTATTGGTGGCCTGGTATGAAGAAAGACATTGCTCTTTTCGTTGCAAAATGCCTCACTTGTTCCAAGGTTAAGGCTGAACATCAACGACCATCTGGTATGCTTGAACAACCAGAGATTCCTGTCTGGAAGTGGGAAAGCATAGCTATGGATTTCATCACCAAACTCCCTCGCACACCCAAAGGTTTTGACAGTATTTGGGTGATCGTCGATCGTTTGACCAAGTCAGCTCACTTTCTACCTATTCGTGAGAAGTATTCTGTGGAAAGGTTGGCAAAGATGTACGTAAGTGAAATCGTATGTCGTCACGGTATACCTTTGGACATTATTTCTGATCGCGATGGTCGTTTCACCTCTCACTTTTGGGGATCTCTACAAGATGCTTTGGGTACCAAGTTGAACCTGAGCACTGCTTATCACCCTTAGACGGATGGTCAGACTGAACGAACCATCCAGACACTTGAGGACATGCTCAGGGCATGTGTCATCGATTTTGGTGGCGCATGGGATTCTCATCTTCCTTTGGTTGAGTTTTCATACAACAACAGTTATCACGCCAGCATTAACATGGCTCCTTTTGAGGCACTCTATGGTCGGAAATGTCGTTCACCTGTCTGTTGGACCGAGGTTGGTGAAGCTCGTATTACTGGACCCGAACTGATCCAGGAAACCACAGACAAAATCCAGCTTATTCAGGATAATCTTCTCAAGGCTAGAAGTCGCCAAAAGAGTTATGCTGATAAACGTCGTAAACCCTTGGAATTTCAAGTTGGGGACCTTGTGCTACTTAAGGTATCCCCTTGGAAAGGAGTTATTCGTTTCGGTAGAAAGGGAAAGCTAGCTCCTCGTTACGTAGGCCCCTTCAAAATTCTTGACAGAGTTGGAAAAGTGGCTTACAAGCTTGATCTTCCACCTGAGCTAAGCAATGTTCATCCGACCTTCCATGTTTCGAATCTCAAGAAATGCTTAGCAGATGAGAACCTTCATGTTCCTCTTGAGGATGTGCAAATCGATGAAAGCATGCACATTATCGAGAAACCCGTCGAGATTGTTGACACTGGAGTCAAGAAACTCAAGCGCAGTCGTATTCCGATTGTTAAGGTTCGTTGGGAATCTAAACGAGGCCCAGAGTTCACTTGGGAACGTAAAGACCAGATGAAGTCGAAGTATCCACATCTTTTCCCACCAGACTCTCCAACTCCAACTTCGGGACGAAGTTCCTAAAAGTAGGGGAGACTGTAACATTACGCAATTAATACTTGTACGTTACGCATTGACATTAATAAAAAACGTCAAGTTTCATTTTATACGTCGCATTTATTATTTTTGTCGCGATTGTGGAACCCTAATACTATATATAATATTATATATATGTGTGTTTTTGTATAATTATATCAAAAAATAAAAAAATGCCTTGGCCGGGAATCGAACCCGCGCCAAAGGCCGGGCCACACATACACATATGCACAAACCAACTGGGCTGGACCTTCTATTTGGAAATAACCCGGACACTTATTTTATTGTTAGGACAAAGAGGATTGGTGAAACCACTTTTGTAAACCTTAGTCTAATTCACTTCTGTCATTTTTGGCTAAATAGAAGTACTGAATAGAAGACAAGAAACTGCTGATTAGAAGATATGAAGAAGTGCTGAAGTTGCAGAAGTTCTGAAGTCCAAACCAGACAAGTTCACTTCAGAAGTACTGAAGACAAAACTACTCTTCAGTAGTTGTCCTTCATCAGCACTTAGCAGAAGATATTTGCCACCGCCCTTTTGCATCAGTAGTTTGTTGTTTAATATTACTTTTAGCTTTATTTGTTTCTTTCAATGTTGCAACTTGTGCAACTTGTAACTGGACTTTCTGTGCTTGCTTTTCAGGCAAGATACATGCATGTAATCGTCTATAAATAGAAGGCTTCAACCTTCTATTTTAGACATTGATTTTTAAACAGAAAAATCCTTCAAACACTCTCATTGTTATTATTCCATTTCTGTATTTATTGTGAATCTTGCTAAGTATCTAATTCTCATTTACAACTTAGATTCATAATAAATACTTTGTCATTTATCTTGTTTCAAACATCAAGGGGGAGTTACAACTCTGCCTTTGCATAAAAAGTGTTGCTTTAACTTATAACATTCCGCTGTGCTTATAATCTGATTTACTAGGACTTGCTAAACACTTAAGTGTCAAGATAGCAAGTTCTTACTTAGCAAACAAGAGCAAACTGATCCAACAATTGGTATCAGAGCGTTGGTTTATCTGATCACATATCAATCTAACAAATTGAGAATCAGACACAAAGCTCTTATTGATATTCAATAAAAAGATCAAAAGTTCACTTTTTATCAATATCCATCACTTAAAAGAGTCATCAGACAAATCTATAACTCTTTAAAAATGGATCCACATAATACTGGTTCTGCCACCAAACCTGCCATGCTTGTGAGAAATGAGTACAATATATGGCAGAAAAGAATGGCACACACCTTGTCACAAACCAACACTGGTTGTTGGAGATCTGTGATATATGGTCCACACAAACCAGTAAACATAAACCTTGAAACAAAAGAAGGGATTCCTAAGGATCCCAAAGACTATACAGATGAAGATTTCCTGAAACTTGAGCTAGATGCTAAGGCATTCTCTATGTTGGCAATGGCTCTCCCAAATGAAATATACTCTGGCCTTTTACATTGTGAAAGTGCCAAAGAACTTTGGGACTGTCTTAAAGAACAGTTTGGAGGAACTGAAGAGGTGATTGCCAACACCAGAGAAATTTTGGCTCAACAATATGAAACATTTGCTTATATTAATGGGGAGACTTTGACACAACAATTTGAAAGATTCTCCTCATTAATCTCTGAGCTAAAGTTAAATGGGCAGACCTATACAACAGTATCTATGTTACATAGATTTTTAAGGTCTCTGCCTGACAAATGGGAAACTTACTCCATTGTCTTAAGATCCTCACCAGATTTTAGCTCCCTCACTCTTACAAAACTCCATGGGAGATTACTCACTTTTGAAAGAGAAATCGATCAAAAGAAGAAATTACAAACTTCTGGTAAAACTGCTGATGACTACCTACCAGGTAGTACAGCACTTTTGGGACAAGATTCACCAACTTGTTCCTATGGATCTTATGACAATATTGACATAACCACTGGGATCTCATCAGAAAGATCTTTCCCAGGTTATGACAATGATGACCAAGGTCAAACTGCTGATAATCTATGTTTTATCATGGATGATTTGAAAAATTTTAGCAGTGATGACTTGGAAGAAATGGACATACTTCACCAACTGGCCATGCTAAGCATTAAAACTAACAAGTTTTATAAAAGGTCAGGAAGGAAATTTCCAGGATTGACCAGTAACACAAAAATTGGTTTTGACAAATCTAAACTGAGATGTCACAAGTGTCAGAAGTTGGGACACTTTGCTAGAGAGTGTAGAAGCTCTAGCTTTAACCAATCACAATCTGGAAATAACTATAACCCCAATTATAATAGGAACAATGGAACTCAAGGGAGTGCTCACTTTGTACAGGCACAAGCTCCTCAACAGCAATATATGCCTCAAGTACAATATGTTCAAGTGCCTGCTCAACAGATGCAGAGCCAACAATCAATCCCTCCCTTTCCAGCTGCTCAACTTCCTCCACAGCCTCAACAACCCCCTCAACAAAGCCTCTTTACCTCGGGGTATGTTGACTGGAGCAGTCTCCCATATGACACCACAGAGTGTAATCCTGATGCAGACAACAAAGTGTTTGACATCAACTGGGGAGAACCAGACAATGGCAGAAAGAACTTTGCCTTAATGGCATTTGAAGGCTCTACCTCAAAATCTGCATTGTCTCAGGTATCAAAAGAATCTTTGACAAAACTATGTTCAAACTCTTGCAAAGAAACTTTTGCTCTCATAAGAGAGACAAACGTGCACCTACAAGGCAAAGCCAATGATTTAGAAAGAAAATACACACAGATAAAATGTGATTTGGAAAGAAAACTGTGTGCTAAAACAAAAGAGGTTTCTAAATTAACTGACTCTGCCATTGAAACCCAAGCACAAATCAAAATGATGCTAAATGACCTGGGAGATGTCAGACAAGAGCTTGCTGACACCAGGATCACTTGTGAAAAATGGGTTGAATCTTGTAGGGGGTATCAACTACTGCTAAACAAACAAAGTGCTTCAAATGTGAAGTTTGGCATAGGATACCATCATGTTGAAACACCAACAGATTTTTCTCCCAAAACTACTGAAGATGGGAGAAGAATTGTTTCAAATGAAACTTCTGAAGGGAAAGAATGCACATCTTTCCATGAAAACTTTCTAAACAGAAATCCTGGCATTTTTAAAGAAAGTACTTCAGAAGTATTTACAAAAACTGACAACAAGCCATCAGTAGTTTCATCTACTTCAGGAGTTGAGACCCTGAAAACTACTGATGAGCAAAATCTTTTTACTGTCAGAAATTTGCCTTCAGAACAAAAACAGAAGGCAAAAGCATGTGAAATTTGTGGCCTGTTCAACCACAAAACTGAATTTTGTAGATACAGAAAAGGAATTCAGTTCAATCAAAAATTTAAACAACAGGTTGTGGGAAATCAAATCAGAAATGATTATGAAAAAGTCTTTAAACCCAAGAAACAACAACCTGAAAACACCTTTTCTCAGAAAAAGATAAAATCTCAACCAAAGTCTTTTTCTCAAAATTCCTTGTCAGTAGTTAGACCAGAATCATCAGCAGTTTCACAAACTGCTGAGATTCAAAATCTAAAGAACATGGTAGAACTACTGATGACCAAGGTTGATGGTGGTCCTAAAAAGGATACCACCATAGTTCTTCATGAAAAATCCATTGCCAAAAAGACATGGATTTCTCAACCTGGTCAAGAACAAACTGTAACTGTTCCCAAGAGCAAACCCAAAGCCAAACAGGCTTGGGTTTCCAAATCTAACTAATTTGCTTTTATGTGCAGAGAGTTTCCAGGGGCTTAAACAGCATATGGTATGTTGATAGTGGAGGCTCTATGCACATGACTGGATGCAGATACCTGATAAACAACTTTATCAGCCAAAGAGAAGGATCTGTGTCCTTTGGGAACAATGCCAAGGGATATGTGCTAGGACATGGCAATGTCTCCTCTGGCAAAATACAGTTTGACAAGGTCAATCTGGTGAAGAACCTTGAATACAACTTGCTAAGTGTGTCACAAATGTGTGATAAAGGATATTCTTCCTTTTTCACAAAGACAGCTTGCAAGATCATCTCACCAGAAGGCCAGAAGTTGATTGAGAAGATTATAGAAGATCATACTTTGCTGATTGCCAAAAGATGTGGCAATGTCTATGCAGTGGACATTGAAAAAGACAAAGTATTGAACAACACTGCCTGTTTCTTCTCAAGGGCATCAACTTCAGAAACAGATCTCTGGCACAGGAGACTTGGCCATGTGAACTTTAAAACCATAAATAAAGTCACAAAAATGGGCTTGGTCAGAGGTCTACCTTTGAAAGTATACCAGTGTCAAGAACACTGTGTATCCTGTTTAAAGGGAAAACAGCATAAGTCCTCCTATAAGTCTATTGAAGAATCAAAAACAACTGCATGTCTTCAACTACTCCATATGGACTTATTTGGGCCTGTCAAGATTATGAGCCTTGGTAAAAAGAAGTACTGCTTAGTCATCATTGATGACTACTCAAGATTCACATGGGTATTCTTCTTATTTTCCAAGGATGAGGCTGCTGAAATCATCAAGTTCTTCATTCTACAAGTAGAGAAACAATATTCTCTATCTGTCAAAACCATTAGAAGTGACAATGGGACAGAGTTCAGGAACAAAACTCTGGATGAATTCTGTTTGTCTAAAGGGATTATTAGACAATACAGTGTTCCCAGAACTCCTGAACAAAATGGTGTAGTAGAAAGGAAGAACAGAACATTGATAGAAGGAGCAAGAACAATGTTAGCTGATTCTGGACTGCCATTGTACTTTTGGGCAGAAGCAGTTAACACAGCATGTTATGTTCAGAATAGAGTTCTTGTCGTCAAGAGACATTCCAAGACTGCCTATGAAGTTCTTCATGGCATGAAGCCCCTTATCTCCTTTTTCAGGGCTTTTGGGTGTCAATGTTTCATCTTGAACATCAAGGAATCTATCTCAAAGTTTGCTGCCAAAGTTGACTCAGGTTACTTTCTTGGTTACTCTTCAACTAGAAAAGCCTACAAGGTTTTTAATTCTCACACCAAGATAGTAGAAGAAACATTGAATGTCAAGTTCAATGAGTCAAAACACACTCTTATTCCAGCACATCCTGCTGAACTCTTTGACCTTGACAACTTCCACTTTGGACCTGAAAAGGCTGTTACTTCTTCCAAACCTACTTATTATGGTGATCAAAGGTTTGAAGATGAGGATCCTGAACCATGGACTCCTCAAACAGTCATTAAGTCAACTACAACACCATCAGAAGTTTTCCAAACTTCTGATCAAACAAATACTGAAGGCCAAATTCAAACATCTGCTTCAACACCTGCAACTACTGAAGAAGCTGCAACTGCTGAACCAGATATCATAGACCTCAGTAGTTTGTTTGAAGAACCAGAGCCACCTACACCTGTCAGTGGTTTACAACAACTGATTGAACACAGAGATCATCCACTTGATCAAATCATGGGTGATATAGCTACAGGTGTTCTAACCAGAAACCAGCTCTCCAACTTTTGCCTATTCTCAGCCTTTATTTCACAGTTGGAACCAAAGAAGTACCAGGAAGCCCTCAAAGACAACAATTGGGTGCAGGCTATGCAAGATGAACTACTACAGTTCAACAAGCAACAGGTCTGGGAAATCTGTCCCTTACCTCAAAACAAGCAACCAATTGGTACAAGATGGGTTTTCAGGAACAAACAAGATGAAGCTGGTATGATAATCAAGAACAAGGCAAGACTGGTAGTTCAAGGGTACTCTCAAGAAGAGGGAATTGACTATGATGAAACCTTTGCTCCAGTTGCAAGGCTTGAGGCCATCAGGTTATTTCTGGCCTATGCCATTTCCAACAAAATAAAAGTTTATCAAATGGATGTGAAAAGTGCATTTTTATATGGTAAAATCAAGGAGGAGGTGTATGTCTGTCAGCCACCTGGGTTTGAGGATCCTACTCATCCTGAGTGGGTGTACAGACTGGATAAAGCTCTATATGGGCTCAAACAGGCTCCAAGAGCCTGGTATGATACACTCTCCACCTTTTTACTCAAAAATAACTTTACAAGAGGTGCCATTGATAAAACACTTTTCATTAAACATGTTGGAAATCATGTCTTACTTGTTCAAATTTATGTTGATGATATCATCTTTGGTTCAACAAACACAAAATTGTGTGATGATTTTAAGAAACTCATGCAATCAAAATTTGAGATGAGTACCATGGGAGAACTGCAGTACTTTCTAGGACTGCAGATCAAACAACAAACAAATGGAACTTTTATACATCAATCAAAATATGTTAAAGAATTATTGAACAAATTTTCTTTAAATGACTGTAAATCATGTTCCACTCCCATGACACCTATCACACAAGTTGAACCTGATGATCAAGGAAAACAGGTTGATCAGACCATGTACAGATGCATGATAGGTTCCCTTTTATACTTAACTGCTTCTAGACCAGATATCATGTTTTCAACATGTGTCTGTGCTAGATATCAATCAGCACCAAGGGAATCACACCTTATTGCAGTCAAAAGAATTTTTAGATATCTGAAAGGAACTCCAACACTGGGAATTTGGTATCCTGCTTCAAGCAATACCAAGTTATCAGCATTTTCAGATAGTGACTATGCAGGGTGTAAGATGACTAGAAAGTCAACATCTGGTGGTTGTCAATTTCTGGGTAACTGTCTAGTGTCATGGCAATCAAAGAAGCAAACATCTGTTGCAACTTCAACTGCTGAAGCTGAATACATTGCAGCTGCAAGTTGTACATCACAGATACAATGGCTCCAATATCAACTTCTTGATTATGGAATCAAAGAGACCAAGACACCTTTGTTTGTAGACAGCAAATCTGCCATTAGCATCATTCAAAATCCGGTACAGTTCTCAAAAACTAAACATATTGAGATCAGGTACCATTTCATAAGAGATTGCTATGAAAAAGGCAAGATTGAGGTGAAGCATGTAGCAACAGCTAATCAGATAGCTGACATCTTCACTAAGCCCCTTGACACATCAACATTTCAGAAGTTAGTTTCCATGCTTGGAATGCTAAATTTGTAAGTGTTTATTTTTTTTTTTCTGCATATCAGTTAGAATCCAAGTTAACACTTGATTCTACCCAACTCTACAGCAAACTTCTACATTAATCACTACTGATATGCATCAAAATTTTTCTTTTTCCTTTTTCCATCCTTGATTCCATCCTGTTTACCATGGTGGAATCAAAATGAAAAATTTATTTTTCCTTTTTCCACCCCTGATTCCATCCTGTTTACCTTGGTGGATTTCAGGTTAACCTTTTCCATCTTTTTTTCTGGTTTTCACTTACAAATGTCAAAAGTCTGAAACAAAACTTCTGAAAAACAAAAACAGTTTGAGAGAAACTACTGATGAACAAAAATCATCAGTATGGGGATAACTTTCTGAAAAAGTGTGTAACTTCTGATAAAATAAACTTCAGAAGTTATGAACAAAGTATTTATAAAAACATTTCTCATCAGATGTTAAAACTACTGAAGAGAAAATGGGAACTACTGATGAAGTAATCCTTCATCAGCAGTTTAAGTCAAAAGGGCAAATCTGACTTTTCCCATCATCAGAGGTTTGACCTAATAAGTTTAAAACCTCTGATAAAGAGATTTTTAACCAAAGGCGGTTTTAAAACTTCTAATAAAGAAGATTCAAGCGGTTAAAACTTCTAATAAATACCTTTTTCACACACTTATCCTTTTAAACTCACAAAATATCCCTCCTTCTCTCTCAAAACTCTCTCAAAACCTACACCTGAAAATTCACTGTTCGATCAAAACACCCAAACTACAATGGATCTTGTTCTAAAACAGGGACACAATCAAAGAGCTTTTCTTGAAAAACAAGAAGGCTGGTCCCAATACGATGAGATCATTGATCTTGTCGTCAAATCCCAATACTTTACTGCTCTCACAATTAACCCACCAATTCACACTGAAACTCTGAATGAGTTCTGGGCAAATGCTGAGACGGTTACAATGGGTGGTGAGGTCATTTCCCTCAACTCAAAGATAAAAGGGAAACAACTGACCATCACACCAGCCACACTAGCAACAAGACTGGGTCTGGATGATGTAGCTGCCCCTGACCATGTTGCTAACAAAGATATTCATCTAACCATGACTGAGTGTGGTTATCAAGGTACTCTCTCCCATGCAACAATATTCAAAAAATATTTTGAACCAAAATACAAACTTTTGTTTCATTATATAATTATGTGTTTGAGTCCAAAAACAGGGTCATATGACCAGATGCCCTCCACTTTTCAACCAATATTTCATTCCATTGTGAATGAAACCAAATACAGGGCATCAAAACTGTTTTTCCATGAGTTGGTGTTACATCATAATAATACCAAGAAAAAGTTTTTGTTGTACCCAAGGTTCATTATGCAATGCATAATAGGGGAACTGGGTAATGAGGTGCTTGTGGGAAAAGTTTCAACTTTAAACCCTTTAACATCACAAGCATACTCAAGACTGAACAAACCGGCTGCCTGGCCAGAAGATGATCAGGGAGAACAACAACAAGTCCCCCTGAAGCCCACATCTTCCACACCCACACCACCAAAAGCCAAAAAGCCCAAGCCAACAAAAACTGTAACCCACCAACCCAAAAGAAAAGCTGTTCAGGAGGTTGAGATGCCTGAACATGCTCTTGAGCATTCTGCTCTTCAAACTGTTGAGACTGAAACACCCTCTCAGTCTCATCCATCTCAAACCCCACCAAGAGCACCCATATCTGTTCATTTCAAAAGAAAAAGACTTAGAAAAGCATATCAAACACACTCTTCTTTTGAAACTGCTGAACAACAAACTATTGCCCAAACTACTGAACCTTCCCCACAAATTTCTGAACAAGAGGCAATTGAAATTGCCAAACTTCTCTCTGGGCTAAAAGAGAAGGTCCCATCTGATTATGTCAGTCCCCTACAACCACAACAAACAGGGACATAACTACTACTTTAGACATGGATGTGGACATCATTAGCCCTATCCCAAGAGATGAGGGTGGACCAGAGTCTTTAAGCCCAAATTTAGAGACTCTTGGGGCATCTGAGGCTGCTACTACTCAGTTACCACCCAGTGGTGGATCTGAGGACAGAAGTAACATAGCTAAGACCTCAGATGTGGCAACTACTGATGAAGGCTTAATGCCTGAGGTAGGAAATCCTCAGTACCAAGAAACAGAGGTTCATGAGAGAACTGAGTTGGGCTCAGCTCATGATTTAACTGAGACAGTCCTCTCTGAGGGCAACATCAGGGAAACAGATGATTCCATTAATTTGGATGATGTTTCAAAAACTACAACTACTGAATTGACGGCACTTTCTGAAGGTCCTGCTGCAAAGGTATCCAGGCTCAAGAGGCCAGTCACCTCTGCACAGGTTAAAGTCCACTCAATCCCTAAAACCCCTAGAGTGGCATCCTCTGTACAACATGAGGATCTCCCAAAAACACCCCCTTCACAGCAAATGCCTACCCAATTCCCTGGGCAAACAAGCATAGACCTGAACCAGCTATGCAGCCCAGAGGGTCCCCTGTACCACATGATGAACACACTCATCAGAAATCACTTCCAAACATATACAGCTGACTTGGAGCTGTCAATCAAGAACCAATTTGGAGTGATTAAAACCAAGATGAACGATCTGTCTAACAAAATAGACTACAACAGCCAGCAGATTGCTCATCTTCAAGGACACTTCTCCCAACCCTCTGCTTCAAGGGTTAGAATTGATGAATCCAAAAAGGGGGAGAAGATCAGGGAACCTAAGGAGTCATTCCAAGCCAGAGTAAAGGCACGAGTGGCACTCCTTGAAAGAGATCAGAAAGATCAGGCCAGAAAAGAAAAATTGGCCAAACAGTTTGGTGTCTCTATTGAAGAAATTGAAGCTGCTGAGAAAGAAGATGAGACCCAAAGTTCTGATGATTCCCTAAGGTGTAATGAAGAAACTTCTGATTACCAAACTTCTGATGAAGAATCAGAAAGTACTGAAGACAATCCTTCAGTAGCTGACAAACCATCAGCAGTTGTCAGCACATCAGAAGTCAACACTTCCCAACCTCAAACAACTGAACCTTCCAGAACCACTGCTCCCACTCAACCAACATCTGATCCCATCAGGCCTACATCTGTTACAACAATGACTGTATTAAACCCTTCTCCCATCTCTCAATCAGCTGAACTATTAGAGAAGAGTTTAATTGCAGCCAACAAGAAGGCCAGAGAAGATCAAATTTGGAAATCTCTGGAAGAAAGGGATGATTTGGACTTAAGCCATGAAGAAAAACTTCAGGCTTATGCAGCTGAACTACAAAGGCAGGCTAGCCTTGATGAGATTGCTGAACAGGATAAAAGACAACAACTGGTGTCTTATATCACCAAGAACAGCAAGACTAAAGCCTTTACACTCAAAGGACTCTCTATGCAAGAGCTGACAAGAAGAGCACAACTGCTTGCAGACAAAATGGCCACAAGCAAAGAAGGAAAGGCCAAGAGAGCCCAGATAATAGAAGAGCTAGTAGCAGAAGGATATGGTTCAAAAGCCTCTGTATCCAGATGGAAAGAAGAAAGACTAATGGATACATATAGAAAATATTTGGCTGCCAAGGCTGCAAATCCTGAGAAGTTTCAAACTACTGATCCTTCAAGATCAGTAGTTAGAACTTCTGGTGTATCTAGAAGATCTGCTGCTCAGAAGAAGAAGGCAGAGGACAATGTCAAAACTGATTTCAAAATGGTACTACTTGAGGGAAGCTCAATAGTCCATTCAGATTTTGACATTGAGGAGAAACCTCTGTTAACACAGTTCAGGGATCCTTCCACTTTTGCTTATCAAATACAAAAGACCATCACAGAAAAGCTGCATACCAAAGTAGTGACTGAACACCATCTCCCAACTGTTTAGATGCCTGGTATGCAACAACATCAACAAGGAAGAGAATCCCACCTGAGGCTATCTGAAACTGAAGACATCCAGCACTCAGGACCATCAACCCAAGGGACAAGTCTGGTTCCCTATTCTTCTGACTTTAACAAGTCAAAGATACCTATCATCAGATGGTCACTTACTGATAACAACTCAGTACTGTTGACAAGAAGAGACTTCTCAAGCAGGGTTTACAAGAAGATCAGTGATCTGAAGAAACTGTCAACACAAGACCTGCTCACAATTCAACATCTAGATCCACAGAGAGGATCTCTGTCTGATGATCTGTACAACCAGCTCAAGAACACCATGTACAAAGAGATATGGAAGATTGTTCAAGACAGAAGAAACACATAAGGAATTAGTAAGGTTTTGGCTTCATCAATCCAGGGGGAGATTGTTAGGACAAAGAGGATTGGTGAAACCACTTTTGTAAACCTTAGTCTAATTCACTTCTGTCATTTTTGGCTAAATAGAAGTACTGAATAGAAGACAAGAAACTGCTGATTAGAAGATATGAAGAAGTGCTGAAGTTGCAGAAGTTCTGAAGTCCAAACCAGACAAGTTCACTTCAGAAGTACTGAAGACAAAACTACTCTTCAGTAGTTGTCCTTCATCAGCACTTAGCAGAAGATATTTGCCACCGCCCTTTTGCATCAGTAGTTTGTTGTTTAATATTACTTTTAGCTTTATTTGTTTCTTTCAATGTTGCAACTTGTGCAACTTGTAACTGGACTTTCTGTGCTTGCTTTTCAGGCAAGATACATGCATGTAATCGTCTATAAATAGAAGGCTTCAACCTTCTATTTTAGACATTGATTTTTAAACAGAAAAATCCTTCAAACACTCTCATTGTTATTATTCCATTTCTGTATTTATTGTGAATCTTGCTAAGTATCTAATTCTCATTTACAACTTAGATTCATAATAAATACTTTGTCATTTATCTTGTTTCAAACATCAAGGGGGAGTTACAACTCTGCCTTTGCATAAAAAGTGTTGCTTTAACTTATAACATTCCGCTGTGCTTATAATCTGATTTACTAGGACTTGCTAAACACTTAAGTGTCAAGATAGCAAGTTCTTACTTAGCAAACAAGAGCAAACTGATCCAACATTTATATATACACATCTTAAGAACCTTCACAGTTGACATGGAAAGTCAACTGTGGGTTCGCGTATGGATCAAGCTTAGGTTATAACTCGTGATTGATCTAAAATTGGTAAATTGAGTTGATTACCGGCCTTGTACAACACGAATACACATCGATTACACGTCAATTGTTGACCAATTAATCAATTATACGCGTATGAATTCAATTGAAGGTCAAACTTTCCAATTAACTCTAACCCTAATCCTCAGTATAAATTGATGGTCTGCGAACCTTGACAAATCGCTCACAACTCTCTCTCAACCTCCCAATCTCTCTAATTCACTCTGAATATTATTAATTTGCTCGTTGTTTGACTTTTGCCTTGACCCGGCTTCTAACATCAAATCATCACTGTGAGTTCTTGTTTTTCTGTGGGTTTTACTTGTCGGCAACCACATAACATAAGCCCTAACATTAATCGGGCTATGGTTGTCTGAATCATTCAATTGAAATTCTAGGGTTCGTCGTGATCTTATTTGGGGATAAACTTGTTTTGCGTATGTGTATTTAATTATTTTGAAACCAGTAACATCACAACCACCGGCCTAGGCCAAGTGGTTGTGACCCTGGTTCTCCACTGAGGTCACCCGGGTTCGAGTCCCGGCTCTGACCATTATTTTTGTTCTTTTCTTTTCTTTTCTTTTTAAACAAACAATTATATTATATATATATATTAAAACCTCTTAAACTTTTAAATTCTTTTTAAAATATCAAAACTATTTTATAAATTCTAAAAAAATTATATTTGTTTAATCTGATATAAAAGTTTTATTTGTAATTTTTATTTTTCAGAATTCATTTATTTAATATTTATAATAATTAAATCATTTTTATACTATTATATTTATAAAAATCCATTTATATATCAAAACAATTTTATTAAATTCTCCAAAATTTATCCTGACTTTTTATAAAGTTAAACTTTACTGAAATAATTTTTAATTCAGTAAAATCATTTATTTTATATTTTTAATCAATTTTTGTTAGATTTAATCATAATTAAATCATATTAAATCCAATTTTCATCATATTTGCACCAAAATTTTATACAAATTATTTTTAATTATTTAGAACAGAAATATGATTTTTAAAATAGAAATTCTTTAATTTTAGTATTTTTGAATATTAAAGTTAATAATTGGCTATTTATAAATAAATAGATTTAAAAATCTATTTTAAATGAAATAATTTTATAAAAATTATTTTATTGCTTCAAACACTTTAATGTGCACATTCAAAATTCAAATTTTATAAAAAGACTATCTTTCATTAATTATCCAATTTTCCTTTATTAATTAAGCATTTTAATTTAAATTTCAACAATTGATTATCCCCAAATCAAAACCCTAGGATACACTTGTAAGTTAATTAGACTTAGACTTATTACATATTACCTTATTATAGGGTGATATTTGGAATCACTTTGGGCAACACAATTATTACATCTTTTCAACAAGTTAACATTTGCTAAGGTGAGTTTTACATAGCCCCTTTTATTTATCACCATTTTTGGGGTGAAACATGTTATAACATTATCATTGCAATTCAATCATCAATGTGTCTATGTGTTTTCTATGTTGCATTATGTCTTGAGCATGATTAGAGTAAGCACCATTCTAGCATAATCATTAACATTGATCAGCCGACGGTATACATTGATAGATCTATTGGACTGACAATCCCACCCGGATACGTGCCTCCTACAAAGGTTACGTGGGTGTTTGTTATCGCATAACATATTCATTTGGACCATAAGTGTATGGTATGTATCATTTTATAACAGTCAGCAGGGTTGATTATGCACTCGATTTATTTCTAATATGTTCTCACATATGGGCTAGATTAACATGACACATGAATTGCACAACATTTTATTCATTTTATCATCAAAAACCTATGTAATTCTCACCAACTTATGTTGACCCAAAATACTTTCAAAATTAACATGTTTCAGGTAACAATGAAGCTGAGGCTTGAGTTAGCATGAGGATTTTCTTGAAGTTTATTTGAAGTTATTGAAGTTGCTATTTGATATTATGTATTTAAATTCTTAGACATTATTTCACATTTTGGATATTTATGTTTGAATAAATTATTTAAAATTTATGTTATACCATGTGCTACTGAAAACAATCATCAATACGTGGCACCCCGATGTTTCCGCCATCGGTTGGGGTGTTACAGCTGATGGATCAAGCGTTCGAACACCAGATCGGCAGGAACTTGGAAGTATACGTGGATGATCTGGTAGTCAAAAGCAAGACGGAAGAGATGATGTTAAAGGATATCGAAGAAACGTTTGATACTCTCCGAGAATACAACATCAAGCTGAACCCGGGAAAGTGCTCTTTTGGGGTTGAAGAGGGAAAGTTCCTGGGAGTGATAGTTTCCAAGGACGAGTTCCGAGTCAACCCGGAAAAGGTAGCGGCAATTCGTAATATGCCCGCCCCTAAGACTTTGAAAGATGCCCAAACACTCAATGGAAGATTAGCCGCCATCAGCAGGTTCCTGGCCAGGCATGCCGAGCGTTTGTTACCATTTATCTCCACACTTAAAGATTGCCTGAACAAGAACAAGTTTAAATGGACTGAAGAGGCGGACAAAGCATTTGAACAGATGAAAACGTTCGTCGGAAACTTGCCCATGCTTACAGCACCTCGTCCGGGAGAAGTATTGAAGATGTATTTGGCGGCCGGGCACCATGCCGTCAGTTCGGTTTTGCTGGTTGAAAGAAACAAATGCCAGACTCCAATTTACTACATCAGCCGGACATTGTCAGACGCCGAGGCCAGGTACCCTACCTTGGAAAAATTGGTACTGGCACTGGTACACTCGTCCCGGAGGTTGCGCAGATACTTCCAAGCGCACGAAGTGGAAGTCCTCACAAACTTCCAACTGGGACAAATCCTAAACAGGCCAGAAGTGTCGGGACGGCTTGCCAAGTGGGCGATCGAATTGGGAGCACTGGATGTATCATTTAAAAAGCGAACGGCTGTAAAGGGCCAAGTACTGGCCGACTTCATGACGGAAATCCCGGAAGGAGAAGAGATCCAAGAATCTGTGCCAAGAATTGAAGATACGCTGGAAGATGAATCTACCCCGTGGCAGCTCTACACCGACGGTTCCTCCAACAGCAAGGGAGCCGGAGCAGGGTTACTGTTGGTTAGCCCGGAGGGTGCACGGTTCCTCTATGCCCTACGATTCGACTTTGAATGTTCTAACAACCAGTCTGAGTATGAAGCCCTACTAGCGGGATTGCGAGTGGCCCTGGCCATGGGGGCCGCCCGGGTAGAGGCCCATGTGGACTCACTCTTGGTCAACAATCAGGTCAACGAGTCATATGAAGCCAAGGACGAATCTATGGCCAGGTACCTGGAGAAGACAAAGGAGTTGATGGCAAAGTTCAAGCAGGTCACGCTACATCATGTAAGAAGACACAAGAATGACATAGCTGATGCTCTTAGTAAGTTGGCCTCGTCAGGCACGGATGCAAATGTCCACACAGAAACTTTAAAGCACCCGTCCACACAGATATCCGAAGTTCATTTGGTGCACGCGGTTGAGGTCTCCTGGATGACCCCTATACATAAGTTCTTAACGGATGGAAGCCTACCAGAGGATAAAGCCGAGGCAATGAAAATTCGAACTAAGGCCATCCAATATGAAATCCAAGCCGGGGTTCTTTACAGAAAGTCTTACCTAGGGCCAGCCCTGAGGTGTGTATCCCCTTCGGAAGCCAGATACTTGATCAAGGATATCCATTCGGGGATGTGTGGTATACATGCAGGACCCCGGGCAGTGGTGGCCAAGATCACTAACGCAGGATACTACTGGCCCGGAATGCACACCATGGCCGTCGAAGAGCTCCGGAAGTGTATTAGTTGCCAGAAGTATGCACCGGTAACGACTCGACCGAAGAACAACCTGGTCCCGGTGACAGCAGCATGGCCTTTTCAAAAATGGGGTATTGATTTGGTCGGACCTTTTCCTTTAGCCCCGGGAAAGCTCAAATATCTGGTGGTCGCCATTGACTACTTCACAAAGTGGGTAGAGGCAAAGCCGTTGGCCAAGATAGAGGCGAGCAACATCAAAAATTTTTTATGGGAACACATAGTATGCCGGTTTGGAGTTCCCTTGTACCTGGTCAGTGACAATGGGACGCAGTTCGCGGATAAGCACATACAAGAATGGTGTAAAAGCCTGAACATACAGCAAGTATTCACATCCGTGGCTCACCCTCAAGGAAATGGCCAGGTGGAAAGGGCGAACAGGAGCATACTGGACGGGTTGAAAAGACGATTGGACCAGGAAGGGACATCATGGGTTGACCAGCTGCCGCATGTTCTTTGGGCCCATCGGACAACACCCAAGACAAGTAATGGAGAGACCCCCTTCTGCCTGACCTACGGATCAGAAGCGATGATTCCGGCAGAGGTGATGTTGCCGTCTATCAGATACGCCGACTCAAGTGCTGACAATGACCAGCTGTTAAGACTCAATCTTGACACGATAGAAGCCCGGCGTGATGAAGCCCATATCAAGGAAGCCCGGTACAAGAGGTTGATGGAAAAATATTACAACAAAAGAGTCAGGACCTGCTCATTCAAGCCCGGCGACCTGGTCATGAGGGATAATGAGGCAAGCAGACAACAGCCCCCGGGAAAGCTAAGTCCCAACTGGGAGGGACCATATGAAGTCGTTGAAAACCTGGGAAAGGGAGCATACCGACTAAAACAACTGGACGGGACGCCGGTGCCCAGAAGTTGGAATGCTGCCCAACTCAGAAAATGCTACATGTAACACAAAAGTTCAGAGCCATAGGCCATTGTAAACATTGACCGGACGGACACCATGACACCCCGGTCAATCAACTTTTTATCTTTCTTGTTATTTATTACAATTAATAAAACAACGCCGATAATGGCACTTTCAGTACTTATATTCCATTATAAACAAAATGCTTGATAAAGCATAATTACAAAAAAGGTAGGGGCAGGACAAAAATCCGAAGCCAACTAATAATAATCTTCCTACCAACTATACATAGCGCTATTTTTCTAAGCCTTGTTCCAACTGCAAGCACTAAGAACTGCAACCGTCCAACATGGCAAACACCTCTGCAGGGGTATATAACACATCGCCAGAGGGGTTGCAAGTAGGGGGGAGGACCCAGCATTCCTCATACATCTTCATTAACTGGAGATCAAATGACCTAACCCCCGGGTCCTCATTCGCATGGGAAGGCCCAACCAGGTCCACTCCCTGATCAATCACCACATCATTCCCCAAGGGTATCCAGGGGGACGGCTGACGTCCAGCACCTCGCCGGTAGACCAATCCAAAATGTCTAGGAACTGGGATACTGGTTGACTGGACTCTGACGTCATCCTCGACCCTTGTCAGATTAGGCAAAACAATGGGGATACCATGATCTCTCCCAATGTCATCTGCAACAACAGGCGGGGGCGGGGGTACAACCCTTGGCCGACGACGATAGACCAATCGACACTCCCTTGGGGGATGAAGCTCAGTTGGTTCTTCAGCAGGAGGATGATGCTCTAACGCTTGGGACTGACGCTGCAGTTCCCTTAATCCTTCCAGAGCGTCAAGCTCCTTCAAGTAATTTTTGAGGGAGACAAATTTACGTGGCATGATTAAATGAGTGGAACACTTGTGCATGATAGGATACTCTGCTTATATAATGTATTAATGTGACGGTTAAGATCGTCCTTGGGAGTTTAAAAACTCTGTAATTATTACGCTGACAGGAGCCGCCTGACACGTGGATGGGACGGTCAAGTTGAAAGGCCGACGTCAGCAACATCATTACTAACATTAATGGCGACGCGACGCTTCGAAACATAGCTTGCCAAGTGGCCTTAGGCAGAGTATTGCATTTTACAAACATTAAATAAATGATTAACAAAACATAATGTTTTATAACAGCACACAAATTATTAAAAAGTCCGGGATTACATAAAATATTCCTGACGGGTAGGTAAACAGGGACTAGAATTCAACAACACACAAGACAATCATTCATCATCGGAGGAGCTGGCAATAACGGGCTCAAGGATAGCCCGGACATTGGACATGCCTTCGTCACCTGTTCGGGATTGCAACTGAGTAAGTTCTTCCAGGGAGTCACTACTTAGGGCTTCCAAGGCCTTAGAGGTTCGTTGTTCAACCTCTTTCTCATGATCAGTAGCTTCAGGAAGTTTGCGCCCCAGCATACCGTGACGGTGGCCGTGCACAAGGCCATCCTGGTACCCGGACTCTACAGCAGTTCGATAAAAATCGTTAAGCCTCTGCTGATACTGACCTCCTCCCCGGATATGGCCCCACGAGGCTTGGAATCCCTTCGATATCAACCAATCCCGGTCCGTCTCCAGTACATTCACCCGAGCAAGAGCAGCCGTCAACTGTCCAGAAAGGCTTGTAGCATTCTTGGTTGCAGTTTCAGCCTCGGCCTTATGGGCATTCAGTTGCTCTAACATGGCATCCCTATCCTCCTCAGCCCTCCGGGCACGGGATTCATAGCCCTCAATCTCGGCGGACAGCTGCTGATACCTCTCTTGGTCAGCTTTGGCTTTGGAAGCAGTATCTCTCTCCAGTTGCAAGTCTTTTTCCAGCTGTTTCACCCAGTTTTCCAAGGACGTTACCAAACGGGTCTGATTCTCATGAGAACGAAGAATTTCCAGCTTCTCATCGTTATGGGTATTGATCAAACGAGTCTTATCCCGCTCATAGGTATCACGGATAGTCGACATCTCGGCAAGCTCTTTCCGGCACTCAGTCAAGGATTGCAATACTCCTTCAGCCTCCACAGACAACTTGCCATGAGACACATGCATATCATATAAATCCCCAACATCTGAACGCCAACGGCGTAGTACCTCATACATGGAAGCAAGTGAGCTCACACCGGACCCTAGGGCATTTTCAGCCAGTTGAGCGTTGTCTAGACCCTGAAGATAGTGTCGTTCGGCTGGAGGAAAGGCATGATCAACCCAATGCCTGATAATGTCCGGACCAATCAATCGGGTGGATTGAGCAATTTTCCATTTTGGAGTATATTTAGTATCCGGCAGAGAAGGATTCCAGTGAATACCCGGAACATAAGCATGGGAGATCATCTTCTCTGACTCAACAGGGTCCACACTAAAAGGCGTCTGCCCGGATCTCACACCACCAGGAAATGCAATAGGGTGATGTTGAACATCGTGTAGCAGTTCGGTGAAGCTCACCTGGGACATATCCCTAAAGGCTTTGCTACTAGAACCACCAAGGTACAACCCGGTCTGAACAGTTGAGGGCACGGCAGTACTGCTGGGGGTCAAAATAGTGCTTGAAGAAGTTGCTACTAATGGAGCACTTGAAGAACCAGCCGCTAAAGCAGCAGTAGTTACGACGGCCGGGGAAAAGGTAACACCAACCGATATGGTGTTGTTAGGCTCTTCTACGATCTCCAAACGTGGAGCTGCAACAGGAGACGTGGTGATAGCAGTGGAAAACACAGTAACTGGATGAAGAGGGGTTGGCAAAGTGACCACCAGGTCATCAGCACCTTGCTCGGACATGGCTACAGTAGCAGGGTTTGACACTCCAACTTGTTGTGCAGACGTGGATTCATCCGGAAGGGGAGCCCCTGGAAACAAGTAAACGGATCGTTATAATCACAGGAGAAAAATTGACATCTAGCACAGACCCAGCAAGACAAAAACCCTCACCAAGCCTTTCCTCTTTGCTGGCCAACAGCTCACGGCGCTTGGCCATAAAAGACGATACATCGGGCGTGGTGACTTTCCTCTTCCGGATTTTCTTCTTCTTCTCACTGGTAGTAGCAGCAGGTTCAGCAACGTTGAGAGGATCCGGGTTGAGCGGTGGTGACACAGGTGCCTCAGAGTTCACCGGAGCAGAAGTATCCGGCTGATTATCAAGACTCTGTACAGGGCGAGCAGGAATCACAAAATTCTTTACTGTCTGGCTGAGCACGTCCGCCTCGTCGTCTCCCAACAAACGGTCATGCTCCTCGAGATGGGGGATGGCTTGCGGGTCTATGGCATCAAAGTAATGCCATTCATCTGCGACCAAATATAACAATTTAAATGCACATCCTTTGCAAACATATTAAACTATGGGAAGAACTTACCTTGGTCTTTTCTCCGGTACTCGGGATATATGGTATCGTCAACCCAGATCCGGCTCATGCCAACAGCCACAAGGGCTCGTTCCGGAATATGTGTGCAGGGGGTGGGATGATTCACCAGAGCCGTATACAATGGAAGCTTCTCAAATACGGCAGGAGCAGGGCTCTCATCTGCAAACCTTGTTTTCCCCTCAGGCGTTTGCACAGGTGCAACAACGGGTAATACGGCCTCGTCAATAAAGAAAAATTTCTTTTTCCAATTTTTGTCTTGCACGTTAGGAGGAAAGTTTTCGATACAAGGAGGAGCACCGGGACGACGGTCAAAGGTAAAATACTCCCCTTTGTACACAAGAATATAAAAAACCCGAAAGACATCTAACTGGGGGGACATACCCAGTCCCCGGGCACAGAACTCAAAGTGCTTCGCCTTGATTAACCCTAACGGATGGAGTTGAGAAATGTTCACCTTATAGTATGACAACAATTCCACAAGAAATTGTGTCACCGGTAACCGGAAATGGCAGAACTTGAAGAATTCGGCGTACAAAGTAATCTTCCCAGGTTTTAAGGGAAAAGCAACATCAGTAGGTCCTGGACAAACAGGATTCCACTCCGGCAGTATACGCCATTCGGACAAGAAAGATTGTAGTGCCGTTACCGACCAACTGGTATGAATCTGGGCAACACTCATGGTGGTTCGTGATGTGCTGGTTTTGGGAGCCATTGTAGAGAAAAATGGGGATTCAATACTGTGGAGTAAATTTCCAATGGCAACCAGCTAATTTATAGGTGGTAGTTAGTACACGTTTTCAAATTTTTGAAAACCACCCGCCAACAGTCACATCCCTTGAGTTTCTCAGACTGTTGAAACGGCTGAGGTGACAACTCAGGATGACGTCATATCACGTGCCTTAACCATGCGGCGCTACATTCTATGAAGATTTTTATTTTTTGGCATATACGTCATTATTTAAAGACCAATACAGCTTATGATTAAAGCCTAGTCATAACCAAACTTGCTTATCACTAGACTTGGGGGGACATGACGAGGTAGGCCCACTCCAGATGGATCGGCCCAACTCTAACTCAAGGCCCACATTGTCTTAAGACCGGCCCAATGGCAGACTAACGCCGGATGGGCCAAGGCGGTCATGTTCCGGACTATTGATAAGCCTCAACCTCTTCTCCGAGCAATTGGGGATGAAGGGTTCTATAGAAGAGATAAAGCCTATCTCCATCAAAACCGGGGAGTTGGCTCCTGGAGATAGGCTCAACAAGGCGGTTACGAGAAAGGTTATAAATACAGGTTAGAGGTACGTCAATTGATATACACACTCACAAAAGCTATCGCTTTACTTTCACCTCAGAAACCCATACTTATTCTCACGCCGGAGGGTGGTCACAGGAAACCCCCCTTTCCTGTGACGAGTCCTAACGGTGTTTTGTTTTGCAGGCACCCGGATCCAATTTCAACAGGTTGTTTACAACCGGAGCACTATTTCTTGTCTACTCGGAGAGGTATTTACTTCTTCACAAAACATACATGAAAATAAATTGCGTATAACTAATATGGTCCTAAAATATATGAGCAATGTCTATTTTTTTTCTCTAAAGAAAATAGAAACACACTAGAATGGCATGTAGACGGGCAACAAGCTGCGCCGTCACCCCCTATGAATGGTAAAGCTAATCCTACTGAAAAAACATAACTTTGGTTCTTTGATGACGTGAGATATTTAGAAGTCAGAGAGCTAAATATATCAAAAGTTAAGGGAATGACAACATTCTAACATCTATACATATAATATTTAGGAGCAATTGTGGACACTTGTCATTCATTTAGGCCCCTAGCAATTAATGCTCATCCATCATGGCACAATGTGAGAATTAATAAAATTTTCTTTTTTTTTTAAAATCAAAAATCATTTATTAATTTAGTCAAAATCGGTCAAGGTGTTTTAATAACTTTCCTAAACATTGTTTTGGTGATTGAAGATTATTTTGGTAAAAACCGGTCAAGCATATTATCATTCCTAAAAAACTAATCATCCTCATAACAAATCATTCTCCATCCTCTTCTAAACCTTAAAACAATCAAACGAAGCAACCGATCATTCTCCATCCTTGGCGATCCTTCTTCAAGGTATTATCATTCCATTTTCCTGTAACACAATCATTGTTCGTCTATCGCCTCTCCTACGTTTCTTTCTGATTTCATCTATGTTTCTTTCTGATATCTTATATCTTCATTTGTTTTTGGCGATTAATGTTTTTGTGTCTTTATATTTTTTTTACTGATTTTAATGATTTAGGTTTCAATCTGTATGTATTGTGTGTTATTGTGGATCCAAGGCGTAAAGACGACAATTTAAAGGAAAATAATCAATGGTTTGTTTAGTGCAAGTGTTAATTGGTTCACATTCGTTTATATTTGATCATGGTAAAGAATCCTACTTTTTTTATTTTTGTATATATCGTATATCCATTTGTTTCAGATTTGTACCCGAGCGACTGTTGCTTACATGCTTTTGATATCAAGGTTTGATTTTTGATTTTGAAATCTTTAGTTAGTTTTTATAAACAAACAGTTTGTTTGAAATTTTGTTCTTGGGCTTGATTTTTCTTTTGTTTGATGTTTCATGTTTGCTTATTTATTTATATGAATTAATTTTTTGAATAATGTCATTTTATTTAGATTTTCAGGTAAGCACGTATGGAAATGTTTCGTATGCAAATGTATGGACAATGTTTGAAAACCTAAAAAAGAAAAAATATTACGACCTTCCTTGATTTTGATACAGTTACCTATTATCTAAATATATTCATGCTTTCATCATTTAATACACGAGTTTTTTCATCTCGATATACATGACGGGCGATTATTAGCTTCAATCCCAGAGACGGTAAAAACTCACGGTAGAGTTTCTAATCTTTTTTATTTAGTTGCTCCATGCTCATGTTATTGATTACCATTTCATTAATATCCTTTAAACACAAAATTATTAATCATATATAAATATAAATACATTTATAAATAAAGTTAAATTTGAATTTTTTTCATCATAATTAATACGCCTATGTTTATTTGAATTGCTTTATTTTTAAACATTCAAAATAATTTTTTTTTAAAATTCCGGTTTTTAAAATTAAAGACATTTAAACACAAAATAAATGCTTGATTCTTTTATTTGTCACATTACTATTTTTAGCGTATAATTAGCATTTATCATGATCTACACAGTATTGGAAACATCTAATGTTAATAATTATGATTACCATTTCATTAATAACATTTAAACACAAAATTATTAATCATATATAAATATAAATACACTTATAAACAAAGTTAAATTTGAAGTTTTTCATCACAATTAATCCGCCTATTTTCATTTGAATTACTTTATTTTCAAACATTCAAAATAAAATTTTTTTAAAAAATCCGGATTTTAAAATTAATGACATTTAAACACAAAATAAATGCTTAATTCTTTGATTTGTCATATTACTATTTTTAGCGTATAATTAACATTTATCATGATTTACACAATATTGGAAACATCTCATGTTAATAATTATGATTACCATTTCATTAATAACCTTTAAACACAAAATTATTAATAATATATAAATATAAATATAAATACATTTATAAACAAAGTTAAATTTGAATTTTTTCATCACAATTAATACGCTTATTTTCATTTGAATTACTTTATTTTTAAACATTCAAAATAAAAATTTTTAAAAAATCCGGTTATAAAAATTAAAGACATTTAAACACAAAATAAATGCTAATTCGATGATTTGTCACATTACTATTTTTAGTGTATAAAAATCAATGCTAATTCGATGATTTGGCACGTTTACTACTTATGTGGTAATTCGTGAATTTTGGGGTTTTTTATGCTTAGAATCACTAATATTTTGGGTTATTCTTATTAGTTAAAAACACTATATTTTGCATATTATGTTATGGATATTAGTGGTATATATTAATGTTATTTTGTTGTTTAGGAACTAAGATAGTAAACATAGTTGATAAGGGTTTCTTTTAAAAAAAAAACTGTTTTTAAAACAATAATGTTATTTTTTTAGTAAATGGTTTGACCTTTCTTAAAAATTTATTGTAATCTCTTATTAATAACAGTTTTTGTAATTATGGAAATAATTTAATTTTTAACAACCAACCGTGATATTTAATATTATTGATAAAACATTAATTCTTATTTTCGGTTATTAAATGGTTTGACTTTTTTAAAAATCATATTAATTTCTTATTAATGTCAATGTTTGTAATTATGGAAATAATTTATGTTGTACACAACCATCTGTGATTTTTTTAAAAAAATTTCCTTTTGAAAACAATAATTGTTTTTTTCGGTTAGTATATGGTTTGACTTTTTTTAAAAATTCATATTAATTTCTTATTAATGCCTTTTTTTTAATTATGGAATAATATTTTATGTTTTACAAACCATACTTGACAAACAATCAAAAGTAAATTTTTGGTAAATTGAAATCGTGCAATTTTAGCAAATAAAGAATCAAGGTTTGACTTTGTTTTTTAAAATTCAAACACAATCTTTGAATGCAAAACAGATTCAGTTTTTTTTTACTTCTAACAATTTCTGAGTTTTTATTAACTGTAATATTTTAAATTTTGTTCAACAGAAAAAATAACAATTACTAAACCCAATCAAACAAATTTAACAAACAATTAAAATAAATTTGGTAGTTTGCCATCTTTAAATTTTAGAAACAAACATTCAAATTTTAGAAATAAACAATCAACCTGTTTTTTGGTAAATTTAAAACATTGAAAGATTGAAATTAACCATTCAATAATTTTTTTTAAACATTAATTTGTAGTTTTTTGGTTTATAAATTTAACATTTTAGTTAAATTTTTTTTTTGATACTTTTAGCAATGTTTGACTTCTTTAACCACCTTAATTGTTTGACACGGTTTGACTTTTTTTAGTCAATAGATACTAACAAACAATAAATTATATTTAAAAAATATACCTATACAACTTAAAAATCTACGGATTATATATGTTTAAGTTTATTTTAGGTATATTGAAATCTTTACATTTTATACCTATACATTTTAAAAATCGTCTATAATTTAAATAAAAAAAATTCGAATTTTTAATTATAGCAACATTTTAATCTAAATTAATTATAGCAACATTTTAAGCTAAATTAATTTTGATTTCCATTTTATATTACTTGTGTTTTTTCATTTAACTTATGTTTTTTTAAGGTAATGACAAAGGAACACTGTTATCTAATATATCTAACGGTAAACGAATTTCATATATTTTACATCTTTATTTATATGCTAATGGTATTATGCAAGTAATTTATTTTTCTTCACAGTTATCTCGAATGAAGAAAAAATTAAGAATGTGGTCGAGTGTCGCAAATTTAGAAAATTACAACTAGATGCCAAGAGATGCAAGGTCAATAATCCTACAAATGATGGAATACAAAATGTACCACCAAGTGGAGTATTTAACTGCGACTCCATTGAATCTTCACACCGTTTCAATGTGTCTAAAGATGTGGTGTATAAAGAAATATTTAGTGACATTTGAATACATTATGTATTGGTTTCTTTTAAATCTTCATAAAATATTTCTGCTACATTTTTTTATATGTTTTACCCCTCAAAATAATTGTATGTTGGTGAACCGCGTGTAAAGCGGGCAAAGATCTAGTTATGTATTAATGTAACATATAAAGTTAGTATAGTTATTAGACTGATGGGTATGGGGCACGGCATAGGGGAGGCAAGCCTATGCCGCCCCGAGCTACACCACCCCCTTAGGGCCGGCAACGGCAATGGCGGCATCCTCTTGCCGTTGATGCCGGGCCATTTTATTGTTTTTAATTGATTTTTTTATTATTTTTAATAATTCTGACCAATGAGGAGGCCCGTCATCATGGTGCACACCACCCCATTGGAGGCCCATCATCAAGATGCATCTCCTCCTACTCCTACGTGGCGGCCCATCATCAAGATGCCTCTCCTCTCCACACCTAATGGTCTTATATATGTTGTGAAGGTAGAATTTAATGCTAAAAGGAATTTACTTCTTTTAAAACATCTACATGTCAATCAAGCCAATTTTTATATTTTTAAAAGTAAAAATCATGTAACCTTAGTGCGTGGATGAAAGACCGGGTTACAGAGCCGTCTCAAGCTTATTGGGGGTCCAAAACGCACAATAAATTTGGGTCTTTTTCGTTAAAGAAATGCTTTTAGTACCATGATTACTATACGATCCTTGTGTGTATTCATAATTATATACCACCAAACCTTAGTGCCAACAATTCGAAAGCCCAAAATTACCTATATGTAAATTTTTTTTTAGAATGTGGGGATCCGACTTCCGAAGGCCTAAAGCCCTAGTTTTAGTTCAACCCCTTAGACAGCCATGCCGGGTTAACATAACAGCTAAATAGGTGGTACCAATATTATTGAACCAAAAAGCCCACTCCTCAAATTGGAGTCCACTGTTGGGTATGTTGACTCAGAGCCAACTAAAGACCACGCTTAGGCTTGAAGAATGTCCACTGTTGTAGCTAGGGGCGGATCTAGTTCATGGGGGAGGGGGTGCGAACGTTGCGGCTCAACTTCGCGCGCGTAGTGGAAAATTAGTGGAAAATTTGTTTTATTTTTACGAAATTTTAAAAACGTTGCTACTAAAATGAAAAAAAAAAATGAAAAACGTTACTACTAAAAAATATTTCTACATCCGCCACTGGTTGTAGCTGCCCCATCTAGAATTCTAGATTGTTAAATCGAGTCTCCAAAGTAATGTCAACATTTGTGTGGCGTAGAAAATGGGTATAACATGAATTCAACTAAGTGTGCATTTACTCTAAATTATGCAACACATAAACAAATGTATGTTTATCTTCTTCTTCTTTTTTTTTTTTTTTAAAATGAGAATTGAAGTTATTTAACTATTATAGGAAAGTATTAGTTAAAAATCGTTAGTTGTGAATTGATAATCGATAAATGCATCCCATTTTTTTTTAACGGCCAACGAAATTCACCAAGAACTCCCTTCGAAGTCCCTACCCAGTCAAATCAGGACCCCTTCCACCCGGCATAGCCAGACATGTAAGGGAGCTCCTGGCTTCACCAAGTCCACCAGTTCCGGGGAAAACCCGACTATCCACCCGCCCGTAGGCACGACAATGGAATAATCGGAAAAACCCGGTGCTCTCAAGAATCGAACCCATGACCTTTCAGCCACGAGTCTTCTATCATTGAGCCTCCATACCACTCCACCATAAGGTAGTTGGTAATGCATCTCAATTGATAAATATGTTTACAATTGACAGTGAATTGACAGTTTGATTCGACATATTAACTAATACTCTACAAATACAAATACAAGTAAAATGTTTAAACCCTTTGGTAGTAAAACAAAGTTTTGTTGATTTTTTTCTTTAACCTGTTCATGGAGCCGATGCCGGTCAAACCATCCTTTTCATTTCAGAATCTCCCACAGATTTCAAGTCAGGATGCAATATGTCTATCTCGTCCGTTCTCTTTACTAGAAATAAAAAATGGGGGTTGGGAATGTGATAGGGATCGTGCGCTTGGACCGGATGGGCTTAATTTTAAATTTATAAAAAGATGTTGGAGTGGTCTTGAAACCGACTTTACTAATCTCTTCAATGAATTCTTTGAAACCGGATCCTTTAGGGTGCGTTTGGTTAACAGAATTGTTTGGAATTGGAATTTGTGAAGGAATTGGAATTGGAATTAGAATGAATTGGATTTGTAATTCAAACATTCCAAAAGTAATTGGAAATTGTTGGAATTGGATTCTCAAATCCTATATTATTGTGTTTGGTTGGTTAATAAATTGGAATCTATCACCTTTGCCCCCACGACCCGCATCGTTGTGACCCGTACCGGCCCGAACCGTTTCGCCTCGTACCGTTTCGACCGGTACCGGCCCGTACCATTTCAACCAGTACCGTTTTTACTCGAACTGTTGATACCTCTATCGTTTCGACCTGTACCGTTTCAACGTGCACCGTTTCGACCCGTACCGGTTCGGGTCGAAAACGGTACCAATCGAAAATGGTACGGGGCGAAACGGTACCGGTAAAAACGGTACCGGTCGAAACTGGTACGGTCCGAAACAGTGCGGTCCGAAAACGGTACAGGTCGTAACGATACCGGTCGAAACGGTATCGGTCGAAATTGGTCCGAAACGGTACCGGTCGAAATTGGTACGGTCCGAAATGGTTCGGTCCGAAACGTTACGGGCGAAACGGTACAGGTCGAAACGATACCGGTCCGAAACGGTACCGGTCGAAACTGGTACGGTTTGAAATGGTTCGGTCCGAAACGTTACGGGCGAAATGGTACAGATCGAAACGATACCGGTCGAAACGGTACCGGTCAAAACTGGTACGGTCCGAAACGTTACGGGCGAAACGGTACAGGTCGAAACAATACCGGTCGAAACGGTATCGGTCGAAACTGGTCCGAAACGGTACCGGCCGAAACTGGTACGGTTCGAAACAGTTCGGTCCAAAACGTTACGGGTGAAATGGTTCAGGTCGAAACGATACCGGTCGAAACGATATCGGTCGAAACTGGTCCGAAACGGTACCGGTCAAAACTGGTACGGTCCGAAACTTTACGGGCGAAACGGTACAGGTCGAAACGGTTCGGTCCGAAACGGTACCGGTCGAAACCGGTACGGTCCGAAACGTTACGGGCGAAACGGTACAGGTCGAAACGGTATCGGTCGAAACTGGTCCGAAATGGTTCGGTCCAAAACGGTACTGGTCGAAATTGGTACGGTCCGAAACGGTTCGGTCTGAAACGGTATCAGTCAAAACTGGTATGGTCCGAAACGGTACCGGTCAAAACTGGTACAGTACAAAACGGTTCGGGTCTAAACGGTACCGGTCAAAACTGGTACAGTACAAAACGGTTCGGGTCTGAATGGTACCGGTCAAAACTGGTATAGTATGAAACGGTTCGGGTCGAAACTGGTACGGTCCGAATTGGTTCGGATCTAAGTGGTTCGCGTTGAAATGGCATGGTTCGAATCGGTTCGGGTCAAAATGATGCCAACTGTCACACCACGCCAATGGCGGAAACACGTGGCGCGACGCTCGAAAGCATATCAAAGTCAAGATTAACACAAACTATATTTATTTAGAAAAGATCATTATATTAAGATGTCGGGAAGGAGTACCTGGTTTCAAACATTACGTAAAACCACAAACAT
Organism: Ambrosia x helenae; assembly: GCA_030844895.1. Classification (NCBI taxonomy): domain Eukaryota; kingdom Viridiplantae; phylum Streptophyta; class Magnoliopsida; order Asterales; family Asteraceae; genus Ambrosia; species Ambrosia x helenae. Next base: position 11,222,909 of record CM061223.1, read on the forward strand.
TAAGTATTAAAGTGGGGTGTTTCCGTTTATGTCCCAACCCGAAGGTAACAATAGATGAAACCCCCAACCAGTGTCCGACATCCCAAATTCCACCGTACTAGCCGCATACCTGTTCAGCACTTAGTAACCTGAAAGATATGTTTAAAAAGACGTCAATATATAAAATATTGGTGAGTTCACAGGTTTTAGTTTCGTAAATACGACATTTTTACATCCTGTGCAAATCCAGCACATTTTGTGGCCTTTGTACGGAGTAGCTAGCTCCTACAAACTATGATGATAAGCAATCCCCTGAGTCCCATAACCAAACCAAGACTAATAAATATGCCCCGCTCCAAGTCGTTTCTCGGAACCCAACGACTTAAGTTCAGAATACGTGCACCTCTTGTCTTTACCGGGTTGACGCTATCAACCAGAGGTGGGCCTCGTCAGGCACCAATAGTACTATCCAAATATTCCTTTGGTTTCATTTACCTGAATTAATGGTTACAGTAGCGAGGACCCAACCCCGAGTGGCGACCAAAAACTCAAGTACTCATCATGCCACTTATCACATTTTAACCCTTGAAAACATTTCAACATGTGATAACTTTTGACAAACATATCTTTCCCCCAGTTAAAACAGTAAAATGGGGCCGTGAAACTCACCTTAATTTCCATGCTTAGCTAGCAAATAAAACCCAAAGCTTTGACCGACTTCCTCGTGCCCTATTTACCAATAAAGGACACCTTAAAGTCTATCATATATAAGCCTAGCTTGTTTTCCGGTTAAAAGATAGTTTATTTAACTATCTTAACTCGTGTGTACTAACCCGAGTCTTTAAGTGTTTTAACTCGACGAACCGATCGTGACTTATCATAATTCATGAGTTCACATACGACATAGTACCCAAGTCGCGCACCTGTTACTATTCGTGTGTAAACCATGTTGGACTACTACTACTACTACGAAACGCATAACTCATCCCGAGTAATAGCTTGTCTCGTAAATCGGATAAATGTAGTTGCCTTGTATTATTATTTTTGGGCAATATACTTTGAAGAAACATAGGTATAATTATTAAAATTGACTAATAACATTTGTTATTTCGCTTCCCAAAATCCGAGTGTTTTTAAGTGTTTCGAAGCATTACTTTCAAATAATCTTTCCCAAATAAGTTAGGCGTTTACGTATTTCGAATCCGTATTTTCGACAACGTTTTGGTTACCAAACACCATTGAAGTTGACACAATTGACGCTCGACAAAACTATATATTTGTTTTGCAAATATTGTTCGATGTTGACCTTTATGGTTGTAATTAACCATTTGTCGAAAACGTCACAACTTTGGACCAAACCATTTGTTTAAACACTTGGAAAGTTTATTTGTGAAAGCATACACAACAATATTAACTTCGTTGTGCTTCGGATTTTATTAATTTCGGCAGAGTTTCCCCTGTTTTTGTACGAACCAGACAACACAAGTCGTCTTAAAAATTCCCAAAACAATTTACAAACACAAGACAATCAATCGACTTATCCATTCCAAGCTACATGAGACATTATACGTTCCGTTACTTATATAAATTACACATGTTTATATAAGTGCGTATATATATATACCTATATTTATAGTCCAAGAATTTAGTCTGATATCAATATTATAAGTCGCGCTTTTATTTACAATTACCAAATACTCCGATTTTACTTGCCGCTTAATATTCATATCGGTTCGTTAGCGAGTTAGTCGTTTAATTTATATATTTTAGAAATATATGTGTAAATAATAAGGAAATAATCACTAGTTAGTTATACCGAAACGCTTGACCGAAGTTCACTGAGTTGACCGGGTCTGACCAAACCGAATCTGACCCGTTGACCATCAGTTGACCGGGTTGACCAACCCGAATCTGACCGGATCTACCCGAGAGCACCATGCTTGACCCACGACTAGAACTTGAAGACGGCACGCAAACCGAGCCAGATCTGACCTGACCCGGACATCAAGCGAGGACATCAACCAACACCGAGCCGAGCTACCATCGAGAACCAACAAACCCGAACCAAGACCCGGATCTGAGCCGGCCTTTGACCCGAGCTGAGCCAACAAAAACAACGACCTAAGCCTCGTAAACACACCCAACCCGAGCCCATTTCTGGCCGAGACCCACCACCGCCGGACACCACCACCGTGGCCGGACCACCACTACCCCCGCCGTCCTTCACCTGCGTGCCACCGGGACCCGACCAAAACCCACCCCGGCCCCTCCTGAACTCGCAAACAGCCGGAAACGGCTCGCCGGAATGTGGCCGGTGAACGAAATTCCGTGAAAACTTGTAAGGAGTCCCCCAAAGACCCGATCTAAACGTTTGTACAAAGAAAACTCAAAAACGAGCTTACCGGAAAAGTCGCCGGAATGGTACCAACGTTCAAACCGCTTCGTTTCAGGGAAAACGACCTTCACCATCGTGTTCGGGGCATCGAAATTAGTGGGGGTGGGGGTGTCACGCGCCGGAAAAAGCCGCCGGAGGGCCGCCGGAAAAAGCCGCCGGACGGCCGCCGGAAACCGCCGGACTGCCGCCGCTGCTCCGCCGGCCGGCCGGCCTCCGGTCGCCGGATCTTCTAGAGAGAGAGAGAGTGGAGAGAGTGTGGGTGGTTAGAGAGAGAAAGTGATGTGGGGAAATGAGGAAGATTGGAGTGTTATGGGTTTATATAGGTGGGATTTTGGGTTGGACTTCAAGCCCGACGTCGCGTACCAACTGCTCCGTTTTAGCCCGTTATCGCTTCTGGACTCGGTTTTTGTTCGTAGTCATAAATAACACCAGACCGAGCAATTTCATAATTATTTTCGTCACCCGACGCGTGAAAACGGCACACGCGTTAAAATCGCGTTAATCGGTTCGGTTGTGTTATCCTTCATTTAAATGATCCGATAACTTTCGAAATTCAATAAGAAACATTATTTATAATAAATAATTATTCCGAAAGCTCGATAACGGTTAAAACCACGCGTTTTGACGTTCGAATCCCACGTCAGTTCCTCTCCGCGTTCTCCAAAACGCTGCGTTTTTGGCCGTTTACCACGCCGATTTCACATCCGTTCGCATCGATAGTAAATACGTGTCGTATTTTCATAGAATAAGCTTATGTTATTCCAGTTTGACAAATTTTTGCTGATGTCAGTTCGTTACGTTAAACACGCGAAGTCTTTCTTTAAAGGCATCAAGACTTCAACGAACTTTCAAAAGGACATCATAGGACTCATATTAGCTCAACTAACCATAATTAACCTTAAACCATGTTAATTATTTCTAAAACATGATTAGAATCACGTTAATCGTTGTACGAAATTTGCCGGTTGTCACATTCTCCCCCCGTTAAGAGAATTCCGTCCCGGAATTCAGTTCAAGTCATCCGATACGTTAGTATCCTTGAACAGGGCGGGATGTTTGCGACTCACACGATTACCTCTTTTCTACGTGAACCCAGGTTCACGCTTAGCGTTCTAACGAACACCATGTCATGAGCCGGCCACGACCGAGCTCTTGGATATCGCAATCCGGCACAAATATTGGTTTTCCCGAAATAGTAGAGCTTTGCGTCAACCTGAATCCTGTCGGTCGAGGAATTGACAATGCTTCCACAAGCCAGACCCGCGGGATTCATCAAGAGTCCCACTAAGCTCTTGCGATAGTTCGAGCTTGTTCGTTGCAAGGCCAATTTTAACCAATATCTCCGAGTCACTGGAGTACTAAGCGAAGTCATTCCATTACCGTCTTCGTGCTTAACAACACCCCTCTCAGAGTATAACACTCATCAAAGTCCTATACCGATTCGAAGTTCCTAAGGCTAACAACGCCTTGTTAGTACAACTTCTTGATTGGTTTGGCCACTTATTCACGCAGATTTGAATCTACCAGATTCGTTGGTCATCTCTTGAACTCAAGCCAGTTCATGTGTATATTCTCTATCTGTCATTCAATGTACTAGAGACGTACACATATGCACTCCAGAGGACTTCGAGCAGTACACCCCGAACACTAGGGTGTTAATTCCTATCACATAGGAAATTCTGGCGATGAAGTACGCGAATTTGATTTGCCACCGCCACTAATCGTATCACACAGGACACTTCCGTCCAGGACCATAATTCATTCGTTCGAGAATGGTAATCCATACTCATCTCAAATTGAGTATCCCAGACTTGCGTTCAAGGTTTGGCACACCCTGGGGCAGGATAACTACTAAAATCCGATATTGTGAAAGTTGACACCTAGTGTCTAGCCACGACTCTCCAAGAGTATAGGTGGCTATCCGTACGCCTCATATTATAACTACAAACGAGTAGGGGATGAGAAGGTTCCAAACAGCAATCGATCAATACCTGTGTCCCATCACATCCACCGGACACTTCAGGCGACAAGACCATTAGGTTCGCTCGTTTAAATCTCACTAGCCGGGTGATCTTACCAGATCACAAAGCAGTCGACATTCTTGAGGACGCTCAAGGTTGTTTGTAGTAGCGGATGGTATTCCTGTGTCCTCACATGGACTGAAATCCACTATGCACCCACTTACAACCTTTCGCATGAGCGATTGTGGTTAGTGGTACCAGGGCGCCTATTATGGACTGATGGCGGTCGAAAGTTTTTGCGTCACTTTCACCCCTAAGTTCCCCAGATAGTAGACAGTGTATATTCGACATACGGCCATACAATTCCACAATACGCGAGAATTTAAGCCGACTAAAACACAAATGTCTAGAGGCTCACATCACTCATCACAATGGTCAACACAGGAATGATGTATATGAATCATCATAATATGGTTGCCGTAACAAACAGAGGATAAGGTCTCGGCAACATCTCGACACGCTGGTGTCCACCGAGACGGTAAGCAGGGCATTGGTAACTACCCAAAACAAGGGTACCCAGTGCTTGTCCTGCTATATGTGCCTCACGAGCACTGGTGTCCTATCGTTATTAGCAACCTAGTAAGTCAATTCTGAACAATACAGGACACCCTCCCTCGAATTGACTATCCGATCCTATGCAGTGATCTGAGTGAAAGGAGTCCTAAAACTGGAATCCCTCACTCGCCAAAGGTTCCATCTTTCGGATCTTTCAAGTTAAGAGGTGAAATCGAGTCATAATGAATGCATTTGGCATAGATTTCACATTTGGGGCTTGGCAACTTCATACGCCAAAGCCGTCACTTGAAACAAACAAACGACCTAGATCGCCCTACAAGAAGTAGTCTTGAGCCTTCCAATAAGGCATCCCATTCAACGACTCAGGTAGTCACACACATGGGTGCAACATGTAAGCTTTCGTGCTCATCTTGATTAGTCATGGACTAAACGCACTAACCAGGCAGCTCACATTACTATGGTGTCTCCAACAGCGTTTGCCAAGGACAGGGGATTTTGCTCTAGTACGAGCAATGCTACTGTAAAATAACTGGGAACACCCATATCGACCCAAGGTCGAAAGGGTTCCACAACCCCAAGAATCTACGCAACGACACCAAGACAAGATAAACCTACCATTAGCAGGATAACATCAATCGAAGGGCTGAGTTGATCGAAGATCTCATCATGGTAGGGTAGCACCCTTATAGAGTAGACAATGCTACATGCCCTTCTAGATTCAGGGTTTCATAAGACCTCCGAATCACGTACCGGGGACTCCACCAATGCACTCGCCGTGGGTGGGTCCACACTGTTATTTCCCGCAGTCATCGGCATGACACGTTGGCGGGTATGATGTCAAACGAATCCACTGGGATGAGCAATAATAAATTGAGTCTTTCAACTCTTACTAGCCCAAAGGTATGGGTCATAATATCGCTCACATTTACTCGATACCTTCGAGTTCGAGATGTATTCGAAATCCCTTTATCGCAAAGACGAGGCTCACCCCGTCATGTGTGGATCATGGGATTTCCTTCCGACATGATTCGAGAGTGGTTAGTCGACCAAAATGCACGTAAAAGGTTAAGGCTGGAGTCTGGACATGGCGTCACTGATGCCTTAGATCCTGAAGAGGCAATGCTCACGAAGCTCGCGGGCATATAAAGAGGTCGACACATGATTCGGTCAATTACTGAAACTACCACGAGATTCGAACTTTAGGGAGATACATGTGCTAACACTAGGACTAGAGTGTCTTAGTATGACTACTGGAAAGTCCGTTAGACCCCCGAATTCCCACATTAACGATGGCATCACTACATAACCATTCAGCAACATAACAACGGTTACGTGGGTTTGGGGTAATGTCTTTATCCCAAGGGAACCAAGAGTGAATCAAACGACAAGTTATCACATCATCAAGTCAATCCAATAATTGTAGCAATATGTTCACGACACATTACGACAGTAGGGACAACACGACAATGATCGCGACACGTCCGCGAAACACAACAACAAGGGAATACCGCATCAGGAGCAGCACAACCACGGAGGTGCATCATCGACAGCGAAACGCAACCACATGGATACGCAGTCGGCAAACTGTGCAACTACAAGAATGTACAATCGCTAGGGGTAACGCCACAACATGAATTCAAGACAGCAGGACGACACACAACCTAGCGGGTCCACTATACATAACTACAAGAAGCTCCATTACGGTGAGCACGCACCCCGGTGCGTTTCAGCTCACTTAAGGTGACCGAATCCTTATTTGTATCCTCAGCCACAAACCTAGACTCCATAGGCTCATTGGTAGGTACGATTAGGTCACCAAGGGCATCCGCCATCATAACAGAAATGGGAACGATGGGTTCCACATAATTTAGCAGACTTATCAAGCCAATATCGTTCTTAGGGAGAATGACTGTATGCTCGATATAAGTCACTCGAATAATGGCAACTGCAGCATTGACAGGCTCAACCATACCTGAGAGCCATCGCCAACATTAGTCTTGGCAGGAGCCAGGGAATGATAACGAGCGGTTCAACGAAAACTTCAAAGAAAATGGAGTTAACAGCAACGAACTCCATCGTGACACAAACATGGTCATAGCGGCTTGGCAAGGGCCTTATATGTCAATGACAGTGATCTTAGTAGGAGCCTCCGAAACCATAGCACATCGAACTTGACAAAAGCCATAGGAACATCCTCAACATGCTCAGTATGAGCTACACTCTCAGTAACGACGACATGATTCGCTTGGGCCATAGGACAATTATAGCAGGAGCAACATTAGGCTCGGTGGGAGCCTTAGACTCATCGTAGTTATTAGGTGTGTGGTAAATAATATCCATAGGACCTAGAAACCAACCAACATCTTTTCCAATATCAAAATATTGGTCACAACGAGAATAGTAGAGGTAGGAGGATCATGATTTATCGAGACACCACGATAAGATAAAAACGATACAGACTCTGGCAATTCAGCCGAGTCATCCTTCTCATTAGGGTCCTTTTGCATGTTATTTTGGCCCTAGCACCGATAGTCATCAACTGAAATGCCTCCCCGCCACCCAAGCAAGGCCAGTGAACTTTCTTCCTGGTAGGCCACGCAGTGAGAGTATCGGAATACGACAAGAGATTAGACAAGTCACATTGTCCATAACGAATGGATCTCGCAACCTTAGTTTATAAAACACCGTGACAAAGGGACGCAACGTCTCAATACCTATGGGGATTGATGGAAAACACTTCGCATCATTTGCCACCCCAAATAGACAACCAGTCTCGTCGTCCTGACGAGGGTAGCGGACGTTCAACATTGCAACATGAGCAATGGAATTGCCGTCCCATGGGTAAGTTTAGTTGACAGAATAACGTGACCACTTCCAGTAGTCCGTTATTTGCCTTTTCGAGGGGGATTTCAATGTCAGCCAGAGCGTTCCGTGACACTTGTCAATTACGAGTCACACGCTTTACGATTTCGGCTCCCGAAATGTGGTTTCACTCCCCGAGTATTATGACGGATTCAGACGCAAAACGCACGTCGTGATCCTATATTCAATACATATGTATGTCTCCATATATATTAACTGACTTGGATAAAATTATCTCCGACTCGACTCACTTTACCATATAACTACTTTCCCATTAAGTAGTCATACTAGGATCTTGTCAGTCGAGATTTCATTTTTCCCGTAATCGACTCGACTCACCTTTCCATACATTTATTTTCCCATTAAATAAATATACTATGATCTTGTCGATTCGATATTACACTTTTCAACCATCAACTCGACTCACCTTACCGTATAATTATTTTCCCATTAAATAATTATACTAGGACCTTGTCGATTTGACATTTCGTTTTACCACCATCGACTCGACTCACTTTACCGTATAATTATTTTCCCATTTAATAATTATACTAGGATCTTGTCGATTCGACACTACATTTTACAACCATCGACTTGACTCACTTTACCGTATAATTATTTTCCCATTAAATAATTATACTAGGATCTTGTCGATTCGACACTACATTTTACAACCATCGACTCGACTCACTTTACCGTATAATTATTTTCCCATTAAATAATTATACTAGGATCTTGTCGATTCGACACTACATTTTACAACCATCGACTCGACTCACTTTACCGTACAATTATTTTCCCATTAAATAATTATACTAGGGTCTTGTCGATTCGACATTGTATTTTACGACCATCGACTCGACTCACTTTACCGTATAATTATTTTCCCATTAAATAATTATACTAGGGTCTTGTCGATTCGACATTTCGTTTTCAACACCCGACTCGGCTCACTTTACCATATATTTATTTTCCCATTAAATAAATATACTAGGATCTTGCCGATCGATATTTCGTTTTCAACACCCGACTCGGCTCACTTTACCATATATTTATTTTCCCATTAAATAAATATACTAGGATCTTGCCGATTCGACATTGTTGATTTAGACGGGGGCTATCATGCCTTCTAGATAAGATGATCAAGCCTATTAACTCAGCAAGGACGATTCTGCCCTCCAATAGGGGAAGGAACGCCTGACCCTCGAAGACAACTTGGGCATGTGTTAGATCAAGAATGACTTACTCACAGTAATAATATAGCAGCACACGGGCAACTAATCTCAATACTGATCCACACAGGGTCCCGTGCTCAAAACGCACTGGTTTTGCAGGGACGCACCCTCGGTCTTCACTGGGTTCCAGGTTTAGCATTCCACGCATCGTACCAAGCATTCATCTCTTCGGTAGGCAGTGCATCCTCGTATGTCCGCTCCTTTGAAGAACTTTGTGTGGAGGCATTCAACTCCTATACAAGGAAGTTTTCGTCTCCTGTCCCTTAGAGGTAATACCGAAGAGAGCTCATTCAGTTTGCGAGGATCGAAATCAAGGGATATCAACAAGACCTCCCTTTTTAACTCATTGGCCAAACAAAAGCTAAGACTGAACCTACAGAACAAGAATAGACAAGACAAGGAGTGATCACCAACCCCAGCCCTAGCGCCCACCTAGGTTACCGTGCACCACGAGTTATTATTACGTGTGCACCCGCAATGATAATCAGTGTTGCCAGGTAATTTTGGTGCCCGCTAGTTCCGAGCTTCCTGATCCAAAACAAAGATTTCACACAATAAAGGACCTAGACTAGCTTCGCCTTCACAACATCAGCAACACGACAACGTCCACAAGCACGATAAAGGTTAGCCCTTCCGATCATCCCGTCCGCAGGTAAGCGGGGGAGTTCGTCGTAGACCACCGCTTGTCGATATCGGTAATCGATGCAAAAGTGCGGACTAAAGTGAAGTGTGAGACGATATCCTTATAGGCAAGCTATCTGTACTACTTATATGCATTAACTAGCACTAGTTAGAAAATCGGATCTCTACACAATTTAAACATTCATATCCTTATTTTCTAACATTTTATATATTGACACACATGGCCAGTCGGTCGGAATTTCCCCTTGTACAACCCATGTACAATTTTCTTTCTTTTCTAAAAATATTTCGTTGTGTTTTATTTTTGAAAACTTCGTTTTCGAGCCAAAACCGGTTATAGTCTAGATTTTTCAAAAATACTAGTTCGCTATAACCTTGGCTCTGATACCACTTCCGTCACACCACGCCAATGGCGGAAACACGTGGCGCGACGCTCGAAAGCATATCAAAGTCAAGATTAACACAAACTATATTTATTTAGAAAAGATCATTATATTAAGATGTCGGGAAGGAGTACCTGGTTTCAAACATTACGTAAAACCACAAACATTAAGTATTAAAGTGGGGTGTTTCCGTTTATGTCCCAACCCGAAGGTAACAATAGATGAAACCCCCAACCAGTGTCCGACATCCCAAATTCCACCGTACTAGCCGCATACCTGTTCAGCACTTAGTTACCTGAAAGATATGTTTAAAAAGACGTCAATATATAAAATATTGGTGAGTTCACAGGTTTTAGTTTCGTAAATACGACATTTTTACATCCTGTGCAAATCCAGCACATTTTGTGGCCTTTGTACGGAGTAGCTAGCTCCTACAAACTATGATGATAAGCAATCCCCTGAGTCCCATAACCAAACCAAGACTAATAAATATGCCCCGCTCCAAGTCGTTTCTCGGAACCCAACGACTTAAGTTCAGAATATGTGCACCTCTTGTCTTTACCGGGTTGACGCTATCAACCAGAGGTGGGCCTCGTCAGGCACCAATAGTACTATCCAAATATTCCTTTGGTTTCATTTACCTGAATTAATGGTTACAGTAGCGATGACCCAACCCCGAGTGGCGACCAAAAACTCAAGTACTCATCATGCCACTTATCACATTTTAACCCTTGAAAACATTTCAACATGTGATAACTTTTGACAAACATATCTTTCCCCCAGTTAAAACAGTAAAATGGGGCCGTGAAACTCACCTTAATTTCCATGCTTAGCTAGCAAATAAAACCCAAAGCTTTGACCGACTTCCTCGTGCCCTATTTACCAATAAATGACACCTTAAAGTCTATCATATATAAGCCTAGCTTGTTTTCCGGTTAAAAGATAGTTTATTCAACTATCTTAACTCGTGTGTACTAACCCGAGTCTTTAAGTGTTTTAACTCGACGAACCGATCGTGACTTATCATAATTCATGAGTTCACATACGACATAGTACCCAAGTCGCGCACCTGTTACTATTCGTGTGTAAACCATGTTGGACTACTACTACTACGAAACGCATAACTCATCCCGAGTAATAGCTTGTCTCGTAAATCGGATAAATGTAGTTGCCTTGTATTATTATTTTTGGGCAATATACTTTGAAGAAACATAGGTATAATTATTAAAATTGACTAATAACATTTGTTATTTCGCTTCCCAAAATCCGAGTGTTTTTAAGTGTTTCGAAGCATTACTTTCAAATAATCTTTCCCAAATAAGTTAGGCGTTTACGTATTTCGAATCCGTATTTTCGACAACGTTTTGGTTACCAAACACCATTGAAGTTGACACAATTGACGCTCGACAAAACTATATATTTGTTTTGCAAATATTGTTCGATGTTGACCTTTATGGTTGTAATTAACCATTTGTCGAAAACGTCACAACTTTGGACCAAACCATTTGTTTAAACACTTGGAAAGTTTATTTGTGAAAGCATACACAACAATATTAACTTCGTTGTGCTTCGGATTTTATTAATTTCGGCAGAGTTTCCCCTGTTTTTGTACGAACCAGACAACACAAGTCGTCTTAAAAATTCCCAAAACAATTTACAAACACAAGACAATCAATCGACTTATCCATTCCAAGCTACATGAGACATTATACGTTCCGTTACTTATATAAATTACACATGTTTATATAAGTGCGTATATATATATACCTATATTTATAGTCCAAGAATTTAGTCTGATATCAATATTATAAGTCGCGCTTTTATTTACAATTACCAAATACTCCGATTTTACTTGCCGCTTAATATTCATATCGGTTCGTTAGCGAGTTAGTCGTTTAATTTATATATTTTAGAAATATATGTGTAAATAATAAGGAAATAATCACTAGTTAGTTATACCGAAACGCTTGACCGAAGTTCACTGAGTTGACCGGGTCTGACCAAACCGAATCTGACCCGTTGACCATCAGTTGACCGGGTTGACCAACCCGAATCTGACCGGATCTACCCGAGAGCACCATGCTTGACCCACGACTAGAACTTGAAGACGGCACGCAAACCGAGCCAGATCTGACCTGACCCGGACATCAAGCGAGGACATCAACCAACACCGAGCCGAGCTACCATCGAGAACCAACAAACCCGAACCAAGACCCGGATCTGAGCCGGCCTTTGACCCGAGCTGAGCCAACAAAAACAACGACCTAAGCCTCGTAAACACACCCAACCCGAGCCCATTTCTGGCCGAGACCCACCACCGCCGGACACCACCACCGTGGCCGGACCACCTGCACCGTGGCCGGACCACCACTACCCCCGCCGTCCTTCACCTGCGTGCCACCGGGACCCGACCAAAACCCACCCCGGCCCCTCCTGAACTCGCAAACAGCCGGAAACGGCTCGCCGGAATGTGGCCGGTGAACGAAATTCCGTGAAAACTTGTGAGGAGTCCCCCAAAGACCCGATCTAAACGTTTGTACAAAGAAAACTCAAAAACGAGCTTACCGGAAAAGTCGCCGGAATGGTACCAACGTTCAAACCGCTTCGTTTCAGGGAAAACGGCCTTCACCATCGTGTTCGGGGCATCGAAATTAGTGGGGGTGGGGGTGTCACGCGCCGGAAAAAGCCGCCGGAGGGCCGCCGGAAAGCCGCCGGAAGCCGCCGGACGGCCGCCGGAAACCGCCGGACTGCCGCCGCTGCTCCGCCGGCCGGCCGGCCTCCGGTCGCCGGATCTTCTAGAGAGAGAGAGAGTGGAGAGAGTGTGGGTGGTTAGAGAGAGAAAGTGATGTGGGGAAATGAGGAAGATTGGAGTGTTATGGGTTTATATAGGTGGGATTTTGGGTTGGACTTCAAGCCCGACGTCGCGTACCAACTGCTCCGTTTTAGCCCGTTATCGCTTCTGGACTCGGTTTTTGTTCGTAGTCATAAATAACACCAGACCGAGCAATTTCATAATTATTTTCGTCACCCGACGCGTGAAAACGGCACACGCGTTAAAATCGCGTTAATCGGTTCGGTTGTGTTATCCTTCATTTAAATGATCCGATAACTTTCGAAATTCAATAAGAAACATTATTTATAATAAATAATTATTCCGAAAGCTCGATAACGGTTAAAACCACGCGTTTTGACGTTCGAATCCCACGTCAGTTCCTCTCCGCGTTCTCCAAAACGTTGCGTTTTTGGCCGTTTACCACGCCGATTTCACATCCGTTCGCATCGATAGTAAATACGTGTCGTATTTTCATAGAATAAGCTTATGTTATTCCAGTTTGACAAATTTTTGCTGATGTCAGTTCGTTACGTTAAACACGCGAAGTCTTTCTTTAAAGGCATCAAGACTTCAACGAACTTTCAAAAGGACATCGTAGGACTCATATTAGCTCAACTAACCATAATTAACCTTAAACCATGTTAATTATTTCTAAAACATGATTAGAATCACGTTAATCGTTGTACGAAATTTGCCGGTTGTCACACCAACCGTTCGAAGATTACAATAAATTGAATTGAATTCCTTCTAATATTGGAAGGATTTTGAATTCCCTTAGGTAAAGGAATTTGAAGGAATTCATACCAAATTACAATTACAATTCCTTTGTCAACCAAACACACAAGATTGGAATTGAAATTCCAATTCCAACAAATTCAATAAACCAAACACCTAAAGAGTTGGAATTCAAATTACAATTACATTGAATTCCATTCAATTAATGCGAACCAAACGCACCCTTAGTGTATATTGCAACTCGTCTTTTATCACCTTAATTTCCAAGGTTAAGGATGCTTAGCTACCATCAAATTTCCGGCCAATAAGCTTAATTGGATGCATAAATAAGGTGGTCTCCAAAGTCCTGGTAAACCGGCTAAAAAGTATAATTGGGAAGTTGATTTCGGTTGAGCAAACGGCGTTTATATCACGGAGGAGTATTATAGATGGTCCGTTAATGTTAAACGAAGTTGTGGTGTGGTTGAGGAAGTAAAAAAAGAAGGGTATGTTATTAAAAATAGATATTCGTAAAGCCTACGATTCCGTAAATTGGGGATTTCTTAACTCGGTGATTACGCAAATGGGGTTCCCTATAAAATGGCGGGGTTGGGTTATGGCTATAGTCACCTCGGTTCGTGCTTCGGGCCTTGTTAACGGGTCACCTACTCAGGAGTTTGGATGCAGTCGGGGTCTTAGACAGGGCGATCCGCTCTCACTATTTCTTTTCCAAATGCCATGGAGGCGTTGTCGAGTATCATGAAAAAGGCTTGCAATTTGGGACCTTTTCAAGGTATAAAATGCTTGGGAGACCGGCCTTCGTTATCACACCTCAAATATGCTGATGACGTGGTATTTGTTGGAAAGTAAATCAAGAGGGATCAGAACATTGTCATCATTTCCCGTGTTAAGAAGATTTGGACAGCTCATACTAAATCAATCATGGAGCCATTTCTTGGACAATTTACCAAAATTATATTATAGCCGTTTAGGCCATTTTCCTTTCTTAGATCTTTGAATAGCTTATATATTCCTCATAATTTCATCTTGTAAAATATAACGAAAAGCATCAATATTATAATCATTCTTTCTCTGATAATCAATAGTATTATTGGGTGAATGGTCTCAATCTAATGCCATTTGCCCAAGTAGGATGCTCTGTTGCTTTCACCTTATTTCAGGCCTTAAGATAAACCTTACAAAAAGTAACTTATTTGGGATTAGTGTAAATGATGTCGAGTTACAAGCCATGGCAAACTACATTCATTGCAAAGTTGGTAAGTTCCTATTTAAATACCTTGTGTGACATCCCAGGAAAATCTCACATCGGCCGTGGCCAGGAGAGATCCTTGGTTCATAAGTAATGTCTTGCCTCTTAAATCACCAACGCGTTTTGGGGCTTAATGTTAATGGATGAGAGGAGAACTCCATAGTTAAGCGTGCTCAGGTGGGAGCAGTTTCAGGATGGGTGACCTCCTGGGAAGTTTCCACCATGGCACCCAAAAACAAATCCGTGAGCTCTGGGTGGGCAAAGCGGACAATATTGGTGGTGAGAGGGGCCGGATGTTACACCTTGGTCTCTTCGTGGGGGCAAATATGAACCTAGTGAGGAATTGGAATCCGGTAATGGACTTGTTCGAGTCTAGGCTCTCTATCTGGAAAGCTAGAAACTTGTCGTACGGTGGACGAACTACGTTAATAAAGTCCGTTCTAATTCATTACTGACTTATATTTTCTCATTGTATAAAGCACCACTGCAAGTGTTAACCTATTTGGAAAAGGTTAGGAGGTCATTTTTTTGGGGTGGGTCGGAGGACAAGTTAAAAATGAATTGGATTGCATGGGAGAATGTCACTGCCCCTATAGAATATGGAGGTTTGGGGTTTGGCACACTTAGGGACGCAAACTTGGCGCTTCATCATAACGAAAGATCATGGAGCTTTCTACCCATGAGAATCTCTTTATCGGGGCCGTGGAAGCACATAAATAACGTTTCTAATGAACTACTTCAAAAAGGACTGGATTTAGAAAAAGAAATTAAAAGGGTGGTGGGAGCTGGGAATAATATTTTGTTCTGGATAGATGTTTGGCTCGGGTCGGAGTCTCTTGCTGCACAATTTCCAACGCTTTTCAGTCTAGAATCGAACAAATGGTGCTTAGTTGCTGACAAGGTGGGCTTCTCAAGTATGGGTCAAAGGGGTAGGTGGGCTTGGAAACAACATCTGGTGGGATATGTGGAGTTATCTGAGTTGGGTCAGCTTCAGGCTTTGTTAGTGCAGGTTGTTGCCTCCCAAAATATGAACAAATGGAGTTGGGATATTGATGGGTCCGGAATTTTCTCTGTCAGAAGTGTCAAGCGTCGTATCAACTTGCATTCTCTCTCGCTTCCAGCTCATACATACGAGTGGAATAGTTGGGTCCCAAAGAAGGTTGCGATTGTGGCTTGGAGAGCGTTTAAAAATAGGCTGCCGACGAAGGATTCACTAATTTGTAGAAACATTCAAATCAGCTCCATCATGTGCCTCCTATGCGGAGACGTGCCTGAAACAATCGAGCATTTATTCGTGTCATGTGCTTTTTCCAAATACATGTGGCAGATCTTGTCTCTCTGGTGCAAGCTGACACCGGTTTACGCTTTCAGTTTTATTGATTTGTTACAATTACACTAGTATGTCAATGGTTCCAAGGGTAGGAAGAAGGCCATACACGCTGTTGTCCTCACGGCGGTTTGGAGTCTATGGAAACTCAGAAATGACGTGTTATTCAATAGTAAACAGGCCAATATGTCGACAGTAATTGAAGAAATAAAAGCGTATTCCACCACCAAGTCACCAATTCAGGAGGAAACTCTTAATTATGAGAAAACTCCCTTGTTTTACGATGATGTCGTTTGCGTGTATGCGCATTGGTGTGGAGCTGAATTCGGTCTTACGCAAGTTTAGTGAGTTAAAGTTTCCCTATAAGAAAAAAATTGTTTATTTCAAGTCCGGCATAATCTACATATATGCATTATTTGTATAAAATCGTTTTTCGCCTTTGGCCATTGTAGAACACTTAAACTGGGTCATGACTCATGTTGGATAGCATATTAATTATAGAACTTATGTGTATAATTATGTGCTTATTTTTTCCCTCATACAAAAAACCATTCTTTCTAACAATTGATGATGTTAAACTTACTTGTTTCCAGCATATTTGACACGGACTTAGTAATTGCACACAAAATAATGTTTTCTGTCTAAATACCTCATCTAAACCTCGGTTAGTCCAATGCACAACATATAAAAGTGAATAAACCTGGCAGTGGTGGTAGTCGTAGTGGTTATAGTGGTAGTAAGACTAAATGGTGTGGAGGAGGTCGATCATCCATTATGGTCCTCCACCTTAGCTGCCATGCAGTGGCGTAGCTTGACCCGAAGGTTCGGGGGGTCGGAAGTCACTAGTTTCGGAGGGTCGAAAACCAGTTTCAGGGGGTCGAAACCCTATATTTCCAAAATTTTCTATACGAATACTATATAATCGGAACTTCTGTGCGAAAATTCGGGGGGGGGGGGGGGTCGGCCGCCCCCGCCCGCCCCAACTAACCTGCACCACTGCTGCCACGTCATCGTGGGGTAGGAGCATCATGGTGATGATGGTCCAAGGGTGTGGTAGGAGGCCATCATCACCCTTTTTTTTAATTAAATAATATTATAATACTAATATTAAAAAATTAAAATTATATTAATAAACCTAAAATTACAAATTAAAAACACTTAAATAAAACTAAAAAAACGAACACTTAAATTAAAAAAAACTACGAATTATATTTTTTGGCGATATTTTTCTTCATTTTGCGGAGGACGGGACGGTCTTCTTCGGGATAGTCGTTGATGTTCGTTGTCATTATTGAGGATTATGGTGCATTTGCATATGGCTAAATTTCTTAAAAGTAGTGGGGCTTTGGTGCATTTGGGAAAATTGAGTGAAAGGGTTGGGACTTTGTTGGAACCCCAAAAATTTGTTGGAACCCCAAAAATGTAGCCCAACTTGGATCGATTGGCATCGTGTAACCAAGTGTCGTGAACGGATTTGGATTCGGGTTGTTTTGATTACGTTGTGGGGTTTGATTCGGGTTTGGGTTGTTTTGGTAGGGATCCATGATGACAAAAATTTAAAGATTGTATAAAAATATTAGAATTATATAAAAGTTGTAGAAGAGATGGTGTAAAAATGAGGTGGAATGGTTGGGTATTTATAATAATAAAAAAACCTTTTTTTTAAACGGTCGAAATTACCGTTTGACAACGGTCACATCGAATTCCAACGTTCACATTTGGCCCGGCATGCCCGGCTTGTGGTTGACGCTCGTGCCTATGCTGGCATAGGGGGGCGGTGTACGCCGGCCCGACATACGCTTGCCTGCCCTATTCCGGCTCCACACCCTACCGCCTAATGAGAATAAGAACCACAACAATGACCCAGGTTAAATTGTAAGTTTCAAAATAGTCAAATACTCAAGTTAAAGTTGCATATTTTAAAAGGACAAGATTGCCATGCATGATCAAATTCGTAAAATTTAAGTTTAAGGAACCAAATTCATGATTTGCCCAAAACTAGAGCATGGATCATCTGCTGATCCGCACGATAATAACTTTCTTGAATTTCGTAGAGAGTTGTTAAGAACAATAACCATTACATTTGTACCATTTTCTATGTTTTTAATTTTTTTTTTGTGATTGATTTGTTTTTTTCTAGTAATATTTTGTGTTTTAGCTGGATTACTCTCTCTATGTATATATATTATGTTAAATTAAATATTACATTTTAAACAGTTTGTGCCATTATTGCATTCCCCATGCCTTCCCAATTTGACTTACAATATCAAAATTTTTTTGGATTAGCTTGAATTGATACAGAAACTAAAGAACCAATTTAGTGTATCAATACAAATATACAATATCTAAAATAAATACCTATATTTTAAATGATAAAAAATGTTTTAAATATTATAAGACTGTGTCATGTTTGCATTCTTCACACCTTCCAATTTTAGCTTACATTATCGTTGACATAATCAAGAATTATATAATTATTTAGATCAATGCATAAACGAAATAAATATTCCCTAGCATTCATCATCAAGATAAGATGAGCTAATAAGCCAATATCACGACAAATTTAATATATTTTTGGAATGCCACATGATAGATATTATTTCTTAACAATATTAACATGCTTATTAACTAGTTTGTGGTTAGATTTGGCCTACTTTGACTAAACTTTATGCAGAACCGCCGACTACAGTTTCCGGGAACTATAAATCAAACTGGTTTGGTTTGGTTTGACTGGTTTTCTTTTTATTTTTTTTTATCAAAATTTGCTCTCGTTGATGATAACCCCAGGGCACGGCCGTTTGAAAAATAAGTAATATGTTGGGAATCGTGAGAACAACAAAATAGACTTATTCGTACCGCATAAAAGTTGATCAAAATTAGTGGGAGGAAAACTAAGGTGGTATTTCTACACACTAGCCCGGGTAGAAGTATATTATGTAGATTTCATGGTTCTCAACGTGTTATTGGTTATGAAACCAACGTCATTCTAATATATATATATAGGGGAATTAAATGAGAATAAATTTAATTCGAAATAAAAAGAAGAAACGAGGTATACATATATATATATAGAGAGAGAGAGAGATAGAGAAATCTATAACTTATAATAAAAGAATTGAGTTTGTATGAGGTGACATTCAATGGAATGTGCCATGTGGCATCATGTGTAGCGTTTTTTTTTTTTTTTTTTGAAAAATGTGTAGCTTTCTTTTAAATTTATTTATTTTGTATTTTAAATAAAATCTATATCTATATTATCTTAAAATTTCAAATATGTTAATTAATATCTTTTCTTTATTTTCATCTCACATTTTTTAAATGTTAGTGAACTATTAATTATTTTAAAATTTCAAATATGTTAATTAATATTTTTATCTTTATCTTTTTTATTTTCCGCTCATAATTTTTAAACGTTAGTAACTTTTATGTATGACATTTTTTTGAAAAAAAAAATTACACCAAATTAAGGATCGCTTTATTATCTTTCCAACGAGCACCATATATAGTGCTATACAAAAACGAAAAAAATGTTTTTTTAGTGAGTTTTTGTTCATGCAGAAAAAAAACACAATGTATTTAGGTAATTTCTTAATCATATATACGCAAGTCACTAATCATGTTATGATAGTATATATGTTTTCGAACCTACTATTACATATATGAATTGTCCATGTTCATGTGCTATAACGATATGCTTAGCATTAAAAGAGGTTGAGAGTTTTTTAATCTGTTGGGAACGCAGCATGAGAACCCATTTTGATAGTATAAACATTAGAACAACTTTCTTTAACATTAAAAGAGGTCGAGACTGTTTACTTCTTTTATCCTTTTTTATTAAGTAATATTAGATTTTTTAACCCGGGACACTCCCGAGGTAATCAGCTAGTAAATACATATATGCATATATCTAGATCAGAGAAAGTGGTTGGGTTAGGCTAGGTAATATGGACTTTTTAATCAATTATATATTTTTTTTTTAATTTAAAGGTCAAAAGAATGATAGTTCGGTCAAATCACATGCAATTAACACAAAATAGATAGAGTTAACGAAATAATGAAAGTAGCAAGAAAATCAAATATGAAGGGTCGATCTAAGTTTCAATTTTCAACTTCCAATTTCAAACAATCAAACATTAATAATACCTAACCCTAGCCAAACATAAAGGTTAAACACTTAAAATCTTAAGTCTTAAATCATAATCAAAATGACTAAAATATACCTCAGTTCCTCCCTATTACAACCCAAAAACCCCTCGATCCCGGCCGATCGATGTTGTTGGTGTCACTCCTGTTGTTTTGCGTCGACTGTTACTCTGTTCATCATTGTGCTCTTCCACCCTTTTTTGTTTAGGTTCCCGCTCCTCCACACCTTAGGCCAACAATTGGTTTTTAATCAAGTTCAAGCTTCAAGAATTGGGTTGGGCTTATTTTTATTGGGTTTAAAGCTTTAAACAATTTATGTTGAAAGTTTTGAACAAGTTTTAAACAATATAGGCCTTTATTAAAGTTTTAATCATAATAGCCCATAGGTTCAAATGTATAGATTTTTATGATATAAATATATAATTAAAAAAAAAAAAAACTTCAAGCCCTCAGGAAAATCAGGTCTTGGGGTATTGCTTTCTTAGACCATGCTTGTAACGCCCCAAAAAAGTAACTGTGGAAAGTGTTTATTATGGAATTTGGACTTGAATTAATAGTGAGGTTTATTTGATAATTGATATATAAATGGATTCAATGTCAAGATAGAGTTAGTGGTGGAGACCTTAAAGCATTCACGTCTGGTTTTTCCATAACTCACTTACCAAGAGAGAAAGTTATGCATAGAAAGTGGAGTTTTAAAGAGAGAATTGAAGATTTGAAGATTTGGTGACCAAATTTTAAAGAGAGAAAGTTATGCATAGAAAGTGGAGGTTTAAAGAGAGAATTGAAGATTTGGTGACACTCTACATGAAGGTTTGAACATTTGGCGACACTTTTAAGACGATCTAACGACACTCTTAAGGAGATTTGGCAACACTCTTGAAAACATCTTGTGACACTTAAGAAAATTTGACAACACTCTTAAGGAGATTTGACGACACTCTTTTGGCAATACTCTTGATGAGAATTGAAAATAATTAATTAAGTGTTTTAGTGTACTGTGTAAGCATGTATTATTGGGGTTTTTGTATTTTTTATATAGTATGTGCGTTTGATTTTTAAAATAACTAATGAAATATGATTTATTATATTTGGTAATGTATGCTATGGAGCATAATTTATTATTTATATTTGGATTAAGTTATATAATTGGGAAAAGTGAATATGGTGCTGTTAAGCACCTAATCTTATATGCACAACCATCAAAACTACGTAGTTTTGATGGTAAGTTTTAAAAAAGATTGATTTTATATAAATTTTTCCCTATTTCCTCTCCACTATTTTAGTAAATTTTGGACTTTGATCTCCATGAATCACCATTGCTATCATCTACCATCCCATGCTTCTTCTTCAATTTCACGATTCTTTTCCTTTTCTAGGTTAGTTTTATGATCGGCTAGCCCATGTATTTTTCCTTTTCTTTTAGCCTTTTATTCCTTTATTTATTTATTCATTCTATTTCGTGTGAATCCTTTTTACGAACTGTGAATCCTTTAATGATCTTGATTTTATAATAAAATGATTTTTTATTCTTTTATTTCCTTGAATCACCATTTATTTAGGTAGCAGATCATCCATCCTCACGTTTGTTTTTTATGTGATTAGTGATAGATTTTGTCCTTCATGAAATAGGTAATATATATACAAAATCAAATTTTTAAAAACTTACCATCAAAGCTACGTAGTTTTGATGGTTGTGCATGTAAGGTTAGGTGCTCAACAACATCATATTCACTTTTCCCTATATAATTAAATGGTAACAGAAACTTAATTTGAATGACTCTAATATTAAATGGTAATATTATAAAGGAATAATGGAAATAAATAATCCTAACTATTGACTATTGGCCAATAACAGTTTCAACTATGAAAATTACCAATAGTGGTCCTAACTTTCGACATATTGGAATATAATGGACCCAGACTAACGGAGGTCTAACTCTGTTAGTGCGGTGCTGACGTGGCATGCCACGTAGGATCATTTTGCCACGTCGGACGCCACGTAGGATCATTTTGCCACTAGGATGCCACGTCAGCATCACACTAACGGAGTTAGACCTCCGTTAGTTTGGATCCATTATATTCCAAAATGTTGAAAGTTAGGACCACCATTGGTAATTTTCGTAGTTGAAACTGTTATTGCCAATAATCAATGGTTGGGATTATTTATTTTCATTATTCCTATTATAAAATGATAACTATATGAAAGAGAGCTATATAAAATGTGAATTTCCAAATCTCCAACAGGATTTGAGTTATGTGATTGGTGATAGATTGGTAAAGTCAAAACCGTAGTGGTCAACACGAAATGAAATACATTTTGGCCGTGCATTTTTCTTTTTAGCTATCCTCATTCCTCACCAGTCACCACCCACCATTCATGTGTGCACCTGAAAAGTAACCTTTTAGGCACCAAAAGCCTGGTCAAACTTACATTATTATATCGACTCAACTTCTTTAACTTTTTCTAACGATCAACCAAAATTCCATTCCAAATTTGAATAGTCCACCACCGGTATTTACAAATAGCTAGAACAAAAAAACCATAGCCAACTACATAACACTACCAACCAACTCTAAGAAAATTAAAACTCCTCCAAACGTTCAATTCCAAACCCGGCTGATTAGACCGGGATTTAACCCATAAGAAAGTAACTGTTTTGACTTCTTTCTGAGTAGAAAACTGCACCGGGTTAAACACAACTTCATTCCTCATCTTCCAAACGCTCCATAGTACAATAAGACAGATCGCGTACACCGCTTTCTTCTTCTTCTTCTTTGTAGAGCCTCTAACATACAGTGCTAAATCTAATACATTTCTAACGCGAAAGGCATAGATAAGATCCAACTTACACCATTGTGCCACCACTTGCCATACTGCTTCAATGAACGCATTCAACAAAAAAATGATCCGATGAATGTGGATAATCCCTACAAAATGGGCACATAGTTGACCCAAAATAGACAGTCCTGTGCTGCAAAGCTGTCAATGTTTGTAAATGATCAAGTTCCGCTCACCATGCCATGATCTCCATCTTTAATCTTAGTTCTTTTTTTTAGAAAGGCCAACAAATTTTATTTTACCAAAAAACTATGACTAACAAACTGTTAAATAGAACAATAAACCAACATAAACATCCGCCAAATACAAACAAAACTAATCAAACAAAATGAGATTAAAACTACACCAATCCGCCCAAAATAAACTAACTTTTTCTCGGGTTTTAAGCCATAAGAAACTAAGGCTTTTGACATCTTCCTTCAATATATCTACAAACATTAGCTTGCTTTCCATTAAAGATTAAATCGTTTCACCATCTCTATAACCCCCATAAGGCCGTCTAGATAACCAAATATACAACATTTCTCCATTTCCTCGATCCAATTAGGCGCTTGTGCAGGATAGAGAAATCATTTAACTCCAAAACAAAAAAAATGACTGCAACCTACACCACCCCAAAATAAAATCCCAAATCTGCGATACTAACCTGCAGGAAACAGATGCATGGCCGACTCATCCACATCATTACAGAACCTGCATCTAGCATTTGGAATAATAATGTTTCTTCAAGATAGCGCCTCAACCATGGGTAATCTGTCCTAAAATTAGTCTCCACACCAGAAAATTCACTTTAATCGGCACCCATGAGTTCCGGTGAAAGTCCATGCCCCGATCCTCGAAAATTTTCCTTTGAGCCCAGCTCCTTATGTTCTAAACAGAAAGACACCTGACACATCAGCCTACCAAACCCACCTGTCTTCGCCCACCCAAAACCGAACTCTTGTACAGTTGTAGAGCAGTTGAGAGCTCCTGCAGCTCCGATAACTCAGCAGTATGCACTAGAGATCTCAACCAAGAAAACTGTAAATTTTGGATCCCATGTTAATAGATAACATATTTAGTATTGATTTGTAAATTAAATTGTTTCCTTATCTCATTGTAATCATCCCTAAATTACGGGATTGTAGTTATTATATAATGGATACCCAAAGGGGAAAAGGATCATGGATCCTCTTGTTTCATGGTATCAAAAGTCCCAGACACCCTTCTCCTTCCCTAAACCCTACCTCACAACGACGGCAGCCCTCTTCCTTGGCTGTCCATCCGCCAATCCTCCTCCTCCTCTATCTACAATCCCCCGTCGGTCCTGAGAGATCGTTCCATACATCCATTGAAGAACGATAGAATTGAGTCTATCCCAGGCTTCGTCAGTTGTGGAAGAAGAGGGCGGTGGCTTGTCTTTGTCAGTGGCGGTGGTGGTGGAGGTGGTTGGCGGGGGTAGAAGATGATCGTAAACCTGGTACGCCTTACAGTGAATTTTAAATAACTCGGACCATGAAGGCCAGTGGGCTGTGTCGAACTCAAGTTTGATGGGTATGAAATTGCTGATATTAGAGACAGTGATAGCGGGGTGTATTTTGTGCAGAGTCGATGTGATGCCTCTTTATTTACTTATCACCAAGAGACACATGGTGCTAATTTGCTACTATACGTTGACGATATTATCCTCGTCACCTCCACAGACACTCTTCGGAACATGCTTATGTCTCATCTGTCAGCCGATTTTGCAATGAAAGATCTCGGCCCTCTTAGCTTCTTTCTTGGTATTTCAGTAAAGCAGTACAAGAATACTCTTTTTCTCACTCAATATGCTTACGCTCAGGAGATCATTGAACAAGCCGGCATGTCATCGTGAAAACCTGTTAACACACAGGTCGACACAAACAGTAAACTTAGCTCTGATGCTGGTGATGACTTTCATGACCCAACTTTATATCGAAGTCTTGCAGGTGCCCTTCAGTATTTAACTTTCACTCGTCCTGATATTAGATATGCCGTGCAATAGATTTGTATTCATATGCATGCTCCCAAGACTGATCACTGGAATGCTCTCAAAAGAATAATTCGGTACATCCACGGAACTAGTACTTTCGGCCTTACTCTTGCCCCATCTCGGACCCACGATTAGTGGCCTACACCGACGTCGACTGGGCAGGTTGTCCCGACACACGTCGCTCCACCAGTGGTTTCGGTATTTATTATGGTGATAATCTTATCTCATGGTCCTCCAAGCGACATGCCACTATCTCTCGTTCCAGTACAGAGGCCGAGTATCGTGGCGTCGCTAATGTTGTCGCTGAGGTGTGCTGGTTGAGGAACTTGCTTCTCGAGCTTCAGCGTCCCTTATCATGCGCCACTTGTAACACCCCAACCGATGGCGGAAACATCGGGATGTCACGTATTGATGATTGTTTCAGTAACACATGGTATATATTGAAATTTTAAATAATTTATTCATAACATAAGTATCCAAATGAAATGATGTCTAAAAATCCCAAATACATAATATCAAATAAAGCAAATAACTTCAAATAACTTCATAGTATTTCCACATGCATACTCTAAGCCTCAGCTTCATTGTTACCTGAAACATGTTAATTTTGAAAATATTTTTGGGTCAACAAAAGTTGGTGAGAATTACATAGGTTTTGATAATTGAATAAAACTTGTACAATTCAAGTGTCATGGCAAGTCTAGCCCATATGTGAAAACATACTATCAGGTAAATCGAGTGCATAATCAACCCTTATGACTAGAATATTGTGGTCCATCCCATACGCTCATGGTTCACTCGATTATGTTATGCGATAACAATCACCCACGCTACCTATGTAGGAGGTACACGTATCCGGGTGGGATTGTCAGTCCAATAGATCTATCATTGTATACCGTCGGCTGGTCAATGTTAATGATTATGCTAGAATATTGTGCTTACCCTAGTCATGTTTAAGACATAATGCAACATAGAATAACACATAGACACTTTATGATTGAATTGTAGATAGAATGTTGTAACATGTTTCACCCCAAAAATAGTGAAATAGAAAAGGGGCTATGCAAAACTCACCTTAGCAAAATGTTAAGTCTCGTGAAAATAGAATAAGTGTAGCCCAATGATGCCAAGTATTACCCTATATTTAAGGTAATAAATTTGTCTAAGTCTTTCTAGTCTACAAATATTTTCTAGGGTTTCGAATTTGGGGATAAGTATTAGTTTGATTATTAATTATATTGTTTAATAAATAAGATAATTTCGATAAATAAATAAAAAAAAGTCTTTTTGTAGACTTTAGATTAAAGATGGTCACATTATAAGGTTTTTAAGTATAAAAATAATTTTTATAAAATTATTTTCTTAAAAATAGAATATTTAGTCTATTTATTTCTATTTTGCCAAAATATAACTTTAATATCTAAAAATATTAAAATTAAAGAATTTTTAACTTAAAATTTGTATTTCTGTTCTAAATAGACAGAAATAATTTATATAAAATTTTGGTGCAAAAATATTGAAAAATGAATTTATTATGATTTATTTATGATTAAAATAACAAAAATCGATTAAAAATATTAAATAAATGATTTTTCGAAAATAAAAATCATTTCAGAAATGTTTAATGTTTTATAAACTCATAATAATTTTTGTGGAAATTTATATAATCGTTTTGATATTTTTATAGAATTTTATAATTATAATAGAATAAACTTGTAATATTTATTATATATAATAAATAAATAATTTTTGGAAAACTAAAAATTGGACAACAAAGTTTATCATTTGAATAACATAAAATAAATTTTGTAGAATTTATAAAGCATTTTTAGTATTTTAAAACTATTTTTATAAATAATAATGAATATATAAGTAATAAAGGTTTTTTTTAAAAAAAGTTTGCATATGGTGAGGCTCGAACCCGCGTCAAACCCGGGTCAGAGTTTTTAAATCACAAGCCCAGACCAGTTGGTCTGGACCCTGAGAACGAATAATTTAGGTTCGAAATTAATTATATATGTATCCTAATATGTTTTCAATAAATAAGAAAAAAAAAAGAAACGATTATGCGGGACTCGAACCCAGGCCTTATGGCCGGTTCGTGTCTCAGCAACCAGCAGCCACACCAACTGATCTACTGATCAGTTGGTGATGATTATTTTTTTGTAAAAATTAAATAACGAAGTCTGCAGAATCAATTATCCCCAAATCGTAACATACGAGCCCTAGGTTTCTTAATAACCAAAATTAACGTCCAATATGTAACACCCCAACCGATGGCGGAAACATCGAGGTGTCACGTATGAATGATTGTTCAGTAGCTCAGGGTAATACATATGTTTACATAATCCTTTATTACAATATTGAATTACATTAAAGTCTTGAATGTAATCTAATACATCAAACAAACAACGAAACTTCAAATAACTCCTCATGCTAGCTCTAGACTTCAAGCATCAATATTTCCTGTTGAGTTTGGAAAAAATGGGGGGGTCAACTAGAAGTTGGTGAGAATACATAAGCCATGTCAAACAATTACGTTAAAGAATAAAAGTTAAGCAATTCACATGTCTATCGTAAGTTTAAGTCTACATGAATAAACATGAAATGTTGAATCGACATAATCAAACCTCCGACTAGTTTAGGTCCATCCCGTCATCCACGGTTCACCTTAATATTATGTTGGAACGATAACAATCACCCGCGCTCCCCATAAAAGATGGTCAACGAATCTAGGTGGGATTGTCAATCCAATAGATCTATTATTGAGTATCGCCGGCTTGGCCATAGCTAATGATTATGTATGTTGAAGCGAGTCTAACTGTTGTTGTTGTCTAAATCATGAGGCATTAAAGTTTACAACTAGACATGTATGTAGAATTGCTTAAGTATAATGTTGCAAGTATAAAGAATTGTATAAACATGGTTACGTAAACTCACCTTAGCAAGTATTAAGTCTCGAGAAAAAGTATAAGTGTAGCCCCAAAGTTGCCAAGTATTACCCTATGTATAAGGTAACAAATAAGTCTAAGTCTATCTAGTCTACAAGTATTTTCTAGGGTTTCAAATTGGGGATAAGTATTTGTTTGATTAATAAATAAAATGTTTAATAAATAAGAGAAATTTGATAAATAAATAAACAAAAGTCTTTTTGTAAATTTTAGATTAAAGATGGTCACATTATAAAGTTTTAAGTATGAAAATATTTTTTATAAAATTATTTTCTTAAAAATAGAATATTTAATCTATTTATTTCAAATTGTCAAAATATAACTTTAATATCTAAAAATATTAAAATTAAAGAATTTTTAAATTAAAAATTGTATTTCTGTTCTAAATGGATAGAAATAATTTATATAAAATTTTGGTGTAAAAATATTGAAAAATGAATTTATTATGATTTATTTATGATTAAAACTAACAAAAATTGATTAAAAATATTAAATAAATGATTTTTCAGGAATAAAAATCATTTCAGAAAAGTTTAATGTTATATAAACTCAGGATAATTTTTGTGGAAATTTATATAATTGTTTTGATATTTTTATACAATTTTAATAAATAAAATAGAATAAACTTGAAATATTTATTATATATGTTAAATAAATAATTTTTGGAAAACTAAAAATTGTATGTTAAACTTTTCTACTAGGATAACATAAAATAATTTTTGTAGAATTTATAAAGGAGTTTTAGTATTTTAAAACTAATTTAAAAAATATAGGTGAATATATATAAAGCTTTAAATGGTAAAAAAAAATGTTTTGTTGATGCTGAGAATCGAACCCGGGTCTGGGACCGGTTCGCGTTTTAATCACAAGCCTAGCCACCAACTGGGCTAGACCCTGAGAACTAGGTTTGAAATTAATTATATAGTATACATAAAACTGATTTATAATCCTTTTAAAATTAAATGCAAAAGTTTGTGGGATACGGGACTCGAACCCGCGTCCCTTCGTTAGACACAACCACTTGATCTAGATCAGTGGTTGTGTTTAGTTTGTTTCTGTTTTAAATATATAATCAAGTCTGCAGAGTGTTCTTCCCCAATTCAAAAGGTTTCGAGCCCTAGTTTTGCAATACACTGATTTACACAACAATAACCCAATTGATCATAGGGTTATTGTTGTGTAAGGGCCGATGAACATAACCCATAAAAAAAATGAACTTACAAAAACGAATTCGTGTATAAAGCTCGGTCAAACAGAAAGTCAAACACGCGATGAATTGAAGCTTGAGATGTGATTTAAAACAGAAATTGAAGATGTGGAAGTAATAATCGGCGAGGAATTAGTGTAATGGAGGGTTCAATTTATAGTGGAAAGCTTGTGGGTTTATATTGGGCAATGGTTGACTCGTGACGAACATTAACGCGTGATTTCGCTCGATTTAGAAGGTTATAATGTTAATTGGTTGTGTATAGGCTACGAGTTGGTCAAAGATTTACATAATTTACCATATTAGAGGTAAATTACGCGCTATTGGTTTGAATGTTTGAATGAATCTCGCTGCAGTTGACTTTTCACAAGTCAACTGCACCATTAAACTTAGTATATAATTATTATGACGCAGGTTTAGACCAAAAGAAGTTGTAGACCAACTGGTTTGTGTGGTGGGTGTATATTGAACCGGCTATGGGCCCGGGTTCGAATCCCGCCCAAGCCTTTAATTTTTTAACAATTTTATCACTAATATATAGTTATTATATGTTTATAATAGGGTACTAGGGGTCCAAATGTGTCACGAAATATTTTTAAAAGGTGCGATATTGATAAAAATTGACGTTTCATTAAGAAATGTCGTAACGTACATAGTATTTAATGCGAAATGTTACACAATAGCCCCTGATATGATGGGGCTATAACTCGTATGATGCCAAAGGTTAAAACCAACAAAAGATTTCAAGACTTACAGTGCGTTATCGCGTGATTAGAGACAGTCAACGAAAAAGTCAAACACGAACAATTGAAGCTTGAAAAGGGATTTTTAGCAGAAAGTTAGAGAGGGGAAAGGTTAATCGACGAGTGTAGGATGTGAAAGAGGGTCCAATTTATAGTGAGAGGTTCGTGTGATTCGAATTGGTAAGTTTGATCCTCATTAAAGTGTGTACGCGTAAATGCTCGGATTTTTGGAAAGTTTTAATGTTGATAGCGTGAATCTTACGTGTAAATGTCTGTCAATCAAACATTTTACCATATCAGGGATTAATTACGCGGATTGTTTGAGTATTTTAGGAAGATTGGATCGCAGATGGACTTCTTGTAAGTCAACTTCAATTCTAAACATAATATAAATATTATATAAATCAGAGTTATATCAAATTGAAGCTGTAGACCAGCTGGTTATGGTGTGAGTGTGTAATTGAACCGGCCTAGGGCACGGGTTCGAACCCCGGCGCTAGCAATTATTTTTTTGACATTAAATTTACCCCTTTAGTAATAATATATTATTATAGCATTGTTCTAGGAGTCCAAATGTATCACGAAATTTTTTTAAAAGGGACGATAATGATAAAATTCGACGTTTTATTAATAATAGTCGTAACGTACATATAATTAAATGCGAAATGTTACAGTCTCCCCTACTTTTAGGAACTTCGTCCCGAAGTTGGAGTTGGAGAGTCTGGTGGGAAAAGGTGTGGGTACTTAGACTTCATCTGGTCCTTGCGTTCCCAAGTGAACCCTGGACCTCGTTTAGATTCCCAACGAACCTTAACGATCGGAATGCGACTGCGCTTGAGTTTCTTGACTCCAGTATCCACGATCTCAACGGGTTTCTCGACAATGTGCATAGTTTCATCGATCTGCACATCTTCAAGAGGGACATGGAGGTTCTCATCTGCTAAGCATTTCTTGAGATTCAAAACATGAAAAGTTGGGTGAACATTGCTTAACTCAGGTGGAAGATCAAGTTTGTAAGCCACTTTTCCAATCCTGTCAAGCACTTTGAATGGGCCTACATATCGAGGAGCTAGTTTTCCCTTTCTACCGAAGCGAATTACTCCCTTCCAAGGAGATACCTTAAGAAGTACAAGGTCCCCGACTTGAAATTCCAAGGGCTTACGACGTTTATCAGCATAGCTCTTTTGTCGACTTCTAGCCTTGAGAAGATTATCCTGGATGAGTTGGATTTTATCTGTGGTTTCCTGGATCAGTTCAGGTCCAGTGATCTGGGCTTCACCAACCTCAGTCCAACAGACAGGTGAACGACACTTACGACCATAGAGTTCCTCGAAAGGAGCCATGTTAATGCTGGCATGATAACTGTTGTTGTATGAAAACTCGACCAAGGGAAGATGAGAATCCCATGCGCCACCAAAATCGATGACACATGCCCTGAGCATATCCTCAAGTGTCTGGATGGTTCGTTCGGTCTGACCATCTGTCTGAGGGTGATAAGCAGTACTCAGGTTTAGCTTTGTACCCAAAGCGTCTTGTAAGGAATCCCAAAAGTGAGAGGTGAAACGACCATCACGATCAGAGATAATGTCCAAAGGTATACCATGGCGACATACGATTTCACTTACGTACATCTTTGCTAACCTTTCCACAGAATATTTCTCACGAATTGGTAAGAAATGGGCTGACTTGGTTAGACGGTCAACGATTACCCAAATGCTGTCAAAACCATTGGGAGTACGAGGGAGTTTAGTGATGAAGTCCATTACTATGCTCTCCCATTTCCATACAGGAATTTCTGGTTGTTCAAGCATACCAGATGGTCGTTGATGTTCAGCCTTGACCTTTGAACAAGTAAGGCATTTTGCAACGAAAAGAGCGATATCTTTCTTCATACTAGGCCACCAATACGAATAACGAAGATCTTGGTACATCTTGTCAGCTCCAGGATGAATAGAATAACGAGACTTATGAGCCTCGTTCATAAGGAAAGTACGAAGATCATCACGGTCAGGAATCCAAAGTCGATTGAGAAAATAAAGTAGACCATCAGGTTTGGTTTCAAGTTGAGTCTCAGCACCACAAGACATTTCTTCGTACATGTTACCTTGGGTGACTGAAATATGTTGAGCCTGGAGGATACGATCCTGAAGATCAGTACGAACTCGCGCACAATGAAGTTTGATACGCTCTTTACGACTGAGTGCGTCAGCCACAACATTCGCTTTTCCAGGATGGTAGCGAATCTCGCAATCATAGTCGTTAAGCAACTCAACCCAACGTCGTTGCCTCATGTTAAGATTTTTCTGGTCGAAGACATGTTGGAGACTTTTGTGGTCCGTGAAAACCACACATTTGGTTCCATAAAGATAGTGTCTCCAAATCTTAAGAGCAAAGATGACGGCGCCCAATTCAAGATCATGGGTGGTATAATTCTTTTCGTGGGTCTTAAGCTGTCTAGACGCATAAGCAATAACCTTGCCTCGTTGCATGAGAACACAACCAAGACCTTGGTTTGATGCATCACAATAGACCACGAAGTCATCATTACCATCAGGTAGAGACAGAATAGGAGCTTCACAGAGTTTCAGTTTAAGAGTCTCAAATGCTTCCTCTTGTTTTGGTCCCCACTCATAGGGTTTACCCTTATGAGTTAAGGCAGTGAGAGGAACAGCAATCTTGGAGAAGTTGGCAATGAATCGACGATAATAACCGGCCAAACCAAGGAAGGAACGGACTTCTGTTGGAGTTTTAGGAACACTCCAATCTTTGACAGCTTCGATCTTCGCGGGATCAACATGAATTCCGTTCTCATTGATGACGTGTCCTAAAAAATGAACTTCCTTAAGCCAAAATTCACATTTCGAGAACTTGGCATACAGTTGTTCTTTCTTTAGGAGGCCCAAGATGGAATGAAGATGTTGTTCGTGATTGGATTTTGATTTTGAGTAAATCAAGATGTCGTCAATGAAGACGATCACGAATTTGTCAAGGTAGGGTCTACAAACCCGATTCATTAGATCCATAAACACTGCGGGAGCATTGGTCAATCCAAACGGCATGACCATGAATTCGTAATGACCATAATGTGTACGAAAGGCTGTCTTGGGAATGTCTTCTTCGTGAACTCTAAGCTGATGATAACCAGAACGAAGATCAATCTTCGAGAAGTGGGTTGCTCCTTGAAGTTGATCGAAAAGATCGTCAATCCTGGGCAAGGGATAACGATTCTTGATGGTGAGTTTGTTGAGTTCACGATAGTCGATACACATCCTGAGAGATCCATCTTTCTTCTTGACGAATAATACAGGGGCTCCCCATGGAGAAGAACTGGGGCGTATGAAACCTTTATCAGAAAGTTCCTGCAGTTGACTGGCAAGTTCTTGCATCTCAGAGGGTGCAAGACGATAAGGAGCTTTGGCGACAGGATTTATGATGTGTTGGTGAAAACACATTGTTAATATGTTAGTTTTGTATATATTTTAGTCTTTTATTGTGTACTTTTAGTCGGCCTTAGTTATTTATTAGTACGCATGTGTTTTGTAGGTGTTCGTGGATAATGAGCTCAAAACAAAAGAATTTTAATCGAGACACGAACAGTTAAGAGCAGGTGTTCATGGACGTTGGGGCGTAGACGAGAAATTTTGGTCGAGCGAAGAACACCCGAGTTGAATAATAATAATAATAATAATAATAATAATAATAATAATAATAATAATAATAATAATAATAATAATAATAATAATAATGGATTTGAAGTCCATGTTGAGTTTACGTAATAGAAAAGAAAAAAAGAGTAAAATCCTTGGGCCCAATTTGTTGTGAGGGTTAACATATTATTAGGAGTAGAGATTATTTTCAAAGGGGAGGTTACCAATTATTATCTTTGGACGGAAACGAACGTGAACAACAACAGAAAGGCAAGAATCTTGAAGGATCGCATATTATTTTTTTGGAGCAGCCACTCGACGGAACAAGAAGGAATATTTAGCATGAGATCAAGATGCTAATGCGTGGCTAATCTTTTCGCGGTCTTTCCGGGTGAATGATTCACTTATTTTATTAGTTTTACTCTGTTTTATGCCTAGTATTTGGATTGAATTTTTGTGAACATCTTAAACTTCTTTTGGATTCAATTGTATGTTTGACTGATCTAGACAATTTGGTTTCTTTGCATTGATACAATATATCATCGTTTCTTGGTTTTCTTGCATTAGGAATAATTTGATTTTGTATTTAGTGTTAAGATAATTGAATTGGGTTGAACAATTTAAACAGGATCATTTCTATGTGATTTCCCTAGCTAGGTTAATTACGAAGTAGCTTTAAAATTACCGAATCAGAAACCCAGAGTGACCGTTTTTCATTATATTATTCTTTTTAATTAGTTTTCAATCAATCACTTTGTTTTTGCAAGCAAGCAGCGGATCAACTTCATAAAATTAATTTAGTTTAATCAATAAATTGCTATTAACACTTTTCACAGACTCCTCGTGGTTCGACAACCCTACTCCCTATACTGCAGTCCTTGTAGCTAAGGAGTTGTTTTTAAAATATTTTTTGATTAGCACTCGACACGCTATCAAAATGGCGCCGTTGCCGGGGAGTTCGTGCGCTTAGTGTTTTTAGCTTAATTATTTGTTTTTTTTAATTTAAAAAAAACAAAAATATTTTTTTTTCTTGTTTTGTATTTTTTCTCTATTTTTTTAGTACTACGCTAGGTATGTTAGTTTTTTGCAGGCAAATTGAATTCATGATGAATTGGGTGGATTATGATGCATGTGGGTGCTGCGAGTAGGGCTGTACACGAGCCGAGTCGAGCCGAGCCAGGCCCAGCTCGAGCTCGAGCTCGAACTTAAACCGAGCCAGCTCGGCTCGGCTCGTTTTTCTGGTCGAGCTGAAAAGTCGAGCTCGAGCTCGGCTCGTAAATGTTCGAGCCGAGCTCGAGCTGGCTCGAGCCAGCTCGTTATATTTTTTTATTTTTCTTACAAATATATATTAAATAAAAAACAATAAAATTACACATAATCATGTATATTTTTTTTTCTTTTTCTAAGTTATGGTTTATTTATTATGAAAAGATGGGGTAGATAGGTAGTATGAGCGGGATTTTCAAATTTTGAATTTTAGAAATAGGTTTGGAGCCAAAATATATTAGTTTCATCTATATATTAATTACACATACACAAGCCTGAGTCGAGCCATATGTCGAGCCATCGAGTCGAGCCACGAGTCGACCCATCGAGCCGAGCCAACACCCCTGGCTCGAGCTCGGCTCGATTACAAAGCGAGCCAGCTCGGCTCGGCTCGAAAACAAAACGAGCCTCTTCGAGCCGAGCTTTTTTTCGAGCTTTTTTCGAGCGAGTTTCGAGCGAGCCTCGAGCCGCGAGCTTTTTGTACACCCCTAGCTGCGAGATCCCATATCATGTGATGCAAGATTGTCCAATTTCCTGTTAGAGAGTTGAAGCTTATAATGCACGAAAAGATCGTATTATCTTTGGGCTAGAAAAAGATGAAGACTCATACTTATCATCCTCTTATTATTGGCCACAATATCAGAACTGTCAGCAAAGATACTACAAGCCAAACATTTATCAATCTAGGGAACAAACTGCAGATTACTACATGAATACTGATCCGATTGTTCATGGAGGCCAGCGTGTTGACTACGGTTATCAGCAGCAACAAAACAATGAAGAGGGAAGCAATGATTAACTGAGTGAGATCTTAGAGGCCATAAAGGCTGTCCAGGAAGATGTAAAGGCAATCCGGGAATATTTTAAGAGAATTTGGAAGGATAATGAAGTTCGGGACCACACCGTTGAGGAATTGTTTAAGCAAGTTGGTCAACTGGCAGCAGATTTGGAACTTGAAGATTTGACTGTTGTACCGGATATGGTTAATGTTGATGTGGCTGAAAAAGTTGAAGAGGCACATGTGGAGCAGGATGTGATGGAGGAAGCCTTAGAAGAGGAAGCTACAAGCCTTAAGGTAGACGTGACTTCGTACGTACAACCACTTGCAGACACACCTACCGAAGAATCAGTGAACCGGTAACCATGGTGTACCCTAACCATCCTTCCATATTTATGAGCAAAATAGACAGAGTTGAAGATAATGGATTGTGTGGGCAAAAGAGGAAGGTGGGCATTAAAGACATTGGACAAAATATAGAGAAGTGGCCCAACAATGATCTTACAAACATGTCAAAGATAATAAAGAAGATGAAGACTCGACATGTCAAATACCGAACATACATTGGGAATTCGGTAGGAAAATGTTCTTTGAGACCACCATGAATGAACATCAGGTTTGTTTATCGGCTGCGAATGAAATGCTATACGACTGATTGGAAGAAATTGTACAGACTCATATGCGTATTGCTTATCCAGGGGAGTCTGTTCCTTTTTACTTATGTTGTATTTTATTTTTAATTTTGCTTTATTTTATTCCGAGCTCACATTGAGGACAATGTGTCATTCAAGTGTGGGGGTGGGGAAACTTCTTTTTTTTATTTAGTTTTGAGTCATTAAAAAAACTTAAAAAAATAAAAAATTAAAAAAATGTCCTAAAAGCGGTTTGATCGGGCATGAAAGCGACTGTTTCAATGCTTTCATTCTGTCTTTGCTTGTGATGTGTGGGTCCTTAATCATGGTCCAGTTCTTTAGAACAGACATATGAATCGTTTTCAGCAGGTATTTTAGAGAAAATGTTTAGAATTTGCCCGATTAGGTGTAACGAGCTGTCGGTAATAAATGCATGCACACATCGGTAACCCATTTCCACACTTTGGTGAGATCTTGAGCCTACTAGATGATAGATTGATTCATATATATTTTCATTTGTTGAGTGTAGGCCAGATGTTTCTCTGTTGCAGAACTTGTGTGATTTGATACATGCCGAGGTTGTAGACTAGATATGCACATAGATGATGAAGACAATTTAGGTTTTCCCTTTTTCTTTTGATACCCACTTATTTGTTATGTTTGACCCGTTTACCTAAAATCACCCTTAGTAACCCATGTTGAACCTATACTCTTTCATTTGATTAAACCTATTACCCAAATTGACCTGTTTACCTTTGTGTAATAAATTGATGACAACCATTGTGTTTATGTTTTGTTCAAGTGATTGAGTTATGTTTAAGTTGTGGAAAAAAGAAAAAAAAAAGAAAGAAAAAAATATATATGAAAAAAAAGTGAAAAAAAAGTATGTGTTATGGGTCAAATATGCCCAAAGTTGTGTGATTATTGTATTATGGTGCTTAGTGAATAAGGATGGTCATTCAAGCGTGTTGAAACCATTGCTTTTAAACCAATTGTTAGCCAAATCTATCATACCTTTACCCGAAGCCCAAAACCCGTAAGTCCTTTAGATATGTGCATTGTCTATAGTTGAGGTGTGATTGTTACACAAGCCTATGATAACAGAGTTGCATGTTTGGTTTTGAGGGAATTATACTAGCTCATTACATGCTAGTCCAGATATTAAACCGAGTGGAGTGAAAAATTGTGAGGGGTGTGTTGCATGAGAATAAAAACCGAAAGCATGTTAGACTTAGTTGGGTGAGTTCTGTTTTCAAAATTGTGCATCATGGTTGCCTGTTGAATTAACACATCTAATGATGATCTATGAATGGGGTATGACTTTGGACCCTAACTAGTGCATGGCGGGGGCGTTTGAGGTATTTGTTACTTGTTCGTGACAATGTCTTGAGCAAAGTGTAGATAATTTTTTTCGAGACGAAAAAAGATAAGTGTGAGGGTGTGATGTGTTGGTGAAAACACCTTGTTAATATGTTAGTTTTGTATATATTTTAGTCTTTTATTGTGTACTTTTAGTCGGCCTTAGTTATTTATTAGTACGCATGTGTTTTGTAGGTGTTCGTGGATAATGAGCTCAAAACAAAAGAATTTTAATTGAGACACGAACAGTTAAGAGCATGTGTTCATGGACGTTGGGGCGTAGACGAGAAATTTTGGTCGAGCGAAGAACACCCGAGTTGAATAATAATAATAATAATAATAATAATAATAATAATGGATTTGAAGTCCATGTTGAGTTTACGTAATAGAAAAGAAAAAAAGAGTAAAATCCTTGGGCCCAATTTGTTGTGAGGGTTAACATATTATTAGGAGTAGAGATTATTTTCAAAGGGGAGGTTACCAATTATTATCTTTGGACGGCAACGAACGTGAACAACAACAGAAAGGCAAGAATCTTGAAGGATCGCATATTATATTTTTGGAGCAGCCACTTGACGGAACAAGAAGGAATATTTAGCATGAGATCAAGATGCTAATGCGTGGCTAATCTTTTCGCGGTCTTTCCGGGTGAATGATTCACTTATTTTATTAGTTTTACTCTGTTTTATGCCTAGTATTTGGATTGAATTTTGTGAACATCTTAAAGTTCTTTTGGATTCAATTGTATGTTTGACTGATCTAGACAATTTGGTTTCTTTGCATTGATACAATATATCATCGTTTCTTGGTTTTCTTGCACTAGGAATAATTTGATTTTGTATTTAGTGTTAAGATAATTGAATTGGGTTGAACAATTTATACAGGATCGTGTCTATATGGTTCCCTAGCTAGGTTAATTACGAAGTAGCTTTAAAATTACCGAATCAGAAACCCGGAGTGACCGTTTTTCATTATATTATTCTTTTTAATTAGTTTTCAATCAATCACTTTGTTTTTGCAAGCAAGCAGCGGATCAACTTCATAAAATTAATTTAGTTTAATCAATAAATTGCTATTAACACTTTCCACAGACTCCTCGTGGTTCGACAACCCTACTCCGTATACTGCAGTCCTTGTAGCTAAGGAGTTGTTTTTAAAATATTTTTTGATTAGCACTCGACACGCGATCAATTTGCACCAGGAACACGATCGATCCTAAATTCCACTTGTCGAGCAGGAGGCAAACCAGGTAAATCCTCTGGAAAGACTTCAGGATAGTCCCGAATGATTGGGATGTCTTGGATACTTTTGCCCTTGTCTTTCTTTTCTATCACGTTAGCTAAGAAAGCCATATACCCCTTTCGTAAGTATTTTTGGGCAGTAGTACAAGACATGAGTTTAAGCTCACCACAAGGCTTCTCACCATAGATCTTCAAAATATCACCAGATTCGAGAGGAATGCGAATAGCTTTCTCAAAGCATAGGATTTCAGCACGATGGGTTGACAACCAATCCATGCCTACTATGACATCAAAGCTTCCAAGATGCATAGGAATGAGATCGATAGAGAAAGTATGTTCAACGAGGTTCAACACACAGTTACGTATAATAGAATCGATCGAGATAGACTTCCCATTAGCTACCTCTACCACTAAGGGTTCCTCTAGGTTAGTTTGGGGTAAGTTAAGTAAGGGTTCAAACTTTAGTGATACAAATGACTTATCAGCACCCGAATCAAATAATATAGAAGCATAGTGGTTATTAACGAGAAACGTACCATTAACCACCCCGTTGTTGTCGCAGGCCTGATTAGCATTGAGGTTGTATGCGCGACCTCGAGCACCTTGGTTCTGGTTGCGGTTCTGGTTTTGATTGCGGTTTTGGTTCTGGTTTTGGTTACGATTGGGGCAGGCATTGATATAGTGGTCTGGGCTGCCACACTCGTAACACTGACCACGAGCAGGCCTGTTGTTTTGTTGGTTGGGAGCTGGGGCATTTCTAGCTGGGTTATTTTGGGCAGCAGGGCCATTAGCAGGAGGAGCTCGACAGATATTCACAAGGTGACCATACCTTTGACAATTAGTGCAAAAACGACATGGCACCTGAGCTGGGTGATGGTATTTGCAAGTGTTGCACAAGGGGTGAGGTCCGGTGTATGGCTTCTTATTGGGTGCGGGGGTGGCAACCACTGTAAAGTTTCGGGCCTTACGTTTCTTGTTAACAGAGTGCTCAGTATTAATCTCCTTAGCCGGCTCTGGTGTAGCTTTGTTCACATATTTCTTAGCACCCTTGCGAAACAGAGTACCATTCTTCACGTGATTATCAGTCAGTGTAGCCGCTAAACGTTTGGCTTCTTCCAAGGTGGCAGGATTCCTTCCCATACCGTGTCCTGAATTTGCATAGGTAGACCACCGATATACTTCTCGATGGCTACAGATAGGGGAGTGACCTTATGGGGCAACAACAAACTGAGCTCGTGGAAGCGGGTATTATAAGCAAGGTTTTCCCCACTATCCTGAGCAAGGGTGTGGAACTCGTCCTCCAGTTTCTTAACCTCGTTACAGGGACAAAACTCAGCTTTCATTATCTCCTTGACTTGATCCCAGGTCATAGCAAGTGCAACTTCAGCTCCGCGGGTGCGCTTTTCCTCATTCCACCAAGTGAGTGCTCGTTTGTGAGGAACACTCATGGCATAACGGACCTTAAAGTTATCGGGACAATCACTGTTAATGAAGGTATTCTCAATACCCTCGAACCATTGTAGAAGACCAGTAGCTCCTTCATCTCCACTGAACTTAGGAGGATTATAGGTATTAAAGTGTTTAAGAGTGCAGGCTGGGAGACCATTCCCGTTTCCATCCCCGTTCCCATTGTGGTTTCCATTGCCGTTTCCATTTCCACTGTCGTTTCCATTTCCATTGCCGTTCCCATTCATTTGGATGACTTGAGCCAGTAAGTTAGGAACCAGGGTTGCGATCTGTTGCGCCATTTGTTGAGAAATGATTGCAGCCAGTTGGGCATCACCTCCGTTGTTGTGGTTAGTGTCGTGGTTATGGTTGTGGTTGCTGCTCCCTTCCTCATGATTTCCACCCTGTTATTGAGAGTGCTGCGACGTGGAGGCATGATCTGTAAGAGACACAATGAAATGAATGAGGTAATATAAGGAATGTAATCATTTATCCATTAATTAAAACGAATAAACGAAAACGTCGACTTATCAAAGATTCTAGATTCTAATAACATAGTGAAGACATGCTTTAGCCTATAAGTGAATACTCATCCCGAGAATTCCCAGGTAGGCATCTGGGTCCCTCGTTTGATTGGGATATATGCGCAATGCCAGCCTAGACAGAAAACTCAGAATACAGGCGTTCACCCTTCCAGATTGCACGTGTTCGTTATTAAAATCTAGAACTTCGACGAGATCTCAAGGTGGTTCAGGCTAAACCTGAGGATTTTGTCCTATCAATCTAATGGTGGATCAGGATTGCAGCTAACGAATAAGAGCAGTCAACTTGTAAAGGCTTAGGATAGGGATAGGATTAAGGAAGCAATTAGGGTTACAAGTAAGAGAAGCAAGTACTGTTTTAAATTTCCTAAGGTTATAGTCTAGATTATTTTTCTAATAACCTAATTCCCTATAACCAAGGCTCTGATACCAATCTGTAACACCCCAACCGATGGCGGAAACATCGGGATGTCACGTATTGATGATTGTTTCAGTAGCACATGGTATATATTGAAATTTTAAATAATTTATTCATAACATAAGTATCCAAATGAAATGATGTCTTAAAATCCCAAATACATAATATCAAATAAAGCAAATAACTTTAAATAACTTCAAATAACTTCATAGTATTTCCTCATGCATACTCTAAGCCTCAGCTTCATTGTTACTTGAAACATGTTAATTTTGAAAATATTTTTGGGTCAACAAAAGTTGGTGAGAATTACATAGGTTTTGATAATTGAATAAAACTTGTACAATTCAAGTGTCATGGTAAGTCTAGCCCATATGTGAAAACATACTATCAGGTAAATCGAGTGCATAATCAACCCTTGTGACTAGAATATTGTGGTCCATCCCATACGCTCATGGTTCACTCGATTATGTTATGCGATAACAATCATCCACGCTACCTATGTAGGAGGTACACGTATCGGGTGGGATTGTCAGTCCAATAGATCTATCATTGTATACCGTCGGCTAGTCAATGTTAATGATTATGCTAGAATATTGTGCTTACCCTAGTCATGTTTACGACATAATGCAACATAGAATAACACATAGACACTTTATGATTGAATTGTAGATAGAATGTTGTAACATGTTTCACCCCAAAAATAGTGAAATAGAAAAGGGGCTATGTAAAACTCACCTTAGCAAAATGTTAAGTCTCGTGAAAATAGAATAAGTGTAGCCCAATGATGCCAAGTATTACCCTATATTTAAGGTAATAAATATGTCTAAGTCTTTCTAGTCTACAAATATTTTCTAGGGTTTCGAATTTGGGGATAAGTATTCGTTTGATTATTAATTATATTGTTTAATAAATAAGATAATTTCGATAAATAAATAAACAAAAGTCTTTTTGTAGACTTTAGATTAAAGATGGTCACATTATAAAGTTTTAAGTATAAAAATAATTTTTATAAAATTATTTTCTTAAAAATAGAATATTTAGTCTATTTATTTCTATTTTGCCAAAATATAACTTTAATATCTAAAAATATTAAAATTAAAGAATTTTTAACTTAAAATTTGTATTTCTGTTCTAAATAGACAGTAATAATTTATATAAAATTTTGGTGCAAAAATATTGAAAAATGAATTTATTATGATTTATTTATGATTAAAATAACAAAAATCGATTAAAAATATTAAATAAATGATTTTTTGTAAATAAAAATCATTTCAGAAATGTTTAATGTTTTATAAACTCAGAATAATTTTTGTGGAAATTTATATAATCGTTTTGATATTTTTATAGAATTTTATAATTATAATAGAATAAACTTGTAATATTTATTATATATAATAAATAAATAATTTTTGGAAAACTAAAAATTGGACAACAAAGTTTATCATTTGAATAACATAAAATAAATTTTGTAGAATTTATAAAGCATTTTTAGTATTTTAAAACTATTTTTATAAATAATAATGAATATATAAGTAATAAAGGTTTTTAAAAAAAAAGTTTGCATATGGTGAGGCTCGAACCCACGTCAAACCCGGGTCAGATTTTTTAAATCTGTAAGTCCCAAATACTAGATCTTGTAGAATGCAATAGATTGTTATCACTTAGAAACACCTATTTGTTAGGTGTTTTAAGTGATTAATCCAGAAAAACAAAGATACTAGATAAAGCTAGCAAAATCGACACACAAGATAAAGAGATTCAAGCTTTCCATTACTGATAAACATCAAAGAACCATGTATTACACAGGATTAAGTATGCACCCTTTAAACTTGTGCTATCAAGATAATATCCAAAATCCCAACCCTAGAGCTGCACACACGCATTGCTTATATAGGCAGCTGATGGGCTTGCGCACTTAACACAAGTGCACAGGGCCCGTGCCCTAAGTGCGCAGCCTAGGGTTTTCCTTACAATACTTTGTGTTAATTACATAATAAGCCCTTCAACTATCAAACTATACAACTAGCCATCAAAAGTCTATGATCTGGTAACTGTGGTCTCAATATAACCCAATAATACTCCCCCTAGACCACAACTACCAGTTCTTCCATCTTCAATCAATCTCAACCTCGCTTTGCTCCCCCCTCAGCCTGTTCTGGGGGGTCTTGAATGTACAGCGCGACTGGATCTTCTTCAACTACTGGAGGAGCTTGAGTAGATTCTGTTGCAGGTCTTTCCGGATCAGCTACTGTTGCAGGATCTTGTGTCTGTACCTCTGAAGTGGTCTCGACTTCAGGTTGAGTAACTTCTGCAACAGCAGCTTGGGTAGCTTTCTCCCTGTCTTCCTTTTCTTTGTCTGCTGCATTGATCCTGTCAACTATATCAAGCAGTTCCTGCTTTAGCTTCATTGCCCGATCAACTGCCCTTCTAAATAAGACGGCCTCCCCAAATAACGCGTTCCCAGCACCCACATTAATCTGATTCGCAAACAGCATATTCAGATCCGACAGATTAAGGGCAAACACATCTACTGGATCCAGAATCCTCATAGCCTCCGAATCGTCCTGCAATTTGATGACCGCTTCACCAGTGTTGCTGTCATAAAACCACTTCTTAAAGTCCCTCAGCAAAACTGGAAGCTCAGATCGAATAGGAACTCGTGTGACGACCTGGGGAGGGTCAATCACATAAGTTATCATGCCTCGTCCTGTT
Organism: Ambrosia x helenae; assembly: GCA_030844895.1. Classification (NCBI taxonomy): domain Eukaryota; kingdom Viridiplantae; phylum Streptophyta; class Magnoliopsida; order Asterales; family Asteraceae; genus Ambrosia; species Ambrosia x helenae. Next base: position 11,267,006 of record CM061223.1, read on the forward strand.
GCTGGATCGATTCGTCTCTTGGAGATCCGTCTCCTCGGTTTCTGCGGCTTGAAAATTTGGAAATCAGTGTCACATTCCTTCTTTATAAACCACTCAAGCATGGACCCCGTGGTGTCGTTGGTGTGGTTGATGAATGGGGCCCTGCTAAGCTCCCTGATGTCCCATCGAGGGAGAGACTTCAGTTCCTTTTGACCTTTGAAGTACTGTATTACCCCCCTCGTCTCTTCACAGCAAACAACTTTTTCTCCTCGTCATATTTCCAGGAGATAATCCTCTCCTTATGAGCTTCGTTGGTGTGATGGATGTTTTGGTGTGGGGCTGGAATGGTGATGGGCCTTCTAGGAAACCAAGTTGATCTTTCAGGATCCAACTTATGCCCATCTGACGTCTCGTATATAACTTCTTCTTCCATTTCCATTTCCACAAATCTATCGGGCATCTCATCTTTACTAATCTCGTCAACCTCACTTTCCTCAGCAACTCTTTCTTTCTCTTTTTCTTCCTCCAGAAATTTTCCAAAGTCAAATACCTCATCAAATGTTGTGCTAGGAGCACCAGTTTGCTGCTTCTTCAACTCTTGGAACATGTCAAACATTTTCATCTGAACCTGATTCTGAAACTTGATCAGGTATCGTTGATCCTTGATGGTTTTCTCCATATTCCTGTTCTTGTGCTTGAGCTTCTTGACTTTCTTTCTCAGCTCTTGATTGTTATGCACATCACTTTTCAGGGTACAGATCTCCCTGGCAGCCGTCTTTCCAACCTCTTTGACTAGCTTCTCATACAGTTCCTGATGCACCGGTTTGCGACGTGGTGCAACAGGAGCTGAGGAGGATGGTTCAGCTGGCTGTTGAGCTGGTGCTTTAGGGGCTGGAGCAGCAGCTGTGGAAGGCCTGGTTGTTCTACCCCAAAGATAGATTCCAAGATCACTTGTTGCTCGATATCGTCCTCAGTCATTACACGAGGAATCTCAGACTGAGGTAACTGCTCTCTTCTTTTCTTTCTCTCGGCCCTCTTTAACTCTGCTACTTGTTGTAGGGCTGCAGCAGTTTCAAGCTGTTCAGGGGTCAGTGTTTCTCTTCCTTCTTGTAACAAACCAGATGGCCTCTTCCTTTTGTTGGGCTTTGATGGAGCAGTTTCAGTTACCACTCTTTTGCCCATGGCCTTCTCTAGAGCTATCTCTTCAGCAGTTGGCTGGGCTGAAGATGGAGCAGGGTCAGATGATCCAGGTGCAGAAGCAGCAGTGGATTGTTGACGAGTTTCTGTAACATCTAGCCTTCTCTTCTTGATCTTGTTGTAAAGCTCCATGACCAAAGGATATCGATGGGCTGCATACATATTCTCCAGCATGGGTTCCCAGTCAGGCGTGTTGCACTCAGTAAAGAATCGTGCACCTTTGGTGAAATTGTATTGATCACCAAGGGGCAGATTCTCGTGTTGTGCGTTAATCATCATCTGCACGAACCTTGGGTACATAACCCATTTGCCTGACCCAGCCTCAGCATTCTTTACCATATAATCAAAGATCATGCCCGACAAGTTGAAGGCTTCATTCTTTCAAATCTTTATCATTGTAGTCGACCATTCAGTGCTGAGCGCGTTGTAGCCTCCTTTCCTATGACACAGAGACATAATAAATACGCGACTGATGAGTCTCCAGTCTCTTGTCAGCTGACTTTTCTTGATATCGCCTCTCTTGTCAAAATCTCCTTTGTAGCCTAAATTCTTGAACTGTTGGTGAATACCGGCTTTGGACATAAATCTGACAGTTCCTGGCTGATCTTGAAGTCTCAGCACGTTCCGAACGGTATCTTCAGTGATGACTACAGCCTTGTTTCTGACTGTAGCGTTGATTCGCTTGACTCGTCCAACAACTTCAACTCGAGCAGACCTCCAGAAGTCTTCAATGTGAGAATAGTAAACTGGTACAATATGCTGCACAGCGTATCCAACTGTGCTGCGTCTGATCCAGGTCACTACGTCTTTAAACTTGACATCATCGGTCTCAAGATTCATCAGCTGATTGTGCATTCCTCTTGGATCCCAGTCGAGTGCCATCTGTTTAAACCAAGAGCACGAAAAGCAAATTAGATCTCTTGAATATGAATCGACGACCAAACGACTAACCTTAGACTTAAACTTCGACGGACAGCGTACTTAGACTTAGACTTTTATTATTATTTTTTAAGTTTTGTATTTTAACAGTCATAGGATTAAGGTTTGATGGATTTGATTTATCAGTGTCAATGATACGTTTAATTTTCAGTTTGAGATCATTAACGTTCAGGTCTAAATACGCAGTCCGTTCAAGTGTCTGAATAGTCATGATGAAGGTCACATTTTGTTTTAATGTTCAAGTACGCAGATCCACAAGTGCGCAGGCAAAGTCAAAGTCAAAGTCAATTGAGTCAAGTGCTCAGTCAAGTGTACACTTGACTGAGCACATAGGTTAGTACGCAGGAATTAGATGGACAAGAACTTAAGTGCGCAGATCAGTCATGATTTGGGCATGGTAACCCCTAGTCATGACAGGCAAGTCTGCGTACTAGATAAGTACGCAGACACTTAAACCTTCGTTTAAGATTTTAAGTTCACATCCAAGTACGCAGGTCATTAGGGTTTCAGTGGCTTGAATAAGTATGAGACAAGTGCACAGTCTCTATGAGACAAGTGCGCACTGTTCATCCTTAAGTGCGCAATCTTCATAAGTTTAAACCCATTGTTTAAGCCATAACAAACAGATAAGATCGTTGATTATCCTGTGATCACAACAATAAAAACCATTAGTATAAGAAATCTACCTTAATCAGTGGTAAGAATCAACAAAGATGGAAACAAGATGGATGGTATAGGATGATTTATAGAGATTAATGCGTGATGATAGTGATTAGTGGTAGTAAAAATTATGAACGGTTTAAAGTTGAAGATGAACTTTGGATTAGGGATTAGGGTTTGTGAAAAGAGAAGAAAAACAGTAAAAAGAAATTACTGAGAATATATATACAGGGACCATATGGGCCTGCGCACTTGAGTCAAGTGCGCAGGGCCCAGTTAAGTACGCACAGTACACATTTTGGCCCAAAAAGATATTAATAGCCCAAATTCATTTTAATAAGTGGGGTTTTACCAAATCTCACCTTCTACATTCAAGATCATACTAACCATACCTGCCAGAACCCGTTTCAACTTCCCGTTGGATAGCTATAGCCTAAGAACAATTGTCGGTATGCTTGTCCACTTAAATCCATGCCTTTTCTCTTTCAACATGTGTTTGGTGATGCTGTTTATCATGTTCTTCGGTAATATTGACGAAAATTTTATGCACCCCACAGTGTGCTAGGTATTGGCCTACCGATCCTCAAGGTTTATTGAAAAATAATGATGAGAGCTTCAGGTCAATGTTACCATAAGCAAAGAAGATGATCATTATCTTGATCAGATGATGAGAGCTTCAGGTCTATGTTACCATAAGCAGAGAAGATGATCATCTGATCGTTTGATGAGCTATCTAAATATGTTTGCACATCACTAACATTGTGTGTCTTTTGCTGCTCAGTTTCAAAAATTTTCTTAGCCCCGCATTGGTAGCTTGCACTCTTAGGTGTCTTTTGATTTACCTATGCACAAAATTTTCTGTGTCTTTTAATTTCTCAACCTGTGTATGACCGGACTCAGCTTGTGCAGACCTATACCACAGTGGGAATCCAGCTTTCCATGTAGATCTTCATTGTTAATCACCTATTAGCAGTTTACTTGATTCCAGGCTGAATCTACCGACACATCGTTGCTTGAGGCTATAACATCCTCTGGGTCCTGTTCACATGCTGACGAGATATGATTAGTTTCTATCATTTCCTGAATTATATTAATTTTGCATTAGGGATGGACTGGTTTACTTTCTCCCCCAAAAATCTTGTTTTAAGTAAAAAGAAGATTTTTCTGTAAACTATGCACAAGTAAAGTTTTTTTTTATTCAAAATTTATCATCTCAAGCCATGTAACCAACTGATGAAAACGGGTTTTGTCAAAAGCTTTTGTGAAGATATCTGCCTTTTGATCAGCAGTATCTATTGGCAACACCTGTATATATCCTTTTTCGTGAGCATCACGAATGGAATGAATCCGAATTTCAATATGTTTGGTTTTTGAATGATCAATTGGATTCTTCACAATGTCACGACAAGCATCATTATCAATAAAAATAGGTGTATGCATGATATTCAAACCGTAGTCCAAAAGCTGATTTTGGATCCATAACACCTGACAACAACAACTGGATGCAGCTGTGTATTCAGCTTGAGCAATGGAGATAGACACTGTAGTCTGCTTCTTGCTCTACCAAGACACCAGCCTGTTACCTAGAAATTGACAGCCACCAGAGACAGATTTTCTGTCAATCCTACAGCCTGCATGATCACTATCAGAGTAAGCGATTAAATCAAAATTATCACTCTTAGGATACCATAAACCAAGTTTTGGTGTCCCTTTGAGGTAGCGGAAGACTCTTTTCACTGCAGTTTCATGCGATTGCTTGGGATTGGACTGAAAACGTGCGCAGCATCCAACTGCCCACATGATATCTGGTCTGCTGGCTGTTAGATACATCAGAGAGCCAATCATTGATCGATAAGTGTGAGGATTCACTGAAAGGCCTTGAAGATCTAGTACAAGTGTTGTTTGGGCCGCAAAAGGAGTATTGGACGGCTTGCAGTCGGTCATGTTGTATTTTGCTAGAATGTCTCTTGTATACTTGGCTTGATGGATGAGAATTCCGTCTTCTTTCTACTGAACTTCCAAGCCTAAGAAAAACGATAATTCTCCCATCATGCTCATTTCAAATTAAGACTTCATAATGCTTTCAAATTCCCTGCACAAATTTTCATCAGTGGAGCCAAAGATAATATCGTCAACATAAATTTGAACAAGGATAGAATGTTTGTTGACTTCTTTGGTGAACAGAGTCATGTCAATCTTCCCTCTGGTGTACCAATTCTGCAGCAAATATGAAGATAAGGTCTCATACCAAGCTCGAGGAGCTTGATGAAGTCCATAGAGAGCCTTATCCAATTTGTAGTATCTGTTGGGATGATGAGGGTCTTCAAAGCCCGGGGGTTGACAGATGTAGACTTCTTCCTTGATTTTCCCGTACAGGAATGCACTCTTCACATCCATTTGAAAGACTTTGAAGTTCTTGTATGAGGCGTATGCCAAGAAGATACGAATGGCTTCAAGTCGAGCAACTGGAGCGAACACTTCCTCATAATCAATACCTTCCTGCTGACGAAAGCCCTGAACTACCAGACGAGCTTTGTTCTTGATCACCACACCACGTTCATCCATTTTGTTGCGAAACACCCACCTTGTTCCGATAGGATACTTCCCTTCAGGTAGATCCACAAGTTCCTAAACCTTGAGCTTTCTAACTGAGATAGCTCATCCTGCATGGCTTCAACCCAACTTGCATCTCTGACAGCATCTTCAATGCTGAAGGGTACCGTCTGAGATAAGAAGGCTGATAGTGCAATATTAAGCTTATCTGCCTGATTTCTAGTGAGAACACCCTCAAAGATTGGTCCAATGATGTTCTCCACAGGATGATTCTTAGATGACTTAAATCCCATGTTTCGTTCTTCTTGAATTTGGGAAGGCAGATTAGAAAGGTGATCTGCAGGACTTGATGAGCTGGATGGATCATTTGCAGACTGTTGTGCTGAAGATGTATCTTCTGAAACTGGAGTACTTTCAGGAGATGGTGTAGTTTCAACAGTTGCATCACCATTTGTGGACTGAAGAGGAACAATTGGATCAGCTACGAGTGGAGAAAATCAGGTGGTGAAAGGTGCAGCATCGTCTTCAGAAGAGTAAAGAGTATCTTCAAGAGGAGAAGGATCGGCTTCTTGATTGTCAGATGATTATCCTTCAATGATACTGAAATTGTTGAAAACAACATCCACGTCAAAGAACCAGTCAGGACCGGCTCCTTTGTTAGTAGAGTTGGATTCCTGCCAATCAACATAGAAAGATTCGAGAACCATTTTGGTTCGTTTGTTGTACACTCTATAAGCCTTTTGACTTGAAGAGTATCCAACAAAGAAGCACTCATCACCAACTGCATCAAACTTCATTATGTTCTCGTAGTTGTTAAGCAGCGTACATGAGCATCCAAACGGCCTGAAGTAGTCAATCAGAGGTTTTCTTTTAAAAAGCAATTCATAACCCGTTTTCCCGCGCGTCTTCACAATTAAGACTCTGTTAAGAACATAACAGGCGGTATTCACAGCTTCAACCCAGAAGATGATCGGCAGTTTGGAGTCGATTAGCATGGTTCTGGCCGCTTCAATAAGTGTACGATTCTTCCTTTCAGCAACTCCATTCTGTTGAGGAGTTCTCGTAGCACTGTACTGAAGATGAATTCCTTTGTTGTTGCAGAAAGTCACGAAGCTTTGATTTTTGAATTCAGTTCCGTGATCGCTTCTGATTGATCTAACTTTTGTCTTTACTATGTTCTCAATGAGAGGAACAAACAACATCAATATCTCGGCAGCTTCACTTTTGTATTCTAAGAAGTACACCCATGTAAAGCGAGAAAAATCATCTGTTATCACCAAACAATAAGACTTTTTAGCTAAACTTTTAACACTAATAGGACCGAAAAGATCCATATGCAATAATTGAAGAGGTGAGTCTATAGAGTTCACTGTTTTGGACTTGTGCGATTTCTTGTGTTGATTTCCTTTGGCACATGCTAAACATTTTTCAGAAAAAGGGAATTCCTTGGAAGGAAGACCTCTGACAATATTTAATTTTGAAAGTTTGTTAATGTTTTTAAAGTTAACATGTCCTAATCGCCTGTGCCATAACAGTGACTCTGACTCGGATGCTTTAGAAAGTAAGCATGTCATTTGACATTCTGATTTAGCATCTCTCATATTTATCACATATGTGTTATTTTGTCTAGGAGCTTTTAGCGTGATCATATTGGTGGGCGGAATGAATCCAGGTTTCAGAAAGATGCACTCCATGTCATTGAATAACACAGATATTCCTTTGCCGCAGACTTGTGACACGCTCAACAGGTTGTAGCACAATTCTGGAACATAATTCACATCTTCTAACGTCAGTGCGTCAGAGACCACATCTCCTATTCCTACAATCTTTCCGCCCTTTTCATTTCCGGCGAAGGCAACGAACTCTCCATCAATAAATCTATAGTTCTTGAGAAGTTCCTTTAGACCAGTCATGTGTCTAGAAGCCCCGCTATCAACATGCCAGAGATATCTCATCAGTGCGATCAGCCATTTCTGTAATTTATTTTGAAATGCAAAAGAAAAACACAAGAAATACACATATAAATACAGGAGACTCTATGTACAATCACGACTCAAACCTTTACTTAGTTGACTTTGGGAATCCAGGTTTGGTTTAGTTTTGATCTATCGTGATTCTCACCCAAAACTGACTCTTGTCTTTTCAAAATTTTGTGGTTTTATCAAAGATTTTTACTGTTTCTTGAAGGTTTTTAATCTGATCAGAAAGACAGTTTAGTGCTTTGACATCACTGAATTTTAAATGACATGTTTTGACCACATGACCCTCATTTCCACATCTAAAGCATTTTGAGTGCTTTGGCTTGATCTTTGGAGAGGGTCTGGATGATGATGGTTGTGATGCTCTTCTCTTGATCTTGCTTGAGCATGAGCTTTCACTGGAACATGGTTCATCAATGTTGTTGTTGCCTGATTCCTCATTTGTGTTGCAGTCTGGCTCGCTAATGTCACTTTCTGTATCACTCTGTGATTCTTCAGGAATTATGTTATCTGTTTCACTTTGTGATTCTTCAGAACATGACATATCTGTTGATGATGGAGTAAACTCTGGAATTTCTTCAGTAAGAAATTTCCCGAACCTGTTTCTTTTTAGTTCTGGTACAAACGGAGATGGTCTATATACATTTTCATTATCAGAGAATGCATCATTAAGATCAACACAAACTGACATAACATTGTCAACACAAATATCTGAGCGTTTGATAGGATTCTTCCTATCATCAGGGTCCATAACGCCCTTTAAATTAAGTTTAGAAGTTAACGTAGTACAGTCATCCGGCCTAGATAAACTATTACAGTTATCCATCCTAGATAAACTATTACAATCATCCAGTTTAGTTAAGTTATTACATTCATCCGAATTCAAAATAGTTTTAGACTTGTCATGACTCTAGATGAACCAATTCACTGTAGAGTAATTGGCACATGGGTGACCTAACCCCATCGTTTGTCCACCACAACTCTCATCATCGTCCACCTGATCCTGTTGGGTCATATCTGCACTGCTTTTACTTATATTAGAGTTTGACTCAGATTTGACACATTCTTTTTCAAAAAGATCATTTTTTAGATGTGGTTTTGGAATGGGTATATATTCACTTTTGCTCAAAGGTAAAAATAGAGATTTTACAATTCCCTTTTTATCCTTATACCCAATTCCATCTTTGACGAATGATTTCCTTGAACAATCAAGGATATCTGTATGAGCATGCTTGCTTACATTCCATTTGTCCACAACAATTTGGAGATGATTTGTTTCATTTCTAGATATTTCTAGTTTTTCTGTTAAGTCATTTATTAAAAAATCTTTTCTGAGAACAAATTCTTTTAGAGTTTGCATTTCAGCTATAGTTGCATTTAACTTTCGCTGATATGCTAACTCATTTTCTTTCATTTCAGTGTTGATTTTTCGGATGTCATCCATTTCTCTTAAAATTTTCCTATTGTGGGACAAACAGTAAGCAACAGCTGTAACACACCTTGGTGAGCACAGCTTTGATTGTATTTCAAGAGGAATACTTACCAGATCTCTCTCCTCAACTGTCTTGGGCACGCTCTGCAGCTTTTCATTTGCTTTGCTGGTGGAGGTCTTCTCAGCCACGAGTGCTTCCTCAGACGCCGCTTCTTTTCCTTTATCGGCCACTAGCACTCCTTTCAGACCTGCATTCTCCAGCGCTCCATTCTTTGGCATCTCCGCAGACGGCCCTTCCAGAGAGTTCACGCCGTGTGTGGATTTGGTGCAGATTTTGGCCATCAAAGCCTTGTTTACATCAGCTTCAACCGCTGCAGCCTCCTCTCCCCAGTCAAAGTCCTCAACCACCAACGCCTTCTGCTGATTTGCTTCCCTTCCATCAGTTATGGCAACCATCCTTTTTGCCGGCTTGATTTCTGCTTGACTTAGAGTGGGGCACTCATACTTGAAGTGCCCAAGAGTCTTGCAGTTGTAGCATCTGATCTTAGACTTATCAAAGCCCGCTTTTCCCATACCAACTCTTCTACCAGTTCTATCTTGAAACCTCTTCACCCTCAAAGTAATCATGGCCATCTGCCATTTCAAATCCATTTCCTCCATATCATCTGGGTCAACGTGATACATGTCTTCAGGATTCATCATCTCACTCTTAATTTCACCTGTCTTTAAAGCCTCAAAGCTAGACATGAAAGTGTTGAAGAGCTCAACATGTTCGTTTGCAAGCTTTGTGAGCTGTGGGTTAAGTGTCTTAGCAGCTGTGTCAGAGTATGATACTGTCTTTCCCGAACTTGAACTACCACCACCCATTGCCTCCACATATGCATGTGACGAGCTTGAACCCATGTTTCCAACTGGAGTCATTAATGCCAGATTCTTCATAGCTGTGGTAGGCACAGCTTTTGGAGCAGTCTGGTTCATCTCTCTTTTCGTGATGTCCATTTCGAAAGATTTTAGAGTGTTGATGAGATCAGCCAATGTAGATTGAGCATTTAGATACTCTTTTCTGATCAACATGCACTGTATGCTCCATTCTTTGGGCAGAGAGTCGAGTAGTTTCTTGATGGAATTTTGGTTGTTAATGGGAATTCCCGCCTTCTTCATCTTGGTTAACATACTCATGAATCTCTCGATGTGTGAGCTCAAGCTTTCACCATGAATGCTACCGAACATGTCATATTCTTTCTGCACCATGTCTTGCTTATACTGGCGCATCTCTTCATTCCCTTCATAGTACTCATTTAACGCAAACCACAGATCGTGCGCAGTGCCATACTCCTCAAACATGTTATAAACATCGTTTGATAAGGCCATGGTAAGGGCACCATAAGCCTTATGATCTCTCTGAAGTAGCTGTTTATCGACATCAGTGTAAGTGGTTGGATCAGGGTTAAACTCTTCTCCTGTGGCAGTAGTTCTCATTGGAATGTGTGGGCCCAACTGGATGGAATTCCATTGGGTGAAGTCCGTGACATAGAAGAATGACCTCATTCTGTTCTTCCAAGTTCCATAGTCTTTTACACCTTTTAACTTAGGAACTCTAGTTGTTGTTCCGGTTTCAAGTTCTTGTTGAGTGATAGGATTTACAATTGAGTGGTTATCATTACCGGCCATGATTTAAGTAAATTTTAACAGTTTTGTTTATCAGATTTTGTAGTTAACAGTCCAGAAAATGTCCAAAGTTCTTAAGTACGCAGCTAAGTACGCAGAGGTCCAGATCAAGTATTGTAACATCCCGTATATATATATATATATATATATATATATATATATATATATATATATCTTTAGAAAATCATCACTATAATTATATTAAACTTCTTGACTAGCCATGTCTAGATTATACTTATTTCAAAACATAATAATAGTAATAATTATAATAATAATAGTAATAATAACTTTACTGATTTATGAAAAACTTTTGCAATGTTAAGACACTCTAGCAAAAACTTGAACCCACCCTTCTTATTGTTAAATTTCGAAGCCCAACCCAGAACCAAAAACCCACCCCTAGTCTGTCTACCTCCTAAGCCCAAGCAGCAAGCCCAAATCTGAAACTGAAGCCCAACTGTTGATCGGCCCAAGCCCCCTCTCCTCCTTCCCTTTCTGTTTAAAAAAAGAAAAAGAAAACAACCTCCCGGGACTCGAACCCACGTCTGACCCAGCAACACACACTCTAACAACCAACTAATCTATGCTTCTATTTGTATACATACCCTATACATATGTAATATAATGCCTGATCTGTGCAGTTGACTTCTGAAAGTCAACCTGCAATCGCAAAACCCACCTGTATCTATATTCAAATTAACGCGAATTTGGAAACAAACTTAATTGATAGGTGACTGATACACGTTTCTCGGCCGTAATCACCTCGCAATTTCCATCAATAATGCGTTACAACTTATGAATTGAATGTAGTTGACTTATTTTCAACTAACTTGGCTCAATCATTGAAACTTCCCTTTTCTACGACCTTTTTCTACGACCTGGGTATAAATTAAAACATTCACCCAGCTAATTCGACCATCCCTGTACAAGAATCAAACGAAAAAACATTACTGATTAATCTTCGGATTGAGATTTTTGGTGGCCAAAGCATCGACACCAACCATCTTAATTCACCCTCAATCCATATTCGCTTAAGGTGTTTCTTTTATGATACTGAATCGATTAGAAGTAAGGAATAAAAGCCCCAATATTGATTTGTATATCGAATACGATTTTTGAGTCAATTGGTTGGGGATGAATCTAGGGTTTATGTTAGGAAATTGGGGATAAACTGCTAAGAAGGTTTTAATGTTTTTCGATCTGTTACAAAATCATCAAATGATGTAGCTCTGGTGGTTGTGTTCAAGGGTGTGAATCTTTGGGTGTGGGTTCGAACCTGGTCCACAACATCTTTTTTTTTTTTTTTTTTTTTTTTTTTTAAAAAACTTGTTTTTGTTTTAAACATTATTATTTATGCCATCTTTTAATTTATGTTTAAAATACTAAATCTAATTTATAAATTCTACAAAATTTATTTTATGTTATTCAAATGATAAACTTTATTATCCAAATTTAGTTTTTCAAAAAATCTTTTATTTATTATATATAATAAATATTACAAGTTTATTCTATTATAATTATAAAATACTATAAAAATATCAAAACAATTTTATTAAATTCTACAAAAATTATCCTAAACTTATAGAACAATAAACATTCCAGAAATGATTTTTATTTCTGAAAAAATCATTTATTTAATATTTGTTAATCAATTTTTGTTATTTTAATCATAAATAAATCATAATAAATTCGTTTTTCATTATTTCTGCATCAAAATTTCACATAAATTATTATTAACCATTTGGATTAGAAATATAAATTTTTGATTCGAAATTTATAATTTTTAATATTTTTAAATATTAAGTCTAAATTTTGTCAAATAATTATTATTATATAAATATTCATTAATTAAGAAAATAATTTTATAAAAATTATTTTTACATTTATTACAATATAATTCAATTACTTTTAGATAATATTGGTCAGAAAACATTTTCATTAATTATTTCTTTATTTATTCAAATTTAATCATAATCAATTATTAATCCCTAAATTAGGAACCCTAGCACACTTTAGACTAGAAAACTTAGAATTATTAAGTTTTCCCCAACATTTATTTATTACCTTGAAATAGGGTGATATTTGGATACACACGAGCCACATTTACTTATATAACAAGGGTCATCATTCTAACACTAAGGTGAGTTTACATAGCCCTTTTTCTGTTTTACATTTTGGGGTGAAACATGTTTAAACATTTTATACACTATCATTTACTCATTCTTACATTGTTGAAACTTGTGATTCAACTACACTATCATTTATTCATTCTATCATTTAACTGTAACAAAAAGACACAGTACAATCATTAACATTGATCAACCCGCCTATTTAGATTATAACGCTATAGGTCTGACAAACCCATCCCCCCGCATAAATTCAGGGATGATCGATAACAGTAACAACATTTAACTAACTTGCGAGTTAGGCCTCAGTTGACACAAGGTTTGATGGTACAAAGACGCATTGTTACATGTCGAACTCATACTCTATCATTATACAACTGTGATTGTTGTACAAACTATTGTTATCTATTATATTCGAAAACCTATGTATTCTCACCGACTTTTGTTGACCCAAAATATTTTCAAACTTAACATGTTTCAGGTTATACTTGTATCAAGATTTGAGTTAATGCTTGAAGATGTGTAGCTAGTATTTTTCATCTTGTGATGTACAAATTCTTTAGAACAATTGTATGTAACTTATTTAAATTATTTAATGAAATTTATTATTCACCATGAGCTACTGAACAATCATCAATACGTGACATCCCGATGTTTCCGCCATCGGTTGGGGTGTTACAAGTATGCAGCAGCCTGTAAGAATGTAAATAGCCTTGTCAAGATGTAGTCTTATGATAAGTACGCAGTCCTGCAAGTACACGTGTAGCTGTGTTTCTTGATAAGTGCGCAGATAAGTCAACACTTGGGCATGGTAAGTGCTCAGTCTTGACTGATCAGTCTGTGCACTAAATGAAGTACGCAGACACTTAAACTCTCGTTTAAGATTTAAGTGCGCAGAAACCCTAGCCAAGTACTCAACACCACACTTCTCAATAAGTACGCACAAAAACAAGGATTTATGTTTAAGTGCGCAGAAACCCTAGTTAAGCGCTCAAGACGATTAAAAGCAATAAGTACGCACAAACTTGTTTGCGTACTAAAACCAGAGATTTAAGTACTCAACAATCACAAGTATGCGTATATGAGCTAAGTACTCAAACCAAGAAACAAGTGCTCAACGTATGAGATAAGTGCGCAGAATGTATGAAATAAGTGCGCAAAACAGGCTGTGAAAAACACAAAAACTCAGCTGAATTCTTTCCAAAACATTTTCATTTCATTCAGAAGTGCTTGGATTGAATTTCTACCTAAAATGACATACTATAAACCTTCAGAAACACAATTTCCACGAAATTTGAAGCCAAAATATAAGAAAAACACCTAAATTTAAAAGTTCATAAAGAAAATAATCTTGATAATAATAATTAACAAGATGAGGGTTTTGGTATCTTAAAAGAGATACAATCTAGAGCACAGAGGCTCTGATACCAAATTGTAAGTCCCAAATACTAGATCTTGTTAAATGCAATAGATTGTTATCACTTAGAAACACCTATTTGTTAGGTGTTTTAAGTGATTAATCCAGAAAAACAAAGATACTAGATAAAGCTAGCAAAACCGACACACAAGATAAAGAGATTCAAGCTTTCCATTACTGATAAACATCAAAGAACCATGGATTACACAGGATTAAGTACGCACCCTTTAAACTTGTGCTATCAAAATAATATCCAAATACCCAACCCTAGAGCTGCACACACACATTGCTTATATAGGCAGTTGATGGGCCTGCGCACTTAACACAAGTGCGCAGGGCCCGTGCCCTAAGTGCGCAGCCTAGGGTTTTCCTTACAATACTTTGTGTTAATTACATAATAAGCCCTTCAACTATCAAACTATACAACTAGCCATCAAAAGTCTATGATCTGGTAACTGTGGTGTCAATATAACCCAACAAAATCACAAGCCCAGACCAGTTGGTCTGGACCCTGAGAACGAATAATTTAGGTTCGAAATTAATTATATATGTATCCTAATCTGTTTTCAATAAATAAGAAAAAAAAAAGAAACGATTATGCGGGACTCGAACCCAGGCCTTATGGCCGGTTCGTGTCTCAGCAACCAGCAGCCACACCAACTGATCTACTGATCAGTTGGTGATGATTATTGTTTTGAAAAATTAAATAGCGAAGTCTGCAGAATCAATTATCCCCAAATCGTAACATACGAGCCCTAGGTTTCTTAATAACCAAAATTAACGTCCAATAGCCCCTGATATGATGGGGCTATTGCTCGTATGATGCCGAAGGTTAAAACCAACAAAAGATTTCAAGACTTACAGTGCGTTATCGCGTGATTAGAGACAGTCAACGAAAAAGTCAAACACGAACAATTGAAGCTTGAAAAGGGATTTTTAGCAGAAAGTTAGAGAGGGAAAGGTTAATCGGCGAGTGTAGGATGTGAAAGAGGGTCCAATTTATAGTGAGAGGTTCGTGTGATTCGAATTGGTAAGTTTGACCCTCATTGAAGTGTGTACGCGTAAATGCTCGGATTTTTGGAAAGTTTTAATGTTGATAGCATGAATCTTACGTGTAAATGTCTGTCAATCAAACATTTTTACCATATCAGGGATTAATTACGCGGATTGTTTGAGTATTTTAGGAAGATTGGATCGCAGATTGACTTCTTGTAAGTCAACTGCAATTCTAAACATAATATAAATATTATATAAATCAGAGTTATATCAAATTGAAGCTGTAGACCAGCTTGTTATGCTGTGAGTGTGTAATTGAACCGGCCTAGGGCACGGGTTCGAACCCCGGCCCAGGCAATTATTTTTTTGACATTAAATTTACCCCTTTAGTAATAATATATTATTATAGCATTGTTCTAGGAGTCCAAATGTGTCACGAAATTTTTTTAAAAGGGACGATAGTGATAAAATTCGACGTTTTATTAATAATAGTCGTAACGTACATAGAATTAAATGCAAAATGTTACACCACTCTTGTTTACCGCGACAATGTGAGCGCCATCTACCTATCAGGCAACCCAGTTCAACACAAACGAACCAAGCATATCTGTGGCAACTGGAAATTTTTTTCTTTTCTTTCGTCTCTTCCTTTTTGGCCTTGGGCAATATTCGGGACAAAAATTCTTTCAACAAGGGGATGATGTGACACCCGCCAAACTCAGGTTAGTAACATTGATCAAAATAGTAAGTCTACCTTAGCGAGGCATGAATATTACATACTTAACTGGGTCAGTTGAGTCGTTACGATGGTTCTGGGAATCATCAGGAGTCGTTACAATGATCCGTGGGATCATTGGGAGTCAGTCCATAACCATGTGTACAAGGATGGGTGATTCGTGGAATCACCGGGTTTAACGCACACACGCAAGTCTTGAGTCTCGGGGATTGGTGAACGGGTATGAATGTGTTAGTCATCATGAATTATGTGTTTATAATCATTACGTGACTTGTCGGTATGTGAATACGTGTTTATATGTGTTAAAATAGTGTTTAACGCGCCGAAAACCCAAAATGGGAACCTGAGGGCGATTAGGAACAAGACCAGGCGATTGGGGATGGGCAACTGGCCCAATCGCCAGTTGTTAGGGGCGATTAGGCCCCAATCGCTAGTCAGTATAGGCGATTGGGAGCCCAATCGCCTGTTGCAGCTCTGTAATCGCTAGTTATGATCTTGACGACTAGAAACACCTATAAATACAACCCTTGACTCACAAAACACCATTTGTGCAACCCTAACTGATCCTAAGCTTCCTCACACCTTAGAACACCTCTAGAACTTGTTTTGCTTCAAAACTCACCATTTCCAAGCTTACACACCCTTCTTTGATAAAATCCAAGGTGTGTTCTTCATCCCAAACCTTTGTAATGTTATTTTTTTGGTTCCCAAAGGTCCAGACCTTGTTTTACTAAGTTTGTGTCTTTAAAAACCTTTGAAATGAGTTTCTAAAACAAGTCTAAACCTTTATACTTGCTATATGTGAAGTATTCATGCAAGAAATGATTTTTGGTGGTTAAAACATGAATGTTACCATGAAATTGATGTACTTCTGATGTGTAGGAGTTATTAGGATGTTTATCTAAGGATTTGAGCCATTGTTATGGTGTTTTGATGAAAGTATGCATTTTGACCCATTTGAATGATTCTTGAAGATTTAGGATGTTATGATATGATTTAATGATTGTTTGTTGTTAGGATTCACATTATAAGGGTATTATAACAGAGGGATGATGATTACAGGTTGTGAAATCTGATTATTGCCATTTAAGGAAAGATATGCATAGTTAATGAAACCTAGTACTTTGCCATTTTTGGAAATAATTGCACCAAGGGTGTTTGAGCAGTGATAAATTGGGGGGTTTTGCTTGAAATGGGTTGGTTAATAGCTTAGGTTTGATGTTGGGTGTTTTTACATGTTTCAGATCTGATTTGGAGGGTTAAACGCGCGAAAAAGCGGAACCGGTCTGCAGGGGACGATTGGGGAGCCCCAATCGTCTGTTGGAGGATGCAATTGGGCCAATCGCCTGACATTAGGGGCGATTGGGCTCCCAATCGTGTATACTACATGCAATTACACTCCTAATTGCTAGTTTGACCATCCTAATCACTAGTTGACTTTCCTAAATGCATGTATGATAGCCTAATCGCGTGTGCTGCTGTTATAAGCGTATTTTGACATCCCGAAGCATGATTTGACACCTAGGAACATGATAGGAACCCCGTGACATGCCTAATAACTTAGTAACACGTGTTCGGACTCGTTTATGCATTAATTGAGCGTTATGCTAGACTAGGTGAACTCTTGCGCGTACTAAGTGTTTAACTGCATATGTGGCATGATATCTTGTATTTGGCTAACACGTGGGATGTTGGGTCACCAATGGGATGTCGGGTCTTGTCTGGTACAGTCAGTTTAACAGTCAAAGGTGTTTTCAAACGTACATGGTTATGGTCTGGACATTCGGGGACTAGTTAACCTGCGGGTTATTAGTCCGGATACTTATATACATCTTATGATAGGTCGCCGATATTTGGGGCTATGATAGCTTACTGAATTAACTGTTTTCAAGTAACGCAACCTAAGGTGAGTGTCACAGCCCCGCTTTTACCGTTTTGCTTTCGGGGGAGAAACATGCTACATACTTACTTACTAAAGGTCATGTTATACTATGGTTACTTTATATTACTATATGACGTTTTATGGAAAGTCCCAGGGGAAAACCATGAATGTGCGGGGCACAACGAGGGAAATGTGGATAGATCTATTGGGCCTTACAAACCCCACTCGTCGGCTGGGAGCCGGGTGGGTGCATATTGTCTCTAACTTTGGGGTTGCCGAGGCATCGGTAACCCAGTCAGTCTGGGCTGGTTTCAACATTGATACAGATTTAGTAATGGTTTCCCAACCGTAGTAGTAAAAACACTTCACGTCTAGCTAACGTTCTCATAACCTAGTAGTAACGGATATGATATTTTCAAACTTACTGCAATTCTTTATGAAAGAAAACCTGTGAATTCACCAGCATTATATGTTGACATTTTTGGCATGTTTTCTCAGGTCACTAAGGTAGCAGTTAACGGACTAGGCGCACGGAGTCTTGCACAGCGTCTAGAGTTTTGTTGCATATTAATCAATGTTTTATAAACTATAATATGCATTTTGGTTGTAAACAAGAAATGCTTCCGCTGCTGGTTTATGGCTCAAAGCATAATGTTTTGGTTTCAATCTATATATTTAGTGTTTGTTTATTGTGATCATTGACTTGGATACTGGTATGTCACGCGCCTCGCGGTAAAACCCCGCAAGTGGAATTTGAGGGCGTGACAATATCGAACTTGACATACACTTTGTTCGTGAAAAGGTTCAAAAAGGACAGGTTCGTATTCTCCATGTGCCATCCCAGTACCAAATCGCTGACATCTTTACGAATGGCCTCCCACGCGTACTGTTTGAAGATTTTCGGTCTAGTCTCAGCCTTCGGTCACCTCTGGCTTTGACTGTCGTGGTGTAATAAATAATATATTTAGTATTGATTTGTAAATTAAATTGTTTCCTTATCTCATTGTAATCATTTACGGGATTGTAGTTATTATATAATAAATACCCAAAAGGGTAAAAGATCAGGGATCCTCTTATTTCACATGTAAACCCGACACCCGATCATAAATGGACGCATTTTTTACTCTTTAATTTTACTAAACTAATATCGAATAACTAACGTGCGACTTGTTTAGATTCATTCAAAATTGAAAATTGAATTGAATAATAAGCTTAATAAATATGTAAAACTTTTATACATATTACTTTTTTAGGAAGGCGAATTTTCTATGTTGTGGCAGAGAACATCACAACCCCTCAGGGAATCCCCTAGCCACTCTATAATGGTCAGACTATGTTGTCTTAACCGGACCCACGCTGACGCGAGAGTGGCCGGCCCACAAGTGAGTCGAGGCTGCGCATAAGGGGCACTAAGGCTTCCACCCGGAAAATTTCCCGCCACCTGCCACTTGACAGATGTTGCACCCTCCACAAGAGGCAAGCCTCTCTGGAGTAAATGCACGGTAGTAGAAAACCGGGGGGCCATCAGAATCGAACTGACCCCTCCAAAGAGGATAGGCCCAACCATCACTTAACAAATATATCCCACCAAAGTGAATACAATGAGGATCGAACCTGGCTCTTACCAAGTCTACCAACCGCTACGCCACTATGTTGGGATTAAAACTAGAGAAATATACAATATGAAAATAATTTCACCAAAGAAGAAAATAAACATTATCTGTGATATATTTTATTAATAGCATACATTCTATTGTATAGAAATGGTTCATTTTATATCGTTGAATTTAATGGTTAAAAAGCTATAAACAAATAAGCAATCGTTGCATAAACTTCCAACAGCAAACATTTGAAATACACATGATACAATAGTAGAACACCTGCTTTTCACATATAAAACTAGTCTTTTTATATGACTTAAATATTACATTCTTACTTTATTTTGTACCCTTAATCATTTTTAAAATGTTATTTTAAATAGGCACATAAGAATATTTGTCTTGAATGGGTATGACACATGCCATATAGTATTAAACTCCAAGTAACACAACGCATTATCGTTATTTCTCACATGGTGACATGGAATCACGCAAAACAACAATTCTACACTCTTGTCTATTGCAATGTCGCACTCAAATTATTGTAGATATAATTACATTCTTATAAGTGACATCTTAGCAAATCTTATACTATAACAAATAATATCCGATTTTAAATACTACAAACGTCTTATGGACACACCATTCGGCCTAGGTATGAGATGAGAACAAGGTTAACTTATAACCGTGCTTAGATGCAAGCAGTAGTGAAGCTTGACCCGAAACTTCGGGGTGTTGGAAGTCACTAGTTTCGGGGGGTCGAAACCTCATATACCAAAAAATTTCTATACAAATATTATATAATCAGTCTTCTGAACGAAAATTCGGGGGGGGGGGGGGGGGGGTCGGCCGCCCCTTAAGAGCTGCGCCCCTGGATGCAAGGTGACCTACTAAGAAGAGTTACTCGGTAACAAAAATCAACTTATGAAAAGTATTTAATTGATCGAAAAGTATAACAAAATATATTGATTAATACTAGGTGAAAGATCTAATAATATTTAATTGATGACAAGTCACAAGAGTTGAACATATGACTCATCCCATCGACATAGACTTGAAGCCACATACATGAACATGATACAATGATACAAACCGTGCAGAAGAAGTTAAGAAAACCACATACATATTTCAAGTTAACCAAGGAGCAAATTGAGTAAATGACAAACCGACTTATCTTCGTATAAAACAAACACAAAATAAAATAGATTATAATGTGAATAGACAGTATTCATAGTTACAAACATAATTTATTTACATCTTTACATCATACAGTATTATTAAACATAAGGATCAAAATTTCTAGTATGTTCCCACCAAATAAAAGTTCCATTTTTTTTACAACAGAAAATAACAATAATATAAGTAATAACAGTTTTTACGCCTTTTCGCCATTACTTGGCTTAACGAGTGGTGTGATAACGAAAGAGACCATCCCTCATCAAAATTGTGCAGGTCTGGAAATTGTTGTTGGATGCAATATATAGAAGTTTAAGAGATAACACACCCGCTTGGATTCTCCTCTATACTGAGGTGACGTTGTTGATACGCGGGTTGATACTGTTGATAAGTTGGATACTGTTGATACGGTTGATATTGTTGATATTGTTGATACGGTTGATATTGTTGATAGTTGTAATAGGTGTTTATTGGAGGGTAATATGGTCGTGGCATATACATCCCGGGCATAATTGGTAGTGGTGGTGCTGGTGCTGGCTTCTTCTTCTCTTCTCCCTTATCGCCTTCGTTTTCTTAGGTTCTTCTTTAGCGTCTTCTTTCTTGCCATCTTCCTTCTTCGCCTCGTCCTTTTTACCTTCTTCCTTCTTGTCGTCGTCCTTCTTTGCCTCCTCCTTCTTGTCGTCTTTCTTTGCCTCGTCTTTCTTTGCCTCATCTTTCTTCTCTGGTTCTTTTGCAGGACCTACCGATACTATAACAGTGGTAGGCCAAAACTTGCGCAATTTGCTAACCGCGTGTATTGGATCAACGGTCCCAACCACTACCATCGTCTTATCCTTCATGTTTACGGTCACTGAATCAATCCTACACATATATGGCCACTTAGTTACATATGTAACAACTCTTAGTTAACTTATAAAATTTGTTTGTCTTTCTTTCTTTGCAAAGGCATATACCAAATTATATGGATGAAAAGAAAAGTAACTAAAACATATTTTCATTATTATTGTTACGAATAAAATTTCACATCATGAAAATATTATCAAAAAATATAAAAGCAAAAGTAACGAAATGACAATGGATTCCAATAACTCTCGAGAGTCAAGAGACAGCCTCGCCCACCCACCGCCATTACAATAGGGGCCAAAAGAGAATGCCAAATAGGACCACTTAGCCACGTCATTCTTATGCAAACAGAATGAAAATAGTATAATATAAATATTACTTTATTGTTATTATTAACAAGTTGTCATGAGTCGTGACACAAATGTAATTTTTTATTCAACTAATGTACGTTTTAATAGTTAATACAAGTTAATGATAATGTAATAAATAGCTAGCAGTACAAAAAATAGGGTACATAAAATGTGATCAATATGTCCTTCATTTTGTCTAATCAAAATCACTTTAACTATGTAATTATTAGCCACATAGTTGTTACATTCATTAATTATTTGCAAAATCAATTATTATACTTCATTTTTTTCAAAATAATACGTCTTAATAAAACAAAGTTTAATAATAGATAGATCTCGCAAATGTAATATAATGGTTGTCAATAGTCAAATTTTAATACAAAGGAGGTTTTTTAGACATATTAGTAATTATTTAACTTTGTGTATATCATCAATCTTTTATAAAACACCTTATCTAAGCACATAAAAAAATAAGTGACAAAATTCAAAGAAAAAATGAGAACAAACAATATAATGGAGTAATAAAATACAATAAAAAATGATGAATCTAAGAGAATTTTCTCTAGCTTGTATCTATTTACTTTTTGGGAAATTCATTGTTTCAAACCTCCAATACCTTCAATAGTAGGTGTACCATCGGTACTGCATGATGTACATATGTTGTTGGGAATGCGACATATGATCAAGAAATGACAAGTCCATGTGGAGTAAAGAAAAAGAAATTCAACTAAATCATCAAAAACTTAAACTTTTCCATTAATTCACCAAAAAGCAAATCAAATTGTCTTGTTGAACATATTAGTTTTGACTTTCATCAGTCAAATCAATTAACTTATAAATCCAAAAATTAACAAAATTTCATGTTGCATAAAGCTAATCACTGAAACCCATGTTTTACTTTATACTAAAAATCATCATACAACAAAAAATTAAATAAAAACTTACACAATAAAGTAAATTTTGTATTATAAAAAATATTTAGTTTGAATTCTAATAACTTATAAATAAATAGTAAGGTTAGTTAGTTGGCTTACCAGAGAGAGCAGATACAGTCTTCAATGCTTTCCTTTTTTCTTTATCATCATGCAAATCCAATTTCACTATAAACTTCTGAAATTCGAATCAAGAATGAGTATAAAGTTATAAAGTTATAAAAAAAAAAATCAACTCAAAAATAATAAAACATGGGATTCTATTTAAACTTTGAATCTAAATGATCTGAGTTAGAAAAAAAACATCAATAGATTATGTAATGATACTTTACAGACAAAGATTTGAAAGCAGATTCGATGTTCCACTTTAGAACTAGACACCATAAACGTGTGTGGACAATCACACTTTGAGAAAAATAATAAAAGGATCATGATAATTAATAAAAAAACCATGAAAAGTAAAAAGAAAATGTAAACAAAATAATGGGATTGTACCTTCATGTGGTGGTATGAATTTGGGATCAGAGCCCAGAAAAGAGTTAGAGAGAGAGAGAGAGAGATAGAAAGAGAGGGAGAGAGAGAGAGAGAGAGTGGAAATGAATAATGATTTGTTGAAAAGGGAGAGAAGATTTATGGACAGAAGAATGAGAAAATGGAATCAAAACAAGAATTTGCAAACGAGGAGAGAGAATGTATTAAAACCATTTGAACTTCATGTATGTTGAAAAAAAAATAACATGAAACAAAAAGGAGTGTTTTTTAAATAGATTTTTACTATACAAGATGTGATAAAGATGTGAATTAGAATTAGTGAACCGAAAGTAGGGTTGGTGGAAAGAAATGAAGGTAATAAAAACATATGAAACATTTGATGTGATGTTGTTGAATCGGTATTACTGTTCAGGGTATTAATAAACTTGTTTGGTGTTGTAATGTAGGGGTGATAATTCCTGTCATTGTTAGAAAAGGGACAAAACAATATCAGGCTTTGAAATGCCATTTTTTACTAGTTTAATAAGCATGTTGTGTTTTAGTTTACATGTTTAACTTGTTTAATTAAATGGAATGTGTTTGATTTGTCATTTTAACTCGTTTAATTAGACGAATTGTGTTTATGTCAATATATGTAAATCGTTTAATTAAAATGTCGAATCATCAACATGTTTAAATTTAGAGTAAAATCCTGTTATAAGCTAACCCGTTTGGACATATTTTACAAATTGTCAACGTGTACAAATACATGGATTAAATGAGCCGTGTTTGAGTTACATGATTAAAGATAGGTATTTTAAAAAATAGTATTATTCACATTCCTTTAGAATAAGGTTGTTAGATCAAGTTAACTTTTCGGTTAGTTTAAGAGCAAGTTTTAGGTAACGGTATCTAATGTGTATTTTTTTTAGGAATATAATACTATAAACAAATACACAAATACCCACAGGGAAAGCCAATAAACCTTATACGTAACCTAACTAAAGTGAAGTATGAAATGAAAATTACCAAAATATGTCGCATACATGATAGATAGTATATTCTTTTTCCTTTTAGCAAGATTTGAGAGACTGAAGTACTAAACATCAGTAATAATACTTTATTAATGTGTTCACAAATCAATATACATAACACTACAAACGAATCAAACGTTTGACGAACAGTTTGTAAACCATTTATTAGAAAGTTTGTTTGTGTACATTTATCTAACGAACAAAAAACAGAGGTCGCATTCATTTATTTATGCCCTTGAATGTTCGATAACGTGTTCATTTGTATTCGATAGTTCATTAGGTTCGTTAACTTTTATTTTTAATTTGAGTACTTCAAAATTCCTAGTAATAGATTTTTAATCTATATCTCTATTTCCTTATTAAGGAGGAAAGGTGGGTAAGATCACTACTACAAAAACTGGCATTTGCTTCAGCCAAATCGGTAGCGAATCCATAGCAAACACCCCGTTTGCTACGAATTTGCTACCGATTTGATCCGTAGCTATAAGCCTCGTCGCTAATTTATTTGCTATGGATTGTAGCTACCGAAATCATTTTGCGACGGTTTTAGCGACAAATAGGGCCGTCGCTTTCTTAGTTACAACTCGCTACGAAAATATGTTTGCTATGGATTTTGGAACATATTTTTAGCTACTGAATTTTAGCTACCAAAGGATTTGCTATAGATTTTTTTATAGTTTGTTACCGAAGTATTTGCTACACATTTGGCTTCAGGTTTGAGCTATAGATTTAGCTACAAAATTTTGGATGGCTTTTTTCTATAGCTATGGAATTTTCATAATTTTTTTTGCTATGAGGTTTTTGCTATAGAATGTTAAAGAATTTATATTTGTATATTTGATGTAAGCAATACATAGTCAAATTCCCATGAAAACAAGAGAAATTTGAGTTATATAAATTCAACACTATTTATCAATTGTTACAAAAATTCACTACATACCCTAACAAGGTTTACTATATACATAATGGGAAAATAAATTAATAAAGCAAAAGATAATTAAACTGCAATTTTCATGTTCCGTGAAATGACGCTAGCTTCCCATTGTCATAGGCAATTTTGTCATGGGATGGTATGTCTGCAAAACACCAAATAAAAAGATCAAATTTATAACGCATGCATACATGTAATATTTAGGTTGCTTATTTGACTAAACTTGTGCCTCGAGTATTTTACCTCCAATAAGTTTTTTTTGTTGCATTTCCATGTTCTAGCACCTGCCGATGCATATGCAAATGGTTGATAGTGTTTTATTTTAGGTTTCAATTGACTACTTACACCATGAAGAAGATTATGATGAATTCATGATTACAAACCTGCAAGGAGTGAGGAAACATAATACAATCAAATCATGAATATGCTATATATTATTACTACTGAAATTTTGGAATCGAAATTGAAGCAACGTTCTTTGAATTTGGAATTATCATGCTTCAATCTTGAGTTCCAAGTCATAAAACTTAAAGCCACATCACTATAAATAAGACAACTTTAATTATCAAGTAAAAATATAACTATCAACCTGTTTTGTTTTATTAACTTCCATCATGTTTTCTTCTGATATAGCACACACCAGACTCGAAATTTCCATCTCCATCCCATCTATATACATCGTGGTAAAAAATAAATCGCAAGTTCTCTGCACTTTGGTTCATTACGAAGCACCACCGATGCGTGGATTTCGTGAGAAGAAAATGATTTGGGGGTTCACGAGTATGAAAGGTGGGAGTAAAAATTAAGTATTTGAAATAGGCAAGAAGTCGATTGGCGGGAGGAGGTCGAATTAGTGAATTGTGTTTGTATTGGGAGGGAAATCAAAAAATTTGGGGAAAGGCGGAAACAAATTTATTTTCAACATTTTGCTTGAAATGAAAAAACAACTTAAATATAATAATATCATGTAATTTTAAGAATATAAAAAACTTAAATGCACTACAATTGTTGCGTATGAAAAAAATGGAAAATCACGAAACTAGCCTTTTGATCGTGTGATTTACAAGAATAGCTCTCTCTCGTCTTTCGGAGAGACGGTTCACGTTTCCCAACTTGTCTGAGGCGTCTCCTGAGAGCTTTTGGTTTCCAACCAATAAAAGAACAACACGTCTCCAATGACGTCTCCGGAGACGATTTTGTGTCGTCTCGTAATTCCCGAGACGTCTTCGGTGTCTGCTTCGTCGTTTCAGTTTCCCACGTCCATCTCCGGAGAGACTTTTGTGCCATCTTGTGATTCCCGAGATGTCTCCTGTGTCTGCTTCATCGTTTAAGTTTCCCACGTCGTTTCAGATTCCACTCCGGCTTCGTGCCGACCATTATTTACCGTCAACCTCCATCCTCCACCACTATCAGCTCCCTCCCTATATAAGCCGGAAAAACATTCGTAGCTCCCCACCAACCTCTACCCCACCAAAAAAAAAAAATCGGAGTTCAAACCGAATCCTTAACACAAGAAATGGAACCCACTCGTTGGACTGAAGAACACAAAATCGCATTTGTAGCTGCCTGGACGTTTGTCAAAGACAATCCACATCCGGGTAACAAATGGTACCAAATCCTCAACGAGTTCAATCGGTTGGTAGGGGGCTCGAACCGAACCATTGACTCCCTCAACAAAAAAAATGGACCGATTTGAACACCAAGTGTCAACTCTTCAATGGGTACCACAATCGAACACTGCGAGCGGTACCTTCGGATATGCCCGAAGACGTGGCCTTCAAAATAACCCAAATCGAGTATGAATCCAAGCAAGACAACGAATTCAAACTCGTCTCTGCTTGGCAAATGATGAGGGATAGGCTTAACGTGTAGCCTATGTTTATTTTATTTTTATTTACTTTGTAATGATTATGTATTTATTTTATCTTTTTTAATCGAATGACTACTTTATTTAGAATTTTATTTAAATTGACAATTAATCGAATGACTAGTTTATTTAGAATTTTATTTAAATAAATTTTATATCATAATAAAGTTATATCCTAATAAATTTTATAACATAAAATAAAATCATAATAAATTATAACATAAAGTTATAACATAAAATATTTTTATTTTAAATAAAATAAAATCAATCTGTGACGTCACCGGAGACGTTTCAAAACCTGGAAAAGTCGTATCTGGAGACGTCACCGGAGACGTGTTGTGCTTTTATTGGTTGGAAACCAAAAGCTCTTGGGAGACGCCTCAAACGGGTTGGGAAACGTGAACCGTCTCTCCAAAGAGACGGGAGATGGCTATTCTCGTAAGTCACACGGTCAAAGGGTTAGTTCGTGATTTTCCTAAAACAAATTGCTACAAAGTATGATAAAGAAATCGTTATGGCTGACCACAATTCACCACCATATTAGATTAGGGGTTGAAGAGATATGTACCCATGTGTGCGCACGATCCCACATCTCCGCACACATCAGCAGGGACGCTGACTAAAGCTTCTAGAAGCCTGCGCACGATACCTAGTACATGCCAGCTGTGATATGACAATGAAAGGGACGTGCAGCCAATCAGAGGCAATTATTCCCTGCTCCATGATCACTGATGATCCGGTCGTCACGGATCATACAAAACCTAAATAACCTAGGTAGTTAGGGTAAATAGGGTGTCGAATCCAAGGAGCGTGTGGTTAGCGAATGTTGTTTAGTTGATTAGAAACTATTGCTTATGAAGATGCTATGTTAATTATAAAGATTGCAATTTGTTCATTTAAGAAATTTGATTGAAAGGGGTTTTGATTAAATTAACAAAACTTGAAATTGAATTATAATAAAAATGGTGGAAAACAATTTAGGTTGTAAACAATTAATTAAAAGGACCACACCTAGGTTTCAACAATGAAGTCTAAGGTTATCACAAATGATAATTATGATGCAATTGGTGTTAACGGATTGATTGTTCAATAGGCTTAGGTATCAAGAATCATCAACATTCAATGATGGACAATAATATACTTCATTACACTAGAACTTACAACCCTATGTTTGTGTTACAGCAAGAAACCATGTTCATGACATTAGAAATTGGCACAAGATCAATTCACTAAAATGTCACAACATAAGATTAATCACGATTTAACACAATAGTTGAAACATACAATTACACAATTAAAAGTTTAAGAAATGCCCAAATGTTAAACCCTAGATCTTCAATTGTTTACTTCCTAAGTGTGATACAAAGAGATTAGCCACTCATTGCCATGGAGCTTATTTCTTCGATAATTGGGTCTTGAATCTTGAAATCTTGAATGATAGGAGGATTTGGTGTTCTTGAATTGAAGGAGTTGATTAGAATTGATAGCATGGAGTTGTGGTGAAAGAGATCCCTAATTATAGGCATTCAAGGTGTTTAAAAGTCAACCCAATCAAAAATCCCGTCATTAATACGCATTAAAAACATTAAAATGGGATGTTGACTGGAAGTGTTGTAGCCGATGCGAGTTTCTGGCGTCGCCTACGTGAGTGGCGTTGGCGACGCCAGTTTTTGTAGTGGGCGACGCCAGACTAATTTTGGCTACAAGGAATCTCGCTGTCCTACGGCACCTTGGCACCATTCTCCTACGCGAGTGGCGTCGGCCATGCCAGAAAGTGGCGTAGGCGACGCTAGCTTGTCCCAGACACCCGTTTCAGCTTTTCTTGTTCGGTTTATCACTCCTTGTGCTTCCGAGATGTTCCAAAAGCTCCAGATTTGCACTCTTTTTGTGTTAATACCTGAAAATCATAAGACACATCAAAGTAGTGTTATTCCATAATCATTTATGCATTAATCAATCAATTTAGCTTTGTTAACTCTCGAGTTTTTACCAACCCATCAATCACCTGCAGGTACAAGGTACTGAGAAAGGACAGAAAGGACGATTGCAAGACACGTGGACCTATCACAGGAGGACAACGCCAGAGCTTTAACGGTTAACAACTTTAAACAAAAACCAAAAAGGAATGCAGACAATAATACTTATCAAGCAAATCCCCCTCAACGTCAGCAATCAAGCTATCCAAGCGTACTTTCTTTGCTGGCAGGGATGACAACCTCTCACCAGAAGGCTTCTAAGCGGATCTACGCTTAGACCGCGAATGCTTCACCTTCTCCTTCTTCTGATCATGCGGCTCGGGCGATGGCTTTGTTAACTCAGGTCGTCTCCTCATACCCGATGAGCTCCACATCGTCGAACTTCTGGTCAATGCGCCTCTTTGACATCTGTAGGGGCATAAGAACCAGCTCTCGGTGGCCGTTATCACATAAAGGACATTAAACATGTCAATGTCTGGTTCCAAACCCAATGCCCGGCAACAAAATTCAAAAAACATCAAGCGAGACATCAAGCCAAGCTGCACCGGGTTGAGATGAATGTCTAACGCTTGTATCACAGAGCTTTGGAACTTGGTGATGGGAAGCCTAAAGTTGCAAAGCTAGAAGTATGCGGCATAGACTCCTATCTTCCTAGTTGGAGGCTTCAAGATAGTGTCACCTTTATCGGGCAACTCCGGTTCATAATATGCAGGGATCCCATACAAATCACACAACTTATCCAACTCTTCCTGACTCCACTTCATAACAACCTCTTCGGCGAGCGGAGGTGCTTTTTTTTATCCTTTTTCGGATATTTCCCACCCTTTTTGGGTTTCTCCTTACAAATAAATACGTCAGAAGAAGACTCCATCATTCAGATGTGCTTGACAAAAGAAATAACACAAGATTAGGAAGAAAACAGAGGATTTAAAGGTGCAGAGGATGATTTTCGCTGAGAGAAAGGAGAGGAAAATTTTTGAAGTGTTAAACAGATTGGAAGGAAGAGGATGCCTTTTAGGCTGGGCAATTAATACAATGACACCCTGTACAGACGTGCTGCACGAGCATCCAATACAAACGTGACACGTAAGAGAGAGAGAGCACAGTGCAAGCAGGCGAAGGGACAGCAGGGCCCACCACGTCCTGAAAAAGAAAAACCGTCTGGCGACTTTTCGGCTCACCAAACCGTCCTATCAACTGACAATCCTGACTGCATTGATATGAAAATTAATTACTGACGTGCGCTACTGCACGACCTGCAAATGTGCAGCGCACGTAGCGCACAACACCAACAAAGAGCACACATTACCCCCCGCAAATGAAGACCAACCATTATCAACTTACTGAGTCCAGTGTCCCGCATGCTTCGCATACAGAACACTAGACTAGGGGTACTTAAAGAGATATGTGCCCGCGCGTGCGCACGGCTTCACATCTCCACACACGTCAGCAGGGATGCTGACTAAAGCTTCTAGAAGCCTACGCACGATACCTAGTACATGCATAACAAATTATTCCAATAGAGTTTGGTTGGTCACGTTGGGTTTATTTAATCCGTGGTAGCCCTTAAATAATTTTGCTTATGACTTTAAGGGTGGAATACGTGAAGAGCCTCTTACCTCCCGGCATTAGGTGGGAAAACCAACAACCCAACCCCCCCCCCCCCCAAAGAAAAAAATATAGGAAAAAAAACCTTCACACCATTTCGAACTAAAATAATCATGTGGCACTGATGTAGCACACGGGGAAATCTAGGAAATCTGGAACGACTCTCTCCACCCTAATAAATAATTTTTAAACTTATATATGAATTTAGGCATTTAGCTACGAGTTTTGCTAAGAATTTTGCTACTTATTTATTAGACTATTTCGAGGTATTGTTTACATATTTATTTTCTTGCCCTGCTACAAAAAAGTTACTCTAGTTTTAATAATTTTTTCGAAAAATCATTTCTCGATTCTTGTATGTTTTACTACCAATTTTATTACATTTTTTTAAAATAATAGATGCTTCGAATTTGCAACGAACTTTGCTAGGGATTTTTTTTTTCATAGTTTTGCTACGGATTTTGCTACTAATTTTTCTACATTATTTTTTAAGTGTTTATTTTCTCAAGTTTGCTACGAATTTTGCTACCAAGTTTTTTCAAAGTGTTATTTGAGCAGTTATTTTCTTGATTTTGCTACAAAATTGGTTTGCGACGGAATATTCGTAGCAAAAGCGTAGAAAAATGTATTTGTGGCTAATCCGTAGTAATTTCGTAGAAAAAGTTGCAACCAATTTTGTTCGTAGCAAAAAAACCGTAGCAAATACCTATTTTTGTAGTAGTGGATGTATTTTTACACAAATTTTAAGATAGGAGTTGAAAGGTCCTTTCACAAATTTTCAATCTTTGGTCATTTTTTCCCTTTATGCCTCTTGTGTATAGCTCATTGTATATGTGAGTAATGCACACTTCATATCTATCTCAACATGTAACCCCCATTCATAACACCTAATTAAACCCCAATTCAATTTCAATATTGAATCCTTCTACACATCTATTTAATAAGAACAAACAATCCTTGTGATGGTTCTATTAGGCTTTATCATTGGGTAGCATAGGGTTCTGAACAAGCACAACATAAGGTATTCTTATATCTTGTGGTTTGACATCTTTTATTAGTTTATTATCCATGTTTTAATGCATGTTGCAATTTTAATAATCTTTGTAGGCACTGTTGGACATTATTGAGAAAAACTTGTTTCAGGTCCATATCAAAAAGTGAGTTTTTACAATACCTCTTTTGTTTTAAATCGTATCTTCCATGGGTAGAGGTGACAAAATGTTGTTCGATTGGGACATAAACAACTTTTAAATCCAATTTTACTATAAGAATTATGATTAGGTAGTGTCATATGATCAAAATTTATTTTATTTTAGTAATAACCTAATTTCTTTGGTAAAAAGATTTTTGAGCTTCTAACTATACGGATTAATTGCCAACTCTACTTCTTGTTTTGCGTTTATTGATTTTCAAGCCGTAATATAATCTTGTGCACCCATACAAATAATGTTACATACTTGCGGTTGGATGGATCAGTTGAGCATGAAAAGTGATTTGACATTGTTAAATCTTTCAATCCAGACCCTTTGATTGACGTTTACTAAAAAAACAGAAGGGCTTTAAAACTTTAACTTTTATAGCATGTGCATGTTTACAAGTTATGATTTTGCGAATTTATATAATGATATTACATAAAAGCTTTTCATAGCTTGGAACTGTCGTATTCAAACCCCCAAATAATTGATTGTATTCATAACTTGTAACTGCCGTATTCAAACCCCGAATAATTCATTGTATTTATGGATTGTAACCGTCCATATTCAAACCCCCCAGTAAATGTACAAACATTATCGTATAAAGGTACAAACAAATACTATTCTTTTTAAATTTGTTTACATATTAATATAAAGGTAGAATCACAACATTCTGCTAGAGTACTAAAATGTGTGGAGGGACTAAAGACCTCTAATCCTAGCAAATACATAAGTCGTATATATAATTGTGTCTTCTTTAAAACTGCAGTGGTCTAGGCCAATGCCGTAAGCATATTGGCTAATTTTGGTGTGATAGTTGATTCTTTGAAGGTAACTTAGTTTACTCGTTTATGATTAGATATCAAGATTACTCTAAAGGTGGATTATCGATTACTTACTTCTAATTTACGTGCGGGTTTATTTGTTGTACTACAAACCCATAAATTCGCTCTTTTGAGGCGTTGTTTATATGATATTGATTATGAAGTTAGTTGCCTTTGCAACAATAACTTTAGTTGTTTGCACATAGAAACATGTTCTTTCAAATCTTAAGCCTTTGCAGGTTATTTTGAAGCCGGATTTGGATATCAACACCAAATGGGTGGGTTAAGTAATGGGTCAAAACGGTTAAAGTATAAAGTGCAGGTCCGAACATGGGTCAAAACGTTTGAAGCCTTTTTTTATTCGGGTTCAACAAAAAACAACCAGCCGCAATGTCTAAATATATCATTTGGATTTGTGTTGTCATCTCTGTATACTATCCATTTAGATCCAAAATTTTGTTTCTGCACATTACATCAAGTTATAAACGAAGAAAGTTTTGTAACATCCTAATTAGAATAATTGGGCCAGGGTCACTGTTGTGATATCTTTCATATTCATATTTTGAAGATTTTTGCTTTTCTTTTTTTTTTCCACTAAATTTGCTTATCAAATTATGGACACATGTGTAACATCCTAATTTTCAATAAATTATCTTGAGAAAATACTCATTTTCATTTAGACCTACCTATTTGCTTTAGTATCATTCAATATGAGTTCATCACATTCTGTGACATCCGGGAACCAATCGCACACTTTTCTAGCTAGCTTTATTGTTTACTTGCTGAATTTCGGGACGAAATTCTTTTCAACTTGGGGATGATGTGATACCCCGCAATTTCAGGTTCTCACTTTAACTAAACTCTAGTTACGTTCCTTGCATTATACTTAACTAGGGTTAGCTAGATAGGACACACGTTACATAGTTGTATGTTAATAACTGCATAAGGTGGTAATTTGAGGAATTACCAGACTGTATACATGATTAGTGAACCTCGGACGTTGGTGAATAATGAAGTTTAATAATTGTGAGTTAACTGATTTGGATTGATTGCGATTACGTGCTTCTGTGATACTCGGTGAAACTATGTGCAAACCATATGTGATTATGTGAACTTAAACCGAATACGTTAATAAGAATCGTTAAAGGTGGACCATTAGGATGATTGGGGTCTTAACACAAGGAGTTACACTTATTACGGTCCGAAATAGCGAAAACGTCGAAGGAAAACACGTCGGGTGACGAAACGGGCCACCCACGCGGGCCAAGGCCCTGTGAGCGGCCGCTCACAGGGAGCGAGCGGCCCGCTCGCCGGTACCTGACGTCTCTAAACCGCCTTAAACACCTATTTAAGCAACCTTAAGCCTCTTGTATCACCTAAACTCAAACCCTAATCGTCCCTACTGCCTCACTTACGAAATATTAACCCCAAACAACCTGCTAAGGCGCAAGAACATCGATTAGGAAGCTCCAAAGGCGTTCGGTTGTTTATATCGAAGAGCTTGGGGTATAATCCTTAATCTTTTACACTTTAATCTTGTTTTTATGTTATAAAAATCCTATAACTAGGTTTGTCCAGGTCTGAACTCTTTTTATAATTATTAAAACTTGAGGTTTTTGAAGATTAAACAAATTAAACATGATGATAGGCGATTAGTAATATAATAGATTACTTGTTGCGCAAGTTGTTGAAGTTTTTGTGACATCCGTCACTTTTTCATTACATATATATATATATATTTTGTTTTTAATAATAATAATAATAATAATAAAAATCAGATTTTATACATTTAGTCATCTTAATATACTTCTTTCTTTTAACCAAACCACAATCTAACCATAAGCCCAAACCATAAGCCCCCTTTGTGGATTCACAGCCCAAGGAACAGGCCCAGCAGACCCAGCGGCCCAACACACCTCTCCCTTTCCCTCTCAGTTTAAACAAAAAAAAAATAAAGTGTGGCTCCCTGGGATCGAACCCGGGTCAGTCCACAACACAACACGCGTACACACCACTGGGCCAAGCCTTTGTTCCTGATTTAAACTCAAACCTATTTACATTTATGTCTTCTAAATCGCTGTTCTTTTTCTTCCCTTTTACTTCTGCTACTGTACGCGTGTTCAAGCAACAAGAATGGAATGTTTGACCATTGAAGCTTCCCCTTGACCATTTAATTGGACATGATTTTAGGAGGTTTGAACGCGATTAACTGTTGTTGACTCACTATGACGATTATTACGCGAGTATTCATCACAAATTCATTTCAATTAGAGCCTATTCACGCGTATATGCCTTTAACGAGTCAAAACATACCATATGCATCAATCCGAGCTTTATCTATAAATTAAACGTCCCTTACTGTCCTAAAAGTGCCGAAAACCATTTACCTTTCTTCAAAATTCACTCTCAATCACTCGTTCACGCCTTGTGATACCCGGTTGACTTTTTGTTTGACTCACTCGATCGAGCCTCATATGAGCTGTAAGTTAATTTTAATTATGGGGTTTTGTTTGTCTTGTATCAGGGATCAAAAACCCTATAATCAATTCGACCATCACGATCGAATTGATTCAGTTTGGAAAAGCTAGGGTTCTTATGTTTATTTGGGGAAGATGACCAAACCAAGTATATAATAAATATTTTAGAAACTGAAGCTACTACAAATCTGATGCTCAGACCAGTTGGTTGGAGTGTTTTGCTAAGGGCATTGAACCGGCCAAGGGCCCAGGTTCGTACCCCACAACAAACAACCATTTTTTTCATTTTTAACCTTTATAATTATAATCCTTATTCTTTTAAAAATCGTTTTAAAATACTAAAACTATTTTATAAATTCTACAAAATTTATTTTATGTTATTCCACTGATAAAGTTCATCATCCAATTTTTAGTTTTTCAAAAATAATTTATTTAATATATATTATAAATATTACAAGTTTATTCATTTAAAATTATAAAATTCAATAAAAATATCTAAACGATTTTATAAAATTCCACAGAAATTTTCCTAAACGTGTACAACATTAAACATCTCAGAAATTATTTTTAATTCTGAGAAACCGTTTATTTTATATTTTTAATAAATCTTTGTTAGTTTTAATCATAAATAAATCATAATAAATTCATTTTTCAATATTTTTGCACCAAAATTTTATATAAATTATTTCTAACTATCTAGAACTGAAATACAAATTTTAATTCAGAAATTATTTGATTTTAATATTTGTAGATATTAAAGTCATATTTTGGCAATTTGAAATAAATATATTAAATATTCTATTTTCAAGAAAATAATTTTATAAAAATTATTTTCATACTAAAGACTTTATTTTGTGACCATCTTTAACTTAAAATTTACAAAAATACTTTTATTCATTTATTTATTAAATTTCTTATATTTAATAAACAATTTGTTTATAAATCAAATAAACGTCTATCCCCAATTCGAAGCCCTAGAAATACATATATCCTAGAGTTATTTTCCTTACACATTATCAAATTCTTTAGGTTGATTCTTTGGAATATTTTCCAACGCTTATTTCGTTGTCCAGTTCAATTTCAAGCTTACATAGACAGTGAGTATTCCTACCCCTTTTTGCTTTTATACATTTTTGGGGTGTTACATGTACACTATTACAATTTCAAATAAAAGTTTACATTTTTACAATACAATTCTAGTACTATGTGCATTGCTTACAACGTGCTTTATGCTTAGACAATACATGTGGATTACATTTGTACTTAGTGAAATCATTAACATGGTACAAGCCGACCTTAACATTGGATAGCGCTATTTGGATTGACAACCCACCTAGATTGATTCTCCCCCTTTTTCATCGGAGAATCCGTGGCCATTGTTAAGTTATCATCCATTTATTGGTTGAGTACACTACAGTTCATACAGTACATTATACAGTCACAGGGTTGATTTCGCTCATTTGTATGATACATAGTTTACATAATTGCACTGTAGCTTGCACTTGAATTGTATAACTTTTTAACCTACTATATATATATATATCAAAACTAGGAATGCTCACCAACATTTCATATGTTGACCAAATCTATTTTGTACATGTTTCAGGTGCAGTCTGATCTAGTGCTTTAGCAAGGAATATTTAATGCTTTATTTTAATTCAGTTATTTCAATATTTACATTTCATCTAGACAATGTATTTTCCATTTCCATGTAATACAATTTTGATTATTCAATGATATTTACATTTTAGTACCATGAGCTTTTGAACAATCGTCACTACGTGGCACCTCGATGATTCCGCCATCGGTTGGGGTGTTACAGATTGGTATCAGAGCCATGGTTATAGGGAACTAGGTTATTAGATGAAATGGCCTAGACTATAACCGAAGCTTCATGCATAATATTTCCTAAATTGCCTTACCCTCATTTCCCTCTACTTTCCTTCTTCTATCTCTCCCTCCTTCTCCATTCTTCTCATCTTTCATCATGGCGCATAGAGATGGTATCCTACAAAGGAATGGAAAGTCTACATCAGCATGGGACGGAAGCAGTACCTTTCATGAAGACACTCTTAGGCATAATGCCTACTCTTATTTTTTGCTACTTCGAAGTTGTTGAACTTTAATGAGTGTGATAAGGACACGTGCAATCTGGAAGGGTGGATGCCTGTACACTGGGTTTTCTGGCATAGGCAAGCATAGCGCATAAATCAATTTACGGACCTGTTATGCTTACCTGGGGATTCCTGGAGTGAGTGTCCACTTATAGGCTAAAGCATGTCTTCTTTGATCACCATTGGGTTCAACTCCTTTGAAAAGTCAACGTTCTTGTTGGGCTTTACAGCTAGACAAGGGCACTCCAAACATCTTATGCAAGTTTTACAATAATACTCTCGTTTCATATACAATATCCTATATATCATGATTGCTTACAAGTTCATACTTTCATAATCATTTGTACAGTTATACACTCACATTTTCTAATCTCATGATTATTCATTGACTACCTCATAGATGTCTGCTCGCCGCATGCTCCGTGATACTAGCCAACGCACTGTTCGTGCTTCTGGACAACGTTCTGAGCGTCGTCTCGCATCTCTAGTCGCTCAGGAAATTGCTGCAGTAATCCCAAACCTTGTTAGTGAGATAACCCAGAATAGTAACAGTGCCAACACGGGGAGTACGACTCAATTTCGGTGCACTTTCAAACACTTTAACTCCTGCAACCCCACAAAATTCACTGGTGAGGAGGGTGCTACTGGCCTTCTCCAATGGTTTGAAAGCATGGAGAGTACTTTTGTGAACAGTGAATGTCCTGATGAACTCCGCGTTCGCTATGCTACTAGTGTCCTCCAAAAGGGAGCTCTAACCTGGTGGAATGGCGAAAAGCGCAATCGAGGAGCTGATACTGCATTATCTTTGTCATGGGCTGAAGTTAAGGAACTCATGATCGCCAAATTCTGCCCGAGGAACGAAATCAGGAAGCTGGAGGATGAGTTTCGTGAGCTCAAACAAGACAATGGAGAGAATCTTGCGTACAATACCCGATATCATGAGCTTAGCATATTGGTTCCACACATGGTCACCCCGGTCTCTCGAGCAATCGAGAAATATATCGAGGGATTACCTGACCTGATACAAGACGTAGTCACTGGGAGCAAATCTACTACGGTGGAGGAAGCCATCCAGCTTGCAGCCACTTTAACAGATAAACACGTAAGGAAAGGAAACTTGGTTAGGAAAGACACCAAAACATCTGCTGAGAAAGCCACCAGTGCTGTTGAATCATCTAAGACTGTTTTAGCAAAGGCCGCCACTACTGCTTCGAACTCTAAGAAACGTATGGGCGGTAATCCGAACCAGGCTGATGTGGATCCTGTGACTCAGCCTCCTAACAAGAAAGCCTACATGGGAGTCCATCCTCAATGCAACACTTGCAAGTATCATCACCCTGCAAATCTCCCATGTCGTCAATGCACTAGATGTGGAAGGTTTGGACACTTTGTCACCACTTGTCGAGTAATGATTGGGACACAGAGTAATCATCAAACAGCTGCCCAGGAACCACTACAGATTACTAACGGTCGGGCATGTTATCATTGTAGAGACCCTAACCACATGCTACCTCAATGTCCCAAATTGAACAATGTAAACCTGGTGGCACATGGACGAGCTTTCGATATCAATGTCGACGAAGCAAACGGCCAGGATGACGTTAACCCCCCTGGCTAAGCCATGAATGGAACCTTCTTAAGACTCGGGAATCCGACACTTGCGTTTTCATTTTCATTTTGTACCCAATTTTGTCGCACTCATTAGCATACAACATCTAGAAACTTCCTTGCATACTATTGTGTATTAACACAGATTGGAAATTTATCATATTGATTACGTTTATTTTTAATCATACAAGACTCTACCTTACATTTATTTGAAACATTTACTTGATCCTACAGAGCTTTTCTAAAAAAAAAAACATCATTGGTTATTACATGAAACTAGATTTTTCCCTTAATTTGACTACGCATTGAGCATCTAATTATTCATGATACTCGTAAACATTTAATTATTCATGATAACACTTACACTT
Source organism: Ambrosia x helenae (assembly GCA_030844895.1). NCBI lineage: Eukaryota > Viridiplantae > Streptophyta > Magnoliopsida > Asterales > Asteraceae > Ambrosia > Ambrosia x helenae. The sequence goes on from CM061223.1 coordinate 11,305,940, forward strand.
AATGGTTGTAGTACTTACAAACTTGCTTGCATAAACATGCTATCAATTTGCAATCTATGTGAATAATAATTGATGCACTTAATAGAGGTCATCATGCCTTTTTCAACAGTCGGGAGAGGCCCTACAACCTGCTCCACGACTGGTGGAGGCTATCGAACATACTCAACGATTGGTAGAGGTCACTATGCCTTTTCAAACAGTCGGGAGAGGCCCTACAACCTACTCCACGGCTGGTGGAGGCTATCGAACCTTCTCAACAATCGGTGGGGTCATAGAAGGACGCAAAACTTTAATGTAAGGTAAATTGATGATTCCGGTCCGGAACGTAATCATGAATTTACAGGTACGTTAGGGTAGTGTGAAATTCTATTAGAGTTTTTGGGAAGGCGTCCAGTACGTTTTCAAGGTATCAAAGGTGTGGTGGGTTAGCTGCAGTACACCCTGTATACAAACACTAATGATGCATTGAAAGTGAGACTGGAAGTCGGACCAGAAACAAACTCTAGTTGCTTGCTAGTTCATTTAGACTTCTTATAGTCAATCGACTTATGCACTTATTTTAGGATTCATAAAACTTGAAACTTAGTGATTTACTCGATCCTTATTTTCCTTATTATTCGAGACGAACCTAATCCAATCCTTAACTCACACCCATCAAACCTCATATCCAAATCATTCGAATTTTCTAAACTACAGTTATCATAACTTTTACCCAAGCATCCATAACCCTATGTTTCTAATAACTTCGGGATGAAGTTTCTAAAAGTAGGGGATGCTATGACATCCGTCACTTTTTCATTACATATATATATATTTTGTTTTTAATAATAATAATAATAATAATAAAAAATCAGATTTTATACATTTAGTCATCTTAATATACTTCTTTCTTTTAACCAAACCACAATCTAACCATAAGCCCAAACCATAAGCTCCCCTTTGTGGATTCACAGCCCAAGGAACAGGCCCAGCAGACCCAGCGGCCCAACACACCTCTCCCTTTCCCTCTCAATTTAAACAAAAAAAAATAAAGTGTGGCTCCCTGGGATCGAACCCGGGTCAGTCCACAACACAACACGCGTACACACCACTGGGCCAAGCCCTTGTTCCTGATTTAAACTCAAACCTATTTACATTTATGTCTTCTAAATCGCTGTTCTTTTTCTTCCCTTTTACTTCTGCTACTGTACGCGTGTTCAAGCAACAAGAATGGAATGTTTGACCATTGAAGCTTCCCCTTGACCATTTAATTGGACATGATTTTAGGAGGTTTGAACGCGATTAACTGTTGTCGACTCACTATGACGATTATTACGCGAGTATTCATCACAAATTCATTTCAATTAGAGCCTATTCACGCGTATATGCCTTTAACGAGTCAAAACATACCATATGCATCAATCCGAGCTTTATCTATAAATTAAACGTCCCTTACTGTCCTAAAAGTGCCGAAAACCATTTACCTTTCTTCAAAATTCACTCTAATAACTCGTTCACGCCTTGTGATACCCGGTTGACTTTTTGTTTGACTCACTCTATCGAGCCTCATACGAGCTGTAAGTTAATTTTAATTATGGGGTTTTGTTTGTCTTGTATCAGGATCAAAAACCCTATAATCAATTCGACCATCACGATCGAATTGATTCAGTTTGGAAAAGCTAGGGTTCTTATGTTTATTTGGGGAAGATGACCAAACCAAGTATATAATAAATATTTTAGAAACTGAAGCTACTACAAATCTGATGCTCAGACCAGTTGGTTGGAGTGTTTTGCTAAGGGCATTGAACCGGCCAAGGGCCCAGGTTCGAACCCCACAACAAACAACCATTTTTTTTTTCATTTTTAACCTTTATAATTATAATCCTTATTCTTTTAAAAATCGTTTTAAAATACTAAAACTATTTTATAAATTCTACAAAATTTATTTTATGTTATTCCACTGATAAAGTTCATCATCCAATTTTTAGTTTTTCAAAAATAATTTATTTAATATATATTATAAATATTACAAGTTTATTCATTTAAAATTATAAAATTCAATAAAAATATCTAAACGATTTTATAAAATTCCACAGAAATTTTCCTAAACGTGTACAACATTAAACATCTCAGAAATTATTTTTAATTCTGAGAAACCGTTTATTTTATATTTTTAATAAATCTTTGTTAGTTTTAATCATAAATAAATCATAATAAATTCATTTTTCAATATTTTTGCACCAAAATTTTATATAAATTATTTCTAACTATCTAGAACTGAAATACAAATTTTAATTCAGAAATTATTTGATTTTAATATTTGTAGATATTAAAGTCATATTTTGGCAATTTGAAATAAATATATTAAATATTCTATTTTCAAGAAAATAATTTTATAAAAATTATTTTCATACTAAAGACTTTATTTTGTGACCATCTTTAACTTAAAATTTACAAAAATACTTTTATTCATTTATTTATTAAATTTCTTATATTTAATAAACAATTTGTTTATAAATCAAATAAACGTCTATCCCCAATTCGAAGCCCTAGAAATACATATATCCTAGAGTTATTTTCCTTACACATTATCAAATTCTTTAGGTTGATTCTTTGGAATATTTTCCAACGCTTATTTCGTTGTCCAGATCAATTTCAAGCTTACATAGACAGTGAGTATTCCTACCCCTTTTTGCTTTTATACATTTTTGGGGTGTTACATGTACACTATTACAATTTCAAATAAAAGTTTACATTTTTACAATACAATTCTAGTACTATGTGCATTGCTTACAACGTGCTTTATGCTTAGACAATACATGTGGATTACATTTGTACTTAGTGAAATCATTAACATGGTACAAGCCGACCTTAACATTGGATAGCGCTATTTGGATTGACAACCCACCTAGATTGATTCTCCCCCTTTTTCATCGGAGAATCCGTGGCCATTGTTAAGTTATCATCCATTTATTGGTTGAGTACACTACAGTTCATACAGTACATTATACAGTCACAGGGTTGATTTCGCTCATTTGTATGATACATAGTTTACATAATTGCACTGTAGCTTGCACTTGAATTGTATAACTTTTTAACCTACTATATATATCAAAACTAGGAATGCTCACCAACATTTCATATGTTGACCAAATCTATTTTGTACATATTTCAGGTGCAGTCTGATCTAGTGCTTTAGCAAGGAACATTTAATGCTTTATTTTAATTCAGTTATTTCAATATTTACATTTCATCTAGACAATGTATTTTCCATTTCCATGTAAGACAATTTTGATTATTCAATGATATTTACATTTTAGTACCATGAACTTTTGAACAATCGTCACTACGTGGCACCTCGATGATTCCGCCATCGGTTGGGGTGTTACAGTTTTGATCATTAAAGTTGTAATATTTGCATGTATAATGATAGAATCTGATCACAATAGGTCTTAGGAATGTTTGGTAATGGTTATTGATGATTGTTGATTGATTTCATGCACATGGGAGTCGTTTAAAGAAAGATTTAGGCGTAATTAAAATCTGGACAGAATGATTAGGTGAACTTGTAGGGGCTGTAACGCGACTTTAACATGATGATTTTGGTACTTTCTTTACATGGTTAAATCACACCTGGTCTTAGCTTTTCATAATGGGTAAAATCAAGTGATTTGGACGTCGGTTGAGTCGTTTTTGGAATTTCTTTGAGAATAGGTCATATCAGAATTTCGGGTTAACAAACTGAGTCGACTTTGAGACGTCATAACTCGAGTTTTATAAAGAGTTGGGTTATGAAATTTTTACAGAAGGTTAACATTGGAGAAACTTGAGTTTTCCAAGTGGATTCATCCCGTTTGGATGAATACACAATTTTTGGGAATTTTTCTACTAAACTGACCTGTTATGAAAATTTTCTGAACATAGCTGTGTTGAACGAATTTTAATTATTTTTGTGTTTGGTTTTGAGACAAAACAAAAATATGGGTTGTTAAGTGAATTCCAAATAATATTCAGTAAACATTTTAGAGGTTAACTCATTGATTAAGTATTTTAAATAAATTGGTTTTGATGACGCACAATTTGTCCTAAAAACACAGATTGTGTATTATGTTTTTATGTGATTAATTGAGGTCCTAGGTGGTATGCAATTGATGTGTAACTGAACGGACACTTGTATGAGACGCATATGGAATGTAAAAACTAATTATAACCAACATATTCACAAACGAGTCCATAGGGTTTACTTATGCATGTAGAATCACTAGGTGTCACCTACACACTTTTGAACGTTTAAACGCCTTGGACAAACGGGTTATATGGTGTAATGATATTACTCCCATACTTACTTAGTGACACTTATACTAGGGGAGTCGGTAGTGCACCCTACTTGGAGTTTGGATTTCTTTTGTTTGCACACTAAGGTGAGTTTCACTATTCTTTTCTCAAAAGCATGCGTCTCGGGTTTGAGACAACTTACAAAACGTTTTCTAGTCCGGTTTGGGACTACTTTTACATCTCGGGTTATGAGATGCTTTGACTCCTTGCGTGGGTCGGGTTTTGACTCCTTATGTGGGTCGGTTTTACGATTCCTTGTGTGGATCCGGTTTTTGATCAGTTTAAAACTTATTGGTCCTTTGTAAACTAAACACTCTATCATTTTGGAAAGTCCTTGCATATTATTGCGTAACACCCCGAGGTGTTACGGGTCTCTTAAACGGGTCGGGTCGTACCCGACCACCCGATTACTAAATAAAATATTCAAGTTCGAATCTCGCGGCCAAACGTTTCAACCGATTATATAAATAATAATTATTGCATTTTTATTATCTCGGTTAAACGCTCCTTATCTGCTATTAAATCGCTGCCAAACTGTGACATCCATCACCCTCGTCTTTCGTCAAATATACAATATTAGCCTTCAAATATTTCCATTATAATCCCTAAAAGTTTCGTCGTTTTCAAATTTAATTTTAAAGCGAATAAATTTTTTTTTATCATTTATATTTCTTATGGATCGGGTATAAGTTTTAATCAAATGCGTACGTTGAAGCGTATTCGTAAAAGATTCTATATAAAAAAAATGTTAGTTTATAAAGTTTTAAAAAAAAACATTTAGGGTTAAGTTAGTTAACTTGGTTAGTTTTTATAAAAAGGAAAACTAACTAAAATTATAATAATACTAACTTGGTTAAAGGATAGGGGCTGATTATGTAAACAATTGAAAGTTTAAAAAAAACATAAGTTTTGGCTCTCCTTTCTTCCTGAACTCGTCCGGCCACCTTGGTTCGCCGCCGGCGAGTCTCCGGCAGATTATTAGCCGGGTTTTTTGTTGCATTCACTATACAAAACGTTTCTCCATCAAGTGGTAATCAATTCCAACTTTTAAACGAACAGTAACGCGTCTTTTATGGGGTTTAAATCGGGTTTAGCATTGTAACCGATCGGACTTAAAGACGCCTTCAAAACGCTCGTTTTATTCGTCCCCTATATAAATTAAACCCGTTATTCCCTTTCTGCACCTCTAAACAATCCGAACCCACATAAATTTCATACCAAGTCGTGTCCAGGAGCCTTCAATTGAAGTTTAAAGTTTTGGGTTTAACTCTTCCGATTTCGGTCTTGAAACGCGATGTGACTTTAATTACTTGTTTCCATTTTGTTTGTTTAGTGTCTAGGATCAAAAGCCCCATGAATTCGATGCCTAATCTTGAGTGATTCGGGTTATTATATTTATGGTTAAGATTAGGGTTCTTAGGTTGAATTGGGGAAGAAGATGATGAACACTTAAACATATTATAAATATATATGGTTTCCACCAAAATTAACAAAAGAATTTGTGGGGGAGTGGTTTGTTAGTGTGTTTGTATGAGTATGGATCCAGGTTCGAAACCAAGCAACCGCAAATTTTTTTTTAGCATTTTTTTTCTTCCTTTTCCTTTTTCTTTTATTTTGTTATTTATTAATACATAAATACATTAAACTTATAATATTCATAGTAAATCAATTTTTTATCAAAAAATTATGAAAATTTAGGTGGAGCATCTTTACACAATAAAGAAAATTACCACACTTTTATTTTCTGAAAAATGTCTTATTTTTATATTTTTATTGAATTTATTTTTTTAATAGTATTTAATTGACTAAAAATTCATTTTTAATGATTTTAATCTCAAACTTTTTGAGAAATTATTTTTCATCATCATGAACTGAAATAAAAACTATTGGTTCAGAAAACATTTATTTTTATTAATTTTCCTATTTTTAATCATTTAAACATGATTTAATCTCATTAAATCAGTTTTAAATATAAATAAGTTTACAAAACTTATGGGAAAATTATGTTCATTTATTTACATCAGGAATTATTTATTTTCTATAAAAATAGCATTTTTGGGTCATGTCTTGAATTATTAGTCTTATTATGTTTAATTAGACATAATTAAACATTTATTTATTTACACTATTTAAACATCTATTTATAAATACTTTTCTTATAAAATAGAAATATTTATATGTTTGAAAATCTTAATTACCATTTGATGAATCATGGTGTAACTCATAATCATTTATTTATACATTTATAATTATTGTATTTATTTACAATAAATAGTTAAAGTAATTAACTACATTATATTGTTTTAATTATTCAAACATAAAGTTGTATCTAAATTTTTAATTGGTAATATTTATATTACTTAAATCATATTTACAAACTTGGGATGTTATTATACAAATTTTACATTAACGCGATTTATCCTAAAAACTTTAATTCCCCAAATCGACTTAGCAAACCCTAATGCCTTAGACCCTAGATACCTTAGACTTTTTAGACATTTCCTTATTAGTATGCTTACACATTATAGGTTGAATTCCTCGGAATTCCCATTACTTAGCTCACGGCCGCTTAAGTGGATTTTGATCGCTTTCGCAAACAGTGAGTATATCTTTCCCCTTTTTATTGTTTTACATTTTGGGGTGACTCATGTACTTACAATCAAGTTTCTATTTCTTTTACTAAATGCAATTCTCATGTGTGTTTGCTTTATGTTAATTTGTGTGTCTATGACTTGTCAAAATCATTAACCTTTGAGGGCCTGGCATTTCAATGAATAGTACTATGGTATATACCCTTGTGACTCTGTTGAGAGTCCTCGTCATTGCTATGTATTACATTACTACTAGCGCATACTATATATATCTGCTTTTCTTTACATAGGGTTGATTTTGAACGGATATTACTTATTACATAATTGCAAATGGTACCGCACATGAATTGCTAAACACTTTTCCTACTACATTTATTCAAACAGGGTATGCTCACCAATACATTTTGTATTGACCAAATTATTTTCGTACATGTTTCAGGTTCTTATGAGATTACTTCCAAGCGTTTGGAACATAGACTTAGATAGAGATTATTGTATCTTAGTTTAGATCGCTAGTCCTAATCGTTGTATTTCTTCTAATGTAATAAACTATTAAATTCAATGTATTCAACTTTACACTTTTAGTCCATGAGCTATTGAACAATCGTCACTACGTGACACCTCGATGTTTCCGCCATCGGTTGGGGTGTTACAGATTGGTATCAGAGCCATGTGTAACACCCCAACCGATGGCGGAAACATCGGGGTGCCACGTATTGATGATTGTTTTCAGTAGCACATGGTATAATATAAATTTTAAATAATTTATTCAAACATAATATCCAAAATGTGAAATAATGTCTAAGAATTCAAATACATAACATCAAACAATAACTTCAAAAACTTCAAATAACTTCAAGACAAATCCTCATGCTAACTCAAGCCTCAGCTTCATTGTTACCTGAAACATGTTAATTTTGAAAGTATTTTGGGTCAACATAAGTTGGTGAGAATTACATAGGTTTTTGATGATAAAGTGAATAAAATGTTATGCAATTCATGTGTCATGTTAATCTAGCCCATATGTGAGAAACATATTAGAAATAAATCGAGTGCATAATCAACCCTGCTGACTGTTATAAATAATACATACCATACACTTATGGTCCCAATGAATAATGTTATGCGATAACAAACACCCACGTAACCTTTGTAGGAGGCACGTATCCGGGTGGGATTGTCAGTCCAATAGATCTATCAATGTATACCGTCGGCTGATCAATGTTAATGATTATGCTAGAATGTGCTTACTCTAATCATGTTCAAGACAATATGCAACATAGAAAACACACAAACACATTGATGATTGAATTGCAATGAAAAGTGTTATAACATGTTTCACCCCAAAAGTGGTGATAAAAGGGGCTATGTAAACTCACCTTAGCAAATGTTAACTTGTTGAAAAAGATATGATAGTTGTGTTGCCCAAAGTGATTCCAAATATTACCCTATAATGAGGTAATATATCTAATAAGTCTAAGTCTATATAAACTAATATGTGCATTCTAGGGTTTCGATTTGGGGATAATCAATTGTTAAATTTAATTTAAAAATGTTAATTAAATAAAGAAAATTGGATAATTAATGAAAAATAGTCTTTTTATAAAGTTTAAATTTTGAATGAGTACAATAATGTGTTTGAAGCAATAAAATAATTTTTATAAAATTATTTCATTTAAAATAGATTTTTAAATCTATTTATTTGTAAATAGTCAATTATTAACTTTAATATTCAAAAATACTAAAATTAAAGAAATCTATTTTTAAAAATCATAATTCTGTTCTAAATGATTAAAAATAATTTGTGTAAAATTTTGGTGTAAAAATGATGAAAATTGGATTTATTATGAATTAAATATGATTAAATCTTACAAAAATTGATTAAAAATAATAAATAAATGATTTTACTGAATTAAAAATTATTTCAGTAAAGTTTAACTTTGTAAAAAGTTAGTATAATTTTTGTGGAATTTAATAAAACTGTTTTGATATAATAATGGATTTTTATAAATATAATAGTATAAAAATGATTTAATTATTATAATTATTAAATAAAAGAATTTCTGGAAATAAAAATTGTAAATAAATCTTTTATATCAGATTAACTAATAATAATTTTTTTAGAATTTATAAAAGAGTTTTGGTATTTTAAAAAGAATTTATAAGATTAAAAGGATTTATATATATAATTATTTTAATGGTTAAAAAGAAAAGAAAGGAAAAAGGTGCAAAACCCGGTCAGTGCCGGGACTCGAACCCGGGTGACCCGTGTGGAAGCCCAGTGTCTCAACCACCTGGCCTAGGCCGGTGGTTGTGAGATATTTAGTACAAAAATAATTAAATAGGTTAAGTCTGAAACAACTTATCCCCAAAATACAAACGCGATGAACCCCAGATTATCAATTGATTGATTCAGGCAACTATAGCCCAATTAATGTTAGGGCTATAGTTGCTTGGATGCCGATGAATGAAACCAAACAATAAAATTGGACTCACAGTGTGGTGATGATGATTATTATCGGGTCAAAGGGAAAGTCAACCACGAGCGATTAAACCCAACACAGAGAGAATCAGAGAGGAATAAGGATTGAGAGAGAGGTATGAGCGATTTGTCAAGGTCCAGGAAGCCTCAATTTATACTAATAGATTAGGGTTAGGGTTAATTGGATTGTTGACTTTCCATATGATAATACGCGGCCAATTAAGAAGATTAGGGCAACAATGCCGTGTAATTGTTGTTCAATTGTGTTGTAATGGGCCGGATATTGCACGAGTTTACCATAATTATAACAATCACGCGTTAACACTACGGATTGGGCAACAAGGAATCCCACAGTTGACTTTTCTAGTCAACTGTGAGGATTCTAACGCGCGTATAAGATAATTATTGATCCGGGTTTATAACAAGAACTGGCTCAGCCCAGCTGGTTTGTGCATTGGTTAGTTGTGGCTCTGGCGCGGGTTCGAACCCCGGCCAGAGCAGGATTTTTATATTTTTTTTTGTTTTAACCCAATCCAACAACATTTAGCATATTATAACATATATATATCATATTAGGGTTACATAAATGCGACAAGAATAATAATTGCGAGGATAATTAAGAAACTTGACGTTTTATTAAATGTCGGTGCGTAACGTACAAGAATTTAATGCGTAATGTTACAGTCTCCCCTACTTTTAGGAACTTCGTCCCGAAGTTGGAGTTGGAGAGTCTGGTGGAAAAAGATGCGGATACTTCGACTTCATCTGGTCTTTACGCTCCCAAGTGAACTCTGGGCCTCGTTTAGATTCCCAACGAACCTTAACGATCGGGATACGACTGCGCTTGAGTTTCTTGACTCCAGTGTCAACAATCTCGACGGGTTTCTCGATAATGTGCATGCTTTCATCGATTTGCACATCCTCAAGAGGAACATGAAGGTTCTCATCTGCTAAGCATTTCTTGAGATTCGAAACATGGAAGGTCGGATGAACATTGCTTAGCTCGGTGGAAGCTCAAGTCTGTAAGCCACTTTCCCAACTCTGTCAAGAATCTTGAAGGGGCCTACGTATCGAGGAGCTAGTTTTCCCTTTCTACCGAAACGAATAACTCCTTTCCAAGGGATACCTTAAGTAGCACAAGGTCCCCAACTTGAAATTCCAAGGGTTTACGACGTTTATCAGCATAACTCTTTTGGCGACTTCGAGCCTTGAGAAGATTATCCTGAATAAGCTGGATTTTGTCTGTGGTTTCCTGGATTAGTTCGGGTCCAGTAATGCGAGCTTCACCAACCTCGGTCCAACAGACAGGAGAACGACATTTCCGACCATAGAGTGCCTCAAAAGGAGCCATGTTAATGCTGGCGTGATAACTGTTGTTGTATGAAAACTCAACCAAAGGAAGATGAGAATCCCATGCGCCACCAAAATCGATGACACATGCCCTGAGCATGTCCTCAAGTGTCTGGATGGTTCGTTCAGTCTGGCCATCCGTTTGAGGGTGATAAGCAGTGCTCAGGTTCAACTTAGTACCCAAAGCTTTTTGTAGAGATTCCCAAAAGTGAGAGGTGAAACGACCATCGCGATCAGAAATAATGTCCAAAGGTATACCGTGACGACATACGACTTCACTTACGTACATCCTTGCCAACCTTTCCACAGAATACTTCTCACGAATAGGTAGAAAGTGAGCTGACTTGGTCAAACGATCGACGATTACCCAAATACTGTCAAATCCTTTGGGTGTGCGAGGGAGTTTGGTGATGAAATCCATAGCTATGCTCTCCCATTTCCAGACAGGAATCTCTGGTTGTTCAAGCATACCAGATGGTCGTTGATGTTCAGCCTTAACCTTGGAACAAGTGAGGCATTTTGCAACGAATAGAGCAATGTCTTTCTTCATACCAGGCCACCAATAAGAATAACGAAGATCTTGGTACATCTTGTCAGCTCCAGGATGAATAGAATAACGAGACTTATGAGCCTCGTTCATGAGAAAAGTACGAAGATCATCACGGTCGGGAATCCACAGTCGATTAAGAAAATAAAGGAGACCATCGGGTTTGGTTTCAAGTTGAGTCTCAGCACCACAAGACATTTCATCGTACATGTTACCTTGGGTGACTGAGGTGTGTTGAGCCTGGAGAATGCGATCTTGGAGATCGGTACGAACTCTCGCACATTGGAGTTTGACACGCTCTTTACGGCTAAGTGCGTCAGCCACAACATTCGCTTTGCCAGGATGGTAGCGAATTTCGCAATCATAGTCGTTAAGTAATTCAACCCAACGTCGTTGCCTCATGTTAAGATTCTTTTGATCGAAGACATGTTGGAGACTTTTGTGGTCCGTGAATACCACACATTTGGTCCCATACAGATAATGTCTCCAAATCTTGAGTGCAAAGACAACAGCACCCAATTCGAGATCATGGGTGGTATAATTTTTCTCGTGAATCTTGAGTTGTCGAGACGCATAAGCAATAACCTTTCCTCGTTGCATAAGAACACAACCGAGACCTTGGTTCGATGCATCACAGTAGACCACGAAATCATCATTACCATCGGGTAGAGATAAGACAGGAGCTTCACAGAGTTTTAGCTTAAGAGTTTCAAATGCTTCCTCTTGCTTCGGTCCCCACTCATAGGGTTTACCCTTGTGAGTTAAGGTAGTGAGAGGAACAGCGATCTTGGAGAAATTGGCGATGAATCGACGATAATAACCAGCCAACCCAAGAAAAGAACGGACTTCTGTGGGAGTGGTAGGAACACTCCAATTCTTCACAGCTTCGATTTTCGCAGGATCAACATGAATTCCGTTCATATCAATGACATGTCCCAAAAATTGAACTTCCTTAAGCCAAAATTCACATTTGGAGAACTTGGCGTACAGTTGTTCTTTCTTTAGGAGACTCAAGATAGAGTGAAGATGTTGTTCGTGATCGGATTTTGATTTAGAGTAAATCAAAATATCATCGATGAAAACGATCACGAATTTGTCGAGATAGGGTCTACAAACCCGATTCATCAGATCCATAAATACCGCGGGAGCATTGGTCAAACCGAAAGGCATAACCATGAATTCATAGTGACCGTAGCGAGTGCGAAAAGCTGTCTTGGGAATATCTTCATCGTGGACTCTAAGCTGATGATAACCAGAACGGAGATCAATCTTTGAAAAGTGGGTTGCTCCTTGAAGTTGATCGAAGAGATCGTCAATCCTAGGAAGTGGATAACGATTCTTGATGGTGAGTTTGTTGAGTTCACGGTAGTCAATACACATCCGAAGAGAACCATCTTTCTTTTTAACGAATAAGACAGGGGCTCCCCATGGAGAAGAACTAGGGCGAATGAACCCTTTATCGGAAAGTTCCTGTAATTGACTAGCAAGTTCTTGCATCTCAGAGGGTGCAAGACGATAAGGAGCTTTAGCAATAGGATTAGCACCAGGAACAAGATCAATACGAAACTCCACTTGTCGAGCAGGGGGCAAACCAGGTAAGTCCTCTGGAAAGACTTCAGGATAGTCACGAATAATAGGAATGTCTTGGATACTCTTGCCTTTGTCCTTCTTCTCTATCACGTTAGCTAAGAAGGCTGTATACCCCTTTCGTAAGTACTTTTAGGCAGTAGTACAAGACATAAGCTTAAGCTCACCACAGGGTTTCTCACCATAGATCTTCAAAATCTCACCAGATTCGAGAGGAATGCGTATGACTTTCTCGAAGCACAGAATTTCGGCACGATGAGTTGACAACCAGTCCATGCCTACTATAATATCAAAACTACCAAGATGCATGGGAATAAGATCGATAGGGAAGGTATGATCATTGAGATTCAACAAGCAGTTACGAATAATAGAACCGATCGAAATAGACTTCCCGTTAGCTACCTCTACCACAAAAGGGTCTTCTAGATTAGTGTGGGGTAAGTTAAGTAAAGGTTCAAACTTCAGTGACACGAATGACTTATCAGCTCCTGAATCAAATAATATGGATGCATAGTGATTATTAATGAGAAACGTACCATTCACCACTTCATTGTTGTCACGGGCCTGATTAGCGTTGAGATTGTAGGCGCGACCTCGAGCACCTTGGTTCTGGTTGCGGTTCTGGTTTTGGTTTTGGTTCTGGTTCTGGTTACGGTTACGGTTAGGGCAGTTGTTGATGTAGTGATTAGGGTTACCACACTCGTAGCATTGACCACGAGTAAGCCTGTTGTTTTGTTGGTTTTGGTTGGGAGCTGGGTTGTTGTTGTCTTGGGCAGCAGGAGATCGACAGACGTTCACCAGGTGACCATACCTTTGACACTTAGTACAAAATCGACATGGCACCTGTGTGGGATGGTGATACTTGCAAGTGTTGCACAAAGGGTGAGGTCCGGTGTATGGTTTCTTGGCTGGGTTTTGGGCAGCAGGTGGAGTAGCAGCAACCATATAGTTTCTAGCCTTGCGCTTCTTGTTGCTTGAGGTCTCAGGCTTGACTTCAATTGCAGGCTGTGGAGTATCTTTGGCAACAGTCTTCTTAGAGCCCTTGCGAACCAGAGTGCCATTCTTCACATGATTATCAGTAAGAGTGGCCGCTAGACGTTTGGCCTCTTCCAGAGTTGCAGGATTTCTACCCCAAACAGTGTCCTGGATTTGCATGGGCAGACCACCGATGTACTTCTCGATGGCTACCGGCAGAGGAGTAACCTTGTGTGGCAACAGTAAGCTAAGCTCATGAAAGCGGGTGTTGTAGGCAAGATTTTCCCCACTATCTTGAGCCAAGGTGTGAAACTCATCCTCAAGCTTTTTGACTTCATTGCGAGGACAGAACTCCTCCTTCATGATCTCTTTGACCTGGTCCCAAGTCATAGCAAGAGCAACTTCGGCCCCACGAGTACGCTTTTCTTCATTCCACCATGTGAGTGCTCGTTTATGGAGAACACTCATGGCGTAACGAACCTTGAAATTATTGGGGCATTCACTGTTGATGAAGGTATTTTCAATACCCTCAAACCATTGGAGAAGTCCAGTAGCTCCTTCTTCACCGCTGAACTTTGGAGGGTTACAAGAGTTGAAGTGCTTGAGGGTGCAAGCTTGGGGTCCATTGCCATTGCCATTGCCATTCCCGTTCCCGTTGTTGTGACCATTCCCATTCAATTGGATGACCTGGGCAAGTAAGTTGGGAACCAGAGTTGCGATTTGCTGCGCCATTTGTTGAGAAATGATCGCAGCCAGTTGAGCATCGACCCCATTGTTGTTGTGGTTAGGAACTTGGTCATGGTTGTGGTTATGGTTATCACTACCTTCTGCGGGGTTCTCTCCATTGCTGTTGCGAGTGCTGCGACGAGGAGGCATGATCTGTAATAGACACAATGAAATGAATGAGAGTTCATATAAGGAATGTAATCATTTATTCATTAATTAAAACGAATAAACGAAAACGTTGACTTATCAAAGATTCTAAATTCTAATAACATATGAAGACATGCTTTAGCCTATAAGTGAACACTCATCCCGAGAATTCCCAGGTAGGCATCCGGGTCCCTCGTCTGATTGGGATATATGCGCAATGCCAGCCTAGACAGAAGACTCAGAATACAGGCGTTCACCCTTCCAGATTGCACGTGTTCGTTATTAAAATCTAGAACTTCGACGAGATCTCAAGGGGGTTCAGGTTAAACCTGAGGATTTTGTCCTATAAATCTAATGGTGGATCAGGATTGCAGCAGACAATTAAGAGTAGTCACATGTAGGTTTTAGGGCATAGGATAAGGATAGGATTAGGGAAGCAATTAGGGTTACAAGTAGGAGAAGCAAGTACTGTTTTAGTCCCTAAGGTTATAGTCTAGATTATTTCTAATAACCTAATTCCCTATAACCAAGGCTCTGATACCAATCTGTAACACCCCAACCGATGGCGGAAACATCGGGGTGCCACGTATTGATGATTGTTTTCAGTAGCACATGGTATAATATAAATTTTAAATAATTTATTCAAACATAATATCCAAAATGTGAAATAATGTCTAAGAATTCAAATACATAACATCAAACAATAACTTCAAAAACTTCAAATAACTTCAAGACAAATCCTCATGCTAACTCAAGCCTCAGCTTCATTGTTACCTGAAACATGTTAATTTTGAAAGTATTTTGGGTCAACATAAGTTGGTGAGAATTACATAGGTTTTTGATGATAAAGTGAATAAAATGTTATGCAATTCATGTGTCATGTTAATCTAGCCCATATGTGAGAAACATATTAGAAATAAATCGAGTGCATAATCAACCCTGCTGACTGTTATAAATAATACATACCATACACTTATGGTCCCAATGAATAATGTTATGCGATAACAAACACCCACGTAACCTTTGTAGGAGGCACGTATCCGGGTGGGATTGTCAGTCCAATAGATCTATCAATGTATACCGTCGGCTGATCAATGTTAATGATTATGCTAGAATGTGCTTACTCTAATCATGTTCAAGACAATATGCAACATAGAAAACACACAAACACATTGATGATTGAATTGCAATGAAAAGTGTTATAACATGTTTCACCCCAAAAGTGGTGATAAAAGGGGCTATGTAAACTCACCTTAGCAAATGTTAACTTGTTGAAAAAGATATGATAGTTGTGTTGCCCAAAGTGATTCCAAATATTACCCTATAATGAGGTAATATATCTAATAAGTCTAAGTCTATATAAACTAATATGTGCATTCTAGGGTTTCGATTTGGGGATAATCAATTGTTAAATTTAATTTAAAAATGTTAATTAAATAAAGAAAATTGGATAATTAATGAAAAATAGTCTTTTTATAAAGTTTAAATTTTGAATGAGTACAATAATGTGTTTGAAGCAATAAAATAATTTTTATAAAATTATTTCATTTAAAATAGATTTTTAAATCTATTTATTTGTAAATAGTCAATTATTAACTTTAATATTCAAAAATACTAAAATTAAAGAAATCTATTTTTAAAAATCATAATTCTGTTCTAAATGATTAAAAATAATTTGTGTAAAATTTTGGTGTAAAAATGATGAAAATTGGATTTATTATGAATTAAATATGATTAAATCTTACAAAAATTGATTAAAAATAATAAATAAATGATTTTACTGAATTAAAAATTATTTCAGTAAAGTTTAACTTTGTAAAAAGTTAGTATAATTTTTGTGGAATTTAATAAAACTGTTTTGATATAATAATGGATTTTTATAAATATAATAGTATAAAAATGATTTAATTATTATAATTATTAAATAAAAGAATTTCTGGAAAATAAAAATTGTAAATAAATCTTTTATATCAGATTAACTAATAATAATTTTTTTAGAATTTATAAAAGAGTTTTGGTATTTTAAAAAGAATTTATAAGATTAAAAGGATTTATATATATAATTATTTTAATGGTTAAAAAGAAAAGAAAGGAAAAAGGTGCAAAACCCGGTCAGTGCCGGGACTCGAACCCGGGTGACCCGTGTGGAAGCCCAGTGTCTCAACCACCTGGCCTAGGCCGGTGGTTGTGAGATATTTAGTACAAAAATAATTAAATAGGTTAAGTCTGAAACAACTTATCCCCAAAATACAAACGCGATGAACCCCAGATTATCAATTGATTGATTCAGGCAACTATAGCCCAATTAATGTTAGGGCTATAGTTGCTTGGATGCCGATGAATGAAACCAAACAATAAAATTGGACTCACAGTGTGGTGATGATGATTATTATCGGGTCAAAGGGAAAGTCAACCACGAGCGATTAAACCCAACACAGAGAGAATCAGAGAGGAATAAGGATTGAGAGAGAGGTATGAGCGATTTGTCAAGGTCCAGGAAGCCTCAATTTATACTAATAGATTAGGGTTAGGGTTAATTGGATTGTTGACTTTCCATATGATAATACGCGGCCAATTAAGAAGATTAGGGCAACAATGCCGTGTAATTGTTGTTCAATTGTGTTGTAATGGGCCGGATATTGCACGAGTTTACCATAATTATAACAATCACGCGTTAACACTACGGATTGGGCAACAAGGAATCCCACAGTTGACTTTTCTAGTCAACTGTGAGGATTCTAACGCGCGTATAAGATAATTATTGATCCGGGTTTATAACAAGAACTGGCTCAGCCCAGCTGGTTTGTGCATTGGTTAGTTGTGGCTCTGGCGCGGGTTCGAACCCCGGCCAGAGCAGGATTTTTATATTTTTTTTTGTTTTAAACCCAATCCAACAACATTTAGCATATTATAACATATATATATCATATTAGGGTTACATAAATGCGACAAGAATAATAATTGCGAGGATAATTAAGAAACTTGACGTTTTATTAAATGTCGGTGCGTAACGTACAAGAATTTAATGCGTAATGTTACACCATGGTTATAGGGAATTAGGTTATTAGAATGCCTTTTAGCCTAGTCTATAACTAAGTTTACATTCACGAGTCCTCTCGTGTATATTCCTCCGTATTCTTATATTTTCCTTTTAGGTACTTTTGCTATGATATTTTCTCGTTATTCTTTCGGTATTTTGCTTAGAAAAGAATACGCTCGTATTTCACAAACGAAACGATAGCGCCAAGTTATGAGTGACATCCATACCTTGGTGATTAGTTTCACTCCTCTATATGTTATTTATCTTAGGAATATGTCTTTGAGATAGGAGTGACATCCACACCTCAAAGAGTATTTCCTTCAAAAAGAAACTTAACCACTAAGCTGGGAGTGATATCCTTAACTTAGTGATTGGTTTCATTCCACAATCGTTCTCATTTTTGAAACAAATCTTTGAGTTAGGAGTGAAATCCACATCTCAAGGATCTATTTCTACAACTCGTTGATTATGAATTTTCTTAAATATTGGTAATCTATTACATACATTAATTTTATCATTCACGTCATTTTACATCCTGGTCTTTTAAAACACATTCGATTTACACATACTTCATGAAATGGTTTCATTTTGCATTTTACAAACTTGTATTGCCTATTTTAAAGACCAAATGTAAATCTTTTGTTTTCATATGACGTATCCAATATATAATTTCGGGAGAAATTTGCAACTAATAATATACCTTATAACATTTTTCAAACTCGACTTCTCGTAAACACATGAAAATGTGTATTTACGAAGATTTTTCAAATGAACCTGTTATGAATTTAAAACACACACTTCGATTTCTAAAAAGTTATCCTCATGCCTTACTACTATCCTTTCAACTATATCACCAAGTTCGAGCAAACTACGTTTTTGATAACCGAAAATTTATCTTATTACATTCGCACTCTTTCATTGTAAAACTTTTGGTTTAACAAAACAATGGATATATTTTTTATCAGAATGTTGCTAAATGTCTTTTATAGTATAACGCATATATGTAAAATTACTAGATTTTAACTCACATGCCAGTAGGCTATACACCCGTTCCGTACACATTCATTTGCTGTAAATTTCATTATTTTATTCTTGCACCATTTTTATTCATAGTTATTTCTAACACGTTAGTTGTGATTATTTTCACATTGCCTATTTGCATTAATTCAACTCGTTTACTTTCATTTTGTGCAATTGTGCGATTTACTCGATTTATGTTATACTATTCTTTCAGTCGGAATTTTATACTTATATACTTACTTGAACGCATATTTGGTATGCATATTTTTTTCCTGTTTTGAGCAAAACCCTGTTATACTTTACATTATTTTATTTTTCATCATGGCCAACGAACATACTAGTTTATAACTCGTATGGGATCTAAGCCAGTGCCCACGTACGACTCGGATTAGAGTATTTATTTAATCCGAGGGGAACGGTGTAAATCTCGGAGTTTATCAATATAGGTGTTTAGAGCCCAACGATGTGAACAAAAGTACCGGTTAAGGGTGAACCCAAAAGGGAAGAACCTCTAACAATGTCTATTACTTACATGTTATTCTCATTACGGTTAAAGGGAAAACCCAAGAGGGAAGGACCTCTAACCATGTCATGATTAAACATTATTTCATTACAGTGGCTATTACATATTGGTTGCACACATTTATTTCATGTTAGGGTTATGGAAAAGCATAACACCTTAGTGTAAGGTAAATCAGTGATTACGGTCCGGAACGCAATCATGGGTTTACAGGTACATGAGGGTGGTGTGTAATTCTGCTTAGGCTGTTGGTAGACAATCAGTACGAGTCCAAAGTATCGGGAGTGTGGTGGGTTAGCTGCGGTACACCCTATATATAAGCATAAACGATACTGCGGGAGCGGACTAGGAGTCTGACCAAGAACCTACCCATTACCTCTTCATTAGATCGTTGGGTAATAGCTAACATTTTCAATAAGAACGTTCTTACACGAGCTTTAATTCGACTTCCTAGAGTTTTTCTCTTGACCACCCGCACAGAAAACACGAACCTTGTATACTTTTACACACTTGATTATTTGGATACTTGCTGCATACTCTAATAGTACTTAGTCAGAAACTTTTCTAAAGTAGGGGAGACTACCTTCATCAGTGCCTTTTCCTCGCCAGTTACACATTCTCAAAACTTTTCTTATTTAACCTCCCAACTTCCTAACCTCGGGTCAAACGTCAAAAATTTTGAAACTTTTACTTTAGGTATTAGACAACTATTTTAAACTTTGTCGAACCATAAATGATGGAATTTTCTTTTAAAAGTATAGTTGACTTTTACAACGCTTTTTGTTTCATAGTAGCCTCCACTTGAAAAGAATTTCGAGACGAAATTTTCTAAAGTAGGGGAGACTGTGACATCCGTCACCCTCGTCTTTCGTCAAATTTACAATATTAGCCTTCAAATATTTCCATTATAATCCCTAAAAGTTTTGTCGTTTTCAAATTTAATTTTAAAGCGAATAAATTTTTTTTTTATCATTTATATTTCTTATGGATCGGGTATAAGTTTTAATCAAATGCGTACGTTGAAGCGTATTCGTAAAAGATTCTATATAAAAAAAATGTTAGTTTATAAAGTTTAAAAAAAACATTTAGGGTTAAGTTAGTTAACTTGGTTAGTTTTTATAAAAGGAAAACTAACTAAAATTATAATAATACTAACTTGGTTAAAGGATAGGGGCTGATTATGTAAACAATTGAAAGTTTAAAAAAAAAACATAAGTTTTGGCTCTCCTTTCTTCCTGAACTCGTCCGGCCACCTTGGTTCGCCGCCGGCGAGTCTCCGGCAGATTATTAGCCGGGTTTTTTTTGTTGCATTCACTATACAAAACGTTTCTCCATCAAGTGGTAATCAATTCCAACTTTTAAACGAACAGTAACGCGTCTTTTATGGGGTTTAAATCGGGTTTAGCATTGTAACCGATCGGACTTAAAGACACCTTCAAAACGCTCGTTTTATTCGTCCCCTATATAAATTAAACCCGTTATTCCCTTTCTGCACCTCTAAACAATCCGAACCCACATAAATTTCATACCAAGTCGTGTCCAGGAGCCTTCAATTGAAGTTTAAAGTTTTGGGTTTAACTCTTCCGATTTCGGTCTTGAAACGCGATGTGAGTTTAATTACTTGTTTCCATTTTGTTTGTTTACTGTCTAGGATCAAAAGCCCCATGAATTCGATGCCTAATCTTGAGTTATTCGGGTTATTAGATTTATGGTTAAGATTAGGGTTCTTAGGTTGAATTGGGGAAGAAGATGATGAACACTTAAACATATTATAAATATATATGGTTTCCACCAAAATTAACAAAAGGATTTGTGGGGGAGTGGTTTGTTAGTGTGTTTGTATGAGTATGGATCCAGGTTCGAAACCAAGCAACAGCAAATTTTTTTTTTTTTAGCATTTTTTTTCTTCCTTTTCCTTTTTCTTTTATTTTGTTATTTATTAATACATAAATACATTAAACTTATAATATTCATAGTAAATCAAATTTTTATCAAAAAATTATGAAAATTTAGGTGGAGCATCTTGACACAATAAAGAAAATTACCACACTTTTATTTTCTGAAAAATGTCTTATTTTTATATTTTTATTGAATTTATTTGTTTTAATAGTATTTAATTGACTAAAAATTCATTTTTAATGATTTTAATCTCAAACTTTTTGAGAAATTATTTTTCATCATCATGAACTGAAATAAAAATTATTGGTTTAGAAAACATTTATATTTATTAATTTTCCTATTTTTAATCATTTAAACATGATTTAATCTCATTAAATCAGTTTTAAATATAAATAAGTTTACAAAACTTATGGGAAAATTATGTTCATTTATTTACATCAGGAATTATTTATTTTCTATAAAAATAGCATTTTTGGGTCATGTCTTGAATTATTAGTCTTATTATGTTTAATTAGACATAATTAAACATTT
Organism: Ambrosia x helenae; assembly: GCA_030844895.1. Classification (NCBI taxonomy): domain Eukaryota; kingdom Viridiplantae; phylum Streptophyta; class Magnoliopsida; order Asterales; family Asteraceae; genus Ambrosia; species Ambrosia x helenae. The sequence continues at coordinate 11,327,669 of CM061223.1, forward strand.
ATTTATTTACACTATTTAAACATCTATTTATAAATACTTTTCTTATAAAATATAAATATTTATATGTTTGAAAATCTTAATTACCATTTGATGAATCATGGTGTAACTCATAATCATTTATTTATACATTTATAATTATTGTATTTATTTACAATAAATAGTTAAAGTAATTAACTACATTATATTGTTTTAATTATTCAAACATAAAGTTGTATCTAAATATTTAATTGGTAATATTTATATTACTTAAATCATATTTACAAACTTGGGATGTTATTATACAAATTTTACATCAACGCGATTTATCCTAAAAACTTTAATTCCCCAAATCGACTTAGCAAACCCTAATGCCTTAGACCCTAGATACCTTAGACTTTTTAGACATTTCCTTATTAGTATGCTTACACATTATAGGTTGAATTCCTCGGAATTCCCATTACTTAGCTCACGGCCGCTTAAGTGGATTTTGATCGCTTTCGCAAACAGTGAGTATATCTTTCCCCTTTTTATTGTTTTACATTTTGGGGTGACTCATGTACTTACAATCAAGTTTCTATTTCTTTTACTAAATTCAATTCTCATGTGTGTTTGCTTTATGTTAATTTGTGTGTCTATGACTTGTCAAAATCATTAACCTTTGAGGGCCTGGCATTTCAATGAATAGTACTATGGTATATACCCTTGTGACTCTGTTGAGAGTCCTCGTCATTGCTATGTATTACATTACTACTAGCGCATACTATATATATCTGCTTTTCTTTACATTGGGTTGATTTTGAACGGATATTACTTATTACATAATTGCAAATGGTACCGCACATGAATTGCTAAACACTTTTCCTACTACATTTATTCAAACAGGGTATGTTCACCAATACATTTTGTATTGACCAAATTATTTTCGTACATGTTTCAGGTTCTTATGAGATTACTTCCAAGCGTTTGGAACATAGACTTAGATTGAGATTATTGTATCTTAGTTTAGATCGCTAGTCCTAATCGTTGTATTTCTTCTAATGTAATAAACTATTAAATTCAATGTATTCAACTTTACACTTTTAGTCCATGAGCTATTGAACAATCGTCACTACGTGACACCTCGATGTTTCCGCCATCGGTTGGGGTGTTACACAAACGTTCCTTATTTTATTGTTATACTCGTTACCAAACATCGCGAGTCCCAGTTATTATCCTCGTTGCCAAACACCCTCTATTTGTCTTTACCTATAAAACCCCTCTCTCTCTCTTGTCTCTCGCTACTCTCTCTCTCTGTACATTATAAACACACACTTGTGTGTGTATATCATCAAGAAGCCTTCACCGGAGATTAATGGCCGGCTTCTGCCGCCTCCTCCTCCGGTCACCGCCATCGTCTTCCCTCCGGTAAGCACTATCAACCTCCTCTCCTTTTTACTCAATAACCCTAACCCGGTAACCCTTCTGTTCCGATGATCCCAAACCTCATCCTCTTCTGTTTCAGATAGCGAGCAGCAACCATCATCGTCACTATTCCTTGTTCCTATTAAACAAAGCCGGACAGTCACCGGATGTGGTGACTGTCACCGATAAACCACCGTTATATCCTTTTCCGGTTTAATAGTTAAACGGAACCCAACTCTCTGCTCTGCTCTGTTAGGATAATACTTGGAACCATTCCTTATTAACAACCGGTCAGTCGCCGGGTTGTGGTGACTGTTACCGGGTCTTGGTATCACCGGTCAAATATACACCCACGAACCCGACACCTTGTTCCTCTCTTTTGAATCGTAACCGGGACCCTCTCGCTCTTTTGAATCTGTACTCAATAAACTGAACATCCTTCCTTTCTGTCATCAATTGATAATCAGCATACAGGCTTTGAAACACCTGATTGGGTTCCTCCTCAAGAGCCGATTGAGATTGATTATTAATAATTATCTTTTGATTATTGATATTGACCGATTTGTGCTATGTTGTAATCAGGAGATAAAGTCGAGTTGATAACGATTCGGGTTCGATACGACTCCCGGTCACTCCTCTGGCGAGAAGCCGAGTGTTATCCATAAGGTTATATCTAAACAGATTATATATTATAATTGGATATTAATTATTAATATCATGTTATAATATGTCTTTGTTTTGATTACGAGGTACCGTTAAAGGAATCGGAAGGTGGAACCCGATGCCGAGTCAACTCAGTGACTCGGTCAACACCCGGAATAGAACCCGGTCCAATAGCTAGACGAGGAATATTATTAGAATTATACTAATATATTTAATACGGATAACGTACGGACTTGATAATAATAATAAGAGAATTATAATCATATATAAAATATATACGTTTATATATACACAATTTGATATATTGACGATATACTAGACTCGGGTTAATAATAATATGCTCTGCCGAACCATCATCCGGGTAAGTACGTGTCTAGAGTTCTTTAGGTTCGTGTGCCAAGCTGTAATGGCCAACTGTATATATTTTGAATGCCAAGCTGTAATGGCCAGCTAGATTTAGGATGTCCGTGTCGTGTCAATAATAAACCCCGAGTTTAGGACTATCTAATATATACTGAATTCTATATATATAAATTATATATATGATATATATCCTAAGTATTACAATCTAACAAGTCCCACGCGTAACACGTATCAATATATATATGAAATATAATTGTAATAAGAAGATTAGCTAGAGATTAACGCAAACCTGTGAGTATCGTGAACTCCCCACTTTTACTGTTTTATTAAGTGTTTTCGGGGGAATACATGTCATTTATAAGAAAACATAATAATGCTTTACATAAAAGAATGATTACTAATAAAAGTTATATAATAAAAAGGGGGTAATAGAAACGACAAGGACAGTACTGGACGGTATCGCCATTTCCTTTCTTGTCCAACTAGAGGACAAGAACCAGTCTTACCCGAGTAGAGGGTAGAAATAATTATATTTATCACAAGCAGAGTGGTACCATAGATAGGAATGGCAACCAATAGAATATAATCGGAATAATATATTAGAATTGACATATAATCGAATTTATATAATAGAATATATTTTCCCCTCAAGAAGTTATAACTGTAAAGCATGTTTATAAAAGAATATTTTAAATAAAAGAATTATCAATAAACGAACTGGCCATTCACTTTATAAAATACACGACCTCACCAACTTTATGTTGACAGAAACTATTTTTGGCATGTGTTCAGGTAACCCAACAGACATGATGACGTGGATCCTGGAAGACTAAAGACTGTTATTATCCTGAGTTCCGCTGCGTAGCTCCGATAACCCGACCCGACGACCCGGCTCCGACAGCCAGGGTCGTTACAGGTGGTATCAGAGCGGCGCTTAATAATAGTTTTGAAGTCTTTATTAATCCAGGATCTACCAGAATATTTTCTAAAAAGAAATGTTGCTTAGAGAAATATTTATGATATCAGAATTAGTAATGAAAATATCAGGCCATTAAATATTTGGGTACCTAAATGCCAAACCATTATAAAGTTGGTGAGAACCATAACAGTATACTAGAAATTAAAACGAATCCATTACAGGATATTACTAGAATGATTTTGTGGGGTAAATTGACAATTCTGTACACAATTGTGAATTTATATACACATTAATTTCTGGGAAATCTTACAGGATATTAAGGCTATAAGAAATAAGAAATAATACAGGACAGAAACCAGATATATTAAAAGAAATCAGAAAATAAATTCCGATATAAATAAGAAATGAATAAAGTTATGAAAAGTATATAGGGTTATATACAAAAATATATAAGATCATAAAACATAAATCATCCATCGTTGATTCAAGAAACTTCATATAAGCTTATTGAATTACTCCAGTCTCAGTGGCTAATTATATCCAATTTCAGATCATTAACCCTACGATTATTCCAAAATTTATAAATAAAATACAAATATACGCTCCAACTTGAACATTCCTATGATCAAGTTTCCAAAAATATAGGTTTACTCCATAAATTTCGAAATTTTTATAAAATCCGATATGCTAGAGATATACTGATATTATGTATCTAAAGAATTTTTCTGATTATTTAACTAGAAATCAGATAGAGTCCTCGATAACTCAAGTCGTTTTAAATCTTTTCGGTATAATTCTAAAGTTTATTAAATTTATTCTTAAACATTACTATTTTTATACTAAACCAGTATTTCAGCTTTGAGTAAAAATATATAAATACTCATCGGTTTAAAATTTTAAATAAACGATTCATTCAAATTTATAAGACTGCGAAAAATCCATCAATACTATAATTTTCTCTTTATCAAATCTATTATTGATACTCCTTATATTATTAAAACGTTCCCCGAATCTGTTTTAATTTGACTATCACGTTTTTAGATAATTCAGTATAATTCCTTTAACAGTAAAAGTTTGACGTCAACATTTTGAGAAAATCTATTTTATCTTGTTTTCTGTTACATAATAAGAAACCCAGTTATTGAAAATTCAAGTATTTTGATTAAATATTTTGATTATAAATTCTTTTTATTATATATAAATCGTATTGAACCACGACCATATTATTTTACTGAAACATATTTCATATCACATTTAATGTTGTTTTCATGGAGAGTTATTAATCGAATCCGTATTCATATATATACCAAGTGTCTTTTCAGTATAATTTTATATCTATGTTCGATTGTATAATTCCTCAATATTATTCCAATATAAACAATAAATATTATACATATTCCGTTTTATAATCTAAATCATCTTTGTATTTATATAAAAATCTCAGTTATATGCCATCATTGATCCTTTCCAGAATTAAATAATATTTTGGACAAAAATACTATTCTCGAAATTCCGTAACCGAAATACTTTGGATTCTGTCAGACGAAACCGAATTCTTACTCGCTCGATTATACGAAAATATAACTACCATCTTAATCCTATGATTCGAACAAGTCAGGGAGATTAAAAAGATTGGATAGTTATATTGGACATCTCTTGACGCTATCAAATCCTAGAACGATTGACAGTCTATTTCGTTAGACTCGGATCAACATGTTTTCTTCCAAAATATATATATAATTTCGAACCCAAGAGAAAATAAAGAACAGAATATCAAAATAATATGTAAAGGACACATACCTATTGTGATTAAAATAAACGAATACTGGAATGTTAGGTGAGGTGGAATAGTAATTATGGTTGCAAACATAATTATGAATGCCACAGGCACAGGAACATTCGAGTAGGAGTTTATCGAGATCACAGTATGTTTGGGTCACGAACATAGTAAGAGAAATAATAAGAAAATAAATAATAAGAAGAAATATAAATCTGAATTATCAGCGTATCATATGTGGAGAATACGGCCACAAAACTGGCAATATAGTTGAAATTCCTTCGGGAATACAACTAAGAATATATTCGTAGAATAAAAACCATCGATTGGTTAAATTCTACAAATTATAGAAATCAATTTATTGATTTTGATTGCCAACCAAAGCTAGTTGTATGTCCTATGTGCAATCCCTGTGGCAAAGGATATCCGGACCCTTACAGAAGGTATATCCGGACATTTGCCACTAAGTCACAGGATTCTTTATAAGGATATATGATATTATGAACAAATCTTCGCAGTCACTTCATATAAAAACTCACGTGAGTTATAGTACAATCAAATTGGTAAAACGGTCAAGTGTTACCAAGTTTGAAATTTACGAAGTGATAAAAGAATTGTTAAAATTCCAAAAATATAACAGATAGAAATATATATGGATTCGGAAACCAGAATTGGTAGAACCCAACGAATTATTAAAAGAATTAAATACCAAGCGGAATCACGTAGAGATTCGCAAGGTATAATCGAAGTGAAAACGAAAAATGAATAAGAATTATGCTCATTTTTCCAGTGAAACTCTCTGGCCAAAGAAAGATGGATTTCCTATTCTGAATAACGACTTGTGAGAGTTATTATAAGAAATCACTGTTCTGGCAAGAACTATCTATACAAATATCCCGATGAAATAAGCTTCGCTTATAATAAGTTGGATTAAGAACATACGATAGATTGCCAATATATAAATTTACTTGAAAGTGTATTCAGACACTGAAAATATAGACTTTAACCGAAAATATAAAAGAATATAAACGGATAAATAAAAGAATATAAATTGATGAATAAAAGAAAATAAATCGATACATAAACAGAAATTACGGAATATTTTTATCGAGAGTGTCAACGAACCCCGAATTAGAATTAGGAAAGAATTTTGTAGAAATACTTAACGCAATAAGAATTCAAACCACGAATAATAATCATGGTTTTGAGATAGAGTAAGTGATGCATTATCTTAAGAATCTTAAGTCAAAGAATCGTAACAACAATTGTTACAAGTAGATTCAAAGACTATAAAGATAAAATTACATATATTGACTGTAGAATTGTGAAAGACCTCATTCACGATAATACAATAAGAAAAGTCAAATAATATGTATTGAGATACAATGTAGTCAATCATCAATGAAATAGTCAGTAAGACTATTATCAATGATTTAAGAAAAATCTCCAAGAACTAATTTCAGTAGGTCAAGATAACGAAAAGGAATTGTTGGAATTGTTGAAATCGTGTAATTCAACAAGTTCAATTAGTCTTTTCCGGCACCTTTAGACTCCGTATAAGATATGTCTAATGATCTGAGAAACCTCCTAAGTATATCCACAAATAGAGATAACCTAGAGATCAACTATATTACATCCATATAGATAGAACTTAAAGGATAGAATTTGTAAGAAATAATCCGATAGTTACCAAAGGTTATTCCTACTCTTTAGGAATCGAAATTACAATGATGGTAAATTCTAAAGTTCGAATAAAAGAGGTAGTAGCTCGGATCCCGTCCAAGTCGTGATAATGAAGGGACTTCCGTTTCTATCTCTGAAGAATTATCTAGAATCCATCATTGTAAATGAATCCGAATATCAAATGATGAATATATCGTATCATTCAGAGACTCTAGAAATGTTTCCTGGAAGTTGTAAATCTTTCAGAAGAAAAACGATTAGACTCTCAAAGTATGTTTAAATCGTCTCTATATAAGAATAATATTTAGTCTGTTTCTCACTCTAATGAGGAATAAGATAAGAAGAATGTTCACAGTATAAAGAAAATATCAATCTATACGGAAAACCTTTAATAGTCATACCAGAAAATACAGATAGTCCATGTATCTGTATTAACATGACTACAACAAGAAAGGTTAAAACGTGATTAGTGGAATGATCATGATGTAATTGACATTTCTAATTAATTATAATATTGGATTGATGTGAGATCGATTTCCTCGCAAACCATGAGAACTGATTATGTCTCGTTGACAAGTATCCTGGTTTAAATGGTAACATCCTTATAGATTAAGGGTGTAAAGGACAAGATCATTCAAATTTCGGGGACGAAATTTCCTAAGGGGGGAGATTGTAACACCCCGAGGTGTTACGGGTCTCTTAAACGGGTCGGGTCGTACCCGACCACCCGATTACTAAATAAAATATTCAAGTTCGAATCTCGCGGCCAAACGTTTCAACCGATTATATAAATAATAATTATTGGATTTTTATTATCTCGGTTAAACGCTCCTTATCTGCTATTAAATCGCTGCCAAACGTTCCTTATTTTATTGTTATACTCGTTACCAAACATCGCGAGTCCCAGTTATTATCCTCGTTGCCAAACACCCTCTATTTGTCTTTACCTATAAAACCCCCTCTCTCTCTTGTCTCTCGCTACTCTCTCTCTCTCTCTCTGTACATTATAAACACACACTTGTGTGTGTATATCATCAAGAAGCCTTCACCGGAGATTAATGGCCGGCTTCTGCCGCCTCCTCCTCCGGTCACCGCCATCGTCTTCCCTCCGGTAAGCACTATCAACCTCCTCTCCTTTTTACTCAATAACCCCAACTCGGTAACCCTTCTGTTCCGATGATCCCAAACCTCCTCCTCTTCTGTTTCAGATAGCGAGCAGCAACCATCATCATCACTATTCCTTGTTCCTATTAAACAAAGCCGGACAGTCACCGGATGTGGTGACTGTCACCGATAAACCACCGTTATATCCTTTTCCGGTTTAATAGTTAATCGGAACCCAACTCTCTGCTCTGCTCTGTTCGGATAATACTTGGAACCATTCCTTATTAACAACCGGTCAGTCACCGGGTTTTGGTGACTGTTACCGGGTCTTGGTATCACCGGTCAAATATACACCCACGAACCCGACACCTTGTTCCTCTGTTTTGAATCGTAATCGGGACCCTCTCGCTCTTTTGAATCTGTACTCAATAAACTGAACATCCTTCCTTTCTGTCATCAATTGATAATCAGCATACAGGCTTTGAAACACCTGATTGGGTTCCTCCTCAAGAACCGATTGAGATTGATTATTAATAATTATCTTTTGATTATTGATATTGACCGATTTGTGCTATGTTGTAATCAGGAGATAAAGTCGAGTTGATAACGATTCGGGTTCGATACGACTCCCGGTCACTCCTCTGGCGAGAAGCCGAGTGTTATCCATAAGGTTATATCTAAACAGATTATATATTATAATTGGATATTAATTATTAATATCATGTTATAATATGTCTTTGTTTTGATTACGAGGTACCGTTAAAGGAATCGGAAGGTGGAACCCGATGCCGAGTCAACTCAGTGACTCGGTCAACACCCGGAATAGAACCCGGTCCAATAGCTAGGCGAGGAATATTATTAGAATTATACTAATATATATATAATACGGATAACGTACGGACTTGATAATAATAATAAGAGAATAATAATCATATATAAAATATATACGTTTATATATACACAATTTGATATATTGACGATATACTAGACTCGGGTTAATAATAATATGCTCTGCCGAACCATCATCCGGGTAAGTACGTGTCTAGAGTTCTTTAGGTTCGTGTGCCAAGCTGTAATGGCCAACTGTATATATTTTGAATGCCAAGCTGTAATGGCCAGCTAGATTTAGGATGTCCGTGTCGTGTCAATAATAAACCCCGAGTTTAGGACTATCTAATATATACTGAATTCTATATATATAAATTATATATATGATATATATCCTAAGTATTACAATCTAACAAGTCCCACGCGTAACACGTATCAATATATATATATATATATATGAAATATAATTGTAATAAGAAGATTAGCTAGAGATTAACGCAAACCTGTGAGTATCGTGAACTCCCCACTTTTACTGTTTTATTAAGTGTTTTCGGGGGAATACATGTCATTTATAAGAAAACATAATAATGCTTTACATAAAAGAATGATTATTAATAAAAGTTATATAATAAAAAGGGGGTAATAGAAACGACAAGGACAGTACTGGACGGTATCGCCATTTCCTTTCTTGTCCAACTAGAGGACAAGAACCAGTCTTACCCGAGTAGAGGGTAGAAATAATTATATTTATCACAAGCAGAGTGGTACCATAGATAGGAATGACAACCAATAGAATATAATCGGAATAATATATTAGAATTGACATATAATCGAATTGATATAATAGAATATATTTTCCCCTCCAAAAGTTATAACTGTAAAGCATGTTTATAAAAGAATATTTTAAATAAAAGAATTATCAATAAACGAACTGGCCATTCACTTTATAAAATACACGACCTCACCAACTTTATGTTGACAGAAACTATTTTTGGCATGTGTTCAGGTAACCCAATAGACATGATGACGTGGATCCTGGAAGACTAAAGACTGTTATTATCCTGAGTTCCGCTGCATAGCTCCGATAACCTGACCCGACGACCCGGCTCCGACAGCCAGGGTCGTTACATATTGGGTTAATCGCTGGAGGCGAGCAGGGTATTAGTTGATAGCGCTATTAGGTTGTGCAGCAACCTCATGTCTGAGGTGCTTGAGGCACGGGCATGAACTTCTGACCACATTTGAGAACTGGTGTTGATAGACACCAGTTATTGAGGCAAACTATTACATTACTGAAGGTGTCCCAATATTTCTGTTTAGTTACACTGAGTGGGTTAGCTACCCCTGACACGCTTAAACTGATAACTCTTGAACATTTGGGTCTGGAGGACCTACGCTTTTACTTGGTTACGTGGTTTTGGAAACCAACGCGTTTACATACTCAATTACTTTACTTTGTGAACTCACCAGCTTTATGTTGACACATGATTTACATGCTTTTGCAGGTAGTTAGCTTCCGGTGCCAGGATTAGAAAGCACTGTACACTTCACTGCATTTGGGGTCTTGGGCATACACATAAAATGCACATTATGCTTTTACATTCTCTTTCATATGGTTTTAATTTGGGCGCGTTGTTTTGCGCATGGCTTTTAAAAAGGGTTTAAATTTGGTTTACGCTTCCGCAACTTAACTAAACTTGGTTTTCGAAAAAGAACTAAATGGTTTGGGCATTTAGAGTTCGTTCATGTGACTTATGGCTATGGGATCCTGGTTTGTCATGCGCCTCGCGGTATAAACCCCGCAGTGGAAATTTGAGGGTGTGACACATTCGATGTCAATTTATAAGTTTGAAAAAAAAGCCGACTAAGTTAGGTTACTTAGGGCCTGGTTGTTTGGGTCTTAACACAACCAATCAGATGTGAGCGCCTGACTCGGTCAGAGACTTAATCGGATGGGGCGTTTGGTTGTGCATCACTGAACGAGATGATGGGTCTGAACAACCACTTACCCAGTTAGATTTGAAGACTACTCTGACTGATTCAGACGTGAAGCTCCTGCTGTGGAGCTCTATTTCTGGCCGAGAATCACGAACCAAAAACTATAAACGTGAAGCTGCTGCAGTCCCTAAAAAAGCCCAGGACAAAAAAACTCCGGCCGCCGAGAAAAATCCAAAAGCCGGGAAAAAACACCGGCTGCCAACTTACTAGCTCTTGAGTGGTTGGATGGTTGGTTGGTGTGGTGGGGGGTTTGTGGTTTAGATATATAAATGGGTTTTTATGTTTATGTTTTTAGGTTTTAGGAGATGTAATTGATGTTGATGTGGCTCTTGATATGATCTATTCATGTTAAGAGGAAGAAGGGAAGTTTTTTTTTTTTTTGACAGAGGAAGAACAAAAGTTAAAAGGTGTTTTTATATCCATAGTTTTGGTGTGGGTCAGATGTACAACCAAACACCACTTAATGATTCAGCACTTAACTATTCAGAACCTCTTAACCATTCATACCTCTTACTGGGTCAGCACTTACCCATTCAGAAGTTGTCAAACGACCCCTTAATACTCTTAGTACACTAAAATTCCATTTTGATTCAAACTTTTTTTTTTTCAAAACCACCTTAAGTCCTAAAATTTAATCATATAAGTTCTAATGGTGATTATAACAAGTTTTAACTTTTAATATATAAGTGATATATTCATTCCATAAATGTCAAACCGTTGGTTTACAAAGATCTGATGAATCTACAAAAACTACATGTTTAGGGTCAAACCTACCTAGGTTCCTAAACTTGCAAAAAGATGGTAAACCCTTAACAAACATATGTGTCTAAGTTTTCACATCAGAGTCAAAATGTCACACTTGTAATTGTAAAATGTAAATTTAAACAACAAACTTACATACTCTATCTAGAAAAAAAAAAAAAGCTAACTCAAACTAAGTATATATCATTACCGTCCCATCTTTTCAACTATGAATCAAAATATAATCTTTTTTATTGTAGCTTTGACTGTTTTAACATTAATAATCTATGTGACAAAAGTACAAGAAAACAAAAAGTTGAATACCCTTTTCAATGAAATGTTTTACATCTTAAGGGTCGATAGACCTCTCACACCTTGTCAAAAGTAATTTGAACCCTGTCAAATAAAAATTTTAAAATATTATAAAAATAAGAAAAATTATAGAAATACTATACAGTCTATCACAAGAGGATTTGATAAAGTAACCAAACCAATTACCATGTTGCAAAACGTCAGCTCCGCAGCATCGCGCGGGTTTTCTACTAGTTATCTTATTAAGTAAGAGTGGTATACAAGATAGTAGTTTTATCAAGCATACAATTATTAAAGCAATATGTACAACTGAATTATGTTTATATAATGAGGGTATAATTGAAACTTTATATACATTTAAGACTCTTAGAAATGTAGAATAGTAAATCTATATCTACTAATAATGGAGTATCTAGGGCTGAGGGACCCATTTAACTTGGGTATGGATCCTCAAACCCGAACCGTAACCCGTCTTTGTAACCCACTAACTCGGGTATATATTGTTATTTTCTTTTTGAATTTTAACCCTCTAATATAAGAATTCATTCAACCTTCATTTTCATTCTCATTCCACATAAACCCTAACTGCAACCCTCTTCATCGATCGTTCATCCATCTCAGGTTAGCACATATTCGATTTCCTTTTCATCTATTATTCTTCTACTCGATTTCTATTATGTTGTCTCTGTTTGATGATTGTCTGTGTTCGATGATTGTTTCTGTTCGATGATTGTTTCTGTTCGATGGCTAATCCAGATCTGTTTTTTTTTTTGTCATTAATCCAGATTTGTTTGATTATTGTCTCTGTTCGATGATGGTCGAATTCGGCTTCATCTCCTCTTTTACGTTTTCATACGATTAGGGGTTTTGAGTCATCTATTCATTTAAGTTGTTGTATTTAGGGCTTATCATTATCATATGTTATATTCTCGTTTTCAATTAATCATGTTTTATTCATAATCCAGTGTTTACTATTGAATCCATATATTCTATATTTGACATATGTTGGTTGATTTGGGGTGATTGCAGATGGTTTGCTTTGAGGAGTTTGTAGTTTTTAAGAATGTTATTCAAGTGTTCTTGGCATGTTCTTGGGAATTACATATATTATGGTTATTCATAGTATGTGTGAATGTTTAGAACACTTGATTGAAAATTGAATATAGATTTGGATGGGTATTGGTTACGGATCTGGGTAAGATCCGATTGAAAGTTTAATGCCATGATTGAATTTCCTTTTTTGGAGAAGATATTCTTGGATAAAATTAATTGCAAATTTAATTTCTTTTAAATTCAAATTTATATTTATTCTCTCAATCTAGATTAATAACTTCCTTAAAATAATTCAATCATCATTAATTATATATATTTAACCGCAAATCAATTAAATAAAATTATTAAATTTCTATTTTCCAATTTTTAAACTAATTCAAATTCTCATTATATAAACAATCTTAATCTCAGTTATACAATGATTTTGAGAATTTATAAAACTTACATATCCAACTTTTTAATCCACATGACTTCATTTCTACATGGTTAAAGGCACATATTGTTTATTTTAAAAAGCTTGATACGATTTGTAATATATTGTTTACAACATTAATCTTTTTAATATCTTCTTTTACATTTTCACTTGATGTATATGATTAACTTTTAATCTTGATGCTTTAAATTGTTAAAAAGCTGAAAAAATTAATTACGTGTTTGTTTTCAGTACAGGGGTAAGACTCATTTTGTTCCATGAAGAATTTTCAAAGATTATACCAATGTCTGCTGAAACCTTACTTTCAGAAAATAAGGTATTTATATACTTACTTTATTATATAGTTTTTTTTAACTTCAAATGAACTTTTTAATAAATATAATTTATGTTTTAACAAAAAAATATGCAATATATTTTTTATTACAGGGTAGCTACACCGTTACGTTTTTTTATTGAATTTTAGTAAAAAATAAAGTATAAAACTATTATATAAATTTAATCATTGAATTATGAAAGTTATGTTTTTAAAAATAAACTGTGTTTTAAATGGTAATAATTAAATAAAATTCATATAAATCAATGTATAAGTTTTCAACTATAAAGTTTCGAAAATTTTGAATTTTTAGTTTCAATTTTTAAAATTTTAGAATATGAATTTCATATTTTTTCTTTATTTTAAATCATATCAATTATTAATAACTTACTTTAAATAAACTAATCATCATTATTAATATATAGCTTAGACCGTAAATCAATTCAATAAATATTTAATTTTTTTGATAAAAACTGTAAATATGAATTCAAAACACTAAATTAATTAAATTTATTATTACATGTTTAGTTTATTCAATGTGTGATTTTCATTATATGTTTCATTTATTGAATATGTGATTTTCATTTAAATTATGTTTAGTCATAAATCGATATATATGATAACCCATATTTCCTCAACTGTTTATAAGTTATAAAAAATTAAAAATAAACCATAACCATTAATGTATACAATTTATAAAATAATATTTTTAAATTTTTAAATTTTCAGTTTGAATTTATTTGAATTTTGAATTTAAACTTTTAAATTCGAATTTATATTAATTCTCCCAATCTAGATTAATAACTTTCTTAAAATAATTCAATCATCATTAATAATATATATTTAACCGCAAATCAATTAAATAAAATTATTAAATTTCTATTTTCCAATTTTTAAACTAATTCAAATTCTCACTAAATAAACAATCTTAATCTCAGTTATACAATCATTTTGAGAATTTATAAAACTTACATCTCCAACTTTTTAATCTACATGACATCAATTAGTTGAACCTCCTTTAGTGAACTCTTTTATTCAACTCGCTTAAGATAAAATTAAAGCCAAAGTGACCCATTCGGATCAAGATTGCCACCTTTAGCCTTTAGGTATTTTTTTTTAACGTGATATTTTTTAAGATCCATGGGCTTGTGGTTTCTGATGCAGTGACAAATCAAAAGATTAAAAGGTTTTAGACTTTAAGTTACAAATGCATATTTTACTTTTTAATTATAAATATTTGGTTATGAAATGTTCTAAAACCATTGCTTCATCTCTACAACTCAGAATCCAGTTTTGAAAAGAAAACTTAAATGTTGTAGCCAGATTTTGTCATGGATCTAGCAAGTTCTAGCAATATTTGTTTTTTAATGACGTCAAATAAAACGATATATAATTTATATATCATTTATTGGATAACATTAAACTTTTTATGATATTTTCCAAGTAACCCAAATTCATAGGAATTTGTAATACGTAATAAAAACTTGTATATTACACTATATTTATAAAATAACGTTCTTATTTGACTCGGGGTTGTGCCGGGTGTATACCGAGGCTCTAACCTAGTTTAACATAATCCAATACCTCACATCCTAAAATCTTATCCCAATTATGCCCTCGTGTCTATGTTTTAGAACACAAAATACAACATATAATGCATCTTAAATATGAGACCTTTCAACCCCTCATAATCATCAACCTTTCATCATCATCATCATCATCATCATCAATTCAGTAGTAACTCCTTATCTTTTACTCTCTCTTGTCTAAGAATTTGATGTTCGTTTTCTACTAGTGAGTTCTTGATGATATGGGTTTTGTTTGTTTCTTGATTGTTGTTGATTAATCGGATTATGGTTTGTGGGTTCATTACTTTTTATGAATCTTGATAATGGTTGGTTATGGTTTTTGATGGTGTCTTTGATGAATATTTAATGAGATTTGTAATATTTGGAATTTGTTTTTTATAAAGATTGTGCAAAGTTTGGATCTAACGAGAATTGCCGAGATGTAATGCGTCTTACAAGAACACAAGGCAAGTTAAATGGATGATACAAATTCTTTTTATTTTATTTTATTTGATGCAGATGACTTGTTTGATAATATTATAAAGCCTGCTAAAAAAATGAATATGCGATATGAATATTAGGTGTTTTAGTTGGCCAAAACAGGATGGCTTTAGTGATCTCAACTAGAACATCATCAATGCAAATGGTTTGTTAGGGTATTTTACTATTATAATTTATATCTATGAGATAAAAATCAATGATCTTTATCATTTTTTTTGTTTTCTTTTTGTAGGAAAAGAACAATCCTTCTAAGAGACCACTGGCTTCCGTTCGTCGACCTGTTAAAAGGTGAGAAACATGCCCTTTTTTTAGTTCTTGTTTTTATTGGAAAGGAATAATTTATGAGATCATCACAATTTTGCTGTTACTGTAGGGGATTTAGTGCACAAATCATCACCCAAAACTATTACCTATTAGATGAATTAAAGTTTGGATTTGTAATTGTAACACTATGGCACTATGGAGTGTCACCAGAAACATGATTACAAAAATATTTGTTTGACCTTTTGACTCAAGCATGTTGGATGCCTTGTGGGCCGAAACGTGCTGATCTACAGGGTGTACTGTGTGCATAGATTCACAGGCTTGATTCATTTACATCGGGAAGCTGCTCATTAGCCTTATTGAAAAAACTTTACGTTCTGTTAACTATGTGAATAATGCTTTAGGGATGTTACATATAATTGAAGAAACAATAAGTATCCCAGATATTATGTTACATGCCTTGTGGGCCGACACGAACACGTTCATTTCCTTAACAAACGAACATAAACAAAATATTTCGTTCGATTAGTGTTCATGAACACATTAAAGATTTGTTCATGTTTGTCTCGTTCGTTTGCAACCTTAACTATACACACACTAAACAGATCTTGTAAATGATTTAACTCGTTAAACTTACTTTAATGCATAAATATATTTGTACATACTTTAAATCTTTAATGTTAATTAGGGTGGGTGGGGTGGTCCGTGACGGCCACCCCGTGATGGTCATGACCATCACAACCACCGCCCCCATCAAAACATCAGGGGCGTGAGGCCAAAATCTCGTGACAGCCATCACGCTAGTGAGAGAAGTAATAAATGGGGGTTGTTTTTTTGTTTGGGATGAGGTGTAATGGTGTGATACATCACCCCATGTATTTAGTGATGGGTATGATGAAATGATAAAAATTAAGATGACACAATATAATTGAGTGTGATAAAACCCACCGTGATGACTATATATCCCGCCTACCCTTAAAATCATTGATGTAACTAGTAGCTTTTGCCTTTTATGACGGGTATATATTGCTAGTTTACCACCCTTATAAACTATTAGATCTTTCCAGTTTCCATCATTGTTGAGTGAACGAAATATGTTGTTAGACAACTTGAAAAAGAGAGGAAGGAGAAACGAATTCAGTGTCAGATTTAAAAGAAAAATTCAGGGTTATCTTACAAATGTTTTTTTCTAGATCTAGGGGTATCTTAGTATGTATATGATACATGAAGAAAAAAAATTACACTAATGTGTACTTCGCCGACAAAGTTGAGAAGTAGCAAGGATACCCCTAGTTAGAGCATTCACATCCCCTCCACCAAGTCTTCTTCATCAA
Organism: Ambrosia x helenae; assembly: GCA_030844895.1. NCBI lineage: Eukaryota > Viridiplantae > Streptophyta > Magnoliopsida > Asterales > Asteraceae > Ambrosia > Ambrosia x helenae. The sequence continues at coordinate 11,344,903 of CM061223.1, forward strand.
ATTACACTAAAAACAACTATTTCACCCTTAAATCTTCTATCTCCTAATTAAAATAATAGTACTTTTTTATTTTTTTATCATTATATTTTTTTCTCTCATCACTCACAACCATTTACAAAAATATTAAAATATATATATGGGTGAACAGTAGCTTTTCATATATAGGGGTGAATAGTGGTTTCTCTAAATATTTTCTCTCCCCCACTTACAACCACTCACACCCACCCCATATAATTTGAGGGAACCCGTCAAATAATTTGCTTCCCGGGTTATGAATGCTCTTAGATGCTAGATCCACCCCTGTAAACGATAATTGGAATCCTTATAGACGGATGATCAAGAGCAAAGAATATGAGAGGAAGGAGAGAGGGAGGGCCGTGGGTGAAATTTGTTTAGGGCAAACGGACGTTACGGGCATGTTTGGATAAACTTATTTGAGTCCAAAAGGACTTTTAGTTAAAAGGACTTATTAACTTATGACTTTTTGAAAATGAGTTTTTAGAAAAGTGTTTGGATTAACTTATGTGGTGGGTAAAAACAATAAGTTGATAAGTTATTTTGTAAAAAAATGTTTGGTTTTACTTATTTAGGTAAAATGACCAAAATGATATAAGAAGGGTAGTTATAAGGATATAAGGACATGTAGGTAAATAACTATCAATAAGTTATAAGGATGATCAAAAAGCCACTTCTCCCTTATTTTTCCAAAACAACTTATCATAGACAAACAAAAAGTTAAAACAAAAAGTCATTTTTCTTTTACCAAACACTTTTTTTAACTTATTAACTTTTTAGAAAAGTTATAAGTTATAAGGAGATGGAAATAAGGAGAGTCAAACATGCTCGTAAACATACAAGGGCATCCTTATGAAAGCTTGGCGATGAATATGGCCGTAGAAGGTTTTGCTTAACAATTCATATGTCAAATGCGGTGGGCCAATGGTATTAAGTTCTTATTTTATCGTCCTACGTCACTTGCGTTTGATTTAGAATTGGTTATATTTCTTGTATTAAAATAATTAAAATGATGTTATCATCAATAATAATTGATTTTATTATATTGAGTTTAATATTTAACTAAAAAAATGACATCAGTTAGTTAGTTAACCTCAAAAATGATATCAACTTTAAAGATGTTATTAATAAGCCTAGCTGTATGAACGTAATATTCATCTTTGGAGTTTCAAACTTACTTCCCCATTTTTAGAAAAAAATAAGTTAGACCTACAAGAAAATTTTCTTTTGATTATATTAGACCATGTTCTTAACGTACTATAGCAATTTTCTATTCTCCCATTGATTCCTATGAAGATAGGAAATTTATATTTCTCATTCACAAATTCGTCTTTATTTATGGTGCTAACTCTCTATTTGGTCTTACTATTGATTCATTTTGTTACTAAAAATGGAGGAAACTTAGTACAAAATGCTTGGCAATCCTTGGTAGAGCTTATCTATGATTTCTTGATGAACCTGGTAAAGAAACAAATAAGGGGTCTTTCAAGAAATGTTAAACAAAAGCTGTTGTTTAAAATCCAATTAATAGTAAATTGAACTTTATCAAATCTGAACGAAAAGACGCTCTTGGACCAATCGAGCCCGATAGGCGGGTCGCTTGACCCAAAAACAAATTTTCTTTACTAGGAAGATCATACTTTGTGTATATATAAGGACTCAAGCGTTGGTTTGGATCTTGTTTGAGAGAGTTGTGAGGAATCATGGTATGACCAGTCTCGACTATGAACCGGTCGAAATTTTGACATGAAAAATATTTACCTGATTCCAAACTACGCTACCCAAACAACATAAAGTTTCGTGGCAATCTGACGTCATTTGAGTAACTTACTTCAAATCTCGATGAAATAAACGCCTAGCCGACTAAGCCTAGCCCGTGGGCCGTCTGACCGCAAAAATGTAACTTTTTGACCGGTTTTTTGAAATCGGTCCAACCAATAAACCGAAACTCGAAAAATTTAATGACCAATAAAGAATGATTATGTATGATACTATATCAAAACTAAAATGAAAGACGGGTGGTTGGGAAATCTTCGCCATGCTAATTTCTATATAACTAGATGCCCCCCCCCCCCCCCCGCCTTGTGGAGGGGCGTAAAACTGTACCAAGTAGTAACAATGTCACATCATTGCTAGTGACCACCAACACTGGAAAGCTCGTAAACAAAATAAATAAAAAAGGAAAAACGAACTCCGAACGAATAAATTAGACGGAAACGTAAAACATAGAAAAATAGCTAAGTCGATCTAGAACTCGCATGTTGCAACGAACCTGTCAAACAGGTAAAAATAGCACCGGCACGTGCCGATCAAACTAAAAAATATAGATGAAAAATGTTAAGCCCCACACACACGTTGCGACGTGTTAACTCGCAAAATTTAGAACGAAACGTAAAATGAAAAACTTGCGAAAGATGAAAAGTATGGGGACCGAAGTCAAATGTAAAAACCGTATAGGGGTTAAATTGCAAAATATGAAAAGCTTTGGGTTTAAAGTAAAATATATCAATTCCAAGTGTTAAATTGTAAAAGTGAAAAAGTGAAGGATTAAAAGTGAACTCAATTTTGTTTTTTGATTTTTTTAAACTCCCTATTCCCTAAGCTTGTGATATAAACACTACACAAAAGTTGGTAAATAGAGGATTTAAAATTCTACCAGTTTACCAATGGTTCATATATTTGTCTAGTTTGAACCATGATAAAACCAGAAAAATTTTGATATATAAATATTAGTGTGAATAGATGACGACATAAAAAAAGACGTGTAACAAGAATAATTTTGTTATTTTGCCAACTTAAACTGCCATCGAATAGTTTTTAGATAAATCTCTTGAATGCTTATATAATTTTTAGGGCTGGGTAAATATGTAATTAGGAGCCTTAGCATGGGGAAATATGTAAAAAATCCTATATCTTTTGCCTTTCCTCAACGGCTCAACCCCAAATGTCTATTTATGGTTGGTAGTAAATACAATAATTGTGCATTAAATTAATTAACTAATTAACGTAAACAAATACATCCACAAAGAGTGCTGCAAAATATAATGTTACATAGAGTAGTGGCATCTATATACTTTATAATTTAAAGAGTTAAGTTCCTTTTCAGTCCTTGTGGTTTGCTCAAAAAATCTATTTCAGTCCAAAAGATTTTTTTTGTCTTTTTTAATCCAATAGTTTAGGTTTGGTATCTATTTTGATCCATTTCACTAACTCATTCATTTTCTTTGTCCTTTTTAATCCAATAGTTTAGGTTTGGTATCTACTTTGGTCCATTCCACTAACCTCATCTATTTTCTTTGTTAATTTCTTAAGAAAAGACCAAAATGCCCTTATAATTAAAAAAATAATATATAAAAACCCTAAATTTCTATTCTACAACATTAATATATAAACACGATTGTATTAAACTTAATCATATTTTATGGTTATCTCGGAAGAAGAAACCGGGTGGATATTTCACATCTTCTGTCACTTTCACCTCTTTAAAATTCCGACCGATTTTGAAGTCATTAACTTAAATGGAAAACCACAAACGATGTGACGGTTTTGAACTCATAGAAATTTATGTGTTTTTTTTATCATGCGCTAGTAAATTATTGATATTTCAAATTTTCCACCTCTCTTAATTTTTTCATTAATCACCTCAAATTTTCTAGTTGTTAATCCATCACACAAACTGAAATACAGAAGAACAAATACTAAACATGCGTTTCTTTGCTGATTAATTTGTCGTTCTTGATTTAGACATCTAGTATACGTAAACAAGGGGATCCAGATCAGACAAAAAAATAAACAAATTTGAGCAAAAGAACTTTAATGGCAACTACTAATTCGCAGTATAAGCTAACAAACATCAACAATCTCCATCATTAAGTACAATTGTATAAATACAAAATTCGGTCAGAATTTTAGGGAGGTGAGAGTGACAGGAGATGTGAAATACTCACCCGGTTTCTTCTTCCCAGATAATCATAAAAGATGATTAAGTTTAATATAATCGGGTTTATATATTAATGTTGTAGAATAGAATTTAGGGTTTTTATATATTAATTTTTTTAATTATAAGGGCATTTTGGTCTTTTCTTAAGAAATTAACAAAAAAATGGATGGGGTTAGTGAAATTGACCAAAATAAATACCAAACCTAAACTATTGGATTAAAAAGGACAAAGAAAAATGGATGAGTTAGTGGAATGGACCAAAATAGATACCAAACCTAAACTATTGGATTAAAAAAGACAAAAAAAATCTTTTGGACTGAAATAGATTTTTTAAGCAAACCACAAGGACCGAAAAGGAACTTAACTCTAATTTAAATATGTGGTAAACTATTCTTCATTTTGTAATTAAGAGGCTTAGCAGGAGGAAATATGTAAAAAATCCTAATATTAAAAGAATATAAAAATATTGCTAACTTTCTTTTGCAAAGAAAACAAAAGGAGTCATCGGTATTTTACAAGACACAGAAAATGTACTCATAAGAAATGGGTGAGAAGACTTCATTAATTCAATTTAGTGAAAGTGAGAATAAACTTTCACCAAGTATGAACCTTCGTGACATGTTTTTTTTGGGAAGATAGATAATTTCTTAAAAGGTTTTGTTCCATAAGATCCACAAGATGCTATTAAAGTTGATTTTGTAAAAAAGAAAGCACAAAATCATTGCAACTTTTGTACTTAAATGTTTCAATTAGAAAAATCAAATCCTAATTTTACAAACATGATATTTACAAATAAATTTCTACAGTAAAAATATAAAAATGATTTTTGAAGTTTGTATTATTTCTTGAAGCATTGTTCTATTAGAATATTCTAGCTACACTTAGTCTTCACTACACATACAAATGGATTAATTATATTTACACGCATGCATATATGTACATATACATGAATGCCTGCGTCCACCCACCCATCCGTACATCTGACGCCCGATGCATGGAGATGTAGGGGTAGGGGTCTGCCTACACGATCATGTGGTTAATATACACACATGTGTGTAAGTATATTAAATCCGTATGTATGTGTTTAATGCCATACTTTACTAATTCTATATATATTTAACGTTGAGCTCATTTGAACAGTAAAGGGTAATGCCGTAATTTCGCTTTCTCCAAACGCCCTCTTTCTATCCCTCTTTCGTTCTCTCATACATTCTTCACACCGCCTGCATCTTCAACCTGCCACCGTCCTCTTCCTCTGTCAACCCTAACGCTAACTCTTCGCCAGCCTCATAACCACCGCTGTCCTTCGTCGCCTTCCGCTATCTTTCTTCAGCCACAGAGAGATAAGACGGCAACAGAGATGGATACAGAGATAGAGAAACATCTTTATTTCACTACTGAATCTCCTTTACTATTGAAGGCCTCTCCGGTGTCCGGCGACTATAACGACGACCCAAGAGCATCAGTGGCGCCAGTCAATTTGTGACTTTCCGATTGTGCAATTCGACCCAACGGCGATGAAGTTACGGTTATCGTTTAGGTTAAAACGGTTATCGTTTAGGTTAAAACGTCGCTGCAATTGGGTCCAATAAACAAAATCCCGCTTCGCTTCTTACAGTAAAATGGCATACCTTGCTTAAAAAAGCTTCAAAATTCATGTGCCATGGCCCTGTCCAATGGTATGTCAATTTCTTTAATTTAAATAAATGATAGCTGCCCATTTATTTGCTTTTTTCAATGTGATTTAGATGTAATCTTTCCCAGTTTTGGAAATTTTGTTTTCTTTCACTTTTTTAGTGCTTAATTGGTTAAAATCATATTTGCCTTATTGCCTACCAAGTGTTTGTTAAATTGTCTAAAAGATTGAGACATGTATGTGTTTATATGTGTGGCTGAGTTGGATATGCAGGTCGATTTTCCTTATTGAGCCGTCCAAATCCAAGCAACTATGCAGTCTTAGCCAGGTTAGTGTTTGTAGGAGATGATCCCGAAATTAAAGGCATGTGTTATAAAGGTGGACTGGGCAATTACAACTGTTTGTTGCTGATGTTTAGTCGTATTCGGAATTGTCAATTATTTTGTAGCTGATGGTTTACTATTTTGCCGACTTTGTATTCGAATTGGAAGAACATTAATTGTATTCATCTTCCATCAAAGGTGAGCTTTTGCTTAAGAAAACTCCAGCAACGTATCTATCTTAGCCAACTAAGTTCCCACCTCAAGACACCCGCAACAATGACAAACGAACAGCTACAACAAAATGCATATTTTTTCAAGGCCCAGGTAAACTTTTACAATACACATTATATACTCATACGTACCTTTGACTAAGATAAGAAAAAATGAGCACAACTTTCCATTATAAAGATTTCGTTATATATTTGGCTGCTGCGTTTTCATCCGTTGCTCCATCGAATTGTAAAAATATTTAGTTGGAAATATTTTCTCTAATATGGCTAGGTTCTTATATATATTTTCTGGAAATATTCAAACTATTGAAAAGTTCTCAATGTGAAAACATTTATCTTACCAACCTAAAATATTTGATATGCAGATTATTTATTTCTTAAATCAATATGTTGGTAGTATTTTTTATTTATTTATTTATTTATTTTTTTTGTAAATTGTGATTTCGTGGATTGATTCTTTTCTTTGTCTAAGGCTATGATGTGTCTGAGCCTTATTAGTAAAAATCTTCGTTGTTGGCTTGATAGTAAACGAAGTAAAACAAAATTTATAGGTTGGACATGCAAAGTCAAAGTCGAAGGGCAACTTTTTATATTTTTGAACATTTAACTTTTTATATTTTTGAACATTTGTCTGCTTCATTTACCAAATGAATGTCCCTTCTATCTGCTCTGTTAGGCTTCTCAGCTTTCAGCGTTAACTGTATGAGTTGTAAAAAAAAAATTTGCAAATCGCCCAGCGCACAATCGTTAAAACACATCACATTGCGCGCACCCCACCTACATGGTGATGATAGTGTGCCTAGCAGTCGGTTAGAGATCTGGAACGAGGATTCTCACTGAACAACACTCACCATACCACCCATAACTGAACACCACCGTCAATCACTTGGTCACCACCATAAACTCTTCATCCCACACCCAACCAGCAAACACCAACACTCAAACCAATCGCATCGGCTGTCGTTCAGTATGTTGTTTACGGTTTGTGAATCACTTATTTGGTAGTTTGTATTATATCATATCTGCGATTGATTTGTAATTCTTGATTTGTTTCATATAAGTCTCAGGAACTGGGAACCATAGTACTTTTGGATTTTAGCGAAACCACTGTTTTAAACTGTTTCTTAATCTGACTATTGTTCGGTTGTTCACCTCCCAATTAGAGTTGTGCACGCTCTCACTCCATATGGTTCTGCCTCTGTTTCATGAATCTGCGTGGCTCAGAACGAGGATCTGTTGCAAAGGATTGAGAATTGAGAATTTGAAATGTGGTTGAGTTGTTGTTATAAAACTCTAAAACATGCTCTGACCAACACCCCTTTTATGCTATTTGTTTATGGGAGGAAGAAAAGAGGTGGAAAAAGACAAGAGGAAGTCAAGAAACAACTAAAATCTAAGGTTATTGAATTCAGTCTGGTTATGCCTCTTTATTACTTTCTAAAACTAAAATTATAACTTTTTTTTAATCAATGTTTTGGATTACTTTTTGCTAATAAATACCATCAACGGATGTCATTTTTAGGTGGTATAGATCATCATTCCCAGATAACAAGAAACATAGCCGAAATCACGCGACAACAGGTGAACACATGTTTCTTATAACTGATGCTTATTGGACAAAAGTTTCATGATTGCCAAGTTTTAAACTCACCCTCGACTATACACGTTGAAGAGGACTACGCCTCTGATAGATACATGTTGCAAACACTTTTTTTAATGTGTTCGTTTGCCGATTAGAAGCAAGAATCTTGAAATCGTCTTCACTGTGTAAGATTTTCTTACCAAAAGACCTTTTATTTGGCATGTATTTGGTCTTTATTTGAAGCAAGAAGCCTGAATTCTTCTTCAATTCTCTAGGTTTTTTCTTTTGATAACCAAGTTTTATTCGACTTTGTTGAAATAGGTTCTCTTCATCAGTTAAGAAAATGATATACCATGTGGTTGATTTTTACAAGAAACGAATATTGTTGAAATTCTTATTATTCAAGGTATGACTCTATTTTACTGATTTTTTCTAGATTCAATAGATGTTGTTCAAAAGTTGAACTATATAAACTCAAAGATTAAGTTATTCAAGTTCATGCGGTGATATTGGTTACGTTGAAATGGTCTTACCAGTGAAATGGAACCGGAAAAGGGGGTTTTCATGGACCGGTTCATCAACATATACGACCATGTAGGCATATACTTTTTGCAATACAGGTCGTATAACTCACAACCCAACACAAAAGTCATGTTTATAATATGGATGGATATAAATTCACATTTGAAGCCATGTTACCATTGTATATCTTTTTCATATGCATTTTTACTTTTCATTGCTACAGTTTTGAAAAATGGAAGTTTTGAACTTTAAACCAGTATTAAAGCTATTTTTATAAGCACGTGATTTTTAGAGAGCTCCTCTACCAATGTGAAAGCATACTTATGTCCAAATATGTAATTAGGTAAAAGCATGAGTTTGTGATTACTTTATATTTGTGATGAATATATGTAACCGAATTCACTATTTGGTTATGCAAACATTTATTTTATGTAATCAGTGAGATTTCATATAAAGTAGATCTTTAAGTGAGTTTTGTATATATAACCTTTTTATAAAATTGAGTCACCTCCGGATATTACGGTATTACCTGAATTCTGCATACAGGTTATATTTGAGGCCTCCGGCTATTACGGTATTACCTTAATTCTGCATACAGGTTATATTTGAGGACATGTTATTTACCCCACGTGGTAATCCATGTAACAACCCACTTTGCTATTTGGTATCATATGCCGCAATGAATCAGTGGGCACATTTTAAACGTTCTAAGCCAACTTTAAAAACTAAATGGAAACAAGGTCGCATGGTGCGCAACGCGCGCCCATTGATCACACTAGTTTACTTATATGGAAGGTCTGGGTGATTATTGGCAAGTTGTATAGGATGGCTAGAGATGAAAATAGGTCGGGTGTGAAATGAATTTATGTAATCCTAATCTCTTACCCCAATTATTATAAGGATTGTCACTAGTCTTATCACTTATGTACACATGGTATCCATATTAGTTTGTCTTATTTACATTTTTCCAGTCGATCTACATCTTTGAAAAAGTGACAAAACTGACGCAAATCCAACTAGGTTTGATAGTTATAGCTAGCATCACAGTCCGCCACCGCCATAGTTTATTATTATTATTATTATTGTGTATCCCTCTTTCATCAATGTTTACCCACCATAATACGAGCCCTAGTAAATATGGTGGACCATAGTTGATTTCTAGGGTCCCCTGAGATTTCTATGGTTGTCTGAGATTTCAAAGGCTTTTACAAGTAAAAATGTGTCTCCTATATTAAAAGTTATATATAAAATGTGAGTGGTTGATTAATATTCTCGTTCAAGCTTTCGATGTGCCACTTTACCTCGGGATTCATCGTAGATGTAGATGAGAAGGACTCGTGGACTCTTGTCGCCCCCTTTCTTTTATTTCTGCCTGGCGGCTGTGGAAAGTCCTCTTATTCTTCGAAATAAGACACACCTTGAGACAAATTCGGTTCATTCATACTAGAGAGAATCGCATGGTTGGTCCATGTGCTTTCTAAAAACTGCATTCGTGGTCCTAATGGTTCAATAATTACACCATTGGTCCCGAGGGTTGTAAACTTATTACTAACATGATCCAAATATATTAATTTAATTACTCTATTGGTCCTTGCCCCTAACGGTCGTTAAAATTCTCTGTTAAATAGATATGAAATATCTATTTTGCCCTTATAAAAAACAAATATTATAAATAAATAACTACACCTCCACCCCCCCCCCCCCCCAACCCCTACCTCATCTTCTTCCCCAACACCACCACCTTACCACCACCAACACTATCACCCACCTCTCAGACCACCATCGTTCACCAGTCACCACCAACAACCTAAAATCAAACCTCCAACTAAAGCCCAAGATCAAACGAGAAACCATATACTTCAAAACTTGACCTAAAATCAAACCTTCGTTGAGCGGATTCGACTAGATTCTAGGAAGGAGAAAGAATTGCTTCTCCGAAAAAGAGCATGTGGAGGATCATATTGATCTAAGTTAAGGGGATTCAAGAAGGTGCTTTGCTGGAGAGAGAACATGAGTTTTAGTGGGGTTGGTTTTACTAGTTTTATTAGATGGGATCATTTGGGGTTGAGCTAGATTGGGGTCGTTTTGGAATCGAGATCGACGGTGAGTGGAAATACGCGTTGGGGCAAGGGCAGCGGTTGGGTTGGCTGTTGCCATCGTGGTCATGGAAGAGACGGGTGTTCGAAACAAGAGCGACGGTGGGTTAATACTCAAACCGGAATAAGCTCACCGGAGTATTTATCAACCAACTGCACATAAGTCGGAGCTTGGCATCAACTTCTGGCGCAAACGAGCATCATTCAAGGTAATATTACCGTCTTTCTACTCGGTTAGATACGCTAAAGAAAAGCCCCAAGGCTCTGTTTGCAATATGAGGCTAATTAACTCGAATTTTGCATCTAAATAAGGAGAGGATGGTTTGGGGAGACGGTGGTGGTTTAAGGAAGAAGTAGAAGAGGGTGGGATGTGAAGAAACAACGAGTGTAGCTCACTCTAAACTATAGGTAAGCTGGTTAGACACACGTGTTCGATCAGGGTATAATCCTTCACTCACACCGTAAAGACACAAAGATGTAAGTAGTTCGATCTAGTTGACCTACGTCCACTGTGAAGTATGAGATGTTCTTATTACTTGGAGAATTACAAGTACAAGGAGAGTATTACAAGAAGTATTCGATATTCTTTTTCATGTAAGTGATTGACCGAGATTGTCTATCTTGCTAAGGAGGAGAAGGCTCCAATTTATAGGAGAGGAACAGAAAAGCTTCAATATCGAGTCATTACGTGATTGTTGAATTCTTCGGAATTCCCAAGTTTATCTTGTGACGAGAGTTGGATTTATTGCGTAGCAAAACTGTGAGTATATCTTTCCCCCTTTTCATGTTTTACACTTTTGGGGTGACTCATGTACGCTTATCACTTCACTCACTTAATCATGTTTTATTCTATATTCACAATCGCAATTCTTGTATGTGTTTTACTTGTTAATCGCTGATAGTGTGTACTTATGACCTTAATCATTAACCCGGTGTAGGCCTAGCATAACAATAAATAGTACTATGGTATATACCCCCTTGTTGACTTACGTGTTCGAGTTAAGTCCTTGGTTATTGTTATGTGTGAACGGTATTATCTTGTCGCCTACTATATATAATCATATTATTGGGCGAATATTATACATATTTACTAGATATCCCATTATTTTTGGATATCATTTCTACTTTAATTAAGGCTTGATTTTGGGTGACATTTGTACATAGCTTGAACACTAAATTGTAAACAGTATACAACACATGTATTGCGAAACGTTTTTATACTATATGTATTCAAAACAGGGTATGCTCACCAATACATTTTTGTATTGACCTATATTATTTTCGTACATGTTTCAGGTTATTTATGAGATGACTTTTAAGCTTTTGGAATTTTACTTAGATGTTGGGTTTATTGTATTTCAGTTTTAGTTGTCACTTTAGAATTTTTGTATCTTGTAATTTCTTTCAATGTAATAAACTATTTAATTCAATGTATTCAAATTTACACTTTAGTACCATAAGCTATTGAGCAATCGTCACTACGTGACACCTCGATGTTTCCGCCATCGGTTGAGGTGTTACACATGGGCCAGCCGATGTGGCCCATGGCTGAGGTGACAAGCTTGAGCCCAGGTTCTGGCCTTGTCTTCCTTCGGCCCATGAAGTGGGTATAGAGCCACATGATAATTAATGCTGATGTGAGAGAAGACATGATCTGTCCTGCTGGAATTCCACGTGGCGCGATGTGATTGGGTGCAAACGACTCTTCTTCCTGACACAGCATGGTTGACCAGCTGGTGGCGTCCGACGTGACGTCTGACAGCAGGTAAGCATGTTTTACAATACTCTGACATGTACTCTTCACGACAGCATGGGGGAAGCATGGGAGCAGTCATATTACTGTTCACTGTTAGGGGTTGTTGGACCACCCCTGACACGTGTTGCCAAGGCCGGCTCTTAGTAGGGGCGACGCGGGCGACGGCCCCAGGCCCGAAAATCCCGAGGGCCGAAGATTTTATATATATGTATATATATTATATAATATTTATAAGTAAACTTGTAAAGAAAAGCAAAGTGTAGCCTGGTGGTTACTCCACATGCTCTCAACTTGCAGCACCCAGGTTCAATTCCTTACCAAGCATATATTTTTAGTTTTCTTTCCTGTCTTCATGCCATGGTAGAGGCCAATTTTTCTAATCGCCCCGGGCCCGAAATATTTTTAGGATGCTCGGAGACGGCACTGCGTGTTGCTCTTTGATTGGCGCAAAGTGCGCTCAGACTCTGACCGGATCATCTTAATTCTAGATCGGTCGTACATCCTCGTACTATAAGACGACATAAGTCGAATATTCCGCGCGTTAACCCACGCTTTGAGATTTCCTTGTGGTGATGACGTCACCCTGTTGATGTGTGTATATATGGGTAAAAAAAAATATGTAAAAAAAGTTTTTTTTAACATTTAATACTATCCTAACGGACAGTTTTTTGGCGGGGCCACCAGTTTCAAACATTCTAACGCCCGTTAAGGCAATCACGAGAGCCTTGATGGTGCTCTTTTTTGGCGAGGCAGAGATGATGTGTGGGAGCATTAGAGGGCCTTAAGCACTGATGTGGTAGTAGGGGGGGGGGGGGGGGGGGGGGTTTGTATGCAATGGTCATTCTAATATCAGGTGATGTGATTTCATCTGTTGTGTTCTAGTTTTGCCTAGTTCTTAATGCGACCATTTAGCTAGTAATTGAATAAGCGGTACCGAATATTTCTAGTTTAACAATAGGTCTAATCGGTTCAAATCATGTTTTTATAACAATGTGACTTTGTGTTACAATTAGGCATCGTGGTGATTTGGTGTATTTATCTTAGAACTCTAGAGAGTGTTACGAAAGAATTTCAATTCCGTTACAACTACTTCCAATTCAGTATGTTGTTTGAGTTTCATCAATTGTTTACTTTAAATAAATGTCTTTTTTAATCCCTAAGTTTTGATGATTTTAATTATTGAGTGCAAAACTAAAATTATCAAGTATCTATGTACTTGGGTTCAATCTGTAACAAAGGGTCTAAATTACTAACTTTTTAAGATTTGATTAGTTAATTTTTGTGAAATGAACAAAGTTCCCTTACAACTAAAAATAAAAGTTAAATGTAATACTTTAATCAACCCATCTCTCTCTATACACAAACACAAACACACACACACTTAATTACCCAACCCACCACCACCATACACATCCAACAACCACCTCACCTGCAATCACCACCGCCTTTCCTGCCCCATCTCCTCTCTCACCTTTAAATACGATTAACGCCACTCACACCACAATCTCTCTTATTTAAACATCTATCTATTTGGACGACCGGCATTCGAATAGAGGCAGTTATGGGGTTAAAACTTTTGATTGTTACAATCCTAAGGTCGATGGTGGTGTTCTTGTGACTCCGTCAATAGACCCAAGGGTTGATTATTCGTCATTCCGGACTCATAGGAGTCTAGTGCGAGTTATGGGGAAAGAAAAAACAAAGTATGACACAACATAAAAACATTGTGTACAACCCTTTCATACACAAAACACTTATGAAGCATAATGTACACCACCATAAAACACAATCTAGTTGTAAATTAATACAATATATAATTTTAGTTTTTTTTACGCATTTATCATCATGTTTACCCTTTCATCTTAATTTTAGTTTTTTTTTTTTTAATATTTATCATCTTGTCACCCTCTTACATTTAATTACTGAAATGTTGAGGTCAAAAGGTCAAAAATCATTTAGTACATTTAACATGAAAATTAAAACCAACTTTTCTTTTTATCCGGTTTATATACATGGGTCTTCTTTTTGTTTACAAATATTAACTAGTCAAAAATTGATAATTTTCCTATGGGATGATACGTGTATAGTTTTTACTTTGACCATAAAGATTCATAACAGATTTATAACTTTTTATTGTATAATTTTTTTTCCACCAAACCCACTGGATGTCCTAATCAGCCAATGCGCCCACCGTCGGCGTATATTATAGAAATTGATGGCTGTCCTTCTCTTTCTCCTGGTCAAAAATTCCGCCCTATCTTAATTAAGAAAACAATATAAATATTATAGTTTTATGAAATAATATTTTTTACCAACATTGTTTTTTATCCACATAAACAATCAGATAACCACAGCCCCAAACAAAACAACACCATGGGCCACAATAACAAAACAATTACATAACATCAAACCTACTCCATTTGTACCACAAAATACATTTATTAATGAGATCGATTTTATACCATAAAAGGTTAAAGACTTCACACATCTTCTGTAATTTCATCAACCTTTACATCCTTGGCCAAGTGAAGTTTTTCGTTTCTAGCTTTTCAAATCCTCCGATTCGCAATGATCATAATCCATTGGAAAGCTTCTCTTTCACGAACACTAAGTCCAAGAAATCCTATGTACTCACAAATTGGCACACCACTAAAGCAACCAAACATGCTGAGAAAATATGATCAGCATATTCAGAAATGTTAGAACCACACAAAATGCACAATTGACTCAACTTGGATATTTCTCTTAGCCAACGCTTCCAAAGTAGACAACCTGTTTAACTCCGTCCTCCACATAAATATATTGCACTTTAGTGGAATCCATTTACACCATTCCATCACGTAAAATCCACTAACATCCCTCTCCACAGCCATGTATGTATCTTTGTTGTTACTCCACCCAACCGAAATAATAATCCGAAAACACTTTTCCCATTCTTCCATCTCCAGGTAGACTACGGGTTTCTCTTCCGGTCCATTTCCATATACAATTGCCTTTAAACTATCTAATCCTATAAATGATATTACACCTCTTGAATATTTCCAAGTTAAACAAACTAGGAAAAGTCTGTTTCAAAGGAGTATTGCTAGCCAACGAGTCAAGCCAAAAACTAATATCACTACCATCCAATTATTAATTCTTATTATTTTTTTTAATCCTTCAGCAGCCAATTGAATCACCACAGTACCACACTATTTATATTTTTTCATACCCCGATCTTTCATTAATAGGAACTAAGAGATGCCTCATTTTTACACTCATCGATGACACTTACTTTCCGTCTTGTATCGCCAAACCCATTTGGATAATAAAGCTTGACTGTGGTTCTAAGTCTACTTATGCTGAGCCCCACTTTATCCCTTGGCAAAGCCACTCTATCCCAAGCCACCCAATGCATCCTACGTGATTCACCGGATTCTTCCCAAGAAGAGAAACGCTTCATAATACCTTCCAATTTTTTAGTCATCATCACCGGAGCTTTATACATAGAAAAATAATAAATTGAAAGGCTTTCTATAACTAAGTGAATAAGGGTAACCCTCCCACCAATAGACAAAGTAGATGATTTTCATAATGTAACCAATTTTCAAATGTCTCCACAACTAGATTTCAACTATATATTGACTAGTGAGAAACCCACGCGTTGCGGCGGACAATTAAACCGAACAAAAATAGATGAAAAAACGTTAAATCACGCACATGCAAGGCGGCAAGTTAACTTGCCATATTAAAAAAAAAAAGTTAAAAATCATCATAGAAAAAGCTACTAAGTCGAAACTGTAACAAATTCACATAAAAGGGGAAATAAAAAACTAAAAAAAACACTTTGAAGACTTGTCTGCCTCTACTTAGATGATTTGTACATTATCACGCGCAATTTTTTTTAAAACCAAGCTTACATTGAAACGTATTAAAAATAGTACCAAGATAAAACTTTACGTTGTTTAGTAGGGTAAGCTCGATTTTGCTCTCAATATGCCACGTTATTCATGTAGTAAATATTTCCTAAACGACTCAAATACCTAAAAGTTTAGTAACATTGTTATGAATAATAATAGATTAAAATAAAACATGTAGCATTATGAAAATTCTTTTTTACATGTTTTGTATTTAATATGTTTTGTAGAAATAAATGTCATGACCTATTATAAACATGACTCTTGATTTCATTTAGATTATTAAATATGATGCTTAAAAGACTATTTTGCCCTTAAAATGTAGTTATTATGTGCATTGTGTGTTGTATCATAAGCAAATTAACTTGTAACTCTTAAATTTTAAGAAGTCCTTGTTAAATGCTTTATAATATAGTATAGATATAGATATTATTCATATTTGCTCCCACCATCAAACCCAAATACACAAACGGAACAGTGCCACTCCTACAGCCCATAACCGCTGGCCCAAACAATATTTTAATATCATGAAGTGATTTTATTGCCTTTTTGCTTACTGGGTTAGGTTAAGGCTTAAAAGATTTTCGGTCTATTTTAATTTACGATTGTTTTCTTAGGGCCCAAGTTAAAACCCCTAATTATATTGCTATATGTTAGAGATAAGCTCGATACCAACTACCGATCCGGAAATCATCAAAATTTGGTATAGCTACCAAAAATGCTCGGTATTATACAGTATTTGAAAGTAAAAATCGGTAAAACATTGGTATTGTACCGAACCGAAAGTAATTATCATGAAAAACGCCAAAAAGTGGGTACCGAAATGGTACCAAAATGCTTGGTACTATACGGTATTTGAAAGTAAAAATCGGTAAAACATTGGTACCGTACCGAACCGAAAGTAATGATCGTGAAAGCGCCAAAAAGCGGGGTACCGAATCGGCGAATTGGTACCGATAATGATTAGCCACAGTAAATTCGGCATCAGCATGGTACGAATTTGGTTTCGAATTTTGTTACCATTTGCTTATCCCTACTAAATATACATATGCCATTGCATTTTAATATATGTAGTTAGCATAATAAAATATCTAGTTGCAGATTCACATCGAATATGAACCATGTAAAGTTGTTGTGTTCTTATTGCTTTTATTTTTTGTTTCTGTGTCACTATTCGTTTGTGCCTTGTGTTGGTTAGGCTTCGTCACTTTTATACATAAAAGAGAGAAATTGTGTACTAAAAGGAAACTTTGAACAATTGTCAATCTAATTCTAAGGAAATGCAGGAAGATAGCTTCGAAAACAGTTGGATGGTAATAGATATAGTAGATATAGTATGATTTGTAATTGATTTGTAATTTAAATTAGTTTCCTTATCTCCTATGTAATCATTCCAAAAATAGGGATTGCACATTATTATATAACTATACTAGTTTATACCCCGGGAGCGTCCCGGGTTGAGAAATTTAAGTAAAGTGAATAAAATTAGAAGTATCTAAACTATAAAAATGACATCTGCCAATATATGATTAATGAATATTATTATTATTATTATTTTAAACAAATCTCTGCCATAAGTTATCATATTCTAATATAAAAAAAAAGGTAATTGGGTCGGGTATCACCTAATCCCATGCCCGATCCAAACCCACAAATTTTTTAAACTAATTCCAAACCTGACACAATACCTGACGGGTTACAAAAAATAATCGTTTTTTTTCTCCGTTTTTTTATATAGCACTATGGTACTCGTTGGAAAGATAATAAAACGCTCGTTAATTTGGTGTAATTTTTTTTCTTTAAAAAATCTCGTATATAAAAGATATTAACATTTAAAAGTTATGAGAGGAAAATGAGAGAGAAAATAATAAAGTTTTAATATTTACATTTAGTATATTAGGTATTTAATAGATTATGTTAAATCATATTTAAACCATATTTATTCCTTTTTTTTTAATTGGTCTAGAGTTGCCACATCACATCCTATGTGGCATCTCTCAAAAGAGAGATTGCATAATATTATGACATGTCATTAAAAATGCTTTGGTTTATTATAGATATAGATTATACCCCGGGAGCGTCCCGGGTTGAGAAATTTAATATAATACATCAATTTTATATATGAAATAGACTGATGTATAACTCTAATATTAATATCTAACGTAAAACAATGTACAACTCCAATGCTAACACCTAACCTAAAAGAATGTAGAACTTTAATGTAACTCTAATATTAACACCTATCTTAAAGACTAAACAAATGTACAACTCTAACATACTAATATTGATACCTAACTTAAAACAACGTATAACTCTATTAACCTATTCGACTCTGGTTGAAAAAAAATTCATATTTACTGATTTGAACATAATTAGTGACTTGCCTATACATGATTAATGATTTACCTGAACACTTTGTGTTTTTTTTCCTGTATGAACAAAACCCCACAAAAAATTTCTTCGTTTTTTATATAGCACTACGGTACTCGTTGGAAAGATAATAAGACGCTCGTTAATTTGGTGTAATTTTTTTTTAAAAAAATCTCGTATATTAAAGATATTAACGTTTAGAAATTATGGGAGAAAACATGAGGGTGAAAAATCCAATTTTGTTTTTAAATTTTTTTTTCCTAAAATATCTCAATGCCACATGGGATGACACATGGCATACTCAAAGAAGAGAATGCCTCTTTGAGTGCCATGTCATTAAAATGGCTTTGGTTTATTATATGTATAGATAGACTAGATTATACCCCGGGAGCGTCACGGGTTGAGAAATTTAATATGATACATCAATTTTACATATGAAATAAACTAATGTATAACTCTAATATTAATATCTAACCTAAAACAAATTAACAATGTACAACTCCAATGCTAACACCTAACCTAAAAGAATGTAGAATTTTAATGTAACTCTAATATTAACATCTATCCTAAAGACTAAACAAATGTACAACTCTAACATATTAATATTGATACCTAACTTAAAACAACGTATAACTCTATTAACCTATTCGACTCTGGTTGAAAAAAAATTCACATTTACTAATTTAAACATAATTAGTGACTTGTCTATACATGATTAATGATTTACCCGAATACTTTGTGTTTTTTTTCCTGTATGAACAAAACCCCAAAAAAAAAAAATTTCTCCGTTTTTTATATAGCACTATGGTACTCGTTGGAAAGATAATAAAACGCTCGTTAATTTGGTGTAATTTTTTTCTTTAAAAAATCTCGTATATTAAATATATTAACGTTTAAAAATTATGGGAGGAAACATAAGGGTGAAAAATCCAATTTTGTTTTTAAATTATTTTTTCCTAAAATATCTCAAAGCCACATAGGATGACACATGGCACACTCAAGGAAGAGAATGCCTCTTTAAGTGTCATGTCATTAAAATGGCTTTGGTTTATTATATGTATAGATAGATGAGACACAAGAGAAGGAAGGATCATTGAGGATCCTCTTGTTTCATGGTATCAAGAGTTAACCAGGAACACCTCATCCCCTAAACCCTACCTTCATCCTCACGGCGGCAGCCTTCTTCTGCTGCTCACCGCTTCTGCCTTCTGTTCTATCCCTTTTCGCACACCTCTCCCTTTCCTTTATTCCTTCTCTCAATCGCCACACATATCCTCCCCCTGCCTATTCCTTTACTCGCATTATCCATCCTCCCCCAGCCGATTACCAATGGAAAAACTCCACCCCGCAAACACCGTATCTAGCATATCCAACTTCATCCCCATCAAACTCGAATTCGATACCGCACACTGGCCATCCTGGTCCGAACTCTTCAAAATTCATTGCAAACCCTACCAAGTCCATGACCACCTCTTACCACGCCCACCACCCGCCGCCCCAACCCCCACTGACAAAGACAAAGCCCCTGCCATCTCTTCCTCAGCCGATGAGACGTGGGACCGACTCGACTCCATCGTCCTCCAATGGATGTATGGAACGATCTCCCAAGATCTCATCCACACCGTCATTGAACCCGGCTAAAATAAAACCGCCTACGAGGTATGGACTGCTCTTGAAAATCTTTTTCAAGATAACAAGAGTACCCGTGCCCTCCACCTTCGCCATAAATTTACAAACACTCGCCTTGAAAACTACCCCTCCATGACCGCCTATTGTCAACAACTTAAAACCTTATCCGACCAATTGGCAAGCGTGGGTCATCCCGTTTCCAATGACGATCTTCTCCTTCAACTTATTGCCAGCCTCACCGAGCAATATGAAAGCATTGGTACTATTTTACAAGGACAAGAACCCTTGCCTACGTTTTATAAGGCTCGCTCCAAGCTTTGCATGGTCGAGTCTCTAAAAGCGAAGCAAGCCATGCACGCCTCTCAAAAGGCTGGTACCGCCCTTCACACCACATCATCCAACCGTAACACCCCACACCAGCCCACCACCGAACCCACTTATGACCGTGGTCGCGGTCGCTCCCGCGGTCGAGGCCGCGGCAGGTCGTTTTGGGGATGTGGTCGCACCACCAATCCCTATCCTTATTGGCCACCTCCTTACCCACCATACTGACCTCCTCCACCACCCTACGGCGCCTGGCCCAATCCACCTTCCTCCCAAGCCCAAGCCCAAGCCCAAAACCAATATTCCCAACAATGGCCCGCCCCACCCTGTCCCTATCCTACCTCTTCCCCTCGGCCCACTAACAACCATGGGGGTGCTGGTGTTCTCGGGTCCAAACCTTCACAGGCTCATCACACGACATATGTACCAACTGATATTGATCAAGCTCTTCAGGCTATGTCACTAAATAACACACAGGAGCCAGCTGGCTATATGGACACGGGCGCGACAGGTAATATGACCAACACCTCTGTTAATCTTGATTTCTTTTCTAATAATAGTATGGGTCATCAAATAATCGTTGGTGATGGTTCAACCATCCCGGTACTTGGACAAGGCCATAAAACCCTACCACCCACCTTACCCGCCCCTTGTTTTAAAAAAATGTCCTCTATGCCCCAAAACTACTTAAAAACTTAATTTCCGTCCGTCGGTTCACCACCAACAATTGGGTTTCTGTCAAATTTGACCCTTTTGGTTTTCTTGTGAAAGATTACAAGAGCCGGATCCCTATACTCCGGTGCAACAACAGCGGTGATCTCTACCCCCTCATGCTTGGACCTGGCACCACCACCTTTCCTGCAACCTTTGCTGCTGTTACATCCTCTCTATGGCATCAACGTCTAGGCCACCCTGGACGTGCACCTCTACAGTCATTAAGTCAAACAATTTTGTTAATTTTTCAAATTTTCAGAATAAACTTTGTCATTCTTGTGTGCTTGGCAAAAGTATTAGACTACCATTTGCTAGTTCTAATACTCGTATTTTTAATATGTTTGACTTATTTCATAGTGATTTGTGGACTTCTCCTATTTTGAGTACTCATGGCCATAGATATTATATATTATTTCTTGATGATGTTTCAAATTTCTTGTGGACATACCCATTATCTAATAAATCACATGTTTACACTACTTTTTGTGACTTTCATAAACAAATAACAACCCAATTTAACCGCCCAATTAAAACCTTCCAATGTGACAATGGCACCGAATACATAAATACCTCTTTCAAAACATTTTTCCCGTTGCATGGTATCCTTTTTCGGCGTTCGTGTCCACACACGTCGTCACAAAACGGGAAAGCAGAACGCATGATTCGTACAATCAACAATATGATCCGCACCGTGCTCACCCATGCCTCTCTCCCCAACACATTCTGGCACCATGCGCTCGAGACTGTTACCTATCTACTAAACATTATACCCGTAAAACACCTACAAAACAAAACCCCCACTGAAACTTTATATCACCGTACTCCAACCTATGACCATCTACGTGTTTTCGGTTGCCTTTGTTACCCTTTAATCCCCTCCACCACTACCCATAAACTTGAACCTCGTTCCACCCCATGTGTGTTCTTGGGCTATCCATCTTCACACCGCGGGTACCAATGCTATAACCTCTAAACCAAACAAATTATCATCTCACGCCATGTGGCATTCGATGAAACCACCTTCCCATTTGCCAACACCATCATCCCGCCCCCTAATTATGACTTTCTGTCTGAATTCCCAAAATCCCTCTGGCCCCTCGTTGATCCCCTTACTACACCGCCTCTCAATCAACACATTCCACCAGCCCACAGCTCCCCTTCAAACCAACAGACCCCACCGGCCCATCCCTCCTCTCGATCCCAACAGACCCCACCTCATCCACATAGTCCACCGGCCCACTTCACCCCTCCAGCCCAACCAACCAATCCGCCCTTCCCTCAGACCTCGTCAAATCCAGCCCATCACCCCACTACTCCCAACAACCCCCCCTCAGCCCACTCAAACCCACCCGCCAGCCCACACACCATCCCTCCAAACACCCAAGCCCAGGTCCCCCCACCGCCCGGTCGCACCATGCGTACTCGTGCAATGGACGGAATCACCAAACCTCTAGGCCGCCTTAACCTTAACACCACCACCATCGTACCCATCCCTAAAAACCCGACCAACGCCTTGTCCATACCGGAATGGCACAAAGCCATGACTGACGAATACCATGCTCTTATTAAAAATGAAACTTGGGAATTAGCACCGAGGTTACTAAATATGAATGTTATCCGGAGCATGTGGCTGTTTAAACACAAGTTCAAATCCGATGGGTCTTTGGAACGATATAAGGCGCGACTTGTTTGTGATGGTCGTCTACAACAGGTGGGGATCGATTGTGGTGAGACTTTTAGCCCGGTTGTTAAACCGGCTACCATCCGTACTGTTCTTTCTATTGCTCTCTCTAAGTCCTGGCAAATACACCAATTGGATGTCACAAATGCTTTTCTTCATGGTCATCTCAACAAGACAGTATACATGTATCAGCCGATGGGTTTTCGCAACAAGAATTTTCCAGATCATGTTTGTCGCCTAAAACGGTCATTATATGGGTTGAAACAGGCTCCAAAAGCATGGTACCAAAGATTTACAGATTTTGTTCTCACATTGGGGTTTGTTCAAAGCAAGTGTGATGCTTCATTGTTTACACTTCATCATGGACATGATGTGGCCTACCTGCTCTTATATGTCGACGATATTGTTTTGGTTACATCCTCCACTGCTTTACGCACCACCCTCTCCTCTCATCTGTCTGCCGAATTTGCTATGAAAGACTTGGGCCCTCTTAGTTTCTTTCTTGGGATCCCGGTAAAGCGAACGCAAAACACTCTCTTTCTCTCCAGTTGACACGAGCCACAAACTTGGATCCCAAGAAGGCGATGACTTCCACGACCCCACACTATATCGAAGTCTGGCAGGCGCGCTTCAGTACTTAACCTTCACCCGCCCGGACATTAGTTACGCTGTTCAGCAAATTTGCACCCACATTGATGTATTGTAAAATACATCTATTTCCTGTGTAAAGTTTGTATAGTTTTCGAGTCGTTTAGGTAGTGTTTTTATTAGTTTTAGGTTTGTACCGGTCTATTTTATTTAGTATAGGTTTTTATAGATTTTTATTTGTTTTGTGTCGTTTTTAGTACTTATTTATTTATTTTATATTTTGGTAGGTGTTCATGGACGTTGGAGCGTAAACGAGTAACTTTGATCAAGTCAAGAACACCCGAGTCAAAAGTACGGAGTTATAATACTAAATAATAATAATATTAATAATAATAAAAGAAAAAAAAATAAAGCAAATGGTGATCAGTGACCACGGCCCAAAAAGCCCAAGGAAAGAAAAAAGGAAACAATTGGTAGGGCATTTTATGAAGGCATATTATTATTTTCGAGGGACACAACAGCAAAAGGGGATTATTTTCGTGGAGCCGAAGAGATCAGAAGACAACAGCTAAAAGGCAGAGAACAGGTGGATCGATTGAAGTGGAGGTTAAAGGTTGAAGCATAGGTGTCAACACGGGTCGGTTCTATTTCATTTATTAATATTTATTCTATTTGAAACTCGTTGTGAACACCATGAATATGTTTAGCTTTGATTATTTTGATTTTATCATGACAATTATTGGCTAGATCATATAACTACCTAGGCGATGATGAATACGCTTGCTTGATTATTTTTCTTTCGGGTTTTGGAACTTTTGGTTGTGGGTGAATTTTAAAGTAAAGTACTTTTTATTTTCTGGTTTGATGTATATGCGTATTTAGTTTTGTCTAATTAATTTTTATAAACTCCACTTGCGTTTTTGTGAATGTCTTTCATGTATGAATGCGGGTTAGGTTGCGGACTGGGTGTTAGCAACTAGTTTATGGTTAATTTCTGCAGGTTATCCATAGGAGTTGTAATTGTTAGTTAGGTAATTCTAAGTGTTCTACCAATTCTCAATAGCTGTAAGGTGCGAGATTGTTGGTCTGTCTAGGGTGTTAAATTGCTAGATCTAGAGGCTTTGTAAGAAGATCTTCCTAGTTTCCCTAGCATTCCTTGTAGGCCAAGTCTTATCAGAAATATTGTAGTTACCCCTTGCACTTTCGGGTGTATTGTGACTTTCGCGCTGTAAGGTAGACTGTCTAGCGGGTACTTTAAGATTCGAGTAGGTAAGCCTGTAAGGGTAACCTCTCAACCGGTGGTTTAACGGTTTATAGGTAACCTTAGGTTTCTCCTTGAGAAGGGTCGAGGGTCCTCTAGTTTATCCTGTAAGTTTAGTATTTTAAGATCCCGGTTCCACACCAGTTCCATAGACATTAGAAGCTTATCATTCATGTGTAGGATTCTAGCCTAGGTAGTGCCTTCCCATCATCTGATCCCAGTTACGGTTTTCAGTTTATGTCTATAGTTTATTTAAGTTATATTTTATTTATTTGCATTAGTTTGTTAGAAACCACCCTTTAAGCAACAAAACATTATCAAATCAGTTTGTAGATAAGTAGTCGAGTCTAGTTTACGTTTTCTAGTAGAGTATCGTGGGTTCGATACTCGGACTTACTTTAGCTGTACTGCACTGACCGGTACACTTGCCGGTTGTGTGGTTTAGGTTTAGAGAGTCTTAGTTTATAAATTTAAAACTTAGAGTGTCTAGTTTAGGTTAATTTAGTTAGTTTTTACTAAACCATTTTGAGCACACCACACATGCATGCTCCCAAGGAAGGTCACTAGAATGTCCTTAAGCGCATTATCAGGTACATACAGGGGACTAGCACTTTCGGTCTCACGCTCGGTCCTTGCCATGATTCCAGGCTCATGGCTTATACAGATGCAGACTGGGCAGATTGCCCCGACACACGTCGTTCCACTAGCGGCTTCAGCATTTACTATGGTGATACTCTTAGAAACAAACTATTATCAGATTCTTTAAAGTTTATTGAAAACAAACCGTTTGTAACACACATGTTATAAGAAAAGGGCCACAAAATTCGTTTTTGATATGTATCATAGTTAAACAATGTCATTAAACATTTAGATTAAACGATATAAAGTTCTGGTTTTTAAAAGAAACCGTTTGTAAGTTGTTCATTCGAAATTTAAAACTTTTAGCACATTGGTTTGTAATTATTTTTCAGTAATAATATTTTTGTAACAAATAAAAAAAATAATCAAACATATCCAGTTTCTCATATGCCATTAAGAGATCAAAATGCCATAAACAGATAAAAAAAAGCAATCTCAAATTCTCATTTGCAAACATATATTTAATCTTGGTGAAAACATATTATATTATTATAACAAAAACATGTCCAGTTTTTTAATCATTGCATGTGGAAACTCTAAAGTCTATGGAAGTGTGGAAGATAAAATATTAGAAATTGAATTGAATAAAATGTTGAAAAAATAAAACTAAGCCTACAAGACTCGAACCCTAGTACAATAGATAACACAACACCATTACCACCATATATGCTAAACCATTTTTTATTAACATATTGGAAACAATAAGTATTTAACATAAAAAAATAATAAAATAATAATATAATCACTGTTCAAATAAGTTGTGTTATTAATATAGTATAATTACTTTTGCTTTTAGACGATAAGGAGTGGTGGTGGGGGGGAAAGAGGGGGATGAAGCGCCATGTGGCACTTGTGGGGCCCTTGTGGGGGGGGGGGAATAATTGTGGGGAGTGGAAGGGGGGGGGGGGGAAGAGGTGGGGGGAAGTGCCATGTGGCATTTTGTTTTTCTTTTTTTTTAACTTTGATATATAAAACAATAATAATAATAAATATTTTTAATTAATAAAAACCTAGAAAAATACAAAAAAAAAACCTAGAAAATTAAAAAAAATACAATAAAACCGAAAAAAATTAAAAACTAACAAATCAGTTCAGATTATATTTTTCCATAATATCACCCTTCATTTGAAGCGTCATCTCTAACTCCGGCCCTTGCATATGGTCGGTGTTCATGGCGAGAAATTTCAAATCCTCGCGTTTTTCGCGCTGCTCTCTGATAGACAATTTGCGCTCTTTCATACTCAACTTCTTTTCAAACGCTTCGCGAATATTTTTTTTCTCCTCGAGCATTTTTTCTTGAATCGTATTGAACTGAATCATGGTGGCATTTAAATCTTGCAAGTCAGCGCTGTAGGCGCCGGTTGATCCAGAACCCGAACCCGAGGCAGTAGATTTTTGCGCCCTCTTTTTTGACTTATCTCTACCGGGTGGGCGACTCAATTCCTCTTCAAACTCGTCATCATCCAAATTAACGGCTTCTACGTTTTCAGGATCAGTTTGACGGTTTCTTGACGAATTTGTTTTTGACCTTTTTGCGGAGTTGCTTGCAGTGGGGACGTACGCCCATTTTGAGTGGTTTTTGGCGACTTCCCAACAATGAAGAAACTTGAATTCGAGACCGGTTTCGTTACGATACGCTAATAGCGACCGGCTGAGGCTGTCGGTGTCCGTTTCACCGCTTTTTGGATTGTTTCTTGCGTAATAATAATGCGGTTGAAACGCGTTCATTGCCCTGTTTATCTCTGTCCACTTGGACGAGAGACTATCGTTTGCTCGATAGAACTCTCGTCCCATCAACCCATGGAACGCGGCGTTTATGTCGTTCCAAAAGTCGATTTTATGGCGACTAGTTCCTACAAAAAAAAAAAAAAAATATTAGCAACACCTTACAAATAAAAATCATGTTAAAAAAATTATTACAAATACCTTCTTGTTTTTCCGACTCGCTTATCCACGCTTTCGTTATAGCGAGCTCTTCATCGGTTTCCACTTAAGTGGTTGGCGGTTAGCGGCGGCTATTGCTTTCTCCTCCGGGGTCTTCCTCCTGTGACTTCTTCTTGCAGGGGGGGTTTTACCCGAAGATGATCCCGCGACATTTTGGGGTTGTGTTCCGGGTACGGTTTGGGTTAAAGGAAGTTGTGAAGGAAGTTGTGAAGGAACGAGAGAATCATTGAATGGGAAATTCGGATAAATTTGCCCACTAATGAAACCCGCATAACCCGCGTAGTCGGGACAAGGTGAAGGAATGGGTGGACGGTTTGGGATCGGGCGAACCGGTGGTGTATTCGGGTTTGGGACAAACGCGTAAGGGTTGTTCGGGTCGAAGCCTCGGTTGTATGGGTTCATTGTTGGTTGAGGAAGTGTATAAAATTTAGATGAAAAGTGTATAAAATTTGGTTGAAAAGTGTATAAAAATTGGTTAAAGTGGGTGTTTTGTAGTGAAATGGGGGTAATTTATAAATTATTTTTTTTTTTGACCGTTGCCTAGCCGTTGGGGTTTAAATTTTTTTTTTTTTTAATGGAGCGTTGAAAATTACTCCTCCCCCAATGATCGCGCGCCACGTGTCCCCCATCTTTCCCCCACGCCAGTGGCTTCCCTCCCCCCCCCCCCCCACTCCCGCCCCCTTCCACGCCACTCTGCGGCGGTGTTCCAACCCCTCCGGCCCTCTCTTCCGCCCCCACTCCGCATAGTCTTATAGTGTTATGTAAATGTCTAATTATGTAAGAAAGGATTAAATGGTATATGCCAATGTGTAATGTATAAAAAGAATGTATGATAATTATTTGAAAATTTGAAGATTTATATTAAAGTAGAAATGTAAAATAAAATAATATGTATACAATACTTTTGATATGCAGCATAAGGAGAAGGTGGACAACAGATTGAGGGTACTCATTTATATTTTACAAGTCCTTTATCCATCTCTGTTATAGATTAATGGGTCATTGGCAAGAAAGGCAATCAAGAATTTGATGGCAAGAGGTGCAAGTGCAATTAGGATGGTATTGCACATGCTAGTCAGCACCAGGGCTACTAATACTTGAGAGAGGAAAGGTGTGCTAGTTATTGAGACAATATTATGACTTGATTTTTATCATTTGCTGCTTTTAGATTTTTCTTCATTTCTGTTTATCTTCATTCTTTTATTGTTTATCATT
Source organism: Ambrosia x helenae (assembly GCA_030844895.1). Classification (NCBI taxonomy): domain Eukaryota; kingdom Viridiplantae; phylum Streptophyta; class Magnoliopsida; order Asterales; family Asteraceae; genus Ambrosia; species Ambrosia x helenae. The sequence continues at coordinate 11,373,264 of CM061223.1, forward strand.
AGAACTATATAGCATAGTTATTGTACGTAAGACATTTCTAAAGGTAAGACCTATATTTTTTTGTGCAGATCACATTGAAGTCGACATGTGCTAGAATGAGTTGGTCTCTTTCTCTCGTAAAAGACATAGTTGGGCACACAATTAAAGGTATGTAAATGCTTACAACTTCCTAAATTCTTATAGGATTATTGTATTAGTTATACTTAGGTTATTATAGTATTAGGTATTTTAGGGATGTTAAATTCTGACTGTTGAAACCTAAACCGACCCGAAACCCTAAACCGACCCAAACCCCTAAAACGCCCCGAACCGTCAAACCAACCCGAACCCATGTACTGACCCGAATTTTTTTATGTTCGGTCATATGAAATTAATTAGACCATCTAAAAAAGGAACCCAGTAAAAAAAATTTCTGAATCCGCCACTGCGTATCACCCACCCTGATTCTCTTCACTTCCTAACTATCGCCACACTCTAGATATAACGTGAGGTCAGGCAAAACATCGACGTGCTAATTAGTCGAAAAGAAATACTTAAATAACCAAGATGAGAAAACAACCTAAAATCCCCCATGAGTACTTATCGCGAGGAAGGAAATGTAGTTGAGCGAATTACTAGTGTGCGGATGTGTAACAATACAAAAATATAAGATCTTGAATCATAATGAATTAAAGTAAAAAAAAAAAAAAAAAAAAAAAAAAAAAACAACTGTACTAATAAAAGTTTTCAATAACACATCCAGCACCATAGTATATCATTAGAAGATATTAATGTAGATTGGTTTTGTATCTCATGGTTAAGTCTCATATCGCATATAAAAATTAATGATACACTGGATTCACGTCTGTATAAATACATTCCAAAATCTAGTGATATGCATACACTACACCAATTCGTTTACAGGCCTATTTATACCCATATTTCATGTATTTATACTTCCATTTCATAGAAAAAAAAATTTAGCCAAAGTTTTTCATGTATTTATACTTCCATTTCATATTTCATGTATTTATACTTCCATTTCATAGCAAATTTGCACCCACATGCATGCTTCCAAGGAAGGTCACTGGAATGCCCTTAAGCGCATTATCAGGTACATACAGGGGACTAGCACTTTCGGTCTCACGCTCGGTCCTTCCCATGATTCCAGGCTCGTGGCTTATACAGATGCAGACTGGGCAGATTGCCCCGACACACGTCGTTCCACTAGCGGCTTCTACATTTACTATGGTGATACTCTTATCTCTTGGTCCTCCAAACGTCAACCAACTGTTTCCCGTTCCAGCGCAAAAGCCGAATACCACGGGGTTGCTAATGTCGTTGCAGAAGTTTGTTGGCTCCGCAATCTATTGCTTGAGCTTCAGGTATCGTTGTCTAGCGCCACTCTTGTCTACTGTGACAACGTCAGTGCTATTTATCTTTCTGGCAATCCGGTTCAACATCAGCGAACCAAACATATAGAGTTTGGCATACACTTTGTTCGCGAAAAGGTCCAACGAGGTGAGGTTCGCATTCTTCATATGCCATCACGTTTTCAAATAACAGATATCTTCACCAAAGGGCTTCCAAGGGTTTTATTTGAAGATTTTAGATCCATTCTCAGCCTTCGTTCACCTCCGGCTTCGACTGCGGGGGTGTAATAAATATAGTAGATATAGTATGATTTGTAATTGATTTGTAATTTAAATTAGTTTCCTTATCTCCTATGTAATCATCCCAAAAATAGGGATTGCACATTATTATATAATGAGACACAAGAGAAGGAAGGATCATTGAGGATCCTCTTGTTTCAGGGATGCTGTTAAGTAGCAACAAATTCACTAGACAAGTCAAATGACCACGTATCACCAGGGGCGGATCTAGCCTCGACCCCCTCCGCCTCCTTCCCTGCCGCTACCATCCAGATCCTCCTCCTCGGCTCCTCCTTTTTTGTTAATGATTATTTTTATTGTTAAAGGGGGCGATATCGAATCCAGATGAAGGGAGAATGGTAGGGCATTATTGGCTTAGGAATTCGAAGCTTTCGCCGAATTCGTTCTTGCGGTTGCAGATTGAGAATACTCTTGAAGCTATTTGTTCCTTTGCTGATGATATTATTCATGCTAAGGTTAGTTTGTTCGGTCCACCTGTTTTTGTTTTGAGTTGTTTTACTTTGACTTCAAGATATTAAACAAGCTGCTTTTTAGTTTTATTTACTCATGTTGATTTTATATAAGTTGTCATGTTTTGACTTTAGACATTAAACCAACTAGTGGTATAAAAGTGGCGCCAGTGATTCCCGTGTAGGGCTGTTCAAATCGCTCGCCGCTCGCGGATCGCTCGTCGCTCGTTCGGAAAATGCTCGAAAAATGCTCGCTCAATCTTCTGCTCGGATGTATATGAGCAGATCGGCTCGGTTCGATTTGTAAATGAGCCAAGCACGAGCAAAGGTACGCTCGGCTCGGTTCGGCTCGAATAAATTTTTATCTATTTAATAATAAATATACACACAATTTACAGATAAATTTGTGGCTTTATATATAAGATTCTATTGGATTTGACTAAGTATATGCAAACAAAATATAACGAGCTCACTTAACTCAATAAAAAAAAATAACACTAGATTTAATAGTAAAACAATAAGTCATGAGGTGACATTCTTGACTTCTTTATGTTATTAGTCGTCCATTGCTAATTGTCGCTTGACAACACACCTACGTCACAATGCAACAACTGTTCTCTGACGTATGCTCATCACCTCACCAGCCTCAATCTAAGCCTCATCCTTGAACACTGGGATCTCAATATTAGTGTTATCATCAGACATTTCGATCTTAGTTGTCACCCGACAATGAAAACATCGAAGGAAACATCTCAATTTTATGATCGTCCATATTATTCTCCGCTCGATTCTCGCTCGGCGCTCGCTCGAAAAATTTGTGCTCGAAGAATGCTCGTTCGGTTTTCGGCTCGATTGTAAACGAGCTGCTCCGCTCGGTTCGATTTGTAAACGAGCCAAGCACGAGCAAAGCTCCGCTTGGATCGGCTCGGCTCGTGAACAACCCTATTCCCGTGGTAAGTAATGAGAATTTGATATGTATTGGATCGTTTCTTACGGTAAAATAAACTTTTTCTGACACATTCTTAGATTGTTTCAAACTTTATTGATGATATGCCGCTTCAAACTTGATCGTGAAAAATAAACTATTGTCAGATTTTTTAAAGTTTATTGAGAACAAACCGTTTGTAACACGCATATTAGAAGCAAACGGATCACAAACTTCGTTCTTGAAATGTATCATAGTTAAACAATTTCTCATTGAACATTACATGGTCGTTAGAATTTCGAACTTAGAAACAAACTATTATCAGATTCTTTAAAGTTTATTGAAAACAAACCGTTTGTAACACACATGTTATAAGAAAAGGGTCACAAAATTCGTTTTTGATATGTATCATAGTTAAACAATGTCATTAAACATTTAGATTAAACGATATAAAGTTCTGGTTTTTAAAAGAAACCGTTTGTAAGTAATGTATCATAGTTAAACAATTTCTCATTGAACATTACATGGTCGTTAGAATTTCGAACTTAGAAACAAACTATTATCAGATTCTTTAAAGTTTATTGAAAACAAACCATTTGTAACACACATGTTATAAGAAAAGGGCCACAAAATTCGTTTTTGATATGTATCATAGTTAAACAATGTCATTAAACATTTAGATTAAACGATATAAAGTTCTGGTTTTTAAAAGAAACCGTTTGTAAGTTGTTCATTCGAAATGTAAAACTTTTAGCACATTGGTTTGTAATTATTTTTCAGTAATAATATTTTTGTAACAAATAAAAAAATAATCAAACATATCCAGTTTCTCATATGCCATTAAAAGATCAAAATGCCATAAACAGATAAAAAAAGCAATCTCAAATTCTCATTTGCAAACATATATTTAATCTTGGTGAAAACATATTATATTATTATAACAAAAACATGTCCAGTTTTTTAATCATTACATGTGGAAACTCTAAAGTTTATGGAAGTGTGGAAGATAAAATATTAGAAATTGAATTGAATAAAATGATGAAAAAAATAAAACTAAGCCTACAAGACTCGAACCCTAGTACAATAGATAACACAACACCATTACCACCATCTATGCTAAACCATTTTTTATTACCACCATCTACAATAAGTATTTAACATAAAAAATAATAAATAATAATATAATCACTGTTCAAATAAGTTGTGTTATTAATATAGTATAATTACTTTTGCTTTTATAGTGTTATGTAAATGTCTAATTATGTAAGAAAGGATTAAATGGTATATGCCAATGTGTAATGTATAAAAAGAATGTATGATAATTATTTGAAAATTTGAAGATTTATATTAAAGTAGAAATGTAAAATAAAATAATATGTATACAATACTTTTGATATGCAGCATAAGGAGAAGGTGTACAACAGATTGAGGGTACTCATTTATATTTTACAAGTCCTTTATCCATCTCTGTTATAGATTAATGGGTCATTGGCAAGAAAGGCAATCAAGAATTTGATGGCAAGAGGTGCAAGTGCAATTAGGATGGTATTACACATGTTAGTCAGCACCAGGGCTACTAATACTTGAGAGAAGAAAGGTGTGCTAGTTATTGAGACAATGTTATGACTTGATTTTTATCATTTGCTGCTTTTGGATTTTTCTTCATTTCTGTTTATCTTCATTCTTATATTGCTTATCATTAGAGCTATATAGCATAGTTATTGTACGTAAGACATTTCTAAAGGTAAGACCTATATTATTTGTGCAGATTACATTGAAGTCGACCTGTGCTAGAATGAGTTGGTCTCTTTCTCTCGTAAAAGACATAGTTGGGCACACAATTAAAGGTATGTAAATGCTTACAACCTCCTAAATTCTTATAGGATTATTGTATTAGTTATACTTAGGTTATTATCGTATTAGGTATTTTAGGGATGTTAAATTCTGACTGTTGAAACCTAAACCGACCCGAACCCCTAAACCGACCCAAACCCCTAAAACGCCCCGAACCGTCAAACCAACCTGAACCCATGTACTGACCCGATTTTTTTTATGTTCGGTCATATGAAATTAATTAGAGCATCTAAAAAAGGAACTCAGTAAAAAAATTTCTGAATCCGCCACTGCGTATCACCCACCCTGATTCTCTTCACTTCCTAACTATCGCCACACTCTAGATATAACGGGAGGTCAGGCAAAACATCGACGTGCTAATTAGTCGAAAAGAAATACTTAAATAACCAAGATGAGAAAACAAACCAATGCATCAACTCTAATCTATAGTGGCTCTTTTCGCACAACCTAAAATCCACCATGAGTACTTATCGCTAGGAAGGAAATGTAGTTGAGCGAATTACTAGTGTGCGGATGTGAATAACAATACAAAAATATAAGATCTTGAATCATAATGAATTAAAGTAAAAAAAAAAAAAAAAAAAAAACCAACTGTACTAATAAAAGTTTTCAATAACACATCCAGCACCATAGTATATCATTAGAAGATATTAATGTAGATTGGTTTTGTATCTCATGGTTAAGTCTCATATTGCATATAAAAATTAATGATACACTGGATTCACGTCTGTATAAATACATTCCAAAATCTAGTGATATGTATGCACTACACCAGTTCGTTTACAGGCCTATTTATACCCCTTTTTTATGTATTTATACTTCCATTTCGTAGAAAAAAAAATTAGCCAAAGTTTTGTTTTTGTTATTCACCAAAACTAACTAAACCGGACTAAAAACCAATAATCTGACAATACTAACCGAACCAATGAACCGATTGGTTAATAAGGTTGATTAATTCATGACTTTGATTTTAATTAGTTTCGGTTGAGTCTAATAATCAAACTGAACCAAACCATACACACCCTTAGAAGTATTTGTGTTTCCCCTGCATCGCGCAGGCACTCAACTAGTATTATTATATATGGGACCTAGTCCTAAACCAAAAGTCAAGATAGTTACACTTATTTTGATTAAATTAATTTCAATTCATTCCATGACTAAAGGACGAATTATAGATACTTATACTAAGGATGAATTGTAGACAGTTATATAAATGATTAAACTCGGACAAATAAAATAAACAATCCAAATGGCAACCGAAAACTCCTTTAGAGAAGTAGAGCTTCCTCAACAAAAAGCTCTTGAGGACGGAGTTCTTTTCCCGACAGTGTTGTCCCCAAACACTAGCAATGACTGTGCTTATACAACCGAACTCTCCTCTTTCGAAGATGCAATCCGAGCTCATAAGCCATGGTTGGAGTCTCTTCTAGTCAAAAGTGGTGCTATTCTCTTCCGAGGTTTCCCGGTTATATCTCCTTCTGACTTCAACAACGTCGTTGTAGCATTTGGATTCCCAGAAATGCCTTACGTTGGTGGCACAGCCCCTCGAACCCAAGTCGTTGACAGGGTTTACACGGCGAATGAAAGCGCTCTCGATAAGGAAATTCCTTTCCACCATGAGATGGCTTATGTAAGTTCCTTTATTCTATACTAGGTTTGAGACCCGTGGGGACCCACGGTGCAAACCATAGTAAATAAAAAAATTATATTAAACTAAGAGTTGTATTGTTCAAGTTTAGTGGCTACAAACGTAAAGTGTTAAGAATAACGGTTAGCCTGAAATTTTTTTCTTACATAAACGTCATGTTTCAATGTTGCGTTGATATGAAATGGGTATTAAAATTAAAACTAATATATAACTATGGTTTTCATGTCAAAGTGGATATTTTTTGTAAGTTATAAGTAACGTTAATAATGAAAACCGATTACCTATTATGATCAGTACTCAACCAATGTATAAAGTCTAACAAAAAAAACAAAAGGTATGAATACATTGTGTTTTTTTTGTAAATTACTTTTTATCATATTTTTATTTTTAATGTAATTGTAATTAGGACATAACTTGTTTTATTGACCAATGGCAACGCACTGTTCAAAGCACACAAAAAAAGTTTAAAATAATACTTTATTATTGAAGTTGTATATACATAACGTCAATAAAGATAATTAAAAAATTGCATAAAAATTACTCACATTATTCATAAATCCTGAAAGACTTCTTTGTACACAACGTTTGATGTTTTGTTCGTCAATTCACCATTTTCATCTACTATAACAATCTTAAGTCCATCTCGACTTCTAACCCTTGAAAGCGCAACATACAACTGCCCGTGTGAAAAAACTGGATCCTTCAAATACAACCCAACTCTGGATAAGGATTGTCCTTGACTTTTGTTTATTGTCATTGCGAAAGAAACAGCAAGTGGAAATTGCCTTCTGTTAAATTTAAAAGGAATTTTCTTATCTGAGGGGGATAAAGTAATTCTTGGAATAAAAGTTCGCATTCCAATGTTACTTCCTGATATGATTTTCGCTTCAATGACACGTTTTCTCATTTTAACAACTTGTAACCTTGTCCCATTGCACAAACCGCTTTTCTGATCAATGTTTCTGAGTAACATTACGGGAACGCCAACTTTCAAAACCAAACGATGGTTTGGTATTCCAGAAAACTTAAGACCATTAAGGACATCAGGAGAAACTAATCTTTCATCAACCTGTTTGTTCACATCTTCAGACTGGCAAACACTATCCGAACTTAGATACTCAACTTCGTCACCCGGAAACATTGAAAGTAATATATCATTAATTTCATGAACAACTTCATTCTTCGGGCCAATATAGCTCGATCTTGAAAATAAGTCGGAATGTGGATGTTATCCAAAAGTGAAGGATAAACAAAGGCTATCAAATCAGAAACAGGATCCGAAGATTGAGAAACAAGTAAGTCATCAGGTATCAAAATAACATCTTGATCATCACTTATTGTATCAACCTTTCCTTCTCCTATGTCCAGAAGCCAAGATGCAAACTTTTTAGTTTCCTCAATATCAGAACTGCAGCTTCCAGAAAGCAACCTCATATTTTTTGTTTACTCTAAAACAGTGCATTTGTGCCAAATGTATGATGAACTTAAAGAGGCATTAACAATGTCATGCCTAGTTCCATTTGGTACAACTGGTAGAATTTGCCTAAAGTCACCCCCAAACACAACAACCTTTCCACCAAATAACAAATCAGACGACTCATCAGCATGTACACCAAATACATCTTTTAAACTTCGATCTAGTGCTTCAAAAGCATGTTTATGAGTCATGGGTGCTTCATCCCATATAATCAAGTCAGTTTGTTTAACCAGCTGTGCAACATCACTATTAGGTGGTATGAAGCACATAGAATCTTCAGTTAGGTTTATAGGAATACGAAACCTGGAATGTGCTGTCCTACCACCGGCCAATAGCAAAGAAGCGATACCACTCGAAGCAACATTCAAAACAATCTTTCTTTTACATCTTATGGATGAAGATAAAGTCTTCCATAGGAATGTTTTACCCGTACCACCGTAACCATAAACAAAAAAAACCCCTCCTTTTTTTTCCTCAACAGATTTAATTACACAATTATAAATATTTTTTTGTTCATCTGTTAAAGAAGAGAACTGAGAATCAAATTCTTCAACCAAACTGTTTGAGTCATAGCCCAACTCCTCACAAATAAGACGATTGTCTAATAATGATAGAAACTCATTCTCAGGATATGGCATACCTACGAAATGTCGTAGACTGCAACTATTACGCAATAAGAACTTCTCAATATCTAGCAAAGCTAAATTCTTAAGTTCGTCGTCTGAAAGGATCAAATCTGGGAAAAAAAATGTCTTAGAATGGAATATATAGAATAAAATTAACAAATAAAATTAATAATTGAATATGTGGAACTATTAAAATTAGTATAATTTACATTCCTAATAATTATGAATCATTACAATTTAGTATATGCCCAAAAAATTCTAGAAAATCTATTTTAAAGTAATAATATATTAAAAAAAGTTAAATACCTGGACAGTTTGAATCTATTCTTCTCTTGTGTAAAATGTCATCAGACAAATAATTCCATGTTTCCTCCCACACAATGTCAGGTCTTGACAAACTGTTGGATGCTAAAAGAGTTGCAAATAAGTTTCTGAGATAAGGGCCAGAACCTGCAAAAGCCGCTTCCTTTATTGCTTCAACATATTCTGTATCATCATCCAGGAGTCCCATTGCGTAGCATGCATCCCTAAAAGATGATTGTACTTTCCCATCAACTTTAAGAATATCTTGAAACGATGTTGGTCCTTTAACCTTATTCAAAAGCATTCTCAAAAAATAAGCTTCGCCAACAGAAGCAGTAACTGAATGAATTCGACCAATTGACTTTATTCTTTGCCTAACCTCCCATTTGCGTTCTTGTGCTTTCCAAACATATTGTGAAGGGAATTGGATGTAAGTTAGTTGCCTTGCATTGGCATCAATTTTGTTGCGTTCCATCCAACCCAAAAACATAGAGGAAGCACAAGAGGGTTTATTGAGAACGTCGTCAATGTCTTGCGTAGGATCGAAAACAATTCTTTGTTCACCAGGTAGATGAAAAGGTAGTCTCATTACAGGAGGTGACTTGTAATGAATATCATATGAGAATATTCTCCATGAAGCCTCACACGCAGAAATATAACGACAATTATAAAATCCTTTGACTTCATCAACAACTTTGTCTTCACCGGGTACTTTCTTGCTTTCGACAAAATTAAGAGTAACTCTATCTGGACCCTTGTTAATGTATTTAAATAAATACTTAATGGATCCAGCTTGGTTACACCATTCAACGTTGATATGAGCCTGGTATCTTTTAAGAAGTGTCTTGTTATATGGAACAACATATCTGTTATCTAATTGCTCACCAGACTTTTCTACAAACGAACCATTATCTCTGCGTCTATACAATGCATAACCTTCAGTATCAATAGAAGTCTCATTCTGGAAATTTTTTGGGAAGTTTTTTGAACATTTGTCATTGACCATACACGGACAACTCATGTTCAAAGGACCACAAGGACCGTGAATCATAAATTCACGTACAAGTTCATACAATCCTTGTATCACAACAATATATTTCGGTAACAAAATTGAAACGATCTACAACATTTATGTTACAATTTTTTAGTTTTAATTAGATATGAATCATACAAAAATAAAACTGAATATTATGTTTGATGAGTACATCCACCAATCTAGTTGTATCTATACATACTCAACATAATATTCAAATGGATGAAAACATACTTATCAATCAAGCAAACGCATTTATTAAATATTATGATCGTTATGAAACTTAATAAAAATAGGAAACAATATCATGGTATAAAGAGAAAATAACAAAGTAGAAATTGTTCAAAATTATTAAAAAAAAACATAAAGCAATGAAACTGGTTGACCATAAGCATAGCAAACAAATCCTCTTCATTTTGGGTTTAGGAAGACGGGAGGCTCAACGGAATTTTAAGTTACTCCATACTACCACCACTTCCAATCTTAGTTGAAGGAATTGGTGTGCTTTCATCATCAGAGATCGCGTCAATCAGTTTACGCTTAACCATTTGATACTTGGAACTGATAGAACATTGTTCTCCTTCAGCATAAACTTTCTTATCAACAATGGAAATTGGCGTATCATTATCGCCTGTGTCAGATTCCTAAACAAAAAATAGTTACAAACATATGTATCAGAATCATCAGTGATTGTGTATGAAAGAAAAAATGAGTAAAATGTATTACTATGAAATTAAGTGTTTGTGCAAATGGTACCTTGGAAACAGAAATAACATTAGACGGCATTGCCAGGAGAGACGTGTGAAGTGATTCTGATTCAGCAGGCTGTTAAAAAAAATATATGCAAAAACTTAGAAATGTAATAAAGTCTTACGTAAATAAAATTTGCAAAGTTATGTGAAATAGAATTCTAATATGTACCTGACCTACGTACAACTTTTTCTTAAGATGCGAGATAATTGTTGGATCATCAGTTATCTTAGTTACACCATAAACATCATATTTGTTGTTTAAATTGAACCCAGAGACAAAGATCTTAAAAGCAAACTCTTTGTCTAACAAAGTCTTAATCTCTTCAGGATATTCAACTGTATCACCCACCTATATAAAAGGAATAACCAAATACATAATTATTACAAAACTATAATTAAGGAATTATTAAAAATAATTTTATTTTATATTTAACAGTTAGTTAAAAATATGGAATACCGTATTCAACTCAAGCAATTCAGAAGCAGTTTTACTAATAAGTTGTGCAACGTCACGATGAAACAACGTAAGCGATACAGCACCATTAACGTCTTGCACACGAACCTGAATTTTAAACCTAGAAAAAAATTTGAAAAAAAAAACAACAAAAATTTATACCTAAGTTGGGTTGAAATCAAAGTATATTTGTGAAAATTAAAATTGATGTTACAAATATATCCGACCTTGGTGTAGGCTCAACTTTTTTGGCACTACAACTAACATTCAAACACTCGTAAACCTTTTCTTCCTCAAAATCTGAACTTCCTTCACCAACCTGCTTGATTATATAATCAATACTACATTTTCTGGTGCATTTGGGGCATCCCATGTAGTACCAGCCAATTTCGGTAAATAGGTCTTTAATAGTACCCAATAATACCAGAGCCTGCGCCTGTATGAATATTATAGTTTGTTACCGAAATAAGATAGTATATGGTATACAATGGATATTAACATTAAATAAAAATTAAATTTTTAACCTCATTACAATTTTTTAAATTTAATTATAAATATCGTATTTAAGTATCAACATTATACTTACCTCTTGAATCTCACAAATGTCGCCAATGTTACTAAAAGGAGTGTTATGGACAAATTCATCTTCATCAGAGCAAAACATAGAAGTTCCATATGGTTGATGAGAAGAGGAAGGATTATCAGCGATTTTTTTATCCAACCTGATAAAAATAATTATATACATACACATTACATATTTATTAATACTTTTTATAAAAGTTTTGTAATTCGTATTGAAAAACGTAACAGTACATACCCTTTTTTGTACAGGTTTATATCTTCAATATCTCCATTGATGAACAGTCGACTAACTCGATCTCCAAAAGAGTTAGAAACATACGGTTTTCCTATATAAAAAAAAACATTAGGAAGAAAAATTTGAAATATTTAATAATAAGAAAATTTAGAAGTTAGAACTTAATTTATAATGCAAAATATAATGTAGCTATAAATATAAATATAACTATATATATTTATTAACTTTATACAACCATTATAAAACTTCAAACGGCCAAACTGCATTATTATTATAAATTCTTTCTCTGTTTGATGAGTTGCAACATATTTAGACATCTCCATGGCATAGCTATCCCACAACGTTAAATAGATACGCAAGCCCCTTCAAAAAAGTACAAATTATTTTAGTAAAAAATAAATAAACAATTTATAAAGCTACGTAATTTTTTTTATATATAAAATGCAAAAAAAATAAATAAATAAAGAATACATACTCGATATCTTGAATTTCCATTGTTAACCTCTTTTTATCAGCGACAACCTTTTTATCTTTATCATCATTGCTGAAGAACTTGTTAACATGTCCTATAACATCTAAGATCAAGTATAAAATAAAAATTAATGAAACATAACTTATAAAACTATTATTATGGTTTGGTTGTGATGAAAAAAATACTATTAGAACGAAATATACCTATTGTAACATATTCATCAACCTCCCTATCCAGAATTCTTTGAAAGGGCACAAAAGAGAAACCAAAATCTGGACCTTGGAAACCATCATATTCGGAAACTTGAGTATTCATATTCAAGCAGAGTTTGTTTGGGTTTGGAGCATACTTGTATTTAGAGGAATTGACCCTAACTCCTGGATTTCTTATAATAAGAGAAGAATTTTCAGTCAGAAACCTCTCAAATCTAAAAAACAACCGCTTAAATACATTCGCTTGAATCCTGTCACCGTGTTCATTATAAAAAAATAATCACGAAAACACTAAGTTATATGTATCTACGTAAATGATGTATTTTATCGTACGAAAAATAAGATAATTGATATACATTATAATTGAAAACATCACAATTAAAAAAAAATTAATGAAATTTAAAAATAATAGGATATAAAAAAAACGTGTTGTTGAGTTTTACATTTTCATCACATAGGATCATTTCAATTGTGTACACATCATTAGGATTGCGACGATCGGGTAGACGCCAAACCCGAATAATCTTTAGCTTTAACGCCACACCGTTTCGGTTTACATGAATTTGGTTAACCATTGTAAACTCATTTGCATCTACAGCAGCCATTGATCTTGTTAACTGGAAAAAAATGATGTAAAAACCAAAAGATGACTTTAATAACACAACAAATCAAAATCAAAATAAATAATGTTTAAGTATTTAAATATGCGAAACATAAATTAACCTAATAATATATCTTTGCGATTACTCAAAGTGGCTCCAACGTGTCTTATTACAATCGTATGTGAATTGGTTTGACTTGTTTATATAGTTATTGAGTTTACCGAATAATAAGAAATGGATGAAATGGTGGGCGATTAATTAGCATTTGAATTAGCATTGTTTTAAAGGTTATAACATTATGTATTGTTTCAATTTAGTCAAGGTCAATCATTTCTTGATTAAATGGCGTATGTCAAGAATTATATAGGTATTGATGTAGGAATTCAATCAATTCAATAATAACAAATGGATGAAAGAGTGGAGGGTAATTAGCATCCGAATTACGATTGTTATTATTGTTATAATTTATGTATTGATTGAATTTAGTCAAAGTCAAGCATTCAAAGCAAAACGGACGTATGTTAAGCATTATAGTTAGTTGTAATTTGTTTTGATCTATTCAATGTTATTTAACTAATGTTCTTTATATGTTATGTCAAGCATTATATAGGAATTCAATCAATTGAATAATAAAAAACGGATGAAAGAGTGGAGGGTAATTAGCATTCGAATTACGATTGTTATTATTGTTATAACTTTATGTATTGATTGAATTTAGTCAAAGTCAAGCATTCATGTCAAGCATTATACTTGGTTGTAATTGTAATATGTTTTCATCTATCCAATGTAGAGTAACTAATGTTCTTTATATGTTATGTCAAGCATTATATAGGTATTCAAACAATTCAATAATAAGAAATGGATGAAAGAGTGGAGGGTAATTAGCATCCGAATTAGCATTGTTTTTATTGTTATAAATTAATGTATTGATTAAATTTAGTCAAAGTCAAGCATTGAAACCATTAATGCCGAATTTCAAGGATTATACCTAGTTGTGATTTTTTTTTGATCTATTCAATGTTATTAAACTAAATGTTCTTTACATGTTATGTAAAGCATTATATAGGTATTCAATCAATTCAATAATAAGAAATGGATTAAAGAGTGGAGGGTAATTAGCATCCGAATTAGAATTGTTATTATTGTTATAAATTAATGTATTAATTGAATTTAGTCAAAATCAAGATGTGAAACCATTAATGCCGCATGTCAAGGATTATACCTAGTTGTTCGATTTTTTTTTATCTATTCAATGTTATTTAACTAAATGTTCTTTATATGTTATTATATGCTTTAGTAACATGCTTGAAAATTGGACGAGTAAATGCGTATTCAAAGTCAATTTGTTATTGTATAAGGAAACCATAAATTTCGCAATTACATTTATCAATTCATTATGAATGTTGTGAGCAAATTCAGTTGTGAATATGTATTCTAAATAATCACATATTGCCACCACGGGTTAACGTATACATATTGTTACCATTACAACATACTAAATATTCGGTAAAATTAGACATCTCCATGTCAATCTCCCAAATGAAAAAAGAAACACAACATTTTAATGATTATTGATTCACACATTGTCGTACTAATTTAGACATGTTGACCATAATTAAATCTTAGTCAATGTGCATAATTACACATTTAAATTAAAATTAATACGAAGTTTGAAAATTTATAGCATATTCAAAGGTCAAAACACATTTTAATAATCAGTAAAATTTATTTAAAATAAGTACAAAAGGAAATCACAATAAATAAAGAAATAACATTAAACTGACGAGTGTATTGAAAATGTGTTTAATGGAATGAACGACAAAATACATTTAACAGGGATTAATTGATTTGTGACAAATCAATAACTTCTTGTGTGTCAATCTTGGTAACAAAAAGCCTACGTTTGTGTGAACACCATTTGAAGAGGCAGTAGTCCCCAATAGAGAAGCATAAATCATGAACAACTTTTGACCATCCATTTGTTAAGCAGAATTCATCATCTATAAATTCTAACAAAACAAACCAAGATTAACCATGGTATGTCGAAACTTTAATGTTGTTGTTTCGTAAGTTTTTAGATAACAAAAACCTGTTCATGGATTTAGGCAATGTCTGGACAAACACGTAAAAACCAACATTATAATAACAAATAAGCTTTTTTTACTTAAAAAATATTAGAAACGTCATACCAAAACTCGTGCGGAAGGGTCATGAATGACCTTGAAGAATTTGTCACCCTTGTGATAAGCCATAATGAAATTATTTGTCCTAATGAAATCCTGTTCTTCGTCTGCAAAAACAAACTTTTGTTAAAATATCCATAAAGTCACTAATACTCAAAACTGATTTTAATTATCTTTGTTTTATGAAATCCTGTATTTTGTTTATCGATTTTTATAATTGTTTTTTATATTCACACATACTCAAAACTGATTTCAATTGCAATCTGTTTATTAAAAACACAATCATATATTCAATGATTAAACCTAATCAGAATTACTTGCGTGTCGATTTCATCCAAAGCAGAGAGTTAATCCTAAATAGATTATCAAATGGTGTTAATAAAAAAAAAGATTCTGTTTGGTTTAATATGTTAGTAAACCGCTGTGGAGGAATTTCAAAAATTTTCAGAAACATAATCGACAAACAGATTAGAAAGTTATTTTAATAAGAAACCGATTGTGTTTATATTTTATGTAAGATGGTTTCAAACATTTTGTGGATGGAATTCATAAAGTGTCAGTTACATAATCGAAAACGTGATGATAATCATATATTTTGTAGAAGGTTGATAGCTATAGGATTGTGATTTGTCTTTGTATAAAAATAATGATACAATCGGATTGTGGTGCTCTTTTATGTAAGATGATTACAAACATTATGTATCAATATAATCAAAATGCAGAAAAACTATCAAAAACATTTTCGAGATTCATCTAAGATTGATGAAGAACATACCTTGCAAAAATGACAATGAGAGAGGAATGAGGAATGAGAAAGGAATTAGTAGGATAGGAAGGAGGAAGATGTTGTAACATACAAATGGATGTTGACAAAACTAAATAAAAAGATGTTTATATAATACTTTGTCTTGGAGCCCCATTTAGGATTTGGATCCTTCAAGACCCTCTAAAAATCTAGGATTCAACCCTAGTGTTTTCATTTATTATATAGATAGATGTTATTTGCTTTTGCTAGTTATTATTCTCTCTCTAGTTTTAATGTTGTTATTATTATCATTATTAGTATGTTATTCACTTATACCTATTTATCTATAAAGGTGAATTATGGTTGATTAATATATGAAAAACTCTGAATAGGGGCGGATTCAGTTATGTTTTGTGGGTTCCAAAAATCCACTAGTTGAAAAAAATGGGATTATTTTTATTGAGAACCTTATATGATTTGTAGAAAAAAAAAACAGTGAAAATCTAACAAAAGGAATCTAATGGAAAAAAAATTCTTGGATCCACCACTGACCATGAAAACTTAGTATCGGACTAGTAATTAATCCTTCGTGTAACAGCTTCCGGTTTTCCCAACCAAGTTACTTTTCTTTTGCGAAGAAGAACCAGAAGCGGGGGGAGAAACTCCAATAGTTTTGAGTCATATCATATACGAAAAGATGAAAGAAAGACATCCGGATTTCGTCACGAAACTGGAGGAGCATGGATTGACATATATAAAAATAGCAGGTGATGATGATGATCCCTCGTCTTACACTGGCATTAGTTGGAAGTCAGCATACAAGACCAATGACAAAAATATTGCAGAGGAAAGGTAAGTGTGTATCTTCATGACAAACCATGTAAATTTCATTAATCACTAATTTATGTTTTTGGGTCTATTAGGGCAGCAAAGCAAGGAACAAAGCTGGAATGGATGGGGAATACTGCAAAAATGATTTTAAATTCATTGCCGGCGATTAGCTTTGACAAGGACAATTTAAGAAAAACATGGTTCAATAGTCTTGTAGGTGGTTACGTTGGGCCCGCTACAGAGAAAATTGGCAACAAGAATACAGCGGTGGAGTTGGGTAACGGCGACCCTATGGATGATAATGTTGTGAAAGACCTTTTAAAATTCATGGAAGAAGAATGTGTTGCAATACCTTGGAAGAAAGGTGATGTTCTACTAGTCAATAATTTGACGGTTCTTCATGGTAGGCGACCACTAATAAAGCCTCCACGTCGTATATTGGCTTCCCTGTGCAAGTGATTTAAAAAAGACGATATGTTCTTATATAATATATAATCCTGAAAAAGTTGGAATAATGATGTATTTTTTCCGTGATCTTGGATGCTCTGTTGACACTTCGAATGATGTGTTTTTATTTTTTGTTTTTTTATAGTGTTCCTGGGTGATTTTGGCCTAAAGCGTTAAATCATTATGGATGGTTGACATCCCTCTCAGGAAGGTTCACTCGGTTATGAGTGTATATTAAGGAATCACAAAAAAATTAAAATATTTGTTAAACTTAAAAAACATTTAAACCGAATAAATCTCGAATAAAAACTTGTTGAAAAATCTAGGCTATTTTTAAAAGTAACTAGTGCGTTTACAAGCCGCACGTTGCGACGGCGATTCAAAGTGTGTTTTCGTACGTGGCACATTATTATTTGGGAAGACGGCCATGTATTCAACAACACCCCATGCTTTATTCTCCAGAGTCGGCATGCCATCATGAGATCCACTAACGAAATCAAAAACCTTTTTAAGATAAGAACATGTAAAAGCCATTAGTAACTTATTTCCAAATTGCAAGTTAACATATTATCTTTAAATGATTTTATATGTTTTTACACTTAAATTTTCCAATTTCGATACAAGACACAAACTTACCTGCTGCAATTTGGAAATAACTTTCTGGTGCAGGTTATTTAAATCTAGTATATATAGGTCCTTCATAGCCTATAATTGGAAATATATTAATATTCCCACTAACAGTTCATTGAGAGCGTTTGTAAAATTACATTATTCCCCTTTAGTTGCTTAACGTTATTCAAGTGGAATAGTGGCAGACCATCTTTATAAGATAAAAAAAATTGGTATTGCACACCAAAGGAGTCGAATCCAGGTAGCATGGAAGAAAACAAAACAAGGTAACCAACTGTGCTACAAGAAAAGTTGTTAAGATAAACAGAAAAACAAAATTAAAAAGACTCAAAACGAAGAAAGATGGAATAAAAAAAAAACCAACTCTGTTTCACATGGCACAGAGCATTATTCATGGCAGTTCATAAATCATTATAAGGATAATTCTTTTTAGAAGTTACAAAAAGAACACTAAAACTAACCGTGTAGAAAAATCCAGGCTATTTTAAACGTAATTCTTTTCATAAATTATAAAAGAACACTAAAATTAACCTTTTTTAAAGGTGAACTTCATTAAAATACGCTAACGATCCTCAAAATAATGAACGAAGCAAACCGGATTACAACATATACAATGGATATACCGCCCATTCTTTCCAAGTTATCTTTTTAAACCTAGAACGGGACCTAAGCCATAGGAAAGATAAGGACTTAACCTTGGCTACAAGTTCACCTATTTTAACTTCTTTACCTCTAAAAATCTTCTCATTCCTAGTGATCCAAATGACCCAAAGAAAGACCATTACAATCCCTTGAATAATCTTTCTAGAATCTTTGCTTCGTTTCCCAGATGGAAGTTGCAGAAGATCTTTAATGTCGAAGGCGAAAATAGGCCCTATTTTACAACAAGAGCCTATCGCCGACCAAAAACCAAACGATAAACCAGAAGCCGTATATATATGTAGAGAGGACTCGTCCTCCACCCCACATAGAACACAGGAAACATCCGAGATAGGAATATGACGTCTTCAAAGTACCAACCGAGTAGGAATCCGGTCCATTTCTAAACGCCAACTAAAAATTTTAATCTTTAACAGAACCCAAACGACACACTGCATATAAACCCGTCTACCCAACACATTAGTTTCAATCAAATTCTTCTTAAAATCAGCCACATTGAAGATGCCATCTTTGTTTCCTTCCCACAGTCAACGATCTGGAACATCCGAAAGCTGCAACCCTCCTATATTGCCCCATAAATGCATTAATTCCTGCTGCTCATCGACAGTATCTATAGCCTTTCTCCATCTGCAACAGCAGTCCAAAACTTCACTGTTTCGAGCATTGAGAAAGACACGTGTAAAACAACACTTGTTACTCAAGTCTCTCTAAACGTGTGATCACTCCTTTGCTTGACAAATTTCCTATTACCCTGCTTCAATATTAACTGTCAGATTAAATGGATTGTCACCCAATATTTAAAAACTCTGGTACACCACTTAGTTTCAAAAATGCCAAAAGAACTATTCAACTTCCCTTGAATTAATACAAAGTATAATATAATTGTTAGGACAAAGAGGATTGGTGAAACCACTTTTGGAAACCTTAGTCTAATTCACTTCTGTCATTTTGGCTAAGTATAGAAGTACTGAAAAGAAAACAAAGAACTGCTGAAGAGAAGATAAGAGAAGTGCTGAAGAAGAAACTTCATCAGAAGTTCTGAAGTCCAAACCAGACAAGTTCACTTCAGAAGTACTGAAGACAAACTACTCATCAGTAGTTTGTCATTCATCAGCACTTAGCATCAGATATTTTCCACCGCCTTTTGCATCAGTAGTTTATTGTTTATTATTACTTTTAGCTGTATTTGTTTGTTTCAATGTTGCAACTTGTGCAATTTGTTTCTGTTGTTTCTGTACTTGCTTTTTGGGCAAGATACATGTATGTAAACGTCTATAAATAGGAGGCTTCAACCTTCTATTTTAGACATTGATTTTAATAGAAAAATCCTTCAAACACTATCACTGTTCTATTCCATTTCAGTATTTATTGTGAATCTGTCTAAGTATCTAATTCTCATTTACTGCTTAGATTCATAATAAATACTTGTCATTTATTAGTTTCAATCATCAAGGGGGAGTAATAACTCTTCCTTAGTATAAAAAGTGTTGCTTTTACTTATACATTCCGCTGTGCTTATCATCTGATTTACAAGGGCTTGCTAAACACTTAAGTGTCAAGATAGCAAGTTCTTACTTAGCATAAAGAGCAAAACTGATCCAACAATTGGTATCAGAGCCTTTGGTTTATCTGATCACATATCAATCTAACAAATTGAGAATCAGACACAAAGCTCTTATTGATATTCAATAAAAAGATCAAAAGTTCACTTTTTATCAACATCCATCACTTAAAAGAGTCATCTGACAAATCTATACTCTTTAAAATGGATCCACATAATACTGGTTCTGCCACTAAACCTGCCATGCTTGTGAGAAATGAGTACAACATATGGCAAAAGAGAATGGCACATACCTTGTCACAAACCAACACAGGTTGTTGGAGATCTGTGATATATGGTCCTCACAAACCAGTAAATGTTAATCTTGAAACTAATGTTAAGGTCCCTAAGGACCCTAAAGAATATACAGATGATGATTTCCTAAAACTTGAGCTAGATGCAAAAGCATTCTCTATGTTTGCAATGGCTCTCCCAAATGAGATATACTCTGGCCTTTTACATTGTGAAAGTGCCAAAGAACTCTGGGATTGTCTTAAAGAACAGTTTGGAGGAACTGAAGAGGTGATTGCCAACACCAGAGAGATTTTAGCTCAACAATATGAAACATTTGCTCATATTAATGGGGAAACTTTAACTCAACAATTTGAAAGATTCTCCTCATTAATATCTGAGCTAAAGTTAAATGGTCAGACCTATACAACAGTGTCTATGCTACATAGATTTTTAAGGTCTTTACCAGACAAATGGGAAACATACTCCATTGTTTTAAGATCCTCACCAGATTTTAGCTCCCTCACTCTTACAAAACTCCATGGGAGATTACTTACTTTTGAGAGAGAAATTGATCAAAAGAAGAAATTACAATCATCTGGTAAAACTGCTGATGACTACCTACCAGGTAGTACAGCACTTTTGGGACAAGATTCACCAACTTGTTCCTATGGATCTTATGACAATATTGACATAACCACTGGGATCTCATCAGAAAGATCTTTCCCAGGTTATGACAATAATGACCAAAGTCAAACTGCTGATAATCTATGTTTTATCATGGATGATTTGAAAAACTTTAGCAGTGATGACCTAGAAGAAATGGACATATTACACCAACTGGCCATGCTAAGCATTAAAACTAACAAGTTTTATAAAAGGTCAGGAAGGAAATTTCCAGGATTGACCAGTAATACAAAAATTGGTTTTGACAAATCTAAATTAAGATGTCACAAGTGTCAGAAGTTGGGACACTTTGCTAGAGAGTGTAGAAGCTCTAGCTTTAACCAATCACAATCTGGAAATAACTATAATGTGACATCCGTCATTTTTTTTCATTATATATATATATATATATTTTAATAATAATAATAATAATAAAAATTCAGATTTTATATACATTTTTTTTCTTTCTTTAAACCAAACCCAACACAACTAAACCAACATAACCAACCCAATCCATATCCCTTTTATCCAAATTCTGATCCACAAATCGGCCCAAGAGTCTAGCCCAACAACAGCCCAAACCTCTTCCTTCCCCTTACTGCTTTAAAAAAAATGTTGCTTTCCCCGGGTTTCGAACCGGAGACCTTTCACACCACACACAACACGCACACTTACCACCTGCTCCACATCCCTTTGTTGGTTTAACCCAACTTAAAAATTATATAACATTAATAAACGCAGCTCCTTCTTCTTCCTGATACAGACGCGAGACAGCAGCAGTATGCATAATTATTATTTTTTTTTTTAAATCATAAATTTGCCATGTTTAGTTATCTTTGACCACTAATACATGATTGCCGGCCTAGATTGACTCACCAATACGTTGATTATCAATTGATTGATAATCAATTGACCATTTACGCGTCCCACATTAAAGACGAGGTCAAACCATCCCAATAATACGAACCAGACATTAGCACTATAAATTGGACCTCAAACAACATCATCTAATCGCCGAAAATCATCTTCCAATCCCCAATTTCTCTCAGTTAATTCTCTGTTCTTGGTATTCATCGCGTTTTGACTTTAAGAGTTGACCATCCGTTCATATACGAATCTGTACTGTAAGTCCAATCTTTTTGTGGGTTTTGTTAGTCGGCATCCATACAACGAAAACCCTAACAATAATCGGGTTAAAAATGTATGGATTGTTTGATTGGAAAAACTAGGGTTCGTGGTAAACGATTTGGGGATAAACTGAGTTTGACATCGCGTATTTAATTATTGTTAAACGGAGTTCATCACAACCACTGGCCTAGGCCAAGTGGTTGTGACTGAGGTTCATAACCAAAGGCACCCGGGTTCGAGTCCCGGCTGTGGCCTTCTTTTCCTTTCCTTTTTATTTCTAAAACAAACCAAATCATAATTATATATAATACATTTAAATCTTATAAATTCATTTTTAAATATTAAAACCT
Organism: Ambrosia x helenae; assembly: GCA_030844895.1. Taxonomy (NCBI): domain Eukaryota; kingdom Viridiplantae; phylum Streptophyta; class Magnoliopsida; order Asterales; family Asteraceae; genus Ambrosia; species Ambrosia x helenae. The sequence goes on from CM061223.1 coordinate 11,396,011, forward strand.
TTTTATAAATTCTAAAAAAATTATTAAATCTGAGATAAAAGTTTTATTTACAATTTTTATTTTTCTGAAATTCATTTATTTAATATTTATAATAATTAAATCAATTTTATACTATTATATTTTTAAAATTCAATAAACATATCTAAACGATTTTATAAAATTCCACAAAAATTATCCTAAACTTGTATATTCTTAAACATTCCAGAAAATATTTTTATTTCAGAAAAACCGTTTATTTTATATTTTTAATTAATTTTTGTTAGTTTTAATCATAAATAATTCATAATAAATTCATTTTTCAATATTTTTGTACCAAAATTTTACATAAATTATTTCTATTAATTTGGAACAGAAATACAATTTTTAATTCAGAAATTCTTTGATTTTAATATTTTTAGATATTAAAGTCATATTTTGACAATTTGAAATAATTAGATTAAATATTCTATTTTCAAGAAAATAATTTTATAAAAATTATTTTCATACTTAAAATCTTATGTTGTGACAATGGTTAACTTAAAATTTTACAAAAAGACTTTTATTTATTTATTTATTAAATTTCTTATATTTTAATAAACAATTTATTTACTAATCAAATAAACGTTTGTCCCCAATTCGAAACCCTAAAATTCCATGTATCCTAGAGTTATTCCTTACACATTATTAAATTCTTTAGGTTGATTCTTTGGAATATTTCCAACGCATATTTCGTTGTCCAGTTCCATTACAAGCTATTACGTAAACAGTGAGTATTTCCTATCCCCTTTTTGCTTTTATACATTTTTGGGGTGTTACATGTACACTATTACAATTTCAAATACAAGAATACATTTTTACAATACAATTCTAGTACTATGTGCATTGCTTACAACGTGCTTTATGCTTAGACATTACATGTGGATTACATTTGTACTTAGTGAAATCATTAACATGGTACAAGCCGACCTTAACATTGGATAGCGCTATTTGGATTGACAACCCGCCTAGATTGATTCTCCCCCTTTTTCATCGGAGAATCCGTGGCCAGTGTTAAGTTATCATCCATTTATTGGTTGAGTACACTACAGTTCATACAGTACATTATACAGTCACAGGGTTGATTTCGCTCATTTGTATGATACATAGTTTACATAATTGCTCTGTAGCTTGCACTTGAATTGTATAACTTTTTAACCTACTATATATATCAAAACTAGGAATGCTCACCAACATTTCATATGTTGACCAAATCTATTTTGTACATGTTTCAGGTGCAGTTTGATCTAGTGCTTTAGCAAGGAACATTTAGTGCTATATTTTAATTCAGTTAATTCAATATTTACATTGCATTTAGACAATGTATTTTCCATTTCCATGTAAGACAATTTTTGATTATTCAATAATATTTACATTTTAGTACCATGAGCTTTTGAACAATCGTCACTACGTGGCACCTCGATGATTCCGCCATCGGTTGGGGTGTTACAGATTGGTATCAGAGCCATGGTTATAGGGAACTAGGTTACTAGATGAAATAGGCCTAGACTATAACCGAACTTCAACTTTCATGCATTATACTTCCTAAATTACCTTACCCCTCATTTCCCTCTACTTTCCTTCCTCTATCTTCTCCTCTTCTCCATTTCTCCCCATCTTTCACCCTGGTGCATAGAGATGGTGTCCTACAAGGAGTGGAAAGCCTACATCATCATGGAACAGGAGTAGTACCTTTCATGAAGACACTCTTAGGCATAATGCCTACTCTTATTTTTGCTCCTTCAAAGTCGTTGAACCTTAATGAGTGTGATAAGGACACGTGCAATCTGGAAGGGTGGACGCCTGTACACTGGGTTTTCTGGCATAGGCAAGCATAGCGCATAAATCCATTTACGGACCTGTTATGCTTACCTGGGGATTCCTGGAGTGAGTGTCCACTTATAGGCTAAAGCATGTCTCCTTTGATCACCATTGGGTTCAATTTCTTTGAAAAGTCAACGTTCTTGTTGGGCTTTACAGCTAGACAAGGGCACTCCAAGCATTTTATGCAAGCTTTTTCAATAATACTCTCTCGATTCATATACAATATTTTGTAATTCACGATTTTCATATATTGCTTACAAGTTCATACTTTCATAACCATCTATGGGTTTCACAATCGCATTTCACCTTACCATCTTCGCCATTTTTTTTTAATATTCAACACCCTACCCAAATCATATTATTTCATTTCTCCACATGTTATTTATTTTAAAAACTATAACCTCATACTTTAGCACAAACTAAAGATTTCTAAAACTTGTTGTATTACCTAGTAACTTTACAAAGTACATATTTTCCTCGAACTTAAAATCAATTGATTATTTATTGACGTAACAAACGATTTTCTATATAAAGTTTTAAACTATTACAAAACCTACTTAGCTTGTACTATTTAACAACTTTTGCCTTATGTACAAAACCAATTTTGAAAATAATTTTTTTTAGGAATAATATCTAGTCTCTAGATACTCCATCGACACTCACTCATTTTCAACTTGTTCAAATTTTTACAATATTTGGCATATACCACAATCATGTTTTCTTATACACTTGATTATAACCTTTGATCCAAACCCCAAAATTTACACTGCTATATAATCTCCTTACTATAAAATAAACTCTTTATCAACTATCTTCACATTCACTATCTCTCACAACCTTGATTCTGCTTCAAGATTTTTCATCATCCTCTCAAGAACTAAATTCATATCCTTCACCTTCTCACACATGAGCTAGTTACCCATGATAATCAAACTACTAAAAACCTGATACTTGATTCTACAGGATTTTTTTTTCCAAAAACATCATTGTTTGTGAAACTTGATTTGACTATTCACTGGACATTTAATTATTCATGATACTCGTGTTTCCATTTTCTTGATCATATTATCATCTTGTACCCAATTTTGTCGCACTCATTAGCATACAACATCTAGAAACTTCCTTGCATACTATTGTGTACGAACACAGATTGGAAATTTATCATATTCGGTTACATTTATTTTAAATCATATAAGTTTCAGACTCCATCTTACATATTATTGAAACATTTGGTCTTGACTTCCATAAAAATCAAAATACTTATTTAATCCTGCAAAGCTTTTCTAAAAACATCATTGTTTGTCATATGAAACTTGATTTTTCCCTTAGTTTGACTATCCATTGGACATTTAATTATTCATGATGCTCGTAAACTATTCCATAGGCCACTAAGATAACACTTACACTTAATGGTTGTAGTACTTACAAATTTGCTTGCATTATCCACGCAACTCAGATAAACATTTCATTTAAAGGGCTCCTCGGACGAGTGGTAGCCCATACTTAAATACAGTTATGCTTATTGCAAACCAATGCAATTGACCTCATTATTACATGGCCTCATTTCATTGATAAACATCTCATTGTATTTGTTGTGACATCTTCATGTGAAACTTATTTGCTTTAATGTGTGTTAGATTAGGATCATAGAAGGACATAAAACCCTAATGTAAGGTAAATTGATGATTCCGGTCCGGAACGTAATCATGAATTTACAGGTGCGTTAGGGTAGTGTGAAATTCTATTAGAGTTTTTGGGAAGACGTCCAGTACGTTTTCAAGGTATCAAAGGTGTGGTGGGTTAGCTGCGGTACACTTTGTATACAAACACTAATGATACATTGAAAGTGAGACTGGAAGTCGGACCAGGAACAAACTCTAGTTACTTGCTAGTTCATTTAGTCTTTCTGTAATCAATCAACTCGTACATTTATTCTAGGATACCTAAAGCTTGAAACTTAATGATTTACTCGATTCTTATTCTCTTTATTATTCAAGACGAACCTAATCCTTAACTCACACCTATCAAACCTCTTATCCAAATCATTCGAAACAATTCACTTTGTTACCTATAAATTACGTCGTACCTTAACCCAAATTTTCCAAACCACAGTTATTTTAATTTCTACCCAAGCATCCATAATCCTATGTTACTATTAACTTCGGGACGAAGTTTCTAAAAGTAGGGGATGCTGTGACATCCGTCATTTTTTTTTCATTATATATATATATATATATATATATTTTAAATAATAATAATAATAATAATAATAAAAATTCAGATTTTATATACATTTTTTTTCTTTCTTTAAACCAAACCCAACACAACTAAACCAACATAACCAACCCAATCCATATCCCTTTTATCCAATTTCTGATCCACAAATCGGCCCAAGAGTCTAGCCCAACAACAGCCCAAACCTCTTCCTTCCCCTTACTGCTTTAAAAAAAATGTTGCTTTCCCGGGTTTCGAACCGGAGACCTTTCACACCACACACAACACGCACACTTACCACCTGCTCCACATCCCTTTGTTGGTTTAACCCAACTTAAAAATTATATAACATTAATAAACGCAGCTCCTTCTTCTTCCTGATACAGACGCGAGACAGCAGCAGTATGCATAATTATTATTTTTTTTTAAATCATAAATTTGCTATGTTTAGTTATCTTTGACCACTAATACATGATTGCCGGCCTAGATTGACTCACCAATACGTTGATTATCAATTGATTGATAATCAATTGACCATTTACGCGTCCCACATTAAAGACGAGGTCAAACCATCCCAATAATACGAACCAGACATTAGCACTATAAATTGGACCTCAAACAACATCGTCTAATCGCCGAAAATCATCTTCCAATCCCCAATTTCTCTCAGTTAATTCTCTGTTCTTGGTATTCATCGCGTTTTGACTTTAAGAGTTGACCATCCGTTCATATACGAATCTGTACTGTAAGTCCAATCTTTTTTGTGGGTTTTGTTAGTCGGCATCCATACAACGAAAACCCTAACAATAATCGGGTTAAAAATGTATGGATTGTTTGATTGGAAAAACTAGGGTTCGTGGTAAACGATTTGGGGATAAACTGAGTTTGACATCGCGTATTTAATTATTGTTAAACGGAGTTCATCACAACCACTGGCCTAGGCCAAGTGGTTGTGACTGAGGTTCATAACCAAAGGCACCCGGGTTCGAGTCCCGGCTGTGGCCTTCTTTTGTGACACCCCAGGAAAATCCCACATCGGCCGTGGCCAGGAGAGATCCTTGGTTCATAAGTAATGTCTTGCCTCTTAAATCACCAACGCGTTTTGGGGCTTAATGTTAGTGGATGAGAGGAGAACTCCACAGTTAAGCGTGCTCAGGTGGGAGCAGTTTCAGGATGGGTGACCTCCTGGGAAGTTTCCACCGAGGCACCCAAAAACAAATCCGTGAGCTCTGGGTGGGCAAAGCGGACAATATTGGTGGTGAGAGAGGCGGGGTGTTACAGATGGTATCAGAGCCACTCCTGTGCCGTTCGGGATGGTGGGTGCACACCTCATCAGGGATGATGAGACTCTAACAGGGGGTGAATATGACACCCTAGGAACACACCTCATCAGGGACGATGAGACTCTAACAGGGGGTGAATGTAACACCCCGCCTCTCTCACCACCAATATTGTCCGCTTTGCCCACCCAGAAACTCTAAACGTGAAGCCGCTCACTCAAAGTGAATTTCGGGGCGAAATTCCTTTCAACTTGGGGATGATGTGACATCCGGTAACCAAGAATACAATTTACACTTGCTTCATAGTTTACTTGCTAAATTTCGGGTCGAAATTCTTTTCAACTTGGGGATGATGTGATACCCAGCAATTTCAGGTTCTTACTTTAACTAGACTCTAGTCAACTTGTACTTACATTCCTTGCATTCTATCTAACTAGGGTTAGTTAGGAGAGTCACTCATTGCACAGTTATAGGTTAATAACTGCATGGAAAGGTAATTCGAGGAATTACTGGACTACATACGTGAGTATCGAACCCCGAACATTGGTGAAGTGATAAAATAGATAATTTTCAAATAACTTGTTGGACACTATTTGCAATTATGTGCATACGTGGAATTATTTGGTAGTAGTTGGAAATAATTATTGTTGTGTGAAAACGCGATCAGGTCCATAACCGAACCTAGACGGATTAGGCACAGTAGACAATTTATAAAATATTTGGGTTAAATATTTTATACACGTATCATATTATAAATATAAGTTATTAAGCAAAATTAACTTATTACGCAATATACACAATTAGGTCCGTACCCGACTCTAATCGGGCTGAGATTCATAAGCTAGCTATAAAATATTTAGATTGAATATTTTATCTTATATTCTATACTAATTATGATATATTTATTTTATACTAATTATGATAAATATATATGTAACAAAAAGAAATGATATATTAATATTCATGTTATACTTGCAAATGCCAAAGTCAACACAAAACACATTGTGTCAGTATTATACAAACAAATAAGTAGTTAAATGGTGGACCCATTTGTCACTACAAATGTAAAAAAAAAAAACAATATACAAAGAAAGAAACAGAGTAGTCCGTGGGTCTTAGGGACCTTGGTCATACAGCAGCATGGGCTGCATTCGTGAGCAGGCCAGACCAGCCCAACAGACGCCTAAGAGCCCAGGTCATGGAATTTTTATAAAATCTCGTTTTTAATAAATGTTTAACATTCTAAACCAAACCCTAATCGTCCCAACCTCCTAATTATGATTTCTTTAACCCCTACCATTTGCCACTAACATAATCCAAAGATTTTGGAGCTTGAGAAGGTGTAGGATCATTAAAACAAAGAGCTTAAGGTATAACCACAATCTTTTAGAGTTTTTTTTTTATTATTTTTTTAATCATGTTTTAAAACACCACAAACTTGTTTGTCCAGATCTGATGTGGGTCTATAATGATCAAAACATAAGTTTTATAAAAGATTAACATGTTAAACATTAAGCTTTGTGATTATTATGTGGTGTGTTACATGTTAATGCATGGTTTTGATTTATAAATATGTAGGGTTTATAGATAATAATATTTGTGATAAAAACTTGCATGTTGGGACTGTTATGTTGTATGATCATGATGTGTTACATGTTTATGGTAGTATTTAGGCGATAATATGGTCATGCGATGCATTATGGATGAATTCTTAACATAGCTGAAAACGGACAGAATGCATGCTCTGATTTGTAGGCTCTGTAACGTGGTTTAAAACTATCTGTTTTAATTGTTTCTTGATTTTACCATGTCGTACATGGTCTTAGCTTTCTAAAATGGGTAAGATCATGCGATTTGGTGTTCGTTTGATATGTTTTTGGAATTTTCTTTGATTAAAGGTCATATCAGATTTTCGGATTAGTAATTTGGGTCAACTTTAAACGATTATAACTTGAGTTTTACAAAGAGTTGGATCATGAAATTTGGACAGTAGGTCGACACTGATGAAACTTGACTTTTCCAAGTGGATTCATCCCGTTTGGAGGAATACACAATTTTTGGAAATTTTTCTACTAATCTGATCTGTTGTGAGTATTTTCTAGACATAGCTGTGTTGTATGATTTTTCATAATTTTTGTGTATGGTTTTGTCACAAAATAAAAATATATAATTCTCTAGTAGACTCCCTGGAAGATTCAGTAAAATTTTGGGAGTCTAATTCATTAGATGAGTATTTTAAATAAATTAGTTTTCACAGCGCATAATCTGTCCTAAAAACGCAGATTATGTAATGTACACTTATGTGGCTATTTGGAGTCTTGTATGACTTTTAATTGACATGAAATTGTATGAGCCCTTATATGAGGTGTATATGAAGTGCATAACTGATGTTAGACATTGTGTTTACCAACGGGTTCGTATGGTCTACTTATGCATGTAGAATCACTAGGTGTCACTTACACGATTTTGAACATTTAAACGTCTTGGACAAACGGGTTATATGGTGTAATGGTATTACACATATACTCACTTAGTGACACATGTACTAGGGAGTCGGTAGCACACCCTACTTTGGAGTTTGGATTTACTTGCTTGCATACTAAGGTGAGTTTCACTACTCTTTTCTCAAAAGCATGCGTCTCGGGTTGAGACAACTTACTTAACGTTTCTAGTCCGGTTTGGGACTACTTTTACACATCCCGGGTTTGGGGTGCATGGTTCACGTGGTGAATCTATTTTTACTAATTCATATATATGTCCTTGATGAACTAAACCAAACACATCTTTTAAGTCCTTCAAAATACCGAATCAATTGCCGGTTGGGCAAGCGGGTTAATTAGTTGATAGCGCTATTAGGTCTAACAAACCTCACATCGTGCTGGGAGCATGGATGTGAACTATTAGCTTCAAACATAATCATTGTCGATGGACAATGATGCAAGGCATCCTTATCCCGGTTATGGGAACTTGTTCATTAGTAGTTCGGTATTCGCCGGTTTTAGTTATCATGAGTGGGCTAGCTACCCCTGACATTTGAATTAGCTATTTACTTGTGGCCAAGGAGGCCGACGTTCTTACTTACTGTTATGTGGTCTGGGAGACCGACGCTTTCATTTGGTTACATGGTTTGGGAAACCTACGCTTTTACTTACTCACCTACTTTACTCAGTGAACTCACCAACATTGTTTGTTGACCCACGATTTACATGCTTTTGCAGGTAGTTAGCTTCCGGTGCCAGAATTAGAAAGCACTACACACTTCATTGCATTTGGGGTCTTGGGCATACACCTAAATTACATATTATGCTTTCACATTTTCTTTCATATGGTCTTAATTTGGGCGCGTTGTTTTGCGCATGGTTTTAAAAGGATTAAATTTGGGTTACGCTTCCGCAACTTAACTAAACTTGGTTTTTGAAACGAACTAAATGGTTTGGGCATTTAGAGTTCGTTCATATGACTTATGGCTATGGGATCCTGGTATGTCATGCGCCTCGCGGTATGAACCCCGCAGTGGAAATTTGAGGGTGTGACAGATGGTATCAGAGCCACTCCTGTGCGTTCGGGATGGTGGGTGCACACCTCATCAGGGATGATGAGACTCTAACAGGGGGTGAATATGACACCCTAGGAACACACCTCATCAGGGACGATGAGACTCTAACAGGGGGTGAATGTGACACCCCAGGAAAATCCCACATCGGCCGTGGCCAGGAGAGATCCTTGGTTCATAAGTAATGTCTTGCCTCTTAAATCACCAACGCGTTTTGGGGCTTAATGTTAGTGGATGAGAGGAGAACTCCACAGTTAAGCGTGCTCAGGTGGGGAGCAGTTTCAGGATGGGTGACCTCCTGGGAAGTTTCCACCGAGGCACCCAAAAACAAATCCGTGAGCTCTGGGTGGGCAAAGCGGACAATATTGGTGGTGAGAGAGGCGGGGTGTTACATCTTTTCCTTTTCTTTTTATTTCTAAAACAAACCAAATCATAATTATATATAATACATTTAAATCTTATAAATTCATTTTTAAATATTAAAACCTTTTTATAAATTCTAAAAAAATTATTAAATCTGAGATAAAAGTTTTATTTACAATTTTTATTTTTCTGAAATTCATTTATTTAATATTTATAATAATTTAATCAATTTTATACTATTATATTTTTAAAATTCAATAAACATATCTAAACGATTTTATAAAATTCCACAAAAATTATCCTAAACTTGTATATTCTTAAACATTCCAGAAAATATTTTTATTTCAGAAAAACCGTTTATTTTATATTTTTAATTAATTTTTATTAGTTTTAATCATAAATAATTCATAATAAATTCATTTTTCAATATTTTTGTACCAAAATTTTACATAAATTATTTCTATTAATTTGGAACAGAAATACAATTTTTAATTCAGAAATTCTTTGATTTTAATATTTTTAGATATTAAAGTCATATTTTGACAATTTGAAATAATTAGATTAAATATTCTATTTTCAAGAAAATAATTTTATAAAAATTATTTTCATACTTAAAATCTTATGTTGTGACAATGGTTAACTTAAAATTTTACAAAAAGACTTTTATTTATTTATTTATTAAATTTCTTATATTTTAATAAACAATTTATTTACTAATCAAATAAACGTTTGTCCCCAATTCGAAACCCTAAAATTCCATGTATCCTAGAGTTATTCCTTACACATTATTAAATTCTTTAGGTTGATTCTTTGGAATATTTCCAACGCATATTTCGTTGTCCAGTTCCATTACAAGCTATTACGTAAACAGTGAGTATTTCCTATCCCCTTTTTGCTTTTATACATTTTTGGGGTGTTACATGTACACTATTACAATTTCAAATACAAGAATACATTTTTACAATACAATTCTAGTACTATGTGCATTGCTTACAACGTGCTTTATGCTTAGACATTACATGTGGATTACATTTGTACTTAGTGAAATCATTAACATGGTACAAGCCGACCTTAACATTGGATAGCGCTATTTGGATTGGCAACCCGCCTAGATTGATTCTCCCCCTTTTTCATCGAGAATCCGTGGCCAGTGTTAAGTTATCATCCATTTATTGGTTGAGTACACTACAGTTCATACAGTACATTATACAGTCACAGGGTTGATTTCGCTCATTTGTATGATACATAGTTTACATAATTGTTCTGTAGCTTGCACTTGAATTGTATAACTTTTTAACCTACTATATATATCAAAACTAGGAATGCTCACCAACATTTCATATGTTGACCAAATCTATTTTGTACATGTTTCAGGTGCAGTTTGATCTAGTGCTTTAGCAAGGAACATTTAGTGCTATATTTTAATTCAGTTAATTCAATATTTACATTTCATTTAGACAATGTATTTTCCATTTCCATGTAAGATAATTTTTGATTATTCAATAATATTTACATTTTAGTACCATGAGCTTTTGAACAATCGTCACTACGTGGCACCTCGATGATTCCGCCATCGGTTGGGGTGTTACAGATAACCCCAATTATAATAGGAATAATGGAACTCAAGGGAGTGCTCATTTTGTACAGGCACAAGCTCCTCAACAGCAATACATGCCACAAGTACAATATGTTCAAGTGCCTGCTCAACAGATGCAGAGCCAACAATCAATCCCTCCCTTTCCAGCTGCTCAACATCCTCCACAGCCTCAACAACCCTCTCAACAAAGTCTTTTCACCTCAGGGTATGTTGACTGGAGCAGTCTTCCTTTTGACACCACAGAGTGCAATCCTGATGCAGACAACAAAGTGTTTGACATCAACTGGGGAGAACCAGACAATGGCAGAAAGAACTTTGCCTTAATGGCATTTGAAGGCTGTATTTCAAAATCTGCATTGTCACAGGTATCAAAAGAATCTTTGACAAAACTTTGCTCAAATTCTTGCAAAGAAACTTTTGCTCTCATAAGAGAGACAAATGTGCACTTACAAGGTAAAGCCAATGATTTAGAAAGAAAATACACACAGATAAAATGTGATTTAGAAAGAAAACTGTGTGCTAAAACAAAAGAAGTTTCTAAATTAACTGACTCAGCTATTGAAACCCAAGCACAAATTAAAATCATGCTAAATGACCTGGGAGATGTCAGACAAGAGCTTGCTGACACCAGGATCACATGTGAAAAATGGGTGGAATCTTGTAAGGGGTATCAATTATTGCTAAACAAACAAAGTGCTTCAAATGTTAAGTTTGGCATAGGATACCATCATGTTGAAACACCAACAGATTTTTCTCCCAAAACTACTGAAGATGGGAGAAGAATTGTTTCAAATGAAACTTCTGAAGGGAAAGAATGCACATCTTTCCATGAAAACTTTCTAAACAGAAATCCTGGCATTTTTAAAGAAAGTACTTCAGAAGTATTAACAAAATCTGACAACAAGCCATCAGTAGTTTCATCTACATCAGGAGTTGAGACCCTGAAAACTACTGATGAGCAAAATCTCTTCACAAATGTCAGAAATTTGCCTTTAGATCAAAAACAAAAGGCAAAAGAGTGTGAAATTTGTGGTCTGTTCAACCACAAAACTGAATTTTGTAGATACAGAAAAGGAATTCAGTTCAATCAAAAATTTAAACAACAGGTTGTGGGAAATCAAATCAGAAATGATTATGAAAGAATCTTTAAACCCAAGAAACAACAACCTGAAAACACCTTTTCTCAGAAAAAGATAAAATCTCAACCAAAATCTTTTTCTCAAAATTCTTTGTCAGTAGTTAGACCTGGATCATCAGCAGTTTCACAAACTGCTGAGATACAAAATCTAATGAACATGGTACAACTACTGATGACCAAGGTTGATGGTGGTCCTGAAAAGGATACCACCATGGTTCTTAATGAAAAATCCATTGCCAAAAAGACATGGATTTCTCAACCTGGTCAAGAACAAACTGTAACTATTCTCAAGAGCAAACCCAAAGCCAAACAGGCTTGGGTTCCTAGATCTAACTAATTTGCTTTTATGTGCAGAGAGTTTCCAGGGGCTTAAACAGCATATGGTATGTTGATAGTGGAGGCTCTATGCACATGACTGGATGCAGATACCTGATAAACAACTTTATCAGCCAAAGAGAAGGATCTGTATCCTTTGGGAACAATGCTAAGGGATATGTGCTAGGACATGGCAATGTCTCCTCTGGCAAAATACAGTTTGACAAGGTCAATCTGGTGGAAAACCTTGAATACAACTTGCTGAGTGTGTCACAAATGTGTAATAAAGGATATTCTTCCTTTTTCACAAAGACAGCATGCAAGATCATCTCACCAGAAGGCCAGAAGTTGATAGAGAAGATCATTGAAGATCATACTTTGCTGATTGCCAAAAGATGTGGCAATGTCTATGCAGTGGACATTGAGAAAGACAAAGTATTGAACAACACTGCCTGTTTCTTCTCAAGGGCATCAACTTCAGAAACAGATCTCTGGCACAGGAGACTTGGCCATGTGAACTTTAAAACCATAAATAAAGTCACAAAAATGGGCTTGGTCAGAGGTCTACCTTTGAAAGTATACCAGTGTCAAGAACACTGTGTATCCTGTTTAAAGGGAAAACAACATAAGTCCTCCTATAAGTCTATTGAAGAATCAAAAACAACTGCATGTCTTCAACTACTCCATATGGACTTATTTGGACCTGTCAAGATTATGAGCCTTGGTAAGAAGAAGTACTGCTTAGTCATCATTGATGACTACTCTAGATTCACATGGGTATTCTTCTTATTCTCCAAGGATGAGGCTGCTGAAATCATCAAGTTCTTCATTCTACAAGTAGAGAAACAATACTCTCTATCTGTCAAAACCATTAGAAGTGACAATGGGACAGAGTTCAGGAACAAAACTCTGGATGAATTCTGTTTGTCTAAAGGGATTATTAGACAATACAGTGTTCCCAGAACTCCTGAACAAAATGGTGTAGTAGAAAGGAAGAACAGAACATTGATAGAAGGAGCAAGAACAATGTTAGCTGATTCTGGACTGCCCTTGTACTTTTGGGCAGAAGCAGTTAACACATCATGTTATGTTCAGAATAGAGTTCTTGTGGTCAAGAGACACTCCAAGACTGCCTATGAAGTTCTTCATGGCATGAAGCCCCTTATCTCCTTTTTCAGGGCTTTTGGGTGTCAATGTTTCATCTTGAACATCAAGGAATCTATTTCAAAGTTTGCTGCCAAAGTTGACTCAGGTTACTTTCTTGGTTACTCTTCAACTAGAAAAGCCTACAAGGTTTTTAATTCTCACACCAGGATAGTAGAAGAAACATTGAATGTCAAGTTCAATGAGTCAAAACACACTCTTATTCCAGCACATCCTGCTGAACTCTTTGACCTTGACAACTTTCACTTTGGACCTGAAAAGACTGTTACTCCTTCCAAACCTACTTATTATGGTGATCAAAGGTTTGAAGATGAGGATCCTACACCATGGACTCCTCAAACAGTCATTAAGTCAACTTCAACACCATCAGAAGTTTCACAAACTTCTGATCAAACAAATACTGAAGGCCAAACTCAAACATCTGCTTCAGCACCTGCAACTACTGAAGAAGCTAAAACTGCTGAACCAGATATTATAGACCTCAGTAGTTTGTTTGAAGAACAAGAGCCACCTACACCTGTCAGTGGTTTACAACAACTGATTGAACACAGAGATCATCCACTTGATCAAATCATGGGTGATATAGCTTCAGGTGTTCTTACCAGAAACCAGCTCTCCAACTTTTGCCTATTTTCAGCCTTTATTTCACAGTTGGAACCAAAGAAGTACCAGGAAGCCCTCAAAGACAATAATTGGGTGCAAGCTATGCAAGATGAACTGCTTCAGTTCAACAAGCAACAGGTCTGGGAAATCTGTCCCTTACCTCCAAACAAGCAACCAATTGGCACAAGATGGGTTTTCAGGAACAAACAAGATGAAGCTGGTATGATAATCAAGAACAAGGCAAGGCTGGTAGTTCAAGGGTACTCTCAAGAAGAGGGAATTGACTATGATGAAACCTTTGCTCCAGTTGCAAGGCTTGAGGCCATCAGGTTATTTCTGGCCTATGCCATTTCCAACAAAATTAAAGTTTATCAAATGGATGTGAAAAGTGCATTTTTGTATGGAAAAATAAAAGAGGAGGTGTATGTCTGTCAGCCACCTGGGTTTGAGGATCCTTCTCATCCTGAGTGGGTGTACAGACTGGACAAAGCTCTTTATGGGCTCAAACAGGCTCCAAGAGCCTGGTATGATACACTCTCCACCTTTTTACTCAAAAATAACTTTACAAGAGGTGCCATTGATAAAACTCTTTTCATTAAATATGTTGGAAATCATGTCTTACTTGTTCAAATTTATGTTGATGATATCATTTTTGGTTCAACAAACACAAAACTATGTGATGATTTTAAGAAACTCATTGAATCAAAATTTGAGATGAGTACCATGGGAGAACTGCAGTACTTTCTAGGACTGCAGATCAAGCAACAAACAAATGGAACTTTTATACATCAATCAAAATATGTTAAAGAATTATTGAACAAATTTTCTTTAAATGACTGTAAATCATGTTCCACTCCCATGACACCAATCACACAAGTTGAACCTGATGATCAAGGAAAACAGGTTGATCAAACCATGTACAGATGCATGATAGGTTCCCTTTTATACTTAACTGCTTCTAGACCAGATATTATGTTTTCAACATGTGTCTGTGCTAGATATCAATCAGCACCAAGGGAATCACACCTTATAGCAGTCAAAAGAATTTTCAGATATCTGAAAGGAACTCCAACACTTGGAATTTGGTATCCTGCTTCAAGCAATACCAAGTTATCAGCTTTTTCAGATAGTGACTATGCAGGGTGTAAGATGACAAGAAAGTCAACATCTGGTGGTTGTCAATTCCTGGGTAACTGTCTAGTGTCATGGCAATCAAAGAAGCAAACATCTGTTGCAACTTCAACTGTTGAAGCTGAATACATTGCAGCTGCAAGTTGTACATCACAGATACAATGGCTCCAATATCAACTTCTTGATTATGAAATCAAAGAAACCAAGACACCTTTGTTTGTAGACAGCAAATCTGCCATTAGCATCATTCAAAATCCGGTACAGTTCTCAAAAACCAAACATATTGAGATCATGTACCATTTCATAAGAGATTGCTATGAAAAAGGCAAAGATTGAGGTGAAGCATGTAGCAACAGCTAATCAAATAGCTGACATCTTCACAAAACCCCTTGACACATAAACATTTCAGAAGTTAGTATCCATGCTTGGGATGCTAAATTTGTAAGTGTTTATTTTATTATTCTGCAATTTTTCATTTTTCACTTACAAAACAGACAAAAAGTCTGAAACAAAACTTCTGAAAAGAGAGAAACTACTAATGAACAAACATCAGTATGGGGATAATTTTCTGAAAAGTGTGTAACTTCTGATAAAATAACCTTCAGAAGTTATGAATAAAAGTATTTATAAAAACATTTCTCATCAGCTGTTAAAACTACTGAAGAGGAAATGGGAACTACTGATGAAGTAATCCTTCATCAGCAGTTTTAGTCAAAAGGGCAAATCTGACTTTTCCCATCATCAGAGGTTTGACCTAATCAGTTTAAAACCTCTGATAAAAAGATTTTTAACCTAAGGCGGTTTAAAAAAACTTCTAATAAAGAAGATTCAAGCGGTTTAAAACTTCTGATAAATACCTTTTTCTCCACACTTATCCTTTCAAACTCAAAATATCCCTCCTTCTCTCTCAAAAACTCTCTCAATAACCTAAACCTGCAAATCCACTGTTCGATCAAAACCCAAACCACATGGCTCTAGTTCTAAAACAGGGACACAATCAAAGGGCCTTTCTTGAAAAACAAGAAGGCTGGTCCCAATATGATGAGATCATTGATCTTGTTGTAAAATCCCAATATTTTACTGCTCTCACAATAAACCCACCAATTCACACTGAAACTCTGAATGAGTTCTGGGCAAATGCTGAGACGGTGACAACGGATGATGAGGTCATTTCCCTCAACTCAAGAATAAAAGGGAAACCACTGACCATCACACCGGCCACACTGGCAACAAGACTGGGTCTGGATGATGTAACTGCCCCTGACCATGTTGCTAATACTGATATTCACCTAACCATGACTGAGTGTGGTTATCAAGGTACTCTCTCCCATGCTACAATCTTCAAAAAATATTTTGAACCAAAATACAAGCTTTTGTTTCATTATATTATTATGTGTTTGAGTCCAAAAACAGGGTCTTATGACCAGATGCCCTCCACTTTTCAACCAATATTTCATTCCATTGTGAATGAAACTAAATTCAGGGCATCAAAACTATTTTTCAATGAGTTGGTGTTACATCACAATAATACCAAGAAAAAGTTTTTGTTGTACCCAAGGTTCATTATGCAATGCATAATAGGGGAACTGGGTAATGAGGTGCTTGTGGGAAAAATTTCAACTTTAAATCCTTTAACATCACAAGCATACTCAAGGCATAACAAACCGGCTGCCTGGCCAGAAGATGATCAGGGAGAACAACAGCAAGTCCCCCTGAAGCCCACATCTTCCAAACTCACACCACTAAAAGCCAAAAAGCCCAAGCCAACAAAAACTAAAACCCACCAACCCAAAAGAAAAGCTGTTCAGGAGGTTGAGATGCCTGAACATGCTCATGAGCAGTCTGCTCTTCAAATAGGTGAGACTGAAACACCCTCTCAGTCTCATCCATCTCAAACCCCACCAAGAGCACCCATAACCATTTTATTCAAAAGAAAAAGACTTAGAAAAACATATGAAACACACTCTTCTTTTGAAACTGCTGAACAACAACTTTCACCTATTGCCCAAACTACTGAACCAACCCCACAAATTTCTGAACAAGAGGCAATAGAAATTGCCAAACTTCTCTCTGGGCTAAAAGAGAAGGTCACATCTGATCATGTCAGTCCCCTACAACCACAACAAACAAGGGACATAACCACTACATCAGACATGGATGTGGACATCTCTAGCCCTATCCCAAGAGATGAGGGTGGACCAGAATCTTTAAGCCCAATTTTAGAGACTCTTGGGGCATCTGAGGCTGCTACTACTCAGTTACCACCCAGTGGTGGATCTAAGGATAGAAGTAACATAGCTAAGACCTCAGATGTGGCAACTACTGATGAAGGCTTAATGCCTGAAGTAGGAAATCCTCAGAACCAAGAACAAGAGGTTCATGAGAGAACTGAGTTGGGCTCAGCTCATGATTTAACTGAGACAGTCCTCATTGAGGGCAACATCAGGGATTCAGATGATTCCATTAATTTGGATGATGTTTCAAAAACACAAACTACTGAATTGACGACACTTTCTGAAGGTCCTGTTTCAGGGGTATCCAGGCTCAAGAAGCCAGTCACCCCTGCACAGGTTAAAGCCCACTCAATCCCTAAAACCCCTAGAGTGGCATCCTCTGTACAACATGAGGATCTCCCAAAAACACCCCCTTCACAACAAATGCCTACCCAATTCCCTGGGCAAACAAGCATAGACCTGAACCAGCTATGCAGCCCAGAGGGTCCCCTGTACCACATGATGAATACTCTCATCAGAAATCACTTCCAAACATACACAGCTAACTTGGAGCTGTCTATCAAGAATCAATTTGGAGTGATCAAGACCAAGATGAATGATCTGTCCAACAAAATAGACTTCAACAGCAAACAGATTGCTCATCTTCAAGGACAATTCTCCCAACCCTCAACTTCAAAAGTTAAAATTGATGAATCCAAAAAGGGGGAGAAGATCAGGGAACCTAAGGAGTCATTCCAAGCCAGGATAAGGGCAAGAGTGGCCATCCTTGAAAGAGATCAAAAAGATCAGGCTAGGAAAGAAAAACTGGCCAAATAGTTTGGTGTCTCAATAGAAGAGATTGAAGAAGCAGAAAAAGAAGATGAGACCCAAACATCTGAAGAATCCCTAAGGCAAAATGAAGAAACTTCTGATGGCAAAAGTTCTGATGAAGAATCAGAAAGTACTGAAGACAATCCTTCAGTAGTTGACAAACCATCAGCAGTTGTCAACCCATCAGAGGTTAACACTTCCAATCCTCAAACTGCTGACCCTTCCAGAACCACTGCTCCCATTCAACCAACATCTGATCCCATCAGGCCTACAACTGTTACAACAATGACTGTACTAAACCCTTTTCCTATCTCTCAATCAGCTGAATTATTAGAGAAGAGCTTAGTTGCAGCCAACAAAAAGGCCAGAGAAGATCTGATTTGGAAAACTCTGGAAGAAAGGGATGATCTAGATTTAAGCCATGAAGAAAAACTTCAGGCTTATGAAGCTGAACTACAAAGGCAGGCTAGCCTTGATGAGATTGCTGAACAAGATAAAAGACAACAACTGGTGTCTTACATACCAAGAACAGCAAGACTAAAGCCTATACACTCAAAGGACTCTCCATGCAAGAGCTGACAAGAAGAGCACAACTGCTTGCAGACAAAATGGCCACAAGCAAAGAAGGAAAGGCCAAGAGAGCCCAAATAATAGAAGAGTTAGTAGCAGAAGGCTATGGTTCAAAAGCCTCAGTATCCAGATGGAAAGAAGAAAGACTAATGGATACTTACAAGAAATACTTGGCTGCCAAGGCTGCAAATCCAGAGAAGTTTCAAACTACTGATCCTTCAAGATCAGTAGTTAGAACTTCTGGTGTATCAAGAAGAAGAACTGCTACTCAGAGAAAGAAGGCAGAGGACAATGTCAAAACTGACTTCAAAATGGTACTACTTGAAGGAAGTTCAATAGTCCATTCAGATTTTGACATTGAGGAGAAACCTCTGTTAACACAATTCAGGGATCCTTCCACTTTTGCCTACCAAATACAAAAGACCATCAAAGAAAAGCTGCATACCAGAGTAGTGACTGAACACCATCTCCCAACTGTTCAGATGCCTGAGATGCAACAACAACAAGGAAGAGACTCCCACCTGAGGCTAACTGAAACTGAAATCCAGCACTCAGGACCATCAACCCAAGGGACAAGTCTGGTTCCCTATTCTTCTGACTTTAACAAGTCAAAGATACCTATCATCAGATGGTCACTTACTGATAACAACTCAGTATTGTTGACAAGAAGAGACCTCTCAAGCAGGGCTTACAAGAAGATCAGTGATCTGAAGAAACTGTCAACACAAGACCTGCTCACAATTCAACATCTGGAACCACAGAGAGGATCTCTATCTGATGGTCAGTTAAACCAGCTCAAGAACACCATGTACAAAGAGATATGGAAGATTGTTCAAGACAGAAGAAAAACATAAGGAATTAGTAAGGTTTTGGCTTCATCAATCCAGGGGGAGATTGTTAGGACAAAGAGGATTGGTGAAACCACTTTTGGAAACCTTAGTCTAATTCACTTCTGTCATTTTGGCTAAGTATAGAAGTACTGAAAAGAAAACAAAGAACTGCTGAAGAGAAGATAAGAGAAGTGCTGAAGAAGAAACTTCATCAGAAGTTCTGAAGTCCAAACTAGACAAGTTCACTTCAGAAGTACTGAAGACAAACTACTCATCAGTAGTTTGTCATTCATCAGCACTTAGCATCAGATATTTTCCACCGCCTTTTGCATCAGTAGTTTATTGTTTATTATTACTTTTAGCTGTATTTGTTTGTTTCAATGTTGCAACTTGTGCAACTTGTTTCTGTTGTTTCTGTACTTGCTTTTTGGGCAAGATACATGTATGTAAACGTCTATAAATAGGAGGCTTCAACCTTCTATTTTAGACATTGATTTTAATAGAAAAATCCTTCAAACACTATCACTGTTCTATTCCATTTCAGTATTTATTGTGAATCTGTCTAAGTATCTAATTCTCATTTACTGCTTAGATTCATAATAAATACTTGTCATTTATTAGTTTCAATCATCAAGGGGGAGTAATAACTCTTCCTTAGTATAAAAAGTGTTGCTTTTACTTATACATTCCGTTGTGCTTATCATCTGATTTACAAGGGCTTGCTAAACACTTAAGTGTCAAGATAGCAAGTTCTTACTTAGCATAAAGAGCAAAACTGATCCAACAATAATAGATATTGAGCGCACTTTTGTTTTAAATAAAAGGTATATAACATAAAAATAAAATCGATTAGTAACCTACCTTAATCTCTTTGATCTCCCAAAATGAAGTGCGATCGAACAATCAATCACCACTGATTTGATAGGGTTTCACCTTTGTAAGATTCAATTAGGTATGATGTTTTGTTTGGCTCTGAAAGTTATCTACAACAGGAAAGTCAACTCTAAGTGAAGTGGGGTTTCAAAAACAATTTATGAAATAGTGGTGAAAAAAAGCGCCATAAACAGAGTTAATGTTGGAAATAGGTGTCTAATTATCTTTTATTTAGTGTGACTATCAAAATACGATCCAAAAAGTTACACTTTGGATTGCAAACAAAGAAATAATATTTAGTAGTTGAATATTATTAAGCACGAATAACTTCATTATGGAAATTAATATTTGAAAACTATTTCGTGAAAATATTACTTGAATAATCAATGATGATTGTTTGGAGAAACAATTATTCGAGATGTGGATTAATTATTTAGAATAATTACTTAGATTGTTTAAAGCTTTGAACAATAGAATAATTTTATTGGATAATAATTGTAAATGACGTTGAATGATCAAATAGTCGTTATTTGATATTAATGATGATAAGATAAGTATTGTTGAACGATAGTTATAGACATGGACTTATTATCAATAATAGATATTGTGTATGGATGTCCAGTATTATCATTTAACAGGTAAGTAAGATGATTATAAGCATCTTATTCTCAAACCCTAATGTATATCCTAATAACCTAGCCACCAAAAGAAATTAAGGAGTTAGTGAGATAAACCATATCACAACATCACCTCACCTCACCTCCACCCCATCCCCAGCGCTAGCCCCCCACCGTCAGCCACCTCCCACCATGAGCCGGTCCCATCACACGCCACTCGATGCGGCCACGCACTACCTCCTTCCTCTCAGTCGAGACCGCACACCACGACTCAAGGGTTACGCAGCGCTACCCTCTTTTGGGTGCCTCGTTTTGTGTGTTGTCGCGTATAGGTGTTTTGCTATATCGGATCTAGAGTTCGGGTGTTCGAATGTATCAAAAGTTTGGATCTTGAAGTTGGTGCATTTGGTGATTTGGCTAACTAGTGAAGCCATTGGTTGATCCATCGTGTGGGTTTTTGGTTTTCTTCAAGGTAGCGATTCTAAACCCCATATGGTTGTGGTTTTTATTATTATAATTATTATTATTTGTTTTGATTTGTATTTAAATCACTAGAATGGGGATAGCTCTGTTTTATTGTTTACATGCTTCCGCTAAAATTATATATATATATATATGTGTGTGTGTGTGTGTGTGTGTGTGTGTGTATAAATAAGTAGGCTAAGTATCGGTAGAAAACTCACGTTTTTTTAGTAAACCCTAGAAAACCCTACTTCCCGAGCTTTTTTTTATTTGAAAATTTTTGGCCATGTAATATACATGTTTTAAAGAGTTTTGAGCCAAAAAAAATCAAAAAAGTGTCGTTCGTTTTTTTTTTTTTTTTAAATAAAAAACTTTTGCATCGTAACATATGTTAGCATATGTTTACACAGGTAACATATGTTTTGATGCAAAACTTATTTATATTTAAAAAAAAGACCGATCGGCGCTTTTTTGATTTTATTGGCTCAAAACTCTTAAAAACATGTATATTACATGCCCTAAAATTTTCAAACAAAAAAAAAGCTCAGGAAGTAGTTTTTTCAAGGGGTTTTCTAGAGTTTCCTCTAATTTTCGAGGTTTTCTATTAATCATTGCCCTATATAGGTATATATATATATATATATATATATATATATATATATATAAAACCCCTTGAGTTAAGAAAACTTAGAAAACCCATGTAAAAACCATATAAAAAAACTTCTTTTTTTTTTTTGAAAAAATTACATAAGGTAACTAACATACATGTATTTAAGTGTTTTGGGCCAAAAAATTAAAAAAGTGCCGAGGGAATTTAAAAAAAAATTAAACAACGCAAATTTTGTAACAACGTTGTTAACATATGTTAGAAAGCAAAAAACATATGTTAACGGCGCTGTAACATATGTTAAAAGGCAGAAAACATATGTTAACAGTGATGTTACAAAGTTTGCGTTGTTTATTTTTTTTAAATATCCCATCGGTGCTTTTTTAATTTTTTTTTTTGGCCCAAAACGTTTAAAAACATGTATGTTACCTTGTGTAATTTTTTCAAAAAAAAAAGTTTTTTTAGATGGTTTTTACATGGGTTTTCTAAGTTTTCTTAACTCAAGGGGGTTTTCAATTTATCCTTCCCATATATATTAATAAGTAGTTATTAATATTTGACATACTATATAAAATAGTGATTTTTTTATTAAACTTTGATAAATGGATCCAGATCATGGAGGTTGATTGATGCCCAACAGTTGATGGTTCCAACGTATTAAACTAATCGCATACGAGATGAAAACAATTTGTGTGGATATATGTTTGTAGTAGGTTGAATATTCTAATCAAAATAAATAAACATTTGATTATTTGTTACAAAACCATAAACAGACGTCGACGACGGTGGTATGCAGATACAGAAGAAGAAAGGGTTAGGGGTGGGTACTATAAGTGGTGGTCCAACGAAGATTGGTTGAAATTGGTGGCAATCACACATGTTGCCATGGTAATGTTGATAAACCAATCGGAAAAAGAACATTCGCCGGAAAGGGTGGGGGTGGATTGGTCGGAGAAGATATAGATGGAATTTGTTTTATTTAATAAAAAATGCGGGAGCCACTTGTAGTTATTAGATGATAGAACTATTTCATTAACTTTATTTTTAATAGTAAGGGTAGTTTAGCCATTTTACATAAACTTAATTGCACAAACTAACGGACATCCAGTCAGAGAATTATTCAAGTAACAACCAAGCAAACCACATGAAATGTACATGTAATTTTAGAAAGTTAGAGAACTAATGAAGAAATATCACATGAACTATCCAGGTATATTTTTTTAAACTTAAATTCATTTCTTTGAATTTCATTTGAGATAAGATGGTGTTAATTGAAATTCTACCACTTTGATAAATTAGATATATAATTCAAGTTTGGATGTTGTTTCGTGCCACACCCTCAAATTTTCACTTGCGGGGTTTTACCATGAGACGTGTGACATACCAGGATCCAAGTCAACGGTCATAATAAACGACAACTATATGATATGAAAATAACGTAGAATAACCAACCACGCAGTTTAAAAGTTTGCAAAACCAAAACAGACATCGACAACGGAAGCATAAAGTTTACAAAACCAAAGTTTCAAATGTATGTAGTTAAACCAAACATGGTTTACTTATGAATGCAAGACTAGACGCAGTACAGCTCCAGTGCGCCTAAGACTCCCTGCTACCTTAGCGACCTGAGAAAACATACAAAGTTAGTCAACACATATAGTGTCGGTGAGTCACAGAGATAAAGTTTGTAACAGTTGTAATCCAGACCCAACAATCTTTACATCTATTTGATGCTAGTTAGACATCGTTACATGACACTATAGTGTCATGAACCACTAGATTGTGAGGTTATGTGTATCTAGGAAAATACTTGATCTTATAAGAAATTGAACAAACCTAACTAGATTGTGAGGATTGTTGTGCATTCTTTTGTCACTAATTCAAATTCTATAGATATTTGGAAGTTTGTTAATAAATATTCAATCATATTTTTCTCAAATCAAATTATGGTTCTCGCGCGAATTCTAATTCCAAGCAATTCGGTTTTTCCAAGAAGGTAAATGTTAATCCTAAGAAGAATATCGTATTAGTTTTTTTGTTCAAGTACTTTCAGAAGAAATGCAATGTTATATCTTTATTTATTTTACTGGTACAAGTAATATACCTTTGTTACATTTAAAACGAGGTGTAAATGTTATATGTTATCAAAATGTACAATTTGTTGCATACAAGCTTGGTAAGAAATCATAACCGTGTTACATTGGTCATTTAATTGTTCTAACCTACAATAGTGGCCTAATTTATCGACTTTGTGTAATGCTTTGACTCTGTATCCAGAAATATAATTAGTCATTAATTGTTCTAACCTCCATTTGTGACTCACAATTGTGTATAAATCTAATACCACGATGTTCATAAAATTGAGTAGGCCTATTGGAGAGAGATGGACTACATAGTCATCTTAATCTTGTTGTCGATTATTACATGGCTCTATTTCTTTACGCGCCAATCGGACCGTGGAAAGTTGGGTGTGGCCACCCTACTGCCCCCCGGCCTGTACCCCCTTCCAATCATCGGAAACATCTTGGAACTAGGAGACAAACCACACCGCTCACTTGCTGCCCTGTCCAAAACATATGGACCTTTAATGTCCCTTAAGCTCGGTAGCACCACCATGATCGTTGCTTCAACATGTGAAATCGCTCAAGAGTTATTTGCGACACATGATATATCTTTCTCGAGCCGATCCGTCCCATGTGCTATGTTGGCATTTAACCGCCAAAACATCTCCATGGTTTGGCTGCCCGTTGGGGACAAGTGGCGACGACTAAGAAGAATATGCAAAGAACACTTGTTTTCGATACGTCAACTTGATGCTAGCCGCTTTCTACGCATGCAAAAGGTTCAGGAACTCCTCGACTTTGTTCAAGGTCGTTGTCTTAGTGGCAAACCGATCAACGTTGGTGAAACTGCGACTACAACCACTCTTAACGTTCTCTCTAACTTCATATTCTCAACTGATTTAGTTCAGTATGATTCTCCCTTATCACAAGAATTTAAAAACCTGATATGGGCTATGATGGAAACTACTAGTGCACAAAATTTAGCCGATTATTTTCCTGTGCTTCAGCCCTTGGATCCACAGGGCTTGCTCCGACAGTCAAAACGTTACACCAAGAAGCTGTTGGCAATATTTGACAAACATATAAATCAACGGTTGCACACGACAAGTACAACTTCATCCGATGCATCTAGCAAAGATCTTACCGATTTACTATTGAACATCAACAAAAATCCGAATGCCTCATTTAGCCTAAATGACACAAGACACTTGTTCTTTGTAAGTAATCTTCTTAATTTGACTACTAACTACTTGAACTTCTTTAGAAATGGGTATGCACCCATAGTTTGCTTCACATGTCAATATGTCCGTAAATGTATGGGAAAATCTGCCATTCAATAGTGGCAGGTTGTGGTAGAACCAACACATACCATGGATGGAAACTCAATCCTTTTCATAAGAATTTATGAATCAAGTTTTTGTTCTAACGACATTAAAAAAACTTATTTTTTTTATATAGAAAAAACACTATAAGTAGTATTTAATATATATTTTTTACTACAAACTCTCTTAAGGGATGTTTGTTTTTTTTAAAACATCAACCTGACCTCTTTTGCCTGCGTGGCGCAGACGTTAAGGTCCCGCGGCCTCTTTGTTTTTTTGGAAGTCCTTTCACTCAAAAACGTCTGCACATCTTCTTCTTGGTGCAAACTTGGACCAAGGTCTTCTCTCTTCTTCTTCTTCTTCATCAGAATTCTCCCTCCTCCTCCTCCTTCTCTTTCTCCTTCTTCTTGTTCCTCCTTCTTCTTCTTTTTCCTCCTCATCCTCCTTCTCCTTCTCTTTCTTCTTCTTCTTCCTCCTCCTCCTCGTTCTTCCTCCTTCCTCTTCCTCCTCCTCCTCCTCTTCTCCTCCCCTCCTCTCCCCTCCCACGGCGTCACCGCCCTCCTCCTGTTAGCCGATAATATCTCTTGATATTATTGGCAAGTATATTTTGTATTAAGAGGGACTCTAACCGAACAGGAAGAAGCAAGACCCGCAACCCGAGCCAACATTCACCATGACCTTACTCTCCACAACCCATGCAATATGCACCATATTGGGCTCCTCATCCACAACAAGCCTACCCATTTTGGGCTCCACCCCCTTGCCCCTATCCATCTCAATCGTGGACACCACAATAGGACTCCAGGCCCACAATCAAGATGTTGCCCTTATCCATCATTTCATAACTTAGAGGGTACTAATATTGAGACCAAGATGGTGCCCCTATCATGGACGACAACCTTGTTGTGAAACAAGTTCAAGAACCTACACGGTTGTGAAGCAAACCATGCGTCGATACCATTTCTAAAATAAATCGTAATTAGTTGTGTAAAGAATATTCATATCAGCCAAAATCCTTTGTGCAGGACTTGTTTCTTGCAGGAACCGACACGACATCAAACACGATAGAATGGGTTATGGCCGAACTAATCCATAACCCCGAGAAAATGTCAAAAGCACAAGCGGAGATCAGGAAAGTAATAAGAAATGATGAAGAACTTTTGAAGAATCAGACATCTCCAGGGTTCCTTATCTACGGGCCGTTATAAAAGAAACTCTACGACTACACCCTCCAGTTCCCTTTTTAATCCCTCATAAAGCCATAACTGATGTTGAGATCAAAGGCTACATGGTCCCAAAAAACGCACAGATCATGTGTAACTTGTGGGCCATGGGTCAAGACCCAAACATGTGGTCAAACCCACAAATATTTAAGCCAGAGAGATTTCTTGATGCTGAAATAGACTTCAAAGGTCGTGATTTTGAGTTCATCCCTTTTGGTGCCGGAAGAAGGATGTGTCCAGGATTACCTCTTGCTGATATTATGTTGCCCTTGATGTTGGGATCTTTGATTCATAAGTTTGATTGGAAGATTGAAGGAGGTATAAGAGCACAAGATATGGATATGACTGATAAGTTTGGATTTACGTTAAAGAAAAAATTGCCTTTAATGGCCATCCCAATCAAACTTTAACTTCTTTGGGTGATGAAACTAGTACAAGAAACATGATATATATGATGCTTAGTCTATAATTATGTTCGAATGGCTTAGCTAACTTGTATGTAGAAATAAGAGTGTTTGCAATCGCTTATTTAGATATGAAATCTTGTTGGAGTACACATACGATAGAATGGTTACGAAGATATATCTAAATATTTTTGTATAAATAAAAGTACCAATAGTAATTATATTGTAAATTACTAAAATGTACCCCTCCTTGCTAACGGTGGAAGGGGCACCGATCACACCATCACAATTATCACAACCAATCACCATTTGATACATTATTTTATCACATTTCATCACTAAATCCTTATCATACTAGGGACATCCGTCACATTCCATCACTAAATCATTCTCCATCAGGTGTTTGGGAGGATTGGTGTAATTTAAACATGTAATGTTCGTTAGATGTGAAATTGGCGGTTGTATCTCCTAGTGTTTCTGTCTAATAGTTTGTTAGTCAGAGTTGGGTGAATAAAATTTTGGTTGGCCTTTAAAAAAATAAAAAAAACCAACCAATCACACAATGCCGCAAACGTTCTTCTCATCTCATCTCTTTTTTTTCTTTCAAGAAACTAACCAATACGTGCTTACTTACTAGCTTTCTTTATTTCCTCAAGAACAACATTCTTGATTAATCTACTTAACCGGAAATGTAAGGTCAAAGAGGATTGACAAGCCAGTATAAACCTTAGTCTTACATCCTCTCATGTTTTTGTATTAAACTTCTGAAGTAAATGATAATGAAGTCCTGAAGAAGTTGATAACAAAGTCTTGAAGAGTAAAGAATCATAAGTTCTGAAGATGAACCAGACAGACATCTGAAGAACAACTCCTGAAGACAAACTCCTGAAGTTTACTCATCAGAAGTTTGTCTCTCATCAGCACTTTCATTAGAAGCTTCTCACCACCCTTGATCTTCAGTAGTTTAGTTTTATATTGTTATATGTTACTTTATGAACAAGTTGCAAATAATACAGCCTCTTGTAGTATTAGTTTAATCACTTGTATTCATCCAATGTTCGTACTCTTTGGTCTATTAATATGTATTGTTTGGTATGAAGGAAAAGACAAAGGAATAAAATCAGCGGTAGTGAGTGGTGGTGATGGTTGTTGGCAGCGGGTGCCAGCGACGGTGGTTGGTGGTGGTTAGGGGTGCAAACGAGCCGAGCAGCTCGCGAGCTACTCGAGCTCGGCTCGGCAAAAAGCTCGAAACGAGCCGAGCTTTATCGAGCTCGAGCCGAGCTTGAGCCTAAAACAAAGCTCGTTTATTTATCGAGCTCGAGCTCGAGCCTGACATGTGAAACTCGTTAGGCTCGTCGAGCCTTATCGAGCCTAGTATAATATTAGTTTTTTTTAATATTTAATATTATTTATCATTCATTTAAAGTTGTTTAGTAAACGAGCCCCGAGCCTGAGCTTCACTTATCGAGCTCACGAGCCTAAATGAACAATTATTTATATTATTTTTATCTAATATATTAACTAATAAATACTAAACGAGCCGAGCCCGAGCCGAGCTCGAGCTTGAGAAATTATAAACGAGCCGAGCTCGAGCTCGAGCTCTTATAACTTAATCGAGCTCGAGTTCGAGCCTGGTCGAGCTCGGGCTCGACTCGGCTCATTTGCACCCCTAGTGGTGGTAGAGGTAGTGGTGGTCGGTGGTGGCGGAAGCGCCGACGACGGTGGTGGTAGTGGTTGTCAGTGGCGGTAACGACGATGGGTGGTGGTGGTGGTGGTCGGTGGCGACGTTTGGTGATGATAGTAGCGGTGACGGTGGTGGTGGTCGGTAGCGGCGGGTCACGACAAGGAGTGATGGCGACGGTTGGCGGTGGTGGTGGTGGTCGTGGTGGTCGGTGATGGCGGTAGTCGGTGGGTGGCGGTGGTCGGTGTCACACCCTCAAATTCCACTTGCGGGGTTTTACCGCGAGGCGCGTGATACACCAGGATCTCAGTCAACGATCACAATAAACAAACAAACATGCATACATATATATTAAAACCAAAACATCATGCTTTGAGCCGTAAACCAGCAGCGGAAGCATTTATTGTTTACAACCAAAAGGCATATTATAGTTTACAAAACATTGTTTAAGATGCATCAAAACTCTAGACGCTGTGCAAGACTCCGTGCGCCTAGTCCATTAACTGCTACCTTAGCGACCTGAGAAAACATGCCAAAAATGTCAACATATAATGTTGGTGAGTTCACAGGTTTTCTTTTATAAAAGAGTTGTTATAAGTTTGAAAAGATCATTCCCGTTACTACTAGGTTATAAGAACGTTAGCTAGACGTTAAGTGTTTTTACTACTACGGTTGGGAACCCATTACTAAACATGTACCACTGTTGAATCCAGCCCAGATTGACTGGGTTACCGATGCCTCGATAACCCGAGAGTTAGAGACAATATGCACCCGCCCGGCATCCCCGCCGTCGGGTGGGGTTTGTGAGGCCTAATAGATCTATCTACATTTCCCTCGTTGTGCATCCCCGCACATTCATGGTTTCCCCCGGGACTTTCCGTAAAAGCCGCATAGTAACATGAAGTAACCATAGTATAACATGACCTTTAATAAGTAAGCAAGTAGCATGTTTCTCCCCCGAAAGCAAAACGGTAAAAGTGGGGCTGTGACACTCACCTTAGATTGCGTTACTTGAAAACAGTTAAATAAGTATGCTATGATAGCCCCAAATAGCGGCGACCTATCATAAGATGTGTATAAGTATCTGGACTAATAACTCGTAGGTTAACTAGTCCCCGAATGTCCAGACCATAACCATAAACGTTTGAAAGTACCTTTGACTGTTAAACCGACCGTACCAGACAAGACCCGACATCCCATTGGTGACCCGACATCCCACGTGTTAGCCGAATACAAGACATCATGCAACATATGCAATTAAACACTTAATACGCGCAAGAGTTCACCTAGTCTATCATAACGCTCAATTAACGCATAAACAAGTCTGAACACATGTTACTAAGTCATTGGACGTATCCCGGGGTTCCTATCATGTTCCTATGTGTCAAATCATGTTTCGGGATGTCAAAATACGCTTACAACAGCAGTACACGCGATTAGGGAACGAACATGCAATTAGGAAAAGTCAACTAGTGGTTAGGGGGAGTGTATAGGCGATTGGCAGCCTAATGTGACAACCTGCACCCTTCACTTTTCATAAATGTGCATAATTGGTTCCTCAACTATTTCAAAATTTTCATTTTTAACCCTCGTATTTTAATAGGACCAAAATTCACAGTTTAATAAAACTTATAATTTTTATAAGTAAAAGTATGCACGTTTTATACTCACATCTACACCCGAGCACGTATGTTTCAGACCTTGATACTCAAAGCCCTTAATATTCGGTCATAAAACAACTTAGAAACAGAAGGAAACAAGTTTATAACTTAAAATTGATTAAATTAGAAAAATTATTTTTTTAGCCCTCGCGGTCCGCTAAGACAGCCAAAGTTCCAGTCAAAGTCCTAGTCAAATTCCTAGTCAAAAGTCCTAGTCAAAGTCTCAGTCAAAATCCTAGTCAAAGTCCTAGTCAAATAGTCAATTCATCTTAAAACCTTACTTTATTGTGTTGACCAATTTTAAAGCCTAATTGAATCCAAAACTAGTATAAAAACCCACCTATAACCCATTACACTTTGCACCTCTAAATCGATTGTTTCAATTCGATTAAACTCTCCCTCATACCTTTCTTCTAGAGTATATTACTTCTACATTTAAAGCTTTGATTATAAGCTCTTGTAATTGGCGAATTGGAAGCTTGATATTTTTCCTATTCGGTTTCTTTACTTCTAAATTGGACTAGTTTCGTTGTTGAATCTTTGGATTGCTCGCATTTTCACGCTCGCTTAGTCATCTAGTCATTTGGCGAAAGTGAGTATTTCCTATCCCCTTTTTGCTTTTATTCATTTTTGGGGTGTTACACGTACACTTATACAAATTACAAACACAAGTTCACATTTTTACAATACAATTCTAGTACATTTGCATTTGCTTACATACGTGCTTTATTCTTAGACATTACATGTAGAATACATTTGTACTTAGTGAAATCATTAACCATGTACAAGCCGACCTTAACATTGGATAGCGCTATTGGATTGACAACCCGCCTAGGTTGATTCTCCCCCTTTTTCATCGGAGAATCCGTGGTCATTGTTAAGTTATTATCCATTTAGTGGATAAGTACACCGCCGTTCATTTAGTACATTTATACAGTCACAGGATTGATTTCGCTCATTTGTATGATACATAGTTTACATAATTGCACTGTAGCTTTGCAGTTGAATTGTATAACATTTTCCAATTTACTATATATATTAAAACTAGGAATGCTCACCAACATTTTATATGTTGACAAAACTTATTTTGTACATGTTTCAGGTGCAGTTTGATCTTAGTTCCATAGCATTGGATTTTAGTGCTTGCTTTTAATAATTTATTTCAAATTTAATGTTTTGTTCAGACTTATGTATTTTTTCCATTTCATCCATGTAAGACAATTTAAATTATTCAATAATATATTTACATTTTAGTATCATGTGCTTTTGAACAATCGTCACTACGTGACACCTCGATGATTCCGCCATCGGTTGGGGTGTTACAGATTGGTATCAGAGCCATGGTTATAGGGAATTAGGTTATTAGAATGCCTTTTAGCCTAGTCTATAACTAAGCTTACATTCATGAGTCCTCTCGTGTTTATTTCTCTTTATCCTTTTATTTTCTTTCAAGATATTTTCGCTATGATTCTTTCTCGTTATTCCATCGGTGTTTTGTTTAGAGAAGAAGATACTCGTATTTCACAAACGAAACGATATCACCAAGTTAGGAATGACATCCATACCTTGGCGATTAGTTTCACTCCTCTATATGTTATTTATCTTAGGAATATATCTTTGAGAGAGGAGTGACATCCACACCTCAAAGAGTATTTCTTTCAAAAAGGAACTTAACCACTAAGCTGGGAGTGATATCCTTAACTTAGTGATTGGTTTTATTCCACAATCGTTTTCAATTTTGAAATACATCTTTGAGTTAGGAGTGAAATCCAAATATCAAGGATCTATTTTTGCATCTCGTTTTTAATCACGCTAAAGTTTTGGAATTCACTAGTGATGGGGCACGTGCAATCTGGAAGGATGAGCGCCTGTATCCTGAGTTTTCTGTCTAGGCCTGGTATTTCGTATAAATCCCAATCAGACGAGGGACCCGTATACCTACCTGGGAACTCTTGGGATGAGCATTCACTTATAGGCTAAAGTACGCCCCCACAAGTCACTAGGAAATTTCAAATACTTGAGTTAGTCAAGGTTTCCTATGGAAACAATTCCAATGTTTTATATCATTGATATTTATGTTTGTTTATCATTTGAAGATTCCATTTAATCACTTGATGTTTCATATGCCGTTATTTATTGATCATTCGCTTTTGAATCCCTTATCATCATTACTAAAACTTTTGTTCGATATATTATCGCATTAAAGCTTACACTATTTCACTTATGCTCATGATTCTTACACTATAAGGTATTACTCGTTTTGCGTTAAAACATTTTTACCTACGACTTAAGTTTTAAACTCTGTGTTTAACTTTGATCACATCCTGATTTTAGCAATGTTGCGTCATCATACAATTAAAAATGAACATGGTTTTTCTAAACTTATTATTTCAACCTGTTTTATACCTTCATGTTTACAAACTTACTTGATCGAAGTCACAGTATATCCTCATATACCTAATACTAATATTGCTGCACCCAGTCTCCTAAGCCATAGCCAACTACCATTAGTTAGAACTTCTTAGTCAGACTAAACTCATACATAAATGCCTACCTACACGATCGCACTAGTACACTACTCTCTAAAACGATTAATTTGACAACTTATTCTATAAGTCTTTTCACAAAGCCTATTCGCCAAATTAGAACACACTTTTCATACACCTTGTGCCTTGAAACAAATAGCCCGCTATGAGCCCAAAGAGATGCCTTAACGATCCTGCAAATAAATGATCTTTCAATGTATAAATTTCGTAAAAGTTTGAAAATTTAAAAGGTTTCAAGTTTACCCAGTCTTAACGGGTAACACTTCGATTTTCTCAACATTTCATAACAATTAAAAATTTCTGACTTTTCAACCCACAAGTTAAAGAAATGTTTAAATACATAAAATTTTATTTTCCAAAATTCGTCAAGGCATCTGGGATCATTCACAACCTTCACATCATTTTAAATCATGGTCTTTTGAAACACATTAGATTTACACACACTTCATGAAATGGTTTCATCTTGCATTTTATAAACTTGCATTGCATATTTTACAAATCAAATGTAAATCTGCATGTTTTCATATAACGTATCCAATATATGTTTTCGGGAGGAATTTGCAACTAATAATATACCTTATTACACTTTTCAAATTCGACTTCTCGTAAACACATGAAAATGTGTACCTACGAAATCTTTTCAAGTGAACCTGTTTTGAACTTAAAACATTCTTCGGTTTCCAAAAAGTTATCCTCATACCAGTAGACTATACGTCTGTTCTACGCACTTTCATATACAGTAAATTTCATTATTTTTTTACGCCATTCTATTTATAGTTACGTTCGTACATTATCTTATTATATTTGTATTATTCTTTTGTTGGTAGTTATTTTCACGCGTTATTCGCAACTATTCTCGCACTAGTTATTAGTAGTTATTCTTACAACACTAGTTTTGAGCATTAATTTAACTCGTTTACTTTCATTTTGTGCAAATTGTACGATTTACTCGATTTACGCTATGCTATTCTTTCAATCGAAATTTTATGCTATACTTATATACTTACATGAACGCATATTTGGTATGCATATATATTTTTTTTTGTGAGCAAAACCCTGTTATACTTTACATTATTTTGTTCATCATCATGGCCAATGAACATACTAATTGATAGCTCGTATGAGATCTAAGCCAGTTCCCATGTACGACTCGGTTCAGAGTATTCCTCTAACCCGGGGGGAACGGTGTAATCCTTAGAGTTTATCAATATGGTTGTTTAGAGCCCAATGATGTGAACAGAAATTTACCGGTTAAGGGTGAACCCGAAAGGTGAAGAACCCCTAATCATGTCTTATACTTACACATTAATCTCATTACGGTTAAAGGGTGAACCTGAAAGGGGAAGAACTTCTAATCGCATCTTATACTTGAGCAGTATCTACTACTTAACACATTTTGGTTGCACGCATTGTTTCTTGTATTACTTATGTTAGTGTTATGGAAAAGCATAGCACCCTAGTGTAAGGTAAAT
The DNA here is from genome assembly GCA_030844895.1 of Ambrosia x helenae. Taxonomy (NCBI): domain Eukaryota; kingdom Viridiplantae; phylum Streptophyta; class Magnoliopsida; order Asterales; family Asteraceae; genus Ambrosia; species Ambrosia x helenae. Next base: position 11,430,583 of record CM061223.1, read on the forward strand.
CGATGATTACGGTCCGGAACGCAATCATGGATTTACAGGTATATGGGGGTGGTGTGTGATTCTACTTAGGCTATTGGTAGACAATCAATACGAGTCCAAAGTATCAGTAGTGTGGTGGGTTAGCTGCGGTACACCCTATATATAAGCAAGAGCGATACTGCGGGAGCGGACTAGGAGTCTGACCAAGAACCTACCCATTACTATCTCTTTATTAGATCGTTGACCAATAGCTAGCATTTTCGATAAGAATGTTCTTACACGAGCTTCAATTCGACTTCCTAGCTTGAAAGTAATGTGACAACCTTCACTTGTTTCATGAAAACCTTATAAATGTCTTTTGTTTCATGAAAACCTTCACTTGAAAGTAATTTCGGGACGAAATTTTCTAAAGTAGGGGAGACTGTGACAACCTGCACCCTTCACTTTTCATAAATGTGCATAATTGGTTCCTCAACTATTTCAAAATTTTCATTTTTAACCCTCGTATTTTAATAGGACCAAAATTCACAGTTTAATAAAACTTATAATTTTTATAAGTAAAAGTATGCACGTTTTATACTCACATCTACACCCGAGCACGTATGTTTCAGACCTTGATACTCAAAGCCCTTAATATTCGGTCATAAAACAACTTAGAAACAGAAGGAAACAAGTTTATAACTTAAAATTGATTAAATTAGAAAAATTATTTTTTTTAGCCCTCGCGGTCCGCTAAGACAGCCAAAGTTCCAGTCAAAGTCCTAGTCAAATTCCTAGTCAAAAGTCCTAGTCAAAGTCTCAGTCAAAATCCTAGTCAAAGTCCTAGTCAAATAGTCAATTCATCTTAAAACCTTACTTTATTGTGTTGACCAATTTTAAAGCCTAATTGAATCCAAAACTAGTATAAAAACCCACCTATAACCCATTACACTTTGCACCTCTAAATCGATTGTTTCAATTCGATTAAACTCTCCCTCATACCTTTCTTCTAGAGTATATTACTTCTACATTTGAAGCTTTGATTATAAGCTCTTGTAATTGGCGAATTGGAAGCTTGATATTTTTCCTATTCGGTTTCTTTACTTCTAAATTGGACTAGTTTCGTTGTTGAATCTTTGGATTGCTCGCATTTTCACGCTCGCTTAGTCATCTAGTCATTTGGCGAAAGTGAGTATTTCCTATCCCCTTTTTGCTTTTATTCATTTTTGGGGTGTTACACGTACACTTATACAAATTACAAATACAAGTTCCCATTTTTACAATACAATTCTAGTACATTGTGCATTTGCTTACATACGTGCTTTATTCTTAGACATTACATGTAGAATACATTTGTACTTAGTGAAATCATTAACCATGTACAAGCCGACCTTAACATTGGATAGCGCTATTGGATTGACAACCCGCCTAGGTTGATTCTCCCCCTTTTCATCGGAGAATCCGTGGTCATTGTTAAGTTATTATCCATTAAGTGGATAAGTACACCGCCGTTCATTTAGTACATTTATACAGTCACAGGATTGATTTCGCTCATTTGTATGATACATAGTTTACATAATTGCACTGTAGCTTTGCAGTTGAATTGTATAACATTTTCCAATTTACTATATATATTAAAACTAGGAATGCTCACCAACATTTTATATGTTGACAAAACTTATTTTGTACATGTTTCAGGTGCAGTTTGATCTTAGTTCCATAGCATTGGATTTTAGTGCTTGCTTTTAATAATTTATTTCAAATTTAATGTTTTGTTCAGACTTATGTATTTTTTTCCATTTCATCCATGTAAGACAATTTAAATTATTCAATAATATATTTACATTTTAGTATCATGTGCTTTTGAACAATCGTCACTACGTGACACCTCGATGATTCCGCCATCGGTTGGGGTGTTACACCTAATCGCCTAATGTATAGGTGATTGGCTTCCTAATCGCCCCTGCATCAGGCGATTAGACTGCCCAATCGCCTGTTGTAGTGGCGTGTCGCGTTTTCGCGCGTTTAACCTTCCAAATCAGATCCGAAACATGTAAAATCACCCAATATCAAACCTAAACTATTAACCAACCCATTTCAAGCAAAAACCCCTAATTTATCTCTGCTCTAACGGCCTCGGTGCGATTGTTTCCAAAAATGGCAAAGTACTAGGTTTCATTAACTATGAAATCTTTCCTTAAATGGCAAAAAAACCAGATTACACCTCCTACAACTTGCAAATCATCATCTCTTTGTTATAATATCATTCTAGTGTGATTCCTAACAACAAACAAGCATTGAATCATATCATAACATCCTAATTCTTCAAGAATCATCCAAATGGGTCAAAATGCATACTTTCATCAAAACACTATAACAATAGCTCAAATCCTTAGATAATCATCCTAATAACTCCTACACATCAGAAGTACATCAATTTCATGGAAACATTCATGTTCTAACCATCAAAAATCATCATATGCATAAATACTTCACATATAACAAGTATTATGGTGTAGACTTGTTTTAGAACTCATTTCAAAGGTTTTTAAAGACACGTACTTAGCAAAACAAGGTTTGGACTTTTGGGGAACTAAAACAATAACATTACAAAGGTTTGGGATGAAGTATCAAAGAAAGGTGTGTTAGCTTGGAAATGGTGAGTTTTGAAGCAAAACGAGTTCCAGAAGTGTTTTGAGGTGTGTGGGAGGCTTAGGATTTGTTAGGGTTGCACTAAGGGTGTTTGGGGAGTCAAGGGTTGTATTTATAGGTGTTTTGACTCGTGCACAACAGGTCAGGCGAGTAGGAGAGCAGATATATACTGGCGATTAGGGACTCCAATCGCCCCATCTCTTCTCCAATCGCCTATAAGACTGGCGATTAGGCAACCCACTGGTGCCTAATCGCCTATAGCATACCAGGTTGGGTTTTTGGCCTGTTAAACACTATTTTAACGTATATAAACACGTATTCACATACCGATAAGTCACATAATGATTACAAACATATAATGCACGATAAGTAACACGTTTACGTCCGTTCACCAATTCCCGGGACTCGAGACTTGTGTGTGTGTGTGTGTGTGTGTTAAACCCGGTGATCCCACGAATCACCAATCCTTGTACACGTGGTTATGGACCGACCCCTGATGATCCCGCGGATCATTGTAACGACTCCCGATGATTCCTCAGAATCATCGTAACGACTCGACTGACCCAGTTAAGTACGTAATATGCATGACTCGCTAAGGTAGACTTACTAGTTTAGTCAATGTTACTAACCTGAGTTTGCCGGGTGTCACAGTCGGTGACGGAGAGTGGCGGCGGTGGTCGGTGGTGGGTGGCGATGGCGGTGGTGGTGGTGGTGGTCCGTGGCGATGGGCGCTAGTGGTAGAGGTGGGTGGCGGTGGTTAGTGGTGATGAAGGGTGACAGAGGGAATGAAATGGAAAAAAAACAGGGGGTTGGATGGAATGAATATGGGGTTTTTAGAGGGAATGGAATAGAGGATGTAATGGATGATTCCATTATCTTGACCAACCAAACACCTTTTTTTTCATTCCATCGTAATGCTTCATTCCATTCCGCCTCTCATTCCTGCATACCAAACGTTACCTACAACTTATTAGAGAAGGGTAAATTAGTCAACTATGTATAAATTAAGATGCTTACAAGGGTATGGTTGTAATTTTACTATGATCCCATGCCTCACATTCTAAAATCTTGTTCCGGTCCTACCCTCATGTCCATACTAATAAGTTATATATTCAATTGCCCTTTAATTGTGTTTATTACAAGGAAAACAAATAGAGCGACAAAAGGAGAGATTGATGCGTTCCATTTGCCCATACACCTCCTGACCTCCGTCTCTATTCTATTCATATGCGTTAGGTTTTAAACCAAACATTAGAGACGTCTAGGATTTGAGCGATGATCATCACCTCAAAATATTGTCAATTCTTTCAAGAACAATTACCTCCTTGTCTACTCGCTCATGATGGTATTTTTATTATTACGTTTCTGATTTGTTCTACATTATTATTTTATGTGTTTCTTTTTTTTTTGGGTCATTAATTGTTCTTGATTTGAGTTTTTCCTTCTGGTGTGGTGTTTATGAGGTTAAAATTGAATTGGGTTGTTCAAGATTTGGGTTGGGTACAGGAAACGCCCCCACCCCCGCGATCCAGATCGCTGTACAAAATCAACCCGAATGTTGTTTGTTTGTTTTAATTACGGTATGTATAGCTTTAATTCTCTCTTCCTTTTTTTTTTGAAAGGTAACTTTTATATAAAAACCACCGCCCCTATGCCTTCAAGACAAAGACATAGGAAAAACGGAAAAACTTACACAACCTCAAATTTACACCAATCGTCCCATGAAACGGAGACTTTTTTAAATCTACATGTAACCCAAAGGTAACTAAGTGATTTGATTTCGGCCACTACCTCCATAACTTGAAGCTTTTTATCTTCAAAAATCCGCCTATTCCGCTCTCGCCAAATACTCCAAATCACTATAAACAATATGCCGTGAAACAAATCCTTTTTAACTCCCTTAAACCCCATCCTGTTATGCTGTTGAACTAAGTCCCGTGTAGAGAAAACAAAAAACGTTGGAAGTCTGCACCATTTTGATTTTTTTTATTACAGTTCTTGATTGTTGATTCTATCTTGATTTGCAAGTATGCAAATGGGTTTTGTACATTTTGATTTTCTTGATTATTAATTTTTGGTGAAAACCCCCGGTACCCCACTATACTGAGATTGATACTCGACTTGGTTGATTTCAATTGCCATGTCTTCGGCGGTTTCAATGGGTACCACTTGCAAGGTTGCTATATGGTGAACCTCGAATCGTTCACACTTGTTATAAAGATCCACCCACTTTCGGTTGAGTGAATCAACCGAGCGGGTAGAACCACCAACTAACTTTTTGAATTCATGAAGGACGTTTATCCAAATCGATGATCGGCCAAGTCTTGGGTTATTGTGGACTCCATCCAAGCAGTTACGAGTGCGATTTCATATTCTTCCGTCGAACGCGCCATGATGAAGAGATTTTTTTATGGAAATTAGTAGAAATTCAAAAGAAAGATGGATGAATATATGAAGAATGGGTTAAAGATTGGTACACATAGTGGGTTTAAGTAGGTAGAATTTAAAATAAAAAGTAAGTTAAAAAAAACAAAATTTAACCCTACCGTTCACAAACGATCGGATTCATGGCTTAATCACAACCCGTCACTTCATCGTGACCTCTTGCCTACACCGTTGGAGATTTCAACCGACAAAGTATCAAGTTGGTCTACACGCTCCCACACCGTGCAACCTAAACGAAGGTATGAAACGGACAAACGGGATGCGGGAGACGAATAAAATATTAAAAATCTATAAATTAATTAAGTAATTAAAATATGACAAAAGATCAAATACAAACAAAATTATCGTGCAAACATACGAACTGAAGGGAACAAAAAAAAAGTGGCGGTGGCATTTTCGTAAATAACGACCACCACTCTTTGTTTGTATAATTACTCTAGTGTATATAATTACTCTAGAGTAAAAAAGTGGCGGTGACATTTTTGTAAATAATGACCACCACTCTTGTTGTATAATTACTCTAGTGTATATAATTACTCTAGAGTAATTACCCTAGAGTAATTATATAATTACTCTAGTTATATAACTACGCTATATAATTACTTTAGAGTAATTTTATAATTACTCTCGTTATATAATTACGCTAGAGTAATTACGCTAGTTATATAACTAGAGTAATTATATAATTACTCTAGTTATATAAAGTTTCCAATATTTACAGAAATGCCACCGCGTGTTTTTTACTTCAGTTCGTACTATTCGTACGATAAAGCTATTTGTACGTGAACTTTACTCTTAAAATATATTCAACTTTTCCCCATCGTCCATTAAAAAAACCAAAAGAAATATTCATCAACTTTCTTTATCAAAACCCCAATTGAATAAAACACACATTTGTCAAACTCTTTCGAGATCCAATCACTGATTCCAATCACCGACCACCAATAACATCCACTCTTCCAGCCGGATCCAATGGCTCCGGCGATGCATTTAACACTAATTGCACTTCTAATCACCGGCGCCGCCGCATACACCAATCACACCGTCGGAGGCAAATCCGGCTGGTTTTTCGATCCAAATAACAACACCTCCTCCGCTGATTACGCCGCTTGGACCGCTAATCAAACGTTTGAACTTGGCGACTACTTAAGTAAGTAACCGTTTTAATCGTTGTAAACATCTAGTTGTTTTTATATGGATTTGAATTTATGATTTATATATGATTTTGTGTAGTGAATTTAGAAAAATAGAAAAAATACATTTATCTTATACTTTGACTTTGATTTTGTTACGGACCGAAATCATTACAAGGTAGTAAAGGCTTGTCTCTACGGTACCGTATCAAACTAAAAGTACCGATTCTGAAAATGTTAAAAAGTTGATACCGAATTGGTACAAAATATTATTTACGATGGTAAATTCAGTAATGATAATGGACTATTGGTACGGTACCGTTCAGTTTATCTATTTTGACTTTTATTTTAGTAAGAAGACTTGTCCCACATCTACTTAATGGGTAACAACTTGGTACCGGTATGTAAGTTAAAAAAATCAGTAAATACCGGTACCTTATCAAACCGAAAAGTATGGATGCCAAAAATAGAGTACGATACCAGCATTTAAGTTAAACATCGGTAAAATACCGGTACCATACCAAATCAAAAGTACTTATCCCAAAAACGCCAAAAAGTGGATATGATACATCAAATTGGTACAACAAAAAATATTCGGTATGGTAAATTCGGTAATGATACTGGTATGATACCGGTTCGTTTTTAGGATTTGGTATCATTTTTTCATCCCTAGTCCAAACAAGATCTCTCACGCATCAAATTTGTTGGTAATATAACACAAACCATGAATTGATTCCGATTATAATTATTGTGCACTATTACATTAACCCGATCTTAATATTCCTTTTAATTTAATTAACATGCAGTATTCAACACAAACACGAATCAGACAGTGATATTAACATACAACGAAACAACGTACCGTAGCTGCAGCATAGATAACTCATCAGACACCGATACATTCAGTTACAGCCAAGGTAATCAGGAGTTCGGCAAGCCGTTGACCGTCGCGGTTCCGTTGACTATTGAAGGACCAAACTACTTCTTCTCCGATGCTAGTGACGGTGTCCAGTGCCTGAACGGGTTGGCGTTCGGGATTAATGTTACTCACGGCGTTGGACTTCCGCCGAGCCTTAATCAACCTCCGCCGCCGCCGTATGTTGAGCCTCCGGCGAACGGTGACGGAAGCGTTACGCCGGTTGGTGATGAGTCTAGTGGTGCTAACGTGCGCGGGGTGGTGTATTACGCGCTCATGTTTTGTGGAATGATTTGTTTGTTTTTAGTGTGAAATGAAAGGGGTAGTTATTGACTTATTGCATTTTCGTGGGGTTACTGTTGAAAAATGTTTGTTTTCAGGTGATAGTTTATTAGAGAGAAAGTTATTTGACAGGGGGTTAGGTTACAATTATTTGAACTTTTGTGGTTATATTTAAGGGAAAATGACCAATATAGCCCGTTGACCGGGCATTTTGCACAAATAGCCCTCTCCACCGTCTTTGGAGAGACGGGACACGGCTCCCAACCAGCCTGAACCGTCTCCCGAGAGGCTTCCCATTTCAGCCAACAGAGGACCGCCACGTGGCGTCTCTGATCCCGAGGCTGTACCGTCTCTCTCCAGACGGGTCAGAAATCTCTCCCAGACGGTTCACGTTTCCCAAGACGACTGATCCTTCGGTTCAACCGTCTCCCAGACGGTTCACGTCTATCAATGCCGACTAACCCTTCGGGTCAACCGTCTCAAACAGACGGGTCACCTTTCCCAAGACGTCTTAACGAAATTTGTGATACCGTCTGAACCGTCTGAACCGTCTCACGAGTGTATATAAATACCCCAATTAACTTAACGAAATTTGCACCCACCGCTCTCCTCTAAGCTTTCATCTTCCATGCACCCACCCGTCTCCTCATTACCTTTTATCTATTGAAATGATTTTTTTACTTTCCCAGCCGAAGCCTTTTTGACTTTCCCAGCCGAAGCCTACCGGCTTCGGAAAATATGTCCCGGTTACTTGGATTGTTGTTTCATCTGCGTACGGCTACTTGGATTGTTGTTCCATCTGCGCGTGGTTTGCAACCCGTGTAATGGATCGATGATGTGGTGGTCTACATTTTAGGCAAGTTCGTTCGCTTTCCGAATTTATGTCTCGATGTTCGACGTGTGCTCACTGAGAACTATTGTTACATAAAACGAGGAAATGTTTCGGACTTGTCTGTGTAGAGCACATACACCATTCGAAACAACGTCTATGTAGACCACTGCTACTACCGCCGCTGTGGAGGACAAAACATCTAACACTAAGATGTAGTCCTCAATAGTTGGTTAGACATTACTATTACTTCAAACAAAGTTCCTAGTTCTGGAAGTAAATTTGGGAAGTTTGTTGTAATAGTGTAGTTTTTTACTTGTTGCTTCTTAGTTTTCACTTGTTGCTTCTTTATTCTCGAGAAGTTTGTTGTAATAGTGTAGTTTTTTAATTGTTATTGTAATAATATTTATTGTTTATTTGTGATTGTAATAGTATAGTACGTTTAAATATAAAAACAAAAAGACAAATTAAAAATATAACCAACTATTGCATTAAAAATATAACCATTACAAATTAATAAAAATATAATTACAAATTACATAAGACGATGTCTTATCATTTGCCACACGGACACATGTTTAAACTCTTTACCCTCCCTGTTTTTATACTGCCTTAGACTGTGTCTAATGGCCACGTCTTCGGGAAAGTTTGAGGGTACGTCGTAAAGGGTCCGGTTGTGGTGGCCGTTGAATATTTGACACTTTGTCGTCAAATCATTCAACTTGCGGCTAAGCGACTCGGTGGTACGTTGTGACCCCCCAACGAGCCGGTTGTATTCATTCAGGATCCGGAACCATTTGTTGTTGAGGTGTGTGCTCTCTTCAACATGCAGCCATGCCGCAATCAACGCAATCTCTTGTTCTTCCGTCCATCTTTGAGGTGCCATTGGTGTTGTACGGTGGTTTGGACGGTGTTGGACGGTGGTTTGGACGGTGTTGGACGGTGGTTTGGACGGTGTTGGACGGTGGTCGTCGGGTAGTGGATAGTGTTTGGACGGAGTTGTACGGTGGTGGATTGTGTTCAGACGGGGTTGGATGACGGGAAATGGACGGGAGACGGGTATTTATAGGGCTGAGCCGGACAACCGAAGCGTCGCCGCTCATCGGGAACCACCGCGTCGGTAAATGTGTACCGTCTTGAGAGACGGTTGAACCGAAGGGTCAGCCGTCTTGGGAAAGGTGACCCGTCTTTTTGAGACGGTTGACCCGAAGTGTCAGCCGGCATTGATAGACGTGAACCGTCTGGGAGACGGTTGAACCGAAGGGTCAACCGTCTTGGGAAACGTGAACCGTCTGGGAGAGGGTTCTGACCGTCTGGAGAGAGACGGTACATCTCGGGATCAGAGACGACACGTGGCGGTCCTCTGTTGGCTGAAATGGGAAGCCTCTCGGGAGACGGTTCAGGCTGGTTGGGAGCCGTGTCTCGTCTCTCCAAAGACGGTGGAGAGGGCTATTTGTGCAAAATGCCCGGTCAACGGGCTATATTGGTCATTTTCCCTGTATTTAAATTTGTTGGATGGCTTAAGGGGAGGGGCAATGCTAGTGAACTTTTTTTCTACAACCAATCCTGTATTACTATATTATTTCACTCAAAACTTTTTTTTTTAAAAGCACTTTACTGATCATTTTATTTATTTTCATTTAAATATTCAGACTTTTTTTAAACTTTCACACATTTTAAATTATTAAACCGTTAATAAAAATTTAATTTCATACTATTACAACCGTCTTACCAAACGGTTAGTAAAATTGAGTTGTGAATCTTTGGAACCGTCAATCGAATTAAATTCACCTACCCAGTCAGTAAAATTGAATATTAACATTGAAAACCGTTCCAAACGTTTGTATATAAACACACCAAACCGTGGGGGTTAAAACTCACACTTTACCACGGTTTAAAACAAACAAACACTCACACTCTACACAAAGATGACTCGCTGGACCGAGGAAGAAAAAGATGGCGTTGGTGGTGTGCTACAAAGACGCCACAAACGACCTGACTCTACAATAACGCCATCGCTTGAGGGCCTCGGGTTCGGGCTCGCACCCGGAGGGGTTCTGGGATCGCGTGTTGGGCGACTTCAACCAGCATGTTGGCATCAACGACCGGACCATCGAGAGCCTCCAACAGAAGTGGACCGATCTCAATATTAAGTGTGATCGGTGGACCACTCTCTACGAGCACACGTTGAGGGAGGATCCAGACATCAATCACGAGTTGGTTATCTAGGTCACGCATGTGGACTATGAGGCTCGACAATTGTTGCGCCAACCTTAAGTTTATTTTTCTTTGTTTTAATGTATTTTTAATTTTATGTTTAATATTAATGAATTTATGTTTTTATGTTCTTCTTTATGTTTTTTTTATTTAATTAGATTTTAATATATTTTTATGCTTTAATTAAATTTAAACAATATTAAAAAACGGCTAAAATGATAAAATAATATTAAAACAAACGGTTAAAATAAAACAAATAGTATTATTTTAAATCAAAATAAAAAAAACCAAGTTACCGCCCGTTAAATAGAAACAGAAAGATTCACGGGACCAATACTAGCATGGGTGGCCGCGATGTTACCATGCTGGTAGTGGAGTACCTGTAACCAGCTCTGGTGGCGCCCCGCCCCCTTATATATATATATTTTTTTTACTTTGAAATTGTGGTAAATTGTAACACACCGAAAAACCCATTTCGTTTAATTACGCTAATACAATGTTGAGCCCATTATTAAAAAGGAACGTTTTCTTCGGATAATAAAACGAGACATAAACAAGTCCTGTTAATTACAAGCATATGTGGGGACCTTGCAAGAACTAACTTAATTAGTAAAGATTATATACTTGCACTAAACCGAAGGGGCTTAACTTGATAACTATGCAAAGTTGAAATAAAAAAGGGTTAAGAATGAAAAATGTGTGATAACACACACTCTTGTTCGTCACCTACACACTAAAAAACACACACTTATGAAGCTCCAATCAAGTCAACCCAATTCTTGCTAAAATCAAGGGCTTTTGGCGATGTATGATGAAAATTATGATCATCTAGTGTTCTACTCGTCCTAAGGTAACTCCAGAACTCTTTTGATTCATCAAAATCCATGGATTATGGAAGATGATAATTCTAGGTTTTTTATAAAAACGTGATTTATGAGCTTCTATAGGTTTCTATGTGTTAGTAGACATCAAAGAAGCTATAAAACGTGATAAAGTGTTATATGTTGTTGATTCATATGAAATTGTGATTGTGTGTGCTATGTAAAGGTAGTGGGTTTTTACCCTAAACATGAATAACACTAGTATGTGGTAAAATCTTGAAATTTGGATGTTATTAATATCATGTATGTGTGATAATTGGTAAATAAACCATGTGCAAATTGTTAATTAAGCCATGGTGGAGTCTAGAAAGTCTTGAACAACTTGAATTAATATAATGAAAAATGGTGCATATAAGGTGTCTGATAAAATGCCTACATGAAACATGAATTAAGTCAAATGGTGTAAAATTGTATGAAATTCGTCACTTTTGACAGCCTTAGCTAGTCATCTTATAAAGGCCATATCTCACTCGTTATTAGGAGTTAGAAGACGAGCCTTATATCGTTGAAAAACTTATTGCACATATTACATTTCATATTTAGTCATGAGAAGCTAATTCTGAGTTGTAGTGGGTCAAAACAGCATGTAAAGTTGATATTTCTGCTTTGACAGCAAAGCTATTTGGTTAGACTTATGCTTCTGGCCTGATCTTAAAAAACTCATATAAAATCATAGAAAAATCGTATGGAGGTGTTCTTTATATGTATAGAAAGGACTTTGAATGAAGAACATTTCTTATTTGAAGGTTAAAGTCAGATTATGAGGTTTAAAAGGGAAACTGACACCGAACAGCTGCTGCGCAAAACGTGCAGCAATGAAAAGAATGGGTTTTATGAATTTAAAACATATGATATTATAAATACCAATTTCCTAAACAATATTTTTTTCTTCGGATGAATGTTTAAGATTGTTAAGGTGTGTTTAATGTGTTTGTAGCATAGTTGTTAAAAGCCATCGCCTCTTACGCCTAGGCCCATTTTTTAGGTGAGGCGATGCATTTGCGCTTTGAGTGGAGGAAATTGCGCTTTAATTCTCCATGTGATGGTTTAGGCGCAGATTTCAGCTAGATTCCCAAATTCCGGAGAGTTTCAAGCCAAATTCGTATTAAACGGACTCCGGTTGAACTTATTCAAGCGGCATTGGAACCGTCTCATCGAACCCTACGATGTGACTTTTTAGGTCTTTGTTTTTTGGGGTTTTTGCTTGTTGTTTTTAGAATATACGTTATACCATTGTGTCTTTTATTTAGCATTGTTTCTTTTTCTTATTTTTATCATTGTGTCATTTTTTAATTCATTGTGTCTTTTTTCTTCAGGATTGTGTTATATTTTTTGGCACCATGTTATATTTTGTGGCTTATTGTGTAATATTTAATGATCTATTGTGTTTTTTGTATCCTTTTCACCCTTCTCATTTTTGTTACACCATGTAAAATAACTTGACCCATATTAACAAATATAAATAAAAGAAACTTACACATTTTTTTAAATCTTTCATCCTCTTTCTTTTCATTTTCTCCGTAGAAATATTTTTAAATATGAAATTCTTTAGAAAAGTTCATTTTTTTTTCTGAAAAATACTCGAGAATACAAGTTAAAGGATAATCTAGTCGGCATGATTAATTTGTGAATAATTGTATTTTAATTTGGGAATCATTAACTTCTAGTCGGCAAGATAATAACGACAATAGTTTTGAATTTTATTTTCAAGACTATAATAATATTGCACAGATATTGCAAGCAACAAATTCTAAACATTAAACGTAATTTGAAATTAAAAAAAAAACATGTTTAGGTTATTCTACGAAGTATAATAAAAATGAGAAGGATAAAAATGATACAAAAAACACATTGAATCACCAAATATAACATAATGAGTCACAATATATAACACAATGCTAATAAATATAACACAATACTGAGGAAAAATGACACAATAAGTCGCACAAATAACACAATGATGAAAATAAAGAAAAGACACAATGCAACATAAAAGACTCAATGATATAACACAAATTATAAAATCTACAAGCTAAAGATCCAATAAATCAAAAACCTAAAAACTAAGATCGTATGGTTCGATGAGACGGTTACAATGCTGCTTGAATGAGTTCAATCTAACTCTGTTTGATATCCTTCCTACTACTTCTTATTTTTCCTTTTATCGTGCATTTGATCCTAACCCTAAAAGAACATATAAGGTGTAGAATAACATAATGTTGTGGCAGAGGATCGTGTTTGACACTAAACATTTAAAACAAATTCCGAGTTTATCACAAGAACTCATTTTGTCTCACAGGATACAACAGCCGAAGCAGTTAATAATACCGGGATTGGCCAAGCACCAAAGTACCTTGAAACATGAATAATAGAATGTTAAAAAACTTGCTAGAAGAAGATGGTGTATTCAGAGAATTTCTGTGTATTTGTTAGTTTCGGTGTATCTTCTAACCAAGAGTCTCCTTAGTTTTATAATCGAACCTAAGTCGAAACAGTCAAAAAAATTAAAAATGAAAAATAAATATTATTGAATGTCTTCAATGCTATTTGTTATGTTTTTGAATTCTCAAACGTAATTGTTTGACCAGTCAGTTACAATTCACACAAATAATACTGTTCTACTACTGCAGGCTAGAAGTTGCAGCAAATCCGTGCACGTATGCGCAAAACCAACGCACGTACGAACCTGCGGGTCTGCACCATTTACCTTACACAGGTCGCCACACGGCACGTCTTTCGCGGGCTCAATATGCAACTCGCCACGAAGTCACGCGATGTGGTTTTCACGTTTTACGTCACACGTGCGCCACTTGCATGCCATGTTATCCGCGGAGTAGTACCCGCGCCACCCGAAAGGCACCACGTAGACCAGGTTGCCACCTTGTCTTTCGCGTGCACCCAGGCGCTACCCACACTGCCATGTCATCCGCCTAAGCTGACCCATCACCTGTTCCTCGCAACCCATGTACTGAACCACGCGTAGGTGGTAAAAAAATACAAAGGCGGCTCTCAGTCAAATTAGAAATGCAAAGTGCGAGTTAGCCCATGTACAGAACCACGCGCACATGGTAAAAAAAAATACAAAGCCAAATTGCGCCCATGCCACGCGCGCAATTGTGCGAGTTAGGGTCTTCACGACTTTGTTAGTGTGTGCTTCCATGGAACAATATGAAAGGAGAGTTCCCACTAATATATCACCCTAAGTTTTGTCTCTCCTCCGATATGAGACAAGTTCCATTTACCCATTTCACTTCCTTTTCTTTAGCATTGATATTTTCATTCTCAAATCTTTGAGCATCGATCCCTCATTCTTCTTAGCTCCACTTTGGACGCGATTTGGTTCATTGCGAAGGTGTCACAACATAGAATACAAATACACAAAGAAGTATACAAATAAACCTCGGTTTCAAATATAAAATTAGGAAAAACTCATTTTCCTACATTTGTGAAAAATACTCTTTTCACCCAGATTTCCAACAATTGCCCTTAATTATGTTAGCACCAAGTGTCTTGAATTACACATCTGAATTAGACAACAGTAGGGCTGTTCAAAAGGCTCGGCGCTCGCCGATCGCTCGCCGCTCGTTCGGAATTTGCTCGGAAAATGCTCGCTCGATCTTCTGCTCGGTTGTATATGAGCCGATCGGCTCGGTTCGGTTTGTAAATGAGCCAAGCACGAGCAAAGGTACGCTCGGCTCGGTTCGGCTCGAATAATTTTTTATTTATTTCGTAATAGATATACACACAATTTACAGACAAATTTATGAATTTATATATAACATTCTATTGGATTTGGCTTAGTATATGCAAACAAAATATAATAGCCCACTTAACTCAATAAGAAAATTTAACACTATATTTAATTGTAAAACAATAACTCATGAGGTGAAAGTCTTGACTTCTTTATATTGTTAGTCGTCTATTGCTAATTGTCGATTGATATCAAACCTACGTCATAATGCAACAAATGTTCTCTAACGTGTGCTCATCACCTCACCAGCCTCAATCTAAACCTTATCCTTGGACACTAGGATCTCAATATTAGTGTTATCATCGGACATTTCGACCTTAGTTGTCACCCGACAATGAAAACATCGAAGGAAACATCGCAATTTTATGATCGTCTATATTACTCTCCGCTCAATTCTTGCTCGACGCTCGCTCGAAAAATTTGCGCTCGAAGAATGCTCGTTCGGTTTTCGGCTCGATTGTAAACGAGCCGCTCCGCTCGGTTCGGTTTGTAAACGAGCCAAGCATGAGCAAAGCTCCGTTCGGATCGGCTCGGCTCGTGAACAGCCCTAGACAACAGTCTTTTACTCGCTAAATGAAAATTTTACCTCGTTGTCTTTCACATGTGTTCATAATTCTCACCCGATCACTCACGCACCACCTCCTTCACCCACCACCACTTCTTCCATCACCAACCAACACCACATTAGCGTACTCTTACTAGTTCGTCACTTACTAGTTCAAAGTCTCTTATCCAATCAGACATCTTATTGACTCAACATTTAATGACACAGAGATTACCAAACCGTCAGAGATAGGGTTAAGGTCACTATGTCCTCTGCTGAGACACGTCTAATACAGAGCCAATTGCTTAATATTATCGTCAAACTCTTAAATGAAAGGGTTATCACAAAACTTATCCTTGAGATACACTAGCGGCTTTTTCATAACTGATTATAAAGTAACTATCATCTAGCATCCTCAAATATAATTTATTCTAGTACTCGCGTGTCGAATTTATCTCATGTGGATCAAATGTGTATTTGACATTATGGTTTATGGTCAAGCTTGGGACCAGATTAGCTCTAAAACTGAAATGGGGCTACTATTGAACCAATTTATCTCTCTTTGGTTTTCGGAGGCATTGAGTTTTGATGTATTACGTTACATTACAATCAAGTAAAATCTCGAGTTTTTAACTGCATCAAACAAAACGTTGTGTTATCCTAGAACATATAAAATAATAAAATATTATAATTTAATTATACTTGGGTTTTGAAATTAGAAGGTGCGGTCGAAGTGGGTGTCCATTAAATAACGTGATTTTTTTTTAGATTAAATATAAAACAAAATCAAAGTCATGTAGGGACTAGGGAGCCAACAATGATGTGCATTCACTCATGCCACACTTAATTATTGATTGATCTTTCTTCAGGTTCTTACAAAAATAATACACTCTTAATTGGGGACATGCAGATTTGGCTTAATCGAACTCATTAGGGGCTGTTTGGTTGATTAAGTGCTGAATCATTAAGATGGTCTGAATTGTTAAAAGGCTCTGAATGGTTAAGAGCTTAATCATTCAGCATCCATTATTAACTTAATGGTTCAGCACTTAATCATTCCATTCAGATGTTGAAACAAACAGTCTGAATGCTGAATGATTCAGACCTGAATGGTTAAAAGGCTGATTAAGAGGCTACCAAACAACCCATACTCATATTAAAGAAATTAGTAATATACAAAGAAATTAGTAATATACAGTAAAGTATTTTAATAATATTAATTTAGTAAAGCATAACGCTGCCTTTCAAAAAAAAAAAAAAAAAGTAAAGCATAACGCTAAGTCATTAATTGACGAATTATATCACGCCACTTCTTTTAGTTTTTTTTTATTTATATCAGATAACAACTTATTCAAGAGTTAGAGCTGAAAGATTAAATAACTGAATTACTTTATATAACGTGAAAGAAAATTTACGTTTTTCTCTTTCAATCAAGCATAAATGACTGTCAATAAGAGCATATCATCAACTCACCCTCACTAACCGAGTGTCATCTAAGCCTTGGTTGAAATACCACCAAACAAACCAACCTTCGTCTCATGAACCTCCCCTCTCCCCCTCACTCCATGGATTGTACCTGGCAACAAACTCCTCTATCTCTCCTCTACATGTTGCTTTTATCTTAATATTCTCTTTTTCATATCAGAGTTTTAATGGCCGACATATACTATTTTAGGTACTCTGATCACATATAGTACACAGTGCTAATCGAATGTATTAGCATAGAAAGAATGACAATTAAACAATTATTATACAATCATCTTATGTATTACATTTATAAACATAGATATGCTTATGCATTTCACATAGTAATTTACCTTAAGTTAGCTATGTAATAAGAATTGATTCAATTGAACGTTTGCTATTTTCATATTATCAACCAAATATTAAAATTAAAATATCAAATACATGCTCTTCAATACACTTAAAAGTTCACAATATTTTTTTAACATGCATTTTCT
The DNA here is from genome assembly GCA_030844895.1 of Ambrosia x helenae. Lineage (NCBI taxonomy): Eukaryota > Viridiplantae > Streptophyta > Magnoliopsida > Asterales > Asteraceae > Ambrosia > Ambrosia x helenae. The sequence goes on from CM061223.1 coordinate 11,448,152, forward strand.
CATTAACATCACGACAGATCCTCAAATCAAAGCTCGACATACTACTGATTACAACATATACATCGGGTTATTACACTACTCAATCCAAACTACAGTAAAATTTTGAAACAAGACGCATATTTCAATCCCTTGAATTTAACATTGTTTACTATCTCTATAGCCTTCATATTTCGTCGGTTAAATACCTTGGATTTAAAAGTTCACAGTATATAATGATGTTAATTTATGTTATTGTTTACATCGTTAATATTAATAATAAAAATAATATTAAATTGAACGTTACCTTCCCTCTTTCTGCTCAAATTAATCAAAGATATTCTGCAACTGAAGGAAGCAATTGGCCACACACACATACACACACACACCGACCCCATTAACTAACTGTAAAAGCAATCAATCTAATCCAATCCAAACCATCACTTAAAACACAATAACAACGAAGCCGATTGCGACTTCTAGAGAGAGAAAGACATAAACAAAACCCCTCCCTCTACTCTTCCTTCCAAATAATAGCTTTGATCCTACTTCAACAACATACAAACAAACGGTACTATTAATCACTCATCCATATCTTTCTTCTTCACCTCTGTCAGTTTCAGTTCAGTCTCTTGTCAAATATTATTATTGATTGCAAATTCCTATTCACAGAGTTGAAGAATAAAAATGGGGTTGATTTCTGGGATTCTTATGGGGATTCTTTTCGGGATTGCGATTATGGCTGGTTTGCGTCAGATGATGAGATATCGAAGCAGTAAACGGATCGCTAAGGTTAATCTTTTCGTTAATATCTTCCTGTGGTTACTTAATTTCATTTCTAGGGTTTATTTCTTCCAACTTAGGGCTTAAGTAAGAGCTGTATGACTCAAATTAGATTAAGGTTATCCAATAAGTGTGTTACGTTAGGGGTTTATTTTTTACTTTTGATATTATTATTATTATTGTTAGGTATAGTTAGTAGTTAGTTATAGGATCTGATGAGGGAAAATGTAAATGTTCTTGAATGAAAGTATACCTTGATGTTTGGGGCTTTTGAGCTGCACAGCTTCTTGAATGAAATCTGATATGATAATGTATAACTAACTCCATGAGTTTCATGTTTGAGGAGAGGAATATTTGACTTGAGGTGAATAAAACGCCTACTACGTGTTTCTACTATAGTACTATTCCATAAGAAGTTTAATTTATCGACGTATTTTATCTTGGAAACAATGGGACCTTGGTTTTAAATAGTGCTAGGCACACAAAAGCGACGAGGTCTAAGCGCATCGCTCGAAGCGCAAAGCGCAAAAGCGTGAGATTTTCGTACCCGAAGCGCACACTAATTATATAATTTTTTTTATATATATCCCATATATATTCCATGAGTTTTCAGCTTCATTTACCCAAAATATAGCTATAAATAAGGTTTTTATGTGATTTTACCTATATGTACAAGCCAAAAACACCAAGGTACAACATTTTTATGCATAAAAAATACCCTGTGTATGTGAGGCGCGCGCCTCAGGTGAAAAGCGACTGAAATTTTGACAAAAAACGGCCTAAGGCGCGCGCCTTTGGGAAAAAAGGATAGGCGCAAAGCCCTGAGGTGCCCTAGGCTGCGCCTTGCGCCTCCACTTTTTAAAACCCATAATGGGACTGATATTAAAGATAAGTAAATGCTTGACCGTACGTCTTACCTGCTATACGCTTGCTGCATGGGGTGGGGGGGGGGGGGGGTACGGTATGCGTTTTTTCTTGTAAAAGGTTAAATGGAAGTGAATGATGGGTATATCCTTGGTTGAAAGATGGAAGTGGTGATGTGGCGCTGAGGTGGCACAAAATGGTGAAGCTTGAAGCGTGACCGTTCCCATGACCTAATAGTCAAACACTTGAAATTTATAGTGGTGTACAATATAATCTGCAGTGAGATTGGGCCATGTGGCAGCTGATGCTGTAATTTTGTTTCTCTTAATCTACTTATCATAATTTGAATAGCATAATGATCTATAGACAATGAACGCATGGTTTAAATTGAGGGTCAAGAAGCTGGCAAGCTAAATTAGCAGTTGGCGGTTAACATGATCTTGTTTACTTCGTAGTAGCATTATTTTGAAGCTGCAGTGACGATAATTTTAGTTAATTGTCTTGACTTTGTAGCATTAAAAACCTTTCTTACGAGTTGAAATGATATTCCACCATACTGATATGCTTTGTTTCTTTTTCAGGCAGTTGATATAAAACTCCTTGGATGTCTCAACAGAGACGATTTGAGGAAAATCTGTGGTGACAACTTTCCAGAGTGGATATCTTTTCCTGTTTATGAACAGGTTAGCACTTTTTAAATACACATATTTACATTAAGTATGTATCTAGTTATTTTTTTATCATCAAAATATTATAAAATCCTTGAGTTGAATGTGTCTAATCTTCATGGCTCGATGTTTCAGGTGAAATGGCTGAATAAACAGTTAAGTAAACTCTGGCCATATGTTGAAGAAGTAAGTTCTCTATGTTGAACGTTAGTTATTTATAAACTTTGAATTTATATTTTCTGTATTCATTGGGTCCATAGGTGTACTGATTTTATTATTATTATTTTTTGTTATACGATATACGTTTAGGCAGCTCGTATTATAATAAAGGAATCTGTTGAGCCACTATTGGAAGATTATCGCCCACCTGGAATTACATCATTGAAGTTTAATAAACTATCTCTTGGGACTGTACCCCCAAAGATTGAAGGTACCATCTTATTGCGTCCCACACTTTTAGCTCATATCTTTATGCTTTAGTTTTTGTTGTTTGAAAAAAACAAACATTACGTATGACTCACAAATTTGAGTTTTTCAAGTTCATAACTTCATATAATTACTAATAATGTGCAGGTATTCGTGTTCAGAGCCTTAAAAAAGGTCAAATAACAATGGACATAGATTTGCGTTGGGGTGGTGATCCAAGTATTATTTTAGGGGTTGAAGCTGCCGTTGTTGCTAATTTACCTATTCAGGTTAGTATGCTTATGTTAGTTACTTAGTTAATCACCTCCTCTAATAATGTTTATGGGTCATCGTGCTAATATAAGATTATGTTCTCTTGTACTGCTTACAGCTTAAGGATCTACAAGTTTACACAGTCGTTCGTGTTATATTCCAACTATGTGAAGAAATTCCCTGCATCTCTGCTGTGGTTGTTGCGTTACTTTCTGAGGTATAACCTATAATTGATTTTAAAACACATAAAACTTAATGCTTATTGTTCTTTTCTAATAATCCCCATATGTTATCAGCCAGAGCCAAAAATTGACTATACATTGAAGGCTGTTGGTGGAAGTTTAACGGCCATTCCTGGACTTTCTGATATGATTGATGTAAGTTTGCTTATGATGTGATTAATGATGCTGGTTAATTTTTATTATTTTTTTTCTGAATCATTTAGGCATCATCACACATCTACCTGTTAATTAATGTAGGATACTGTAAAGACAATAGTTACCGACATGTTTCAGTGGCCACATAGGATTGTTGTTCCAATTGGTGGTCAAAATGTAGATACAAGGTAAGATCAGTTATTTATTTAATTATGTTTGTGAAAGATGCAAGTTTTAGTTTTGTTTTAAATATTTTCATATCATGCAGTGACCTGCAGCTCAAGCCACAAGGACTGGTCACATTAACAATTGTGAAGGCAAATAATTTGAAAAACATGGAAATGATCGGAAAATCTGATCCTTATGTGACTGCGTATATTCGGCCACTTGAAAAGTTCAAAACAAAGGTTGTTGATAACAACCTTAATCCTGTTTGGAATCATGTAATGGAGTTGATTGCAGAAGATAAGGAGACCCAGTTTGCTGTCTTTGAGGTTACAATCTTTTCTTCTGTTTGGAAACAAGTATAACAAGTTATTTAGTTCAGTAGTAATGGTCGTATGTGGTGGGACCCAAACAGGTTTTTGATCAAGACATTGGGCAAGACAAGCGTTTGGGGATAGCAAAATTGCCTTTAATCGGTCTTGAATTAGAAGTCGAAAAAGAGATTGAATTGAGATTGCAACCATCACTTGATATGCTGAAGATAAAAGATAAGAAAGATAGGGGAACTCTTACAATCAAGGTATGTAGTTCAAGTTTATTCATTTATTTATTTTTGTATAATTGATTATTATAGATTCAGTAATTATAAATTGGAATACATATAATAATATATATAGGTCAAGTATCATCACTTTACTAAAGAAGAGCAAGAGGCTGCTATAGAACAAGAGAAGAAGATTCTGGAAGAGAAAAAGAGACTTAAAGAAGCAGGACTAATTGGAAGCACCATGGATGCCCTTGATGGAGCCGCAGGCTTAGTTGGGTCCGGTGTTGGGCTCGTGGGCACTGGCCTTGGCACAGGAGTTGGGCTGGTAGGAAGTGGAGTCGGTGCTGGGGTTGGGCTGGTTGGAAGTGGCGTCGGTGCTGGAGTTGGGCTGGTTGGAAGTGGACTGGGGGCTGTTGGTAGCGGACTAAGCAAGGCTGGAAAGTTTATGGGGCGGACCATCACTGGAACCAGTGGCTCTAAAAAGAGCGGTGCATCAACTCCAGTGAACACTGTTGAAGAAAACGGCGGGGTTAAACCACGCTAATCAGTGTCAGGTTATATATTTTGTTTATGAAAGTGATTTACTTTGTGAATTTGATTTAATTCTCTTATTTTCGTTTGGTTTTTACTGTGTATTAAGATTTTAAATAAGTAGATTGACTGTAAATCATTGATGCTTGTTAATGTGGATATTGAATGATACTATTCAGACCCTCCTGACCCGTCTAGTTCCGCCTATGGTTATAAACATGTATTAGGATGCAGATCTAAATAAGGTGCAGCGCCCCACTTTCGGTGTGCGCGTATAATGTATATATGTGTGACCCTTGGGGGGCAAAAGTAAAGTTGCACTAGTTTTAATGTTATTTTACTAATTTCGTGAAAATAACGTTAAAAACGACGGACGGTTAATCATGCATCATGTGGTGGCGTGGATAGCCAAAAGACAAAGGGGTACATGCACCGATTGGGTTTGTCCCGATTGCTAAGTGTTCTGTGCCTTATGTCCAAGGCTTGATACCAAACCACATCGAGTCGGGGGTCTCCAAGGAAGCAGTCTCTCTATTCTTAGGGGTAGAGGTAAGGCTGTTTACATCTTACCCTCCTCAGACCCTACCTTAGCTTTGCTATAGGTGGGATTAACTGAGTATGATGATTATGATCTAAATAAGGTGCAGCAAGCAGGAATATCGTACCTTAATTTCTATGTGAGCTTTGGAAATTTGGATCGACATAGATTCGTTTGAGGCTGTTGATAATTTTTTTTTTTGTTTTTTTGTTTTGTTTTTTTTTTTTTTTTTTGGGAGAAAGTAGAATGATTGAGAAGCAAGGTTAGTTGGTTAAGGTTCCTCTTTATAGATCTAGGTAAAACCATAACTATAAACTATAAATAGCCAAGTGAATAAATTATTTAAAGATTATTAATCTGGTAAAATAAGATGAAAAGTAAAACATTTATTCCCTACTTTTAAGGTTTGCTTTACTATACTTGTGCTCAATGAGTATTTGTCGGTTTTGGTCTAACTTAACGTGTACTAGACCCAAAATAGGGAAAATTACTAAAATAGACATTAATCACCTCTAATTACCAAAATGAACATTGTAACCGGTTAAATTTTAGGGGGTTTCATAAAAAAACAAACAATTCACTTCGTTATATGTGTACAATCGCCTAACCTTTAGCCGTTTAGAAAATTTGGCCCAAACAACTAAAAATGTAAACACCTAGCCGTTTACTTTAGAACTGGCTAAAATTTTGATGTTTGGCTTGTTTGGCTCTGTTAAATTGCTTGGCACAATTCAAGCTAGTTGAATTCCATGTTTAGCCATTTTCTTCAAGCCACTAATGTTTAGCCTTTTTAGTTTTGTAGCTGTTTTTTTCTTCTAGCCCCTAATATTTAGCCCGTTAAGTTTTGTAATCGTTCTAATTTTCAATACCTTAGTTGTTTCGCGTTTTAATTTTGGTGGAGCCATTTTTTGTTTTGCATATCCCCATTTATTTACATGGGATATAAGTTAATATTTAAATAAAAAAATCCAACATATATTTAACATTTTAGTACACTTCTGGCTAAACATTAGGAAATGTCTAAACATTAGGGGGCTTAAACCGGAAAGGGCTAAAAACCAAGGAAACAACTAAGGAAGTAGGACATGGCTAAATAATAGGGGGTTGAAATTAAAACGGTTAAACTTAAAAGCTTGGTTCAGATGTGTGTCAGACGTATTTTAAGAAGATGACTACATCTTAGCCGGTTCAATTTGTTACGGCTAAATTTTAGCTGTTAATCTTTGGTTGGTCTAAAGTACTGGGCCAAATTTTCTAAACGGCTAGAGGTTAGCTGATTGTACACGTGCAAAGCACTACATTATCTTGTTTTTTTGTGAGCACCCTAAAATTTAATGTCTATTATAGTGGTTTCCCCCCCAAAATATGTGATTATAAATGATTGTCCACAAGTAGGACGTCACTTCGTCTTTCTCGCTTACTAGAGTAGAGGATCGATGCTTGACTCTTGGATGGTGTAATAGAGGGGGGATGGTCAAACCCTCCAACGTTTGAAATTTACGAGTCATAACCGGAGATTCGCCGATGGAAGAATTGCATTACGTATATGATTACACAATGACTCTACTACAACTAGGAGCGATACAAATTGGAGATGTTGTTACAATGCTAGTGTGTAACACTCCTACAGTGCAGAATCACCGGCTACAAACCACAACTATTCCAAGTTAGGCTGAAGGTTACGAAACTGATCCCGGGGCCGAATACGTAGTGTATTCGGATTCGAATGAGGAAATGTCTTGTCCGACACCCGAAAGTGAGAGATATCGTACTAGAGGTTAGACGACGTGATAGATCGTGACTGTTCTTCACCCGATTCAATTGCACATTCTTTCTTTTATTATCTATGCATTTCTTTAAGTTAGGAATGTAATAATTTTAATTTTAGGTATAAATTTAAATTTTGGGAATGTAATAATCTAAATTTCAGGAATGTATTAAACATTAATATCATAGTAATTTTAAAATAGAAATTACAACTATCAAACTACATTATTTTAACCTAACGCAACAATTGCCATGCCGCAACATGTTCGAAATTGATGTCGTGCGTAGCCACATAGTTGTCTTGTGTGAGTTGGATTGCCATATCCTCGGCAAGACCGTGGCTTCAAAGAGGGTGTTCCATTGGTTACACTTGCCGTTGAGATCCGCCCACTTACTGACTACCGAATCAATGTTGTGGTCATTTGTACTGTCTAGTCGATTGAATTCCACCAACACGTTGCGCCAAAACAAATTCCTCCTTAAAGTGGGACGATGAGGTCGGTTTTTGACATCTAGCCGCACCGTCACTAATGCGATCTCCTCATCTACATTCCACCGAGCCATTTTTACAAGATGATTAAAAAATGATTTTGCTTTTAGTATTAGAAATTATGGGGTTTTATAGGGTAAACATTTATAGCCGTTAGGAAACGGTAATTAGGGCTACAAATGAACTGAACTTTCAGCGAACAGTTCACGAACCGTTTGGCGGAAAGTTCGTTTGTGTTCGTTTGTTTAGTAAACGAACGAACATGAACAAAGCTCACATTCGTTCGTATATGTTCGTGAACGTTCGGTAACGTGGTCGTTTATGTTCGTGAAGGTTCAGTGACGTGCTCGTTTAAGTTCATTTATGTTCGATTGTTTACAAGGATTTTTAATTTTTATAATGTTTTTTACATTCTTTAATTTTTATTTATTTTACCAAAATAAGTAAATAATGTATGCGAGGTAAGTATATGGCTATACAAGATCAACAATCCCTACTTTAATTTAATCATTAGTTTTTTTAGACACCACTTTATTATGTTTACCAATATTATGTTAAGTACTAAGTATATTTGTATAACTCAGTTATATTTTGGGTAGATCTAGTTAATTTATTAGTATATGTCCCTTCGTGTTTGTTTCCATTCATGAACACTTTGTATTCATGCACACCTGTTTGTGTTCATTAATGTCCGATTGTGTTCGTGGGCGTTCATGAACAAAATTAACAAACGAACACAAATGAATACGAGCACGAGTGTTTTCTTAACAAACGATCACGAACAAAAAAATCTTGTTTGGTAAGTGTTCGTGAACACATATTTTCCTTAACAAACGAACACGAACAAGGCTTGTTCGTGTTCGTTTAGTTCGTTTGCAGCCCTAACGGTAATATTACCGTTGGGAATTTAAGTAACTGTTACTTTTATTAAATTTAAATGAAAATAAATAAAAGAAGTTAAAACATATTCCGCTAAATCTATTCACAAACCAAGACCAGACCAACTGGTCTGGGCGCATTATATTAGGAATTAATATATAGAGTAAAGTAATATCATTACTAAAAGATTAAAAGAAAAATAAGGGAATCTTTAAAATTTGCATAAATATAGTTGGTTCTAGTAATTTTATTATTAAATAATAAACACAGTTTATACTTCAATAATTGATTAATTAATTAATTTAGTATAGTTTGTTTCTCACCGCCATGATTATTACTATCGACGATGAACAAAAATGGATATATCATTTACTCTTTATTGTCCATTAACGTCAATACATCAATTCCAAATTCTAAACAAGTATCACATGCGACTCCTCATTTTAATTGGTGGGTCATGGTTAACGAGGAGGTTATTTTGGTTGAGAGGTGGATTTGCATGTCGAGATTCACCAAATGGTGGATTTTTAGATAGAAGAAAGGAAGGATTTGAAGGTTTTGCCGGTGACAGGTGATGGTGGTGGTTTGGATGCAGATGGTGGAGTTGGCTTGGTGGGTGGATTAGTTTGTGACTGAGGAGGAGGTGTATTGGTTTGTGATGGTGGCTTCTTGGTTGGGGGAGGTGAAGTGATGGTTTGTGGGTTTACGCCGCCGTCCACGGTAATGGATATATGGAGGTGGTCATGCATCGGTGTATGATTCTGCCGTGGTGAGAGATATCCAGAGACCGAACTGCCATAGGTGCCACAAAGCTGTGAGGAAGTTACAGAAAATAGTATTCATTTCGTTATTAGGTGACTACTTAATCCATTTACCGGTAATACATACTACCACATATCAGTAATAAACAACAACATTCCGTTGTATAATGAGCGACAAAGAGTTTATATTATTATTATTTGAAAAACCAGCATTTCCTATTTTCTAAAAAATGCTTTTTTAATAGAAAATGTTTTTGAACTGTTAAAACAACAAGGAAAAGGAATGGAAATGGTATGGATGTCTCTTTGGATTGGACCTATCACCTTCTAAGCTCGTACCTGCACCACAAGCAACTCGTTATAACGGTCCAGAGACTAGGGTATCTGGACCACCCTCCGATGCTCAACATTAGTGATTTATCCAATTAATTGTACATAAAAGTAAATATAAAGTAGTAAATGAAAGTATGAGAGGAGGTGGTGGTTGAAACACGATGGTAAGCTAGCAGCCGAGGTGGTTTCGGGATGCTTAGCTTGATGGTTGGATGTTGGTTGTTAGAACCATGGATCTATATGTATGAAAGCTTCCGAGCTCCGTTAGGGAAGCTCGTGAGTTCGGTAGAGAAGCTTAACAGCTTAGTTGTGTGGACTTATAGAGAGATTATGAGTTGTTGGTGTGATACTTTAGCAGCTCGTAGGCTTCTGTATGGAGCTTAGCATATTATTTAGTGGGAGAATATATATATATATATATATATATATATATATATATATATATATATATAGAGAGAGAGAGAGAGAGAGAGAGAGAGAAGTAAGATGTCTTGAGTTGAGATCAAGATAAATGGAATGAGTTTGAATGGAGGTGTGACCCCTCTATTTATAAACAGTGAAACCCCAAACCCTAATGGGCCTTATAGTAATGGGCTAGGCTGGCCCATAAAGGTTGAACCTACCTTTATTATTGACCTGGTGGAAGGAAGCTCATGTGCTAGGGAGCTGAGGAGCCGATGCATGTAGCTTCTCTAGGTCAGCTTCCTGGCACGAACATGTTGGTTTCTTAAATACGTTTAAATGTGGGGATTTAGGTACCCACGTCATCAGCCCCCTAGTCACGGGTAGTCATGGGTGCTTGTGACTTAGTAATCTTTTCTCATTTTTCCTACTGGAATTCATAAACTTTGCTTTACGGTTTTTCAAGCCTTATTTTTATGAATTTCTTATTTTGGACTTTTTTTGATTGCTTTGTAATTTTTTCCCTTTTCTTGTAGCTTCTACGTTTTAGATGGTTCCTGAGAAGCTTAGAAGGTGTGAAGCTCGTTAGACGTCGTGGGAGGTCTTTAGAGCTTTTAGTATCAACCTTATTTTAGAGCTTATGAACTTTGAAACATCTTTTGTTGTTTTTGAAGCTTCCGGCTTTCGCTTAGTTTTTTTAGGCAACTTGCTTGAATTTGACTTGACATGATCACGCAGTTGGAATAAGGAAGCCCTATGAGATTGAGACATCTTTTTGGGTGATTACATTTTCACCCTCGAAGGCGATAGCATGTGAGTTTTGCTCATTTTTAGGGGATGGTTCTATCTCATGGGGTTTGAGAATGTTATGCTGACATGTTATGAAGTTTCTTGGTGATAAGCTTGTAGGTGTGAAGAACTTGAAGATGTTCGTCAAGGCTAGGAGCTTCTTACCATCCTTATTGGAGAGGGTCTATAAGTCCATGAATGAATGGAATCATCTTTTTGATGGACTTGTCATGGATAAGTAGTGGCTTTCAACATACATGTAGCATTCCACCATGTAGCTATTAGCTTTTTGTTTGGAAAGATCTCAAAGATTTTTGTGTGTCAAATGGTGTATCTTTCCTTCCCAAAGTTTTCAGGTTTTTGAAGCATATGATAAACTTTTTTCTATGATAGAATCGATGAATCTAAGCAAGTAGAAGCCAACGAGGTAAAAAAATGAGCTTATCGTGTGTGCATGGCACACCGTGTTGATGATCTTGCCATAGACAAGTAGTGGCTTTAATCCTAGTATTTATCGTGTCACTACGTGTCTCTTTTTCTTATACATGTATGCTAAGCTCATAATCACCTTGTCATGGTTTGTAGTAAGTTATACCAACGCGAGCGTCATATGTGCTCTCCCGGATATTCATTGGTTCATGATTGTAGTTGATAGCTTCATTCCATGAGCTCGTCGCTTCCATCTATCAAATGTGGGAGCTTACTAGCCTAAGACTTTGAGCTTTTATAAGAGTTGTAGTAAGCTCATTTTGTAATAAATGTGTAACACCCCAAACAATGGCGGAATCATCGGGGTGTCACGTAGTGATGATTGTTCAATAGCTCATGGTACTAAATTGTAAATATTGATACATTGAATTTAATAGTTTACGAGTTGAGTGAAAAATCTGGGTTGATTGCTTTGGTAATATTTAGGGAGGTGTGGGTAGGGCGCGTATGTGGTTGTGAATGATACCAGATGTTTTGACGAGTTTGAGAAATTGAATTTTCTGTATAAAACGTTCCTTTTAACTTGTAAGTTAAAATCTTCATTCCTCTTATTAAAGTAGAAATTTTCTAATTTTATGAAGTGCTTTGAGAAAATTCAAGTATCACCCGTTAAAATTTGGGTAAACTTGAAGCCCTGACTATTATAGTCAGCCAGTTGATGATCTTGCAAACTTTGTCAATCATTTGATTACACTAGGGGAAAAATCATCAAGGCATATTTTGGAACCCGACAAATATGAGCAAACATGGTAAAAGAAAGAGCTTTTTGTGTACTCATATCGATGAACTTCTTTCGTAACAAAGTGGCTTATTTGATGCGAAAGTGATGTTCTCATGCTTGAAAGTTAGCTTCTTTCGTCCAATTGTGAGACTTTTGGTCCATGATGTAACATTTTGTATTTTCACGCGAATTTCGAATTAATAAAATCTCGAGTTTATTCGTTTCAATCTTGTTCCTACCTTATTAACATCATATAATAACGCTAAGAACAAAAATAATATCATTCTAAAGTTGGTATTTGTTAATAACTTGTTACGTATACGAACTATATAATCAACATTGATTAAAAATAAAACAATATTAAAAAATTCGGCCTAAGAGACTCCAACCCACGCCCTAGGGTCGGGTCAAAGCCTTAAACCAATACCACAAACCAATTGGGCTAGGCCGTGTGTTGGTTAAAATACAAATCAAATGTATCTTATCTGTGAACACACTTATTAACCTTGGTCAACAAGGATCGATCGATTTCAAATCCACGCTATAAATGTAAACCGAAGTTAAAACATATTCCGCAAAATCTAATCACAAACCAAGACCAGACCAATTGGTCTGGGTACATCATGTTAGGAATTAATATATAGAGTAAAGTAATATCATTACTAAAAGATTAAAAGAAAAAATAAGGGAATCTTTTAAATTTGCATATATATAGTTGGTTCTAGTAATTTTGTTATTAAATAATAAACACAGTTTATACTTCAATAATTGATTAATTTAGTATAGTTTGTTTCTCACCGCCATGATTATTACTAATGACGTTGAACAAAAATGGTTATATCATTTACTCTTTATTGTCCATTAACTTCAATACATCAATTCCAAATTCTAAACAAGTATCACATGCGACTCCTCATTTTGATTGGCGGGTCATGGTTAACGAGGAGGTTATTTTGGTTGAGAGGTGGATTGGCATGTTGAGATTCACCAAATGGTGGATTTTTAGATAGAAGAAAGGAAGGAGTTGAAGGTTTTGCCGGTGACAGGTGATGGTGGTGGTTTGGATGCAGATGGTGGAGTTGGCTTGGTGGGTGGATTAGTTTGTGACCGAGGAGGAGGTGTATTGGTTTGTGATGGTGGCTTCTTGGTTGGGGGAGGTGAATTGATGGTTTGTCGGTTTACGCCGTCGTCCACGGTAATGGATATATGGCGGTGGTCATGCATCGGTGTATGATTCTGCCGTGGTGAGAGATATCCAGAGACCTAACTGCCATAGGTGCCACAAAGCTGGGAAGAAGTTACAAAAAATAGTATTCATTTCGTCATTAGGTGACCACTTAATCCATTTACCGGTATTACATACTATCACCATATCAGTAACAAACAACAACATTCTGTTGTATATTGAGCGACAAAGAGTTTATATTATTATTATTATTATTTGAAAAAAACAACATTTCCTATTTTCTAAAAAATGTTTTTTAACAGAAAATGTTTTTGAACTATTGAAACAACAAGGATAAGGAATGGAAATGGTACGGATATCTCTTCGGATTGGACCTATCACCTTCTAAGCTCGTACCTGCACCACAAACAACTTGTTATAAGGGTCCAGAGACTGGGGTATTTGGACCACCCTCCGACGCTCAACATTAGTGATTTATCCCAATAGTTGTACATAAAAGTAAATATAAAGGAGTAAATGAAAGTATGAGAGGAGGTGGTGGTTGAAACCCGACAGTAAGCTAGCAGCCGAGGGGGTTTCGGGATGCTTAGCTCGATGGTTGGATGTTGGGTGTTAGAACCATGGATCTATATGTATGAAAGCTCCCGAGCTCCGTTAGGGAAGCTCGTGAGTTCGGCAGAGAAGCTTAACATCTTAGTTGTGTGTACTTATATAGAGATTATGAGTTGTTGGTGTGATACTTTAGCAGCTCATAGGCTTCTGTATGGGAGCTTAGCATATTATTTAGTGAGAGAATATTTCTATATATATATATATATAGAGAGAGAGAGAGAGAGAAGTAAGTTGTCTTAAGTTGAGATCAAGATAAATGGAATAAGTTTGAGTGGAGGTGTGACCCCTCTATTTATAAAGGGTGAAACCCCAAACCCTAATGGGCCTTATAGTAATGGGCTAGGCTGGCCCATAAATGTCGAACCTACCTTTATTATTTACCACATGGAAGGAAGCTCATGTGCTAGGGAGCTGAGGAGCCGACGCATGTAGCTTCTCTAGGTCAGCTTCCTGGCACGAGCATGTTGGTTTTCTTAAATATGTTTAAGTGTGGGGATTTAGGTACCCACGTCATCAGCCCCCAGTCACGAGTAGTCATGGGTGCTTGTGACTTACTTAGTAATCTTTTCCCATTTTTCCTATTTTCTGGAATTCATAAACTTTGCTTTAAGGTTTTTCAAGCCTTATTTTTATGAATTTCTTATTTTGGACTTTTTTTTTATTGCTTTGTAAATTTTTCCCTTTTCTTGTAGCTTCTACGTTTTAGATGTTTCCTGAGAAGCGTAGAAGGTGTGAAGCTCGTTGAACGTCGTGGGAGGTCTTTAGAGCTTTTAGTATCAAGCTTATTTTAGAGCTTATGAGCTTTGAAACATCTTTTGTTGTTTTTGAAGCTTTTGGCTTTCGCTTAGCTTTTTTTAGGCAACTTGCTTGAATTTGACTTGACATGATCATGCAGTTGGAATAAGGAAGCCCTATGAGATTGAGACATCTTTTTGGGTGATTACATTTTCACCCTTGAAGGCGATAGCATGTGAGTTTTGCTTATTTTTAGGGGATGGTTCTATCTCATGGGGATTGAGCATGTTATACTGACATGTTATGAAGTTTCTTGGTGATAAGCTTGTAGGTGTGAAGAACTTGAAGATGTTCGTCAAGGCTGGGAGCTTCTTACCATCCTTATTGGAGAGGGTCTATAAGTCCATGAATGAATGGAATCATCTTTTTGATGGACTTGTCATGGATAAGTAGTGGCTTTCAACATACATTTAGCATGCCACCATGTGCTTTTTTGTCTTATAGAGTTCATAGCCTTGAGGTTTATGTAAGCTATATCACCGTAAGCATAGTCGCGTATCCCGTTAACTCTTGAAGCTTTGTTCTAGCTATTAGCTTTTTGTTTGGAAAGATCTCAAATATTTTTGTGTGTCAAATGGTGTATCTTTCCTTCCCAAAGTTTTCAGGTTTTTGAAGCATATGATAAACTTTTTTCTATGATAGAATCGATGAATCTAAGCAAGTAGAAGCCAATGAGGTAAAATAATGAGCTTATCGTGTGTGCATGGCACACCGTGTTGATGATCTTACCATAGACAAGTAGTGGATTTAATCCTAGTATTTATCGTGTCACTACGTGTCTCTTTTTCTTATACATGTATGCTAAGCTCATAATCACCTTGTCATGGTTTGTAGTAAGTTATACCAACGCGAGCGTCATATGTGCTCTCCCGGATATTCATTGGTTCATGATTGTAGTTGATAGCTTCATTCCATGAGCTCGTCGCTTCCATCTATCAAATGTAGGAGCTTACTAGCCTGAGACTTTGAGCTTTTATAAGAGTTGTAGTAAGCTCATTTTGTAATAAATGTGTAACACCCCAAACAATGGCGAATCATCGGCGTGTCACGTATTGACGATTGTTCAATAGCTCATGGTACTAAATTGTAAATATTCATACATTGAATTTAATAGTTTAAGAGTTGAGTGAAAAATCTGGGTTGATTGATTTGGTAATATTTAGGGAGGTGTGGGTAGGGCGCGTATGTGGTTGTGAATGATACCAGATGTTTTGACGAGTTTGAGAAATTGAATTATCTGTATAAAACGTTCCTTTTAACTTGTAAGTTAAAATCTTCATTCCTCTTATTAAAGTAGAAATTTTCTAATTTTATGAAGTGCTTTGAGAAAATTCAAGTATCACCCGTTATATGATCTTGCAAACTTTGTCAATCATTTGATTACACTAGGGGAAAAATCATCAAGGCATATTTTTGAGCCCGACAAATATGATCAAACATGGTAAAAGAAAGAGCTTTTTGTGTACTCATATCGATGAACTTCTTTCATAACAAAGTGGCTTATTTGATGCGAAAGTGATGTTCTCATGCTTGAAAGTTAGCTTCTTTCGTCCAATTGTGAGACTTTTGGTCCATGATGTAACATTTTGTATTTTAACGCGAATTTCAAATTAATAAAATCTCGAGTTTATTCGTTTCAATCTTGTTCCTACCTTATTAACATTATATAATAACGCTAAGAACAAAAATAATATCATTCAAAAGTTGGTATTTGTTAATAAATTGTTACGTATACGAACTATATAATCAAAATTGATTAAAAATAAAACAATATTTAAAAAATCGGCCCTAAGAGACTCAAACCCACGCCCTAGGGCCGGGTCAAAGCCTTAAACCAATACCACAAACCAATTGGGCTAGGCCCGTGTGTTGGTTAAAATACAAATCAAATGTATCTTATCTGTGAACACGCTTATTAACCTTGGTCAACAAGGATCGATCGATTTCAAATCCACCCTATAAACGTAAACCGAAGATAAAACATATTCCGCTAAATCTAATCACAAACCAAGACCAGATCAACTGTTCTGGGCGCATTGTGTTAAGACATGGCGCATATTTTTAAAGCGTTTCTTTATAAATAACATATATATTTATTATACTATCCTCTAAATTATGTTTAAAATATCAACCTTAGTTTATAAATTCTATAAAAATTATTTTTGGTTGTTTAACTTATAAAATTTATTATAAAATTTTTATGTTTAGAAAAATCTTTTATTTACTATTTATATTATTTATTTCAAATAATATATATATATATATATATATTAAATTCAATAAAAAAAATACCAAATACCTTCATAAATTCTGAAAAAATTACTTTAAGTTTATAAACTTTATAAAACTGATTTTTATTCATATAAAAGCTGTATTTAATTATTTTTAGATAACTAAATCTATTTTAATCAAATAAAATTCATTATAAATCCAATTTTCATTATTTTTGCATCAAAATTTTATATCAATTATTTCTAATAATTTAGGCTAGAAAAATAATATTATTTTCTGAATTTTGTGAAATTTAATATTTTTGAATGTTATTAACATGTTTAAATTATGATGTTATTATTTATTTTATAAACATTAGTTATGAAAATAATTTATTAAAAAATATTTTCAAACTATATTATTTTAGTACAACAACCCTTGGCCAAGAATTTACAAAAATTACTTTTAATAATTTATTTCATTAATTTCTCTTTACTAATTTATTTAACAAATATTTCATTTAAATTTTAAACAATCGCCGATTCCCGAATAGAAACCCTAGAATGCCTTAGATCTAGCCCATATAGACTCAATTAGGTCCCAATCTAAATTGTCCTTTATTTGAATAGGATAATATCTCAGGATCTTGCCTAGTTACTTTGCAACATTTAGCATAATCAAGACTAGCAATCAAGGTGAGTTTACATAGCCCCATTTTTATATTTTTCATGCTTTTTGGGTGAAACATGTTTACATTTACAATTACAATTCAGCATACGTGTCTCGTGTGATTTCTATGTTATATTATGTCATGAACAATAATTAGGTAGACATAATTAGACATGCGTAATCATTAACTTCGTACAAGCCGACGATACACAATGATAGATCTATTGGATTGACAACCCCACCCGGATACGTGGACCATTGGTACGGGGAAACGTGGGTGATTGTTATCGATAAACACAGACTTAAACACAAATAGGTGAACCATATGCGTATGGGATGAACCACATTAAATATGTCACATGGTTTGATTATGCAAACATTATTACCTTGTATTTATTTTCACATATGAACTAGAATTGCATTACACTTGAATTGTACAACTTTTATACACTTGAACATTACACAAACCTATGTATTTCTCACCAACTTTTTTTGACCCAAAATATTTTCTGACTTAACATGTTTTAGGTTATAATGTTGCTTGAAGACTAGAGTTCATGCTTGAAGATTTATATTTAGTGTTATTCATTTGATGTACAAGTTTTTATTAGAACAATTGTATGTAATTCAATTAATGAAACTTAATTGATTATTGAAATTCATTCATTAATTACCATGAGCTACTGAACAATCGTCACTACGTGGCGCCTCTATGTTTCCGCCATTGGTTGGGGTGTTACACATGACGCTGAACTTCTTTGGTATGAATGTGAGCGCGTATGTTAGTGAGTGTTGGGTGTCGAATCCAGCAAATAAATATATGATAAACCTACTAGTATGAGTGAAAGTAACAGATTAACCAATTATGCCCAAACGTTTCAGGTGCAGATACGATTGTTTAGGGGGGGGGGTATTGATTTGATTTTAAATAAAATTATGAAAACTGAATTAAAACTTAAGTGATCAGATTAATTAAAAAAAACTTAAACAATTAAAATTGTGAAAAATGCATATATTAAAAACCAATTCCAACACTAAGGCAATTTCTTGATTCGATTCCGACTTATGGTCATTAACAATTATGGTGCAATGACCCTTTATAAAATAAACGATTTGTATCAACACTAGAAGTCACGTCGTTTGGACTTCCACTCCATCTAAGTCCTAACCAAGCGCAGTTCGTTGATTAGAGCCAACCCGCTACTTTAAGAACACGTCGTTCGGATCTTAGAGTGTAGGTCGCGTGATAGAAGTATTGATTATAACCAAATATTCACGCCGTTCGGAACATTTAATTAGATTGCAAAATTCTGCAAAGAAAATAAATTCATAGACAAACTTAAATCGTTGTTTGTTCCTTTTATCAAATATATAAAACTGGCTAAAGTTTAAAACTTGAAGAACTTTATCCAGACATGATGGCTAGATCAACCAAAACAAATACGCAAAGAAACATTCAAATCAAAAGCTTACGAAACGAAAAATCCAAATCGTCTTTAATGCCCAAGAACAAAATAAAATGCCAAAGTTCCTTGCTTCCTACGATGCCATAACAGCCGTCAAAGATGATGCCCAAAAAAGAAAATGAGCAGCCTTTTTTTTCAACCCCCTACGCCACCTTTTCCTCCAAGTTTGTTACTATTTTTTTTTTCTTCCATTTAGGGAATGTTTGGCTCTCCTTATTTCCACCTATTTATAACTTATTATTTTTCATGATAAGTTAAAAAAAAATGTTTGGCAAATGAAAATGACTTAATGTTTTAACTTTTCATTTGCCTATAAGGCTTAGGGGTGTGGGTCGGCAAGAGTGCTCGGGGAGCTGAGCTGGCCTACTTTCCCGACGGTGCACACCGTCCCCCCCGCTCCAATCTCGGTGAACTCGGTGGATATCCCCCGATGGCACCGATCAAGTATTATATGTATACATTTTTTGTCTTTTTCTGTGTATTAACAAGGAAAGGGGAAGAGGGAAGAAGGGGGAACCATTTCCCCTAGAAGGGGGAGGGGAAGGGGGAAATGACATGGCGCTGACGTGGACAAGGGGGAAGGAAGGGGGAAGGGTGACCACACCCCATAGCCTAATAAGTTGTTTTGGAAAACTAAGGAATGTGTGACTTTTTGAACATCCTTATAACTAATTGATAAATATTTACCTACATGCCCTCCTTATATCCTTATACATACTCTCCTTATATCCTTTTTGGTCATTTTACTTGAATAAGTTAAACCAAACACTTTTTACAAAATAAGTTATCGACTTATTGTTTTTCCCCACCACATAAGCTAATCTAAACACTTTTTTAAAAACTTCTTTTTAAAAGGTTATAAGTTAATAAGTCATTTTAACCAAAAGTCCTTTTGGACTCAAATAAGTTTATCCAAACATGCCCTTAAAATTTCTTTCAATTATTTTTTTCTTTCGATCCAGTCCCCTCGGCTTCTTTCCACGCTACTTGCGGCCTAAACTTCTTTCAATGACGCCAGTGAACTCCAAGTAAATTGCGGCCTCGCCTCGTCAATATTCGCCATTGACTCTTTCAGTTCTCCACACATACAAAATCAACAAAAAAACAAACCAAAGTATATTCCGCCCATCAAAACATGCATTTCACGAAAAATGATGCAATATGTACAACCTAAATGCATAAAAGCTCACAAACTAGCTACTAAAAAGATGATAAAATATGCCTAAAAAATGCAACTAACAGTGAGCTTCGTATGCTAACAAGTGAGCTTCTTTCCTGTAAAGGCGAGCTTTTAGGTGTATGCTAATGAGCTTCTCTTGTATGGATGTGAGCTTGTAGCGTAATTTGGTAAGCTTCCTTTACATAAAGATGAGTTTTTTTTTTTTTTTTTTTTTTTTTTTTTTTTTTTGTGGAAGTTATTTTCTTCCTATACCTATGCAAGAGGCTTCTTTTTTATTGAAGTGTGAGACTAAGCCTCTTTTTTATCCTTCTTTTCAATCGTATGGTACTTCTAAATGTGTAGACAAGCTTGTTGTCTTAGAAGCTTATACCCAATTGTAGTTGCTTATCACAAGAAGGTTGAACTTTCATTGAGCAAGGCATTGCTTGTTGTACTTGCCTATGTCTATATGGGATGACATCTTTGTTGGCAAGGGTGTTTTTATTTATTCGTTTATGTGTCTATATAGTCATCACCACTTGGCAAGGCCATCGTCTATCCTTTTAACTCGAAACCAGAAGAAAGATAGAGGAAAGATGCCAGTAAGAGAAAGAAAGCTTATTGGGAGGAGAGAGTGGCGGAGGAGGCAGACGGCAACAAGAGCAACAAATCCACATCTATGGCTTCCACAACATAATCACCTTCACATCTTTTTCATCTTAAAACCTAAGATGAGCAG
The DNA here is from genome assembly GCA_030844895.1 of Ambrosia x helenae. Classification (NCBI taxonomy): domain Eukaryota; kingdom Viridiplantae; phylum Streptophyta; class Magnoliopsida; order Asterales; family Asteraceae; genus Ambrosia; species Ambrosia x helenae. The sequence goes on from CM061223.1 coordinate 11,468,747, forward strand.
TGTATAACAAAGGTTTCTTTATTGTTAACTAAAGTTTGGTTTCCAATCACGCCTCTTTTCAACCTTATTGAAGGATTACAATCTCTCTTTTTCCTTGATCTTCTCGGTTTTGATCAAAGGTCTGGTTTTCGCTAATTCTAAACTCTGACTCCAGCAAAATTTTTCTCAGCCAATCAATCAACCTTTCTCCGTCTGAGGTCGCTGATCAAGCCATTGTTGTTTCCTAATTCAAAACTCTGACTCCAGCAAAACCATTTAATATTTTATTGATCTAACCTCATGTAATATTAATTTTTCTGACCCCACGATAGATAAAAAAACAAAACAAAAAGTTATAACCAATTTGATGCACAAGTTTCTAATGATTTTTTACACTACATGAAAGTGTAAATGAGAATTATGTTTTCATCCAGATCAGTATAAGGCAAAATCAGTCGTTTCTAAAAAAATTACACCTTTAAAACGATCGCCTCACTCACGCCCTGTAGTGGTTACTTTTGCCTTTGTTCCTCATCCAATCGTACATTTTCATTCTTATTCATATTTTTAAAATTGTTGATTTCTCATATTTTAGTAATTTAATATCTAGACAAAAGATCAAATACAAACAACTTTTTTGTACGAACTGTACGAAGCGAAGAGAAAAAAACACGCGGGCCCTTTATAACTAGAGTAATTATATAATTACTTTAGTTATATAGCTAGAGTATAACTAGAGTAATTAAATAATTACTCTAGTTATACACGGCCCGCGTGTTTTTTCCTTTGATTCGTACAGTTCGTACGAAAAAACTGTTTGTACGTGAACCTACCCCTATATATATCTATACTCAATCCCAACACACATTTTGTCACTTTATATTAGATTTGTCTATTCCAAGAAGTTCCCGAGCTATAACCTAGTTATAATATAGTGTATGTCTCATTTCTTATAGGTTTCTATTTATTAATAAAAATATAAACATCAATCCACATCAACTGATAATAAGAAAGACACTAGGGCTAGCCCGATTTTAACTCTTTTTAATGAAGTCATGACTCGAATCCATTGATGGATCTAGAAATGTTTTTCAGTGAATACCTTTGGATAGGTTCTCACTATTTTTTTCTATTTTTTTTTCAAACTGAATAGGTTGTTCAGAACACACAAACAAGACTGGATTCGCCCCTACCCGAATCATCTATATATACTAACCTAACTAGCTAGCCAATTGTATCATATATATTATTTTTGTAAATAAATCTTTTCTCAATATATCATTTTATAATTTCTAAATTTCTATTACTAATTATTTAATATTTCATTTCTCAACCTTTATAATATCCGGATCTTTAAACTATTACTAGAACTAGAGTAGAATTGTAACCAGGGGCGGATTTAGTGTATAAAGGGTGGGTTCTCGGGAACCCATTTGGTTTGAAAATTTTAGTGTTAATATATATAGAAAAATTAAAAGGAACCCATAGATAATTTGAGAAGGAACCCATCACCAAACGTGATAAGTGTTCCACTAGTTGGCATGGCACATTCTAAACTCTGACATCCCAGGTTCGAATTAGTCCTCATTACGGTTTCATAAAGAAAACCAAAACATGCCCCCGTTCCATCAGTCCTCATTTTCTACTGATTTTTCTAATCTTAATTTAATTTTTATTATCAAAATAATATTGGTCATTGGTTGTTATTTCATTTGTTGGAAGTCTTTTTGAGTTTAGAGTCTTTAACTATAAAGTTCTAGTACCTAAAATGAGGTCTTTTCTACTCATTTCTTGAATAAATGCTTATATTTTTGCTGCCATTTAATACGATTATTTTTACATGATGAGTTCTGACGTTATCCGTTCTAACCTGCGTAAATGTGTTGAAACTTTGGATTTAGGATGTTGATTTTTAACTTGTTGAAACTTGAATTTGATATTAGGTCGGGAACAACTATAGGTAGTTTTTTTTATTTGTAAAGACAATCGTATTTATATTACGTACTTTTAAATTTCTAATGATGATATTTTTTTCATCACTGTATCATATTTTTTTTAATTATGTGATGAACCTTATCCGACTTGAATCGTCGAACCGACCCGAATTTTTTTATGTTCGGTAATATGAAATTGGAGCAGCTAAAAAGGAACCCAGTGAAAAAAGTTCATGAATCCGTCACTGGTTGCAACTCGTCACTTTTTTACAAAAGAGAGGGTTGTGATATTAACTAGATCATCCAACGACTTAAACCTATCCAAGGCTGAAACGATTAGCTCGATCCAAGGCTACCTTAGACCCCCTGTAATGGGGCGCTACTTTTGCACAAAATCAAAAAATGGAGCCCCCAACACCATTACATGGGGGCTCTATTTTTTACAAATCATGTTTAGGCGTTACATGTATAGCGCCAGATTTCAATTGCCCCACCCAATCATAGGCTGACACCTCATACTCTCTCTTTCCTTTTTATTATTTTATTATTTTTTTATTTAAAAGATAAAATAAAATATTAATAGGGGCTTTATAAATAAAGCCCCTACCACTACACCCCTTTTTCACTTTATCTCTCCATGCTGACTCAGCTGCCACATGAACCAATCAGAAAGAGGGGCTTTATAAATAAAGCCCCCCCACTACACATGGTCTTATCACTCCTAAACTAAGCCTCAACAATAAACGGCCAACAAGATTTCACACCAATATTAAGCCCCCAAATTAAAACATAAATACATAAACCTTGACCATTTGCATAATTTAAAAGAAAAACTCGTTTAACTAATAGTTGGACTAGTGGTGAAAAAGAAATGAGTCGAATTAAATGTCGTCTAAATTTGAAATTAGCTCGTTTAACTTATGAAGCTTGAGTTTGGCTGGTTTGATCTCTAAGCCTAAAACTCAAGCTCACTCTATATGTATTTTCTAGACTCAAGCTCACCTTAATTCAACCTTTTATGGAGCTGATCATAAGTAGGTTACAACCGACTAAGCTCTTTACAAACTTATGTTTAAAAAGTGTTCATGAACAAACAAACAAAAATCACTTAATTATGAAATATATTGGCCCATATAACCAATTTGATGCACAAGTTTTCTAATAATTTTTTACACTACATAAAAGTGTAAATGAGAATTATGTTTTCATCCAGATCAGTATAAGCAAAATCAGTCGTTTCTAAAAAATATACACCTTTAAAATGATCGCCTCACTCACGCCCTGTAGTGGTTACTTTTGCCTTTGTTCCTCATCCAATCGTACATTTTCATTCTTATTCATATTTTTAAAATTGTTGATTTCTCATATTTTAGTAATTTAATATCTATATTCAATCCTAACACACATTTTGTCACTTTATATTAGATTTGTCTATTCCAAGAAGTTCCCGAGCTATAACCTAGTTGTAATATAGTGTATGTCTCATTTCTTATAGGTTTCTATTTATTAATAAAAATATAAACATCAATCCACATCAACTGATAATAAGAAAGACACTAGGGCTAGCCCGATTTTAACTCTTTTTGATGAAGTCATGACTCGAATCCAGTAACGGATCTAGAAATGTTTTTCAGTGAATGCCTTTGGATAGGTTCTCACTATTTTTTTCTAATTTTTTTTTTTTCAAACTGAATAGGTTGTTCAGAACACACAAACAAGACTGGATTCGCCCCTACCCGAATCATCTATATATACTAACCTAACTAGCTGGCCAATTGTATCATATATATTATTTTTGTAAATAAATCTTTTCTCAATATATCATTTTATAATTTCTAAATTTCTATTACTAATTATTTAATATTTCATTTCTCAACCTTTATAATATCCGGATCTTTAAACTATTACTAGAACTAGAGTAGAATTGCAACTTGGGGCGGATTTAGTGTATAAAGGGTGGGTTCTTGGGAACCCATTTGGTTTGAAAATTTTAGTGTTAATATATATAGAAAATTTAGAAGTAACCCATAGATAATTTGAGAAGGAACCCATCACCAAACGTGAGAAGTGTTCCACTAGTTGGCATGGCACATTCTAAACTCTGACATCCCAAGTTCGAATCAGTCCTCATTACGGTTTCATAAAGAAAACCAAAACATGCCCCAGTTCCATCAGTCCTCATTTTCTACTGATTTTTCTAATCTTAATTTAATTTTTATTATCAAAATAATATTGGTCATTGGTTGTTATTTCATTTGTTGGAAGTCTTTTTGAGTTTAGAGTCTTAACTATAAAGTTCTAGAACCTAAAATGAGATCTTTTATACTCATTTCTTGAATAAATGCTTATATTTTTGCTGCCATTTAATACGATTATTTTGACATGATGAGTTCTGACGTTATCCGTTCTAACCTGCGTAAATGTGTTGAAACTTTGGATTTAGGGATGTTGATTTTTAACTTGTTGAAACTTGAATTTGATATTAGGTCGGGAACAACTATAGGTAGTTTTTTTATTTGTAAAGACAATCGTATTTATATTACGTGCTTTTAAATTTCTAATGACGATATTTTTTTCATCACTGTATCATATATATATTTTTTAATTATGTGATGAACCTTATACGACTTGAATCGTCGAACCGACCCGATTTTTTTTATGTTCGGTAATATGAAATTGGAGCAGCTAAAAAGGAACCCAGTGAAAAAAATTCTTGAATCCGTCATTGATTGCAACTCGTCACTTTTTTTTTTACAAAAGAGAGGGTTGCGATATTAACTAGATCATCCAACGACTTAATCCTATCCAAGGCTGAAACGATTAACTCGATCCAAGGCTACCTTATCACTCCTAAACTAAGCCTCAACAATAAACGGCCAACAAGATTTCACACCATTAAGCCCCCAAATTAAAACACAAATACATAAACCTTGACCATTTGCATACTTTAAAAGAAAAACTCGTTTAACTAATAGTTGGACTAGTGGTATAAAAGAAATGAGTCGAATTAAATGTCGTTTAAATTTGAAATTAGCTCGTTTAACTTATGAAGCTTGAGTTTGGCTGGTTTTGATCTCTAAGCCTAAAACTCAAGCTCAGTTTATATGTATTTTCTAGACTCAAGCTCACCTTAATTCAACCTTTTATGGAGCTGATCATAAGTAGGTTACAACCGACTAAGCTCTTTACAAACTTATGTTTAAAAAGTGTTCATGAACAAAAAAAAAATCATTTAATTATGAAATATATTGGCCCATATATGCAATATATTTGGACATCAAGAATATATATTAGTACACTAGCTTAGCTTCCCGTGTGTTACACGGGATCTCAACATTATAATTGTTGTATGCTTCTAAGACCTACATAAAAAGTATATAGAACACCATAATGTGTCCTGCATGGATTTTTTTCAACTCCCCATTTTGTCCAAATTATCTTAATTGCAGACCTGGACCAGATTACCTCCGACCCGCTCGACACATTCGGATTATCAAAGGCTAACGATTTGAAGTTGTCATTTACCGGTTGTCACTGCTATCACCCAACTCTACCATAGTAACCAACACGATTATCGCTATAATTACCAGCATTCACAAGCAAAAATATCCCAAAAAAAACAAAAGAACTTACCTATAAAGGCAAAGTGAGGCGAAATTCGACAGTAAACGATATCTTATTTTTTTCTCTACAAAGCATAGCCAACATCCTACTGAATCTGCGCAAACCAAAATAAGGTGTACATTTCATTTTGCACTTCATGTAGTTTGCTATATATGAAACTCACCCGATTTCATAGTCATGTTCCATTTGATTCTAAACTTCCTCGGCCTACCAAATCAATAATTGCCACAATTATGAAAGAAACTGAAATAAAATTTACAGTCGATCATTTAAATGACTGCTTTGTCATATGATTTTACCATTTCTTCATCAATCTCATCCTCATCTTTTGGCACTTGTGATCACCACTGGACTACTACGCCTTCTTATATTAGGTGAATCCAAAGCACTCTGTTTTGGTGGAGTCTCTAATACATCTTTAGTTGAAGATGGTTGCATTTCATTTGCTATTTCAAATAAATAAAAATAAAATACTAATTTCCACACTTAGTTTCTACATCTAACGCAAGTGATTGATAATAAAATGTTGTAAGATGACAAAAGTTCTAAATTTGAACACCAATCGTCTTTTTGAATTTTTCTATAATAGCAAAAAAAACATAATGGACAATTCCTGTCTCCACTTTAGAAACAAATTAAAATCGTAATTCTATTTAGACTACAAATCAATGACTAACGACTTGAATTTTCTATTTCATAGATGGAAATTTTAGCGAAGCATGAACAGGTAATAGAGACCCTAACAAATTATTGTTAACAAAATTGGAGTTCTCGGGTGAAGACTCCACTATGGATGATCTCAATTTTTTCACGACCACTCAATTCCAACGTCATTCATCCCTTTCTTCATTACATCTGCACTACCATGAAAAGGTCATAATACCTTTCCGTAACTAATGATTTGGCAAAAGTCAACATGATTGTTACCTTGAAACGAAATAAATAGATTAAACAAACCCTAGAATAAAACTGAATCGTTAAAAACAATAATCTTCTTGTTTGTTTTAGTTCTGATCAATCAAACCCTAGATTTAAACAACTAAAAACAAATCAAATAGTTAGTAATAAGATGAAAGATGGGTTACTTGATGCTAAAAACTTGAATCCGTGACTCAATCAGATAACAATATCATTTGAAACAGAATCGATATTGATTAGGAGAGGATCAGATAAGGGAAGATTAGGAACTTTTAGGGTTTGTAATGCTAGGCTGCCTATTACGAAGTGGGAAGTAGGAGAGGCTCTTTTTGTTAGGGTTTGAGAGAAAAAATATGCCTGAGAATAGGGATTAAGAAAGTAGCGTATAATGGAAGGAAGTAGAAAATGTGCAGGAAAAAGAATATCAGATGGTCTCAGAATATGCCACGTGTCTCAAAATAGTTTTATTTATATATTATAGTAAATTTCCTATGAAACAAATGTATTAATATTATATTTACCTACATATTTATCGATGCATGTATGTTCCATTTTGTAGGATCCAAAGAGTGTTAAGGTTATTATACTACAACTAAAACGGATCATGTCCACTAAACTTATATTTTTTATAATTAGCTTTAGTTCTAAGACTTCAATCACTCCATGCAACTATACGTATATATAACAAATCATGTCATACTCCAGCGAACCAGAGAATCAATCCAATGACAACGCCACCGTTAGCCACCGCCATACTCGTCCTCGGCCCACCGCTCGTTTTCAAAGCCTACGAAACCGAATTCTCAGAGAAATTCAACTTCCTGAAACCATGGAAAACCCCTCTTCCTCTCCATCAATTCATTGCCACTCATTCAGCTAATGTGAGAGCCATTTTCTGTTCCGCGGTTAGCCCGGTCACTGCCGAGATCATCCAAAGCCTGCCGGAGCTTCGGTTTGTGTTAGCTAGTTCCACTGGAGTCAATCATATTGACCTCCGAGAATGTGAACGCCGTGGAGTTGTGGTGGCCAATGCCGGATCGATGTTTTCGGATGATGTGGCGGACATGGCAGTCGGGTTGTTGATTGATGTTGTGAAGAAATCAGTGCTGGTAATCGGGTTGTGAAGGCTAGGGTTTGGCCTCGTGAAGGAGATTACCTTCTTACTCGTCATAAGGTTTGTTATTTCCATTTGGAAAAAAAAAATAAAAATTTTAGTGAAAAAAGTTGAAGAATTAATAGAAATTAGTGAAAATCTATGAAATGAAACCTCTCGAAATCAATCCCGGATTCGACACTAGGAATATTTTACTATTAATTGTATGAAGTTGCAAACACCTATATCTTTTTACCTTTGTAAATATCTTTTATCTTTCATTTCATAGTACTAGTTTATAAATCCTTCCTAAATCTTTGTTGCAAATACCTATATCTTTATAACTATTTAATATATGTTTAATAACACTTATTAACCTTGAAAGCATATAAAGTATCTTATTATTGTACTAGTTTATATCCCCGAGCGTCCCTCATAAAAGGTAACGAGTTTAAATAGCACATCCCTCATGAAAGGGCTTCCGATTCGGCCTGATTATGAAAATAACATTAAAACCGTTTCTAATTTTCAGTTAGGTGGCAAGCGAGTTGGGATTGTTGGACTAGGAAACATCGGGCTTGATATTGCTACACGACTAAATGCCATGGGTTGCATCATCTCGTACACATCAAGAACCATGAAACCACATGTGACATTCCCCTTTTATCCTACAATTCATCAACTAGTGGCCAACACTAATATCTTGGTCATTTGTTGCGTATTAACGAAGCAAACACATCACATGATTGATCGAGAAGTGATGTTGGCTCTTGGAAAGGAAGGAGTTATCATTAATGTTGCAAGAGGAGCAATCATCAATGAGAAAGAACTAGTTGAATGTTTGATAAAAGGGGAGATAGGTGGTGCTGGTTTGGATGTTTTTGAAAACGAGCCCAACTTTCCACAAGAGCTTTTCGGATTGGATAACGTTGTATTGTCACCTCATCATGGTGCGGTGACTGAAGAGGCATGTAGGAATCTTTACGATCATATATGTAAAAATCTTGATGCATTCTTGTCAAACAAACCTTTAGAGTGTGAGGTAAAAAATATGTGAAGTAACATAGATATATGCTTTAAGAGTTTAAGCAGTTTAAAAAAATAATAAAACCCTTGTAATTGAAACTAATTTCCATTTTGAACGTATGATTCATCATGATTGATTTGTTATATTGCGTTTTGTACTTGATGCTTCACCCGTGATACCTATGATAGTTATGTAATAGCGATATGAACTTGAAAGGTTAAAGTTGAAGGACTAAATGAGTAAAATAATAATTAAGTTTGTTTAATTATTATTTGAACTAGATTATACCCCGGGACGTTCCCGGGTTGAGAAATCTAATATGACATATCAATTTTACATATGAAATAGAATGATGTGCTTTACAGTGACACGCAGGAAAGCTTCGGGTAGCACCCAACTTAAAACAATTAACAATGTATCTCCAATATTAACGTCTAACCATAAACAATGTATAGCTCTAATATTAATACCTAACACAAAACAATGTATAACTCCAATGCTAACACATGTTGAAAATAGAATTCATATTTACTGATTTGAACATAATTAGTGACTTATGTTTCCTATTGTCATGATAATTATCATTTAGTATTATAGTTTTTATTATGATTAGAAAAACTAGTCTATATTAACTCTTGTTTCCTATGTTTATTTAATCCAGCAATCAATAAAAATTTTGTTCGTTATTTCTCTGTTGATACTCCAAGTTTAATAATGTAACCATACAACCACCTCAGTCTTACGATATACGACCAAACATACATTAACAATTTCTTTCATTCTGGATCCAATTTGAGAAAGCATCAAGGGTATTTATGTCTGCTCTATAACGTTTTTGAGTGAACTCAAGAAAAGTCGACCACGTAAAATCAGGATATATTCTTTGCTTATCGTTGTCTTCGACCAACGCTTTAGGCGGACAAACAACCTTGTCCATTCTAGGAGATAGAAAGAACACGAGGGACTTTCTTGGGGTATGTTTGTTCACAACCGCTCTATGTATGCAACTCTTGTATAATCCGTTCGATAATGCCTGGGAAAAAAGCCTGTTATTTTAGTAACCCCAAATAATTAAGAGTATGTTAATTAAATTATAATTAAGAGTATGTTAATCTTAATAATTTTCTTTAAAGATGTATCATTCGTCATGTCAGTGTAGGATAGATGATATCTTGCACCAATTAATAAGAAAACAACTGTTTTTAAACTTTTTAAGATTTAGTTATTAAATTTGAAACAAACTTAAAAATATTAAAACTTAATTTAAAAATAAAATAATATATAATTATATCTTTAAATTTAAATATTTTTACATACTATGTTTTCTAAAACTATGAAAAAAGAAATTATTGAAACATATTTTTTAAATAGTTAAAAAATTAAAATTATTAAAATCTATTTTTTTAATATTCAAATTCTTCAATTTAGTAAAACTGAATTTTAATAACTTAAAATGATAAAATTTATTAAAAAATATATTTATAACAGCTAAAGGTATTAAAACTTAGGTAGCGTTTGGTATGATGGAATGAAAGGGGAATTGAATGGACCATTACAAGGTAATGAAAAATAATGTGTTTGGTTGGTTAAAGGAATGGAATCACCCATTCCACAAGGCATTCCATTCCCTCAAAACCATTTCATCCACCCCCCATGTTTTTTTTTTCATTCCATCCCCATTCACCCTTTACTAACAAAAGCATAACCCACCACCACTATCGCCACCACCCACCGCCGCCGCCACCACCCACCACCACCCGCCGCCACACACCACCGCCGTCACCACCCACCACCGCCGCCACCCAACCACCCGCCACCACCCACCACCGTTACCACCCACCACCGCCACCACCCACTACCTTCACCCTCCCACCACCGCCACCACCCACCACCGTCACCCACCCACCATCGCCGCCATACAAAACCACTCACCGCCGCCTACCACCACCTACCACCATCACTCACCACAACTTCCTTTACCCACCACTACCCGCCGCCACCCATCACCGCCGTCTCCTCCACCCACCACCGCCACTACTCACCATTGTCACCCACCCACCATCACCGCCATCCACCTCCACCCATCGCCACCGTTGTCGCCACCCACCACCGTCGTCGCCACCACCTATCACCGCTGTCGCCATCCACCACCACGCTACCGTCACACACCACCACCAACCGCCACCCCACCACCACCGCCATCCACCACCGCCACTACTCACCATCGTCACCCACCCACCATTACGACCATCCACCTCCACCTTCCACCGTCGCCGCCACCCGCCACCGCCACCAACCACAGCCGCCGCCGCCCACCACCACGCCGCTACCGCCCCACATATCACCACCCACCATCACCGCCACTGACCACCACCCTCCACCGCCACTAACCATCGATTTTATTCATTCGTTTTTTCTTGTCTATCCAACAACACAAAGTAATGTTTTGTTTCATTCCCACATGACAACCAAACAAGACATGGAATGGTAATGATCCATTCCATTACCTTGTCCATTCCATTATCTCGTCCATTCCATTCCCCCATCCATTCCATTACCCCATACCAAACAGACCCTTAGTTTTTAATAATATTTAAATATTCTTAACAAACTTAAAATTGCCATGTGACTTGTGAGGACAAAAATGGTACTTGGCGCAAGAATATACAAATCTTGAGCCATGTAGGCCCAAACTCATTGGACTAACTAGTTTTATAGAATAACAAAACCAATATTTTATTTTGGCCGAAGTGTTAGTTTGATGATTATTTTTCCTTTAAATTATATTGAAAATGTCTTGTTTAGTATTTTTAATAAATTTACCATGAATGTGTCTCCAATATTGATAACAAAAGCTTCGGAGCATGGGACAATAGAGTGCCATTTTTCCTCCATGAATACTTCAAGCCCACCAACGTTGTCTTGATGAAGTATAGTTAGGATGTTGGATCACAATGAGGACCGTTTCCAAGCGTTTGCTTGGACTTTTGGCATGGCGGATAGTAGTTTATTCTCATCGTCGAATCATTGTCTTTGTAGAAATCCCTAAAATAAGATTCACCAAGTCCCAAACTTATTCCAATTAGCTCCATGATACCAAGAGAAAGTTTGCTCATAGCTTCACAATATTCTTGAAAAACTCTCCTAAATAACAATGTTAAAATAGTGTTTAGGGTGTTAGTTTTTTTTAGTTGTATATCATGTCTAAAAAGCATGAGTTTGTGTATCAAAATAGATAGATTAAGAAGTTAGCTAGTGCAAGTTTTTGTACCCGAAATGGCTAAAATCTTCTCCCATCACACTCAAGAAGTAATCTTGAACTAAGTTTGAGCATTGTGGATCCGCGGAATACCTAAAAGAAAGGGTTTCTTTCCATGAAAGCTTGGAAGAGAATCTGTTGGTGAAACTACTAGCATATCCGTAATACTCCCCAACTTTTCTTTGAGCCCCTTGCTTTTGTGAAAGTGGCATGGCAAAGAAAAGATCCATGATCTTGTGAGCTTCATCGATTAAACTTGAATCGACACCATGGTTAATAACTTGGAAGAACCCATGAGTTCGACAAGAAAAGCCAACTAGCTGAGCCGCATTGGACACTGCAACGGTTCACCAGTGAGGAAACCTTTTAGGTCAATGGGAGGAACTTGAAGTTGCGATGGAGGCAGCATAACGAATTGTTGGGGTATGCTACTTTCATGTATGACCATTTGATGTTCACTATCAATTTATATACACGTGTTTTTTAATGTATATATGTTTGGAAGAAAGAGGCATATGTTAAGAAAAAGAATGGAAAGAGAAAGCCAAAGCCCACTCATTGAGGAAAACATTCAACAGATTTTGAGTATTTATAGGCTACTTGTTTGCATATTTTACTCCTTTTTTTCACATATAATATAAATCGATAATATTTTGATACATGCATGATGTATCCACTACATATATACTTTAACATCTCAAAACAAATTATTTAGACTTTTAGAGCATTCACATAGCTCCCCCATTGTTATGTAGGAATGTGTAGGTGGGTGTAACTGATTATGAGTGAAGAAAAATGAAATATCTAGTGTGTATCGGTATATTTAGGGTTATTTGGAATCTTTTGGGGAAAACACGAAACTGTATTTATTTTTTAATATTTGTTGAAAGTAATTATGAGTGGAGGAGAGAGAAACTTTAATGATTTTTAATGTAATATGTGGTTGTGAGTAAATGGGAAATGGGAAAGTTGATGTTAATGCTCTTACTAAGTGTAAAACTCATCGCTAGAGCCGTTCGGATGTGGGCTAATGGGGTAGTGCGGTACATGTGGAAAGGTGAAACCTCGCCGCTCCGCTTAATGGCGGACCTAGGTTTATTTTATTTTTGGGGACGGTGTGATAATCGGGGGCTTAACATAACTTTTAAAGGGGCTATCAAGATTTTTGTCTATAACATACGCAGCACGCTAGCTCTTTTAGGGGGCGGTTACCGCCAACCCAATGAGTAGGTCCAACCCTGTCACTGTCACTGCGCCTCTTGTCCGCAAAAATTTCAGGGAATGCATGGCCCCACCCTGTTCAACCCCACGATAAATGAAGATAACATTGTAATGTGTCTGTTAGACAACGGTTAATTTTTTTAAATTTATTTGTTATTTATGTAGCCCCTATCCATTTTCAATTTTCACACAATAATTTTATATCCCTTTTCTACTTCTTACACAACTACAAGGTGAATTCATCATATCATCTAACGAAACCAATTTATTGAACGCAATCATGGAGACATAACACTACATATTATTCGATGAAAAAACATTCCGCGTTCAACAACATGAAAAGCTTGATTAAATACAAATCGAGAAGCTGCACAAGAAAAACCAATCGTGGGCAACTACTTTTCAAAACCTCTTGCACACCAACAAACAATTCACTAATTCAGGCAACGGTTCCAAATGTGCAGACAACTATTCTAATGAATAGTTGACGATTTGGAGTAAGGATGATTATGGACGAGGTGTGACTAATCTAAGTTCTGTAGCCAATTGTAAAACCATATCACATACCTAGCCTATTATCCGTTAGGCATCAGGCATGCCCGTTGATCATATCGAGTATACCATTAGTTCTACAAAAAAAAATACATTTATTTTTGGGGAAATGGATTTAATTACTCCAAACTATCACCTATTGGTGAATAATACTCTCAACTATCACTTTGGCCAATAGCACTCCCAACTTGCAGCTTATTTTCTTCCAAATTAACGACAAACTAACGAAGGTCTAACCTGGTTAATCTTCGTGGCCAAAATGTAAAAACCTAAACTTTGGGACATTTATTATTATTATTATTATTATTATTATTATTATTATTATTATTATTATTATTATTATTATTATTATTATTATTATTATTATTATTATTATTATTATTAAAATTTTACAAATCCACCCCCACTCCTCTTACCCTTCTGTTGACAGACAACAACCCCCCCCCCCCCCTCACTACCACCACACCTTCGACCACCGCACCCCAAAACACCACAACTGCACCACCCACCATCCCAACCGTACCACAACTACCAACAAAACACATCCATCCTTCACCGTCCCCTTTCTCTCTCTGTCTCCCTCTCTCTAAATAACCAACAAAATTCCAAATCATTATATTTAGATCGTTTCAGAGCAATTAAACCTACCCCACACGCACACAGTTCCGATTTACATAACCACCACACAAATTGTTTCGTTTAAACATCATATTGATCAGATTCCTTGGATTTGGTTCGTTTTTTTTTTTTTTTGCTCGCGACCCAAAATTTAATTTTGTTTTTAAATTCTTTTCTTTTCCTAAAATAACTCAATGGTCTTTATTTTTTAATCGGTCCACATAGATGCCACATGGGATCCTACATGACACTCTCAAATGAAGACTGGTCTCTTGAATGTCATGTAGGATATAAGCTTTTGAAATATTAATATATATAAATATAAATTATATACATATCATAGTCACCATAAAGTATTGGGGAAATGGATTTAAATACTCCCAACTATCACTCGTTGGCGGATAGCACTCCCAACTATCACTTTGGCGGATAGCACTCCAAACTTTCAACTTGTTGGATTTTATCACTCCCGAACTAACTGAGGTCTAACCCAGTTAGTGTTTGTGGCCAAAATGTAAAAAACAAAACTTAAGGGACCATTTTTGAAATTAAACATTTAACTTATAAAATCCCCCCCCCCCCCCCTCATATTCTGCAACACCACCCCCCCTCTCTCTCTCTCTAAACCACCACCACCTCCCTCACCGGAAACCACCACCACCACTACCACCACCCCTCACCGGAAACCACCACCTACCACCACCTTCAGCAGACAGAAAAGGAGGAAGAAGACGACGGTGACTGTCGTGAACCCTTCTCCGGTCATCTTCTTCGGGTAACACCTCGCCGGAACCCTAATCTTCGGTCATCTGCAACAGGTAACACCTCGGAACCCTAATCTCCGGTCATCTGCAACAGACCCTCCCCCCTCTCTCTCTAAACCACCACCACCACCCTCGCCGGAACCAACTTCTTCTCGTCTTGTTCACCCAAATCCAACATTTTCCCATGATTCACCTTAAACTGGAACGCAAACAATGACCTGCAATTAGGAGCGTTTCACCAAATCAAATATCCACAGGGGTTTTAGGGTTCCAATTAGGGGTTTAGGGTTCTGATTAGGTGTCAGCTCCACCGGGTTTAGGTTCCACCGTCTGCTCCACCGGTTTAGTGATTTAGGGTTCCGGTGGTATCTCCGTGGTTGTGATGATGATGGGGGCGGTTATAGTGGGTGCAGTGATTTAGGGTTCCGGTGGTATCTCCGTGGTTGTGATGATGATGGGGGTCGCTGTGGTGATGATGGGGATGGCGTGGTGGTTGTGGTGGAAGTGTGGTGGTGCAGAGGTGGTGGGAGGTTTTGTTGGTGGTATCTCCGCCTCTCTCTCTCTCTCTCTCTCTATGAACTCCCCCTCTCTCTGATCTCTCTCTCTCTCTCTCTGAACTCCCTCTCTCTCTCTCTGTTAATATATATAGATATAGATATAGATTAATAATAATAATAATAATAATAATAAAAGGTTTCAAAAATGCCCCTTAAGTTTTGTTTTTTTACATTTTGGCCACAAACACTAACTGGGTTAGACCTCAGTTAGTTCGGGAGTGATAAAATCCAACAAGTTGAAAGTTTGGAGTGCTATCCGCCAAAGTGATAGTTGGGAATGCTATCCGCCAACGAGTGATAGTTGAGAGTATTTAAATCCATTTCCCCTAAAGTATTTGAAATATCGAAAGTATGAAACATCATGATGATAGGAAACTCAAAAGATAATTCCGTATTTTGTGACACACAAATAATAATAACATCAAAATATATCGCAAAAGAATAGTTTTTTTTTCTAAGTAATGAAGTTACTAAAATGAAGCATTATTAAACATGTGTTAAGGGAAAGTAAAATTAAATATTTTTTGGGGCACACAGTTCGGGTAAACGTGCATATAGTTTCAGGTAAATCATATACTTGTCAATATCCGAAAAATACTTTTTTTTCCCATACCCCTACCAATACCTAGCCCGAATGCTTTAGCCATCCCTATTCGGCTCAGGCGTTTTGTCATCTCTAATTTTGAGCAAACAACGTCTTTTTACAAATTAGCATAGACGCGATATGTAGAAAGGATTTTACTCCGTTACAAAATCCACATCAACCATTCTTTAAACGGCTTACGACATAGCAAGAAATTGTTGGGATGGGTATTTGAAGATGTCTGAAGCAACATCACCTAAAAGTATTTATAAATTTTTCAAAGATGTCATCAAGTTAAACAACAAAATGTACCTGCGTAAACCAACGCGGAGTCATATCCAACAATTGTATGAGACGCAAAGTGAAACGTTGACTTCCCATATAATGCTTTGTATCATTGATTGTATGTATTAAGACTAGGCAAATTGTCCTAATATAAAGTGGGGCTGGTATATGAAACATGATCACCCACATTCAACAATAATGCTAAAAGTTACCGTGTCACATGATCTATAGGTTTGGCATGTTTTTTTGTGTTGCGAGTTCAAATAATGATATCAGCATGATTGTATGTATTAAGACTAGACAAATTGTCCTAATATAAGGCGAGACTGGTATATGCAACATGATCGCCCACATTCAACAATATTGCTAAAAGTTGTGGTGTCACGTGGTCTATAGGTTTGGCATGCTTTTTTTTTTGTTGCCCGTTCAAATAATGATATCAATGTTTTTGAACAATCATCAATGCTCAAAGACATATTAATGGAGTAACACCTAAGTCAAGTTTCAGAGTTGAATACAGAAAGGTATGTTAACTTGCGTACAAAATATACGCTGAATACCCAATATTTATCAAATCATTGGCATGTCCAAGAGATGAAAACTGAAACAAGTTTAAGGCACCTCAAGAATCGGCGAGAAATGACGTGGGACAAACGTTTGGTGTCATCAAGCAACATTGACACATAGTACACAACCCATCACGAGCATGGTCACTAATAAAACAAGGTTCACATTGTGTGCGTGTATCATATTGTATAACATGATTCTCAAAATGAAGGTCGAACGATTCTATGAAGAAGACACCATTGATGAGGATTTTGAAGAAATTGATTATGCACAACGATAGTCTAATATGGGTCACAATCGAGATACGCACAAGCTACGCTCGGATATGTTGAATCATATTTGGGACTAGCACTCACTAATGACGATGAAAACCAGCTATTTAATCTTATTTTCCATTTAAAATTTATGTATATTCGGCTTGAGGTGATATACTTTATTATTAGCGGGTAAAACATAGGTCCAATGTGATTATGTCCACTTGCCAAAACAAAACGTCATATAAAAGTTAAAATTCCCTATATGTGATAAGACAAGGACCGGTGGCTTTGATCCTTTTACATGTTGGTCTTTTTCACCGGTAGGCCACTTGAATAGACCAAAAAGACATGATGTGATTATGGTGACATAAAAAAGGACGTCCAATGAAATTTTTTCTGTTAAAGAGGACAAGAGAGTACTACTTGCAGAACCGACAATTTTTATTTGGATAGTTTAAAAGAGCCTGCTACATCAAGAGAAAAAGAGAACTATTTGGTCACCAGGTATTTTTTTTAACTTAAGAAAATCCAAAGATTTTATATAAAAAACAACGAACTCTTGTGTGACATTTCGAGTTTTTTGCTTTTCAAATTCTTATTATATTCCCATTTTATTTAATAAAACATTCTCGAATCGTTCAATATAAATATATTTTTGCTTCCACATGTCTATATATATAGGTAGAGGATCCTGTACGAATATTGGTTTGTGTGAAAAGTGTAGGAAGGATTAAAAATTGATATGTATGCATATTTTTTTGATGTATTCATTATGTTTTGGATTGTTTTACTTAGAAAAACACCAAACATAACAAATTAATAACCGAAAACAATGTATTTTAAACAGAGTGTTTTAAGTAATTACTCGGGTGTTTTAAACAGAGTGTTTTAAGTAATTACTATGGTGTTTTATCTGTAATTTAAATTTAATGACTATAATACATTGGATTGTGTTTTAAATTTTTGTATATTGTTGTGTTAAGTGTTTTTCAAGCCAAAACAACCCAATACATCATTCCAAAATAAAAAACATGATGCCTATATATCAATTCTTAATCTTTCCTACACTTCTCACACAAAACAATATTTCAACAGGAACCCTACCCTATATATATATATATATATATATATATATATATATATATATATATATATATATGTACACACACATAGTTATAAAAATTTTATATTATTAGAATATAGGCTATATAAAATTGAGGAATGTTCTTGTACAAATGGTTCTTATCCTACAAACTAAAAAACATAATTAAAAATCATAATAATTAATAATAAAATAAAAAAAACCTACAAAATAAAAAACATAAAAAATACGCCTAAAAAATTAAAAAAAAAAAACTACATATTATATTTTTCCATAATCTCACGCTTCATTTTTAGAGTCATCTCCAACTCTTGACCGCTTAGGTGATCGGCGGACATGGCGAGAAATTTCATATCTTCGCGGTTTTCGCGCTGTTCTTTCATAGTCAATTTTTTTTTCAAAGGCTTCGCGAATAGTTCTTTTCTCCTCGAGCCTTTGTTGTTGAATCGTGTTGAATTGGGCAATGTTGGCCTTTAAATCGGTCAAGTCACCGCTATAAGCGCCTTTGCCCGATTCAGAACATGAACCCGAAGCAGAGGACCTTTGCGCCCTCTTTTTGACTTATCTCGACCGGGTAGACGACCCAATTCCTCGTTGAACTCGCCATCATCCTAGTTAATTCCCTCCAAGTTTTCACATCCAGCTGAACGGTTTTGAGATGAAGTTGTTTTCGTCCTTTTTGACGAATCGGTTGTAGAGGGGACGTTCGCCCATTTTGAATGGTTTTTTTGCGATGTCCCAACAATGCAAAAATTTGAAGTCCATACCCTTATCGTCGTGATAAGCTTTTAGCGCGTTGGCGAGGTAGTCGCCGTCTGTTTCACCGCTTCTTGGATTATTTCTAGCGTGATAATAATGGCCCTTGAACGCATTCATCGCCTTGTTTATCTCGGTCCACTTGGACGAGAGACTATCGTTTGCTCAATAGAACTCTCGATCCAATAGTCGATTTTGTGGCGATTATTTCCTATCAAAAAAAAATTCCGTTAGTCATACGTAAAAATATATATTTTTTAAAAAAATATATTATGTTTGAAAAACTATTAGAAATACCTTGAGTCGAGGATTCCGACTCGCTTATCCAACCTTGCGTTAAGGCAACCTCTTCGGCAGTTGTCCACTTAATCGGTTGGCGGTTGGCGGCGGCCAACGCTTTCTCCTCCGTCGTCTTCTTTTTGTGAGTTCTTCTAACAATTTGTTTTGTACCCGATGATGATCCCACAATATTTTGTGGTTGAGTTTCGGGTACGCTTTTGGGTAGCGTTAAAGGGGTTTGCGGTTGTGTAAGAATGGTAAATCGTTAAATGGAAAGTTGGGATACGGTTGCCCACTTATGTAAGTCGCGAAAGCGGCATAATCGGGACACGGTGTTTTGATATTGGGGTGGACGGTTTGGTATCGGACGAACCGATGGTGTATTCGGGTTCGGGATGAAGTTGTATGGGTTGTTCGGGTCAAAGCCTCAGTTGTATGGGTTCATTTTAAAAAAAAAAAAAAAGTATGTAGAGAAGTATAAAATAGATGAGGAAATCTATAAAAATTGAGGTGAATATGGAAGGTTGTAGGTATGTGGAGTGGGTGTTTAAATTATAAAGTGGATTTGTGAATAAAAAATATGAAGAGATGTATAAAAATTGTTGAAGAAATGTAAAAAAAAATGGGTGAATATGGAGGTAATAGGTATGTGAAGTGGATGTTTTTTTTATAAAAAGTGGGGTTTTATATATATATATATATATATATATATATATATATATATATATATATATATATATAGGGGCAGGATCAAATACAAAAATATAAAATCGTGCGAAGCGTGCGAAGGATCACTTTGTACATGATAATTACGTAATGATAATTACGTAATGCACAAATGCATGATAATTACGTAATGATAATTACGTAATGATAATTACGTAATGCACAAATGCATGATAATTACGTAATGATAATTACGTAATGATAATTACGTAATGCTTTCATGAACATAAAAAACATTACGTAATTATCATTACGTAATTATCATGTACAAATGCATGATAATTACGTAATGATAATTACGTAATGATAATTACGTAATGCTTTCATGAACATAAAAAACATTACGTAATTATCATTACGTAATTATCATGTATAAATATCCTTCGCATCCTTCGCACGTTTCTTTATTTTTGTAGAATAACCGCCCCCTATATATATATATATATATATATATCTTTTTGAGCCGTTAACTCTCCAACAGTATTATTTTTAATTTTTTTAATAATGCTCAACGCTCAAAGCCCCCAGCGAATAAGAACATTCCACGTGGCCACCCTTCCATGCCAAAATGGGGCAGTGTTCCTGCCCATGAAGCCTTTCCCGCCCCTTCTCCCCCCCCCCCCCCCTCCGGACACTCTTAACATGAGAAATGAAGGAAGGTTTTCTTTTTTAATTTTTTTTTTTGAATTTTTTTTCCATATTGTTAAACAATTATGATACATTTAATTCGACCCCCACTGTGACATCCGGCAAAAGTAGGTGTATTTCCGTACGTAATTAGTATATGTAATTAACGGTAATTATGTTTAATTCTAAATTGATTGTATTAGTTTAGCCTTTAGAGAATAGCAAATTCCCCATAGGATACAAATGAATGCATTTGTTTAATTGAATGCACGATGAAATCGCATGCAAATAAACTTGTCTGGAACAGACGTTGGTAAATACCCGGTAACAATTAATTAACCGAAAACGATCCCGGACACAAAGGATATAAAATAAAGGGTATTTTTAGGAAATATTATGTGTTTTGGAACTCCAAAACCATAAATGGAAACTCCAAGTATAAATCTCCCAGTAACAAATAAAATTCGCGTATCGCACCCGATACGCGCGTAACTTATAAATTCACCAAATTAAAGCCTAAATAACTTGCCAATGCCTAAACTAGTCAATGTTTAAGGGTAAATGGGAGTCAATTATATGTCCAAAATAGCTCGTAATAAACATACGATAAAACCCTGAAAACCCTAACCGAACTAATTGGAACTTAACCATAACATTGGAAGATATTTTGAAAAGGGAGTGGGCCCCACAAGAGCACTCTTGGCCGGCCCAATAGGTGGTGGCTTGAGCCACCCTAAGTTGCTTCTCATGTTGGTAGAAATAATTATGTTTAAGGCATGCTAATGCCATGTCTAATCTAAGTTACATCATGCTTCTTTTATAAATAAGTAAACTTTTCCATAATATCTTCACAAAAAAAAAAAAAAAAAAAAAAAAAAAAAAAAACCTTCTCCTTCTTCCCTTGGATAACCTACGGCCATAACCATCACCACCACCCTTTGTTTTCATCAAACAACACACAAAATCATCTCCATTCCATCCCTAAATTAAGTGTGTTTGAAAGGTTGGAGCTTAACCCTTGGAAGAACACACATAACCCATCTAAATCAAGAGTTTTTGTCTTCCCTAACCTTGTACTAGTAGTAAGCTTCTTGATCTTGTCTTTTCAATCTTGAATGTTCATGTTTTCATGTTTTAAAGGCAAGTTGTGCATGGGGTAGGGTTATGGATTATATCATAATAAAACACATGTTATTATAAGAACTAAAATGGGTTTTAAACATAGGATGTTGTATGTAGGGGTGTTCAAATTCGGATACTCCTAACTACGAAATTTTTTATGAGCACTCCCAACTTTTAAGGTATTTTCCATTGGCACTCCCAAACTAACCCGGTTAGTTTGTTGACGTGGCCATTATTGCTGACATGGCATGCTGTGGAAGATGATGTGTCATCTTATGTGTCATCCACGTCAGCAATAATGGACACGTCAGCATGCCACGTCAGCAAACTAACTTGGTTAGTTTGGGAGTGCTAGTGGAAAATACCTTAAAAGTTGGGAGTGCTGATAAAAATTTTCGTAGTTAGGAGTATTATCGGCCAAACTGTGAAAGTTGAGGGTATTTAAATCCAATATTCCAATGTGTTTTTATAAAATAATATTTTTAAAAAATATAAATTACCAAACATGTTGAAAAATATAAGAAACAAAGGTTTTTATAATAAATTGGTAATTTAAAAGACTTGGTAAAAAGTGTATAAAAATGAACACTTTTATATCTATGGGAATATAAAAGTGTTGGAGCATTTTTGGTGTTAGAAATAACCAAGTCTTGGTGTTTGAAAACACAAAGTTATTTTATAAATTTCCAAGTAGAGATATGTAGAAATTAAAAGATGATTAAGTTCAAGTAAAACATATTATTGGAAATTTAGGAAAAATAACTAAATATATATTTTGATGTAGGAGGATAATATTACGTCAACAAGTAATTATTCTTACAAAATGTATGTGTGGACAACTTGTATTATTCGGGATACGAGGATATATAAATACAAATGATCAAGTATGAACGTATTTATATTACGACGTGTTAACGGACAAAATGTGAAATGGACGGATAAGTATATATTGTATAACTTCCTACAAGATACGTATATATGTTATTGCGTCAAATGTGGCATGAAAATATATATTTTATGAACTAAAATATATAAGGTTAATTATGGGTGAAAATGAGTAACACTTTCCTAAGTGTTGGGAAAATATTCGCAGGAGAAGTAACGTTAAATAATCTATAACGATTACACGTTTAGAACTAAGTTAAGTATGTGAACTTGACAATGTTAAATATGTTGTCGAATCGGCAACATCCTAGTATATTTATTTAATGGGAAAATAAATATATGGTAAAGTGAGTGGAGTCGAATGTTGAAAATGAAATGTCAATTGACAAGATCATAGTATAGTTATTTAATGGGAAAATAATTATATGGTAAAGTGAGTCGAGTCAAGGATAATGTATTGTGAGTTAATTAATACAAAATAAAAGTGCAACTTACAACAAGGGTAATCCATCACCAACAATCCTAGAACATATGTATAATTAATCGGGGAATTGTGTCTAATAGTGGTGTTGGGAGTTGGGTGTACAACTTTCCGGATAACACACGCTATAGACTTAGTGACTTATGCGCACTAGGACGTTCGTATGTGCTTGACCTCGGACTTGCTATTCTCTGCTATTTGATTGCACGTTGTACTTCAGGTGAGTTTCACGACCCCTTTTACTGTTTTTGTTTTGGGAAAAGATATGTTTTGTCAAATGTTGTTACTTGTCAAAATGTTAAATGTTAAAATGTGATAAGTGGAATGATGAGTACTTGGGTTTGTTGTACACCACTCGGGGTGAGTCCTCGCTACTGTAACCATTTACTCGTGTGTTATGTGTGTGTGTGTGTGAAATCGATAACCGAAGGAATATTTGGATAGTACTATTGGTGCCTGAAAAGGCCCACCCATAATCGATAGCGTCGATTATGTAACTGTGTATACTAGGGGTGCACATATTCTATACTAAGTTTTTATTTTCCGAGAAAAAACTTCTGCTCACTGGGCATTGCTTGTCTTGGTTTGGTTATGGTCTCAAGGGATTGCTCGTTATAGTTTTTGTAGAGCTATCTATTCCTTACAATGGCCACTACTTGTGTTTGTTCCGCACATGTTGTTAAAATGTTGTTTTTATGAAACTAAAACCTGTGAACTCATCAATATTTTATATATTGACATCTTTTTAAACATATCTTTCAGGTACTAAGTGTTGAATAGATATGAGGCTAGTACGGTGGAATATGGGATGTCGGACACTTGTCAGGGGTTTCATCTATATTTACCATTAGGTTGGGACATAGACGGAAAAACCCCATGTTTGTACCTTATGTATGTTGTTTTGTGTAATGTTTGTGACAAGGTACTCTTTTTGACATCTTAATGAAATGATCTTTTCTAATTAAACATGGTTTGTGTTAATCTTGACTTTGATATGCTTTCGAGCATTGTGCCACGTGTTTCTGCCATTGGCGTGATGTGACACCCACGTTTTCGGTTATTTTGTTCCAATTCAAATCTCCATCAAATCGGTAAATAATGTATAATTTAAACATGTAAACCAACTCGGAATGGATGGGCAACAAGAACCCCCAACTCAAATTCTAATCTTGTTCCCTCGTTGTTGTTTCTTGGAGTATAACCAGATCATCCATCTTTGACCACCCCCTTTCAACCTTCAATCAACCGGATAATCCTTTGGGATTCTCTTGGCTTTACCTACATCTACTTGTGAACTAGATTGCTTTTGCCAATATGAGTTTTACATAGCCCCACTTTTTACTCTTTCTATATTTTTAGGGTGAAACATGATTACTTTTTGTCTTGCATATATCATTACACATTTGTTTTAAGTATCAGTTGGTGAACCCGTCTCAGTGTAGTCATAAACTATCAAGCTAATTGTAGTAAATTATATCATTATAGGTCTGACAAGCCAATCCACTGCATAAATTTAGTGATGGTTGAAACAACCACATTACTCACCAACTGTTTTCGCAAATTGTTTTGATATAGACATGACATGTTAATTAATGAATTAAAAGTTTATTTAAAAACCTATGATTACTCACCCATTGTCTATAGTTGACTCCCTCCATTTTCCAACTTAACATATTATAGGGAACAATGCAGCTTAAAGTACTTTGATTGCTTTGGATTATTAGAGGTTGAAGTTTTTTAGTTTTTTAGTTTTACCTTTAATTTGAATAATGTTTAGTTTTGGATATTAGCATTTTTATTTTGATTCCTAAGGAAATATTTGTTTTA
Source organism: Ambrosia x helenae (assembly GCA_030844895.1). Lineage (NCBI taxonomy): Eukaryota > Viridiplantae > Streptophyta > Magnoliopsida > Asterales > Asteraceae > Ambrosia > Ambrosia x helenae. The sequence goes on from CM061223.1 coordinate 11,493,790, forward strand.
AGATAAATGAAACTATGAAACTTCAAATATAGTTTCATGTGTTTTTTGACAATCATCAACTGTCGTACTTTACACATGTTTTATATGTGTATATTCTACCTTTTTGCACCTTAGTCTTGCTATTATCTTTGGAAATTATAGCTAAATCCTTCATATTTGATAATTGCAGGTTTTTGAAGCTAAAAGAAAAAAATGAGTGAAAAATAGCACATTTACGAGATGAGCGGAGAACAAACTTTTCAGAAGGGACAAAACCATTGAAAGGAGACAAAGGTACAAGATACAACCACAACCTTATCTCCCACATACAAAGTTTTGGATCACAAGAAAAGGACATGTATGCCTCAAATTAATAACATTATTTATTTATAAATAATATTTATTAAATACTGACGACTTCGAAGACAGCATCAGATACCACACGGCCGCGCAATGGTCGTGCCTAACCGTGCATTGGTCTCTGGTCAACAAGACAACAGGAAGAGACAAGTCGAAGTGCACGAGCACGCACATGCATGCATCCCATGTTCACATTTGTGCACCACCCAAGACGTCACCAAAGGTTCCAGAATCCGACCAAGACTGACATGAGTTATGCCACGTGGATGTGCACAAGCGTGCACCCCAACTGCCACCGACAAGCTCCACTCAGAAGGACACCCAGTACAACAGATATAGTATCTGGTCTGGTGCATAGGTGACTAGGCGTGCACACCCATGTGCGCGGGAGTGTAGGGCCTACCTCCATGCCTATAAATACAGGTCTTCACCCCTCAGTTGAGACATCCCTCAATTCACTTCTTTCTCCCACTAGAGGCTCTCTAGCCCCCAAATCATTCTTCTAAGTTTCTTGAGAGGCCTTTGAAGCTTAGGATCACTCTATAAACACATGTTGTAACCTATCCTTGAGAGGAAAATCCTTGAAGTTTCTCAACACCCCTAGAAATCTCTATCCACCCCTTACCATGATGGCTTGCAAAATCAACCTTTGTGAGCTTGCTGTAATCATAATTCTTGGCTATATTTCTAGGTTGTTTATAGGGTGATGATGAACTTTGTATGACTTATATAGTTTATTTTTAGTTCAAATGGTGTTTATGTTCTTGATAATTCCTTCTACTCCTTCTTTGTTTGATAAACTAGTTAACAAATCAATTTAGTCTTTGATCTTGTGTTATTCTTGATAGAAAGTGGAGGAACTTATGAGTGTACCCATGGCATGTAAAACTCGCGCACTTGTAAGCTAATTATTAACTCCATGTATAGTGATTAGCCCATTTGTGGAGTGGAAACACACACTTTGTGGTTGATCCTCGTCTATCAAACTTCATTCAAGGTTTAGTATGGTCTATATACTTGATCTTGGTGTTAAGCCAAGCTTTGGTTTTGCGACTTAGTTACATGTTCTATGTGCTAACTTTGCCGTGAACCAAGGATTGGTGAACCCGCGTTAAGAGTAAAACGGTCTTTATTTATTCCTATTATTATATTGTCACACAACTAATTAAGGTCGGTCACTTTTTGGTAAATTAATTAGTTCAAGCAAAGGATGAGCATTCTTAGAAGGAGATGAGGCCTTTGCCATGTCAAGTGGTGACTTGCTAATCGCTACAGCTTTTAGTAAGTCATTCATAAAAGAAACAAGTAGTTGGATGTCAATATCACAACTTTGGGTGATGCATTTCTCATGGGTGAGGATTTGCATCCGTGGCTGATAAATCTTTCACGCCTGAGAAGTGAGCTCACCGAGACGGAAGATCTTCAAAATAACTTGAAGAACATAAATTGTCTTAAAAATTATGGCGGAAGACTTGGTTTTAAACACACCACTTAACCATTAATTTACTATTATTTCATCCCAAGTGAATTTTGATCTTGAGGCAACACTATTTTTAAGCATTGATTATTCTCTAGGCTGCCTACTTTTCTTAGAATTGAGCACTCTAAAAACAACTAAACTTATATTTGGTAACTTAAAATTGAGTAGTAAAAGTCGTGTCTTTGGGTTCGATACTCGATACTTGCATAAAAAGCTATACTATGCACGATGGGTTCACTTGTCTATTGTGTAGGTTTTAGTTAAATAAGCAACGTCTATTGTCTCTTATAAATTTAAAACTTTGATAAAGTTTTAGTAAAACCCCACGTTTTCCTTGGCTTTAAAAATCAAGTTTTTGACGCAACTGAATTACTTTTAACTTACTAAAACCAACACATCACACCTCTAGCCGATAATATTTATATATTTGGATTATATTAGTCATAGTATTATATTGGTATTAAGATTCTTTATCATTATCTTTCATAGTATCAGAGCCACGACTCTAATCTAACCTATTCTTCCCTACCCTCTCCTTCTCTAGCGCACCTTCTCCTTCTATAACACACCTGCAATGGCATAGCACACATGCAATATATAGCTCATCTTTGCTAAAAGCGCACCTTTGCTCATAACGCATCTTCTGTAGAGCATCTTTGCTAATAGTGCATCTCCTCCTGTGAAGTATCAAAGTAGTGCACCTTTGCTAATAGAGCAGAATAGAGTATTACCTGTGAAGCATCAAAAGTAGAGAATTTATCAATTCCATAGTGCACCTACAATTTTAAACCCATAGCGTACCATGCAACACAATTGCGATGATCTAAATCTCATCTTTGATACATGAGTTGAATGTCATGTCACTGAAAACTAAGGTATGATCCAACACTTAGACTCATCTCCTGTAAATACTAAATTATTAGTTGGCAATGGTAATTATTTACCAATTAAGGGCTCGGGCACTAGCTACCTACCATCCATAACCGAATATATATACTGCCAAACATACTTTACAGCCCACACATAATTAAAGATCTTTTATCTGTCTGACGATTCACCCATGATAAGAATGTTTCAATTGAATATGATATTTTTGGTTTCTCTTTAAAGGATCTCAAAATTGGACGCCTCCTATCCTACCACAATAGCACTGAAAATCTCTATCCGGTCACTACACCAACACTTCCGCCCCAAGCATGCTTCACCGCATCCACCTCCTTACCTTGGCATGATCGACTTGGACATCCTAGCACTCAAATTTTAGACATTCTTAGCCGTCGTGCTCGTCTTTCTTGTAATAAGCATAAAACTTCCAATGTTTGCAATTCTTGTCATTTATCAAACAGTAAACGTTTGCCTTCTATGAACCTAATTCGTTTACTTTTACTCTATTTGATCTTATTCATTGTGATTTGTGGACTTCACCAATCTTAAGTAAAACATGTTATAAATATTACATGGTGTTAATTGACAACTTTTCACATTTTATCTGTGTTACCCTCTTAAATATAAGTTCGAGACTTTTTCAACGTTCGTCAAATTACACCGTTTAATTGCTACCCAGTTTAATCGTTATTTCATTGTGATTTTTACACCACACCGGTCAACTTATCGGCTAAATTGAGTGCGTCAGACGAACCGTTATTTCATGATCCTACTTTATATAGAAGTTTAGTAGGTGCTTTGCAATGTCTTACCTTTATTCAACCAAATATTACTTATGTTGTTCAACATGTATGTTTGTTTATGTACGAGCCACGAGAGCCACACTTTGCGTTTCTCAAACGTATTTTAAGATACTTACATGGAATGATTAATTATGGCATTCGCATTGTCAAGTCTAATACTCAGTCATTGGTTGCATATTCAGATGCAGATTGGGGAGGTTGTCATGATCGCGAAGATCAACAAGTGGTTATTGTGTGTTGTTAGGTGATAATATAATCTCTTGGTTTTCCAAAAAAAACAAGCAACGGTTACTCGATCCAGTGCAAAAGCTGAATATCGTGGCGTAGCTAATGCGGTGGCAGAGGCTACCTGGATTCAAAATTTACTTTTAGAACTACATTTTCCTATGCGCCAGGCTTCAATCATTTATTGTGATAATGTCTCTGCTATGTATTTATCTGATAACCCAGTTCAACATCGCACATCGAAATAAACATTCATTTTGTTCAAGAAAAAGTACGTATCGGTCATATCCAAGTACTTCATGTTCCATCTTCACTCCAGTATGTTGATATCTTCATCAAGGCATCTCAAAACAACTGTTCCAGTCTTTTTGTTCTAGCTTTAGCATCTATCTTTCGTCCGTTGAAATTGAAAGGGAGTGTTAGCCAATAATATTTATATATATTTAGATTATATTAGTCATTGTATTATATTGGTATTAGGATTCTTTATCATTATCTTATCCTAAAATATTGGTAGGCTACATTGTATCTCTTCCCCTATTTAAATGGTTGATTATTGTTCAATGAGAGACAAAGAATTATAGAGAATTATATTTTAAATTATTGATACTTTCAGTTGAAGTGTTTCATCTGATATAGGTGGGGTTATTTGGGATGCATACTAAACTTTATAGCATGAATGGGGAGGAAGTGATCACATAACAAAAGACCTAAAGTTGAAGTGACATAACCAAAAGACTTAAAGTTGAAGTGACTTGCTTTCAAAAGGGAGTTGGGGACAAATACCAACCTTCCATGTGAACCAACTCCAATCACGTGTTAATGTCCTCCTTTAAAAATAAAAAAAAAAAAAAAAAAAAAAAAAAAAAAAAAAAATGAAATAAGCATTTAAATGTAAGTTGTTTACAATCCAAAATCAGTTCCATATTAGAAAAGTATACCAGAAAACTCAACTATAATGTTCTTCGCTACGACTACCCGATTTAGGGGACGTAAGGGACGAGCAACGGTTCGTGAATCTTACAAGTTATGGGACATAGATAACAAAGAATAGAAGAATAAACAATGTGGAAAAAAGCCCTATCGCCGGTCATTCCTTTATCTTGCAACCTCGGATGTATGGATGATCAAACTTGATGTATTTGACCCAATATGAACGGTATCTAGTCATAGCCAACTCGAGCCATGGCTTCATGTTACCGTTGTAGTGAATAACGGCTGCATTCTCGATGTCACTCTTATCAACACTAGGATTGTATCCCAAACCTAGTACGTGCCAAGATTTGTCGAGTGGATGTGTAAGCCCATAAAACGTCATCAACCCTGGCGGCAAAGTTCCAAGCTTCCATAAAACCCGGTCTTCGTTCTAATATCCAACATAAAAAACGCGCTATATCAAGACCTGGATAATATGTTAACAAGAAAAAAAAAAAAAAGAGAAATACTGACCATATTTTGCCACTTATGGTAAATGCCTGTAATATCCCTTTTTTTCCATTGCTTGAGGTCAAACACGTTCATCCCGTAAGCCCATCCACAAGCATTCGGGTCAAAGTTACGGGCAATATGAGGATTTGAGAAATTTAAATACTTGTCAAAACGGTGGAAGCTTTCGCCACAAGTTTCAACAGCACCGTTGACTTTTCCATGAAGGTCAACCTTCCACAAGCCGGTCAAATCTTTCTGGACAACAATGTCGTCGTCAAGAAAAAGGATTTTGTTTAGTTTGGGATAAACTTGTGGAAGATAAAACCTAAGGTGATTTAACATGGAAAGATACTTGGGGTTTCTATATTTAAGATTTGAAGATCCGGCCGAGAGCGTTGTGTGATGATCTGCTTTGAAATAAAATTCTTTCATTGCAGCTGATTCTAGTTGTCGAAGAACGGGACAGTACGATGAATTTAGCCATTTAAATTCATCGACATTTTCTACATGGATTGTAGCCTTCCCGGGTGGGTTTAATAGAAACCACATATTCATTGCGCCAAAGTTTAATTTATCGGAAACAAGATGGAAAACATGTTTCTCTGGTTCCTGTATTTCCAGCAAAGAAAACTATTAATCCATGAAAACAACTACAACTGCAAAGATAAACAACTAAAGAAATAAGTCACAAAATCCTAAAATGGCTCATTCTTGCCACGTTTAGCGTTTTTATTTATATATTTTTGCATAAGAGAATATCTTTTAGAAACAAAAAAAAAAAAAAAAAAAAAAAACAGGATTATTTAAAAAGTCACTATTTCTCTCAATGGCCTATAAAATTGTATTTTTAACTTGGGACGAAGCGAGTATATCCGGTGTATGAACAATCAAACTGTAAATGGAACAATCATTTAACACATTATATTACTCATGGCCATGGGGTGGCAACTGTTACCCATTTACTTATTCATGGGTCAATTCGAATTGTGTTCTATCTCAAACAGGTAAAACCATAGTTATCAAAGGCCCTAGGCGCACTCAAGGCGCAGGGCCTCGCCTAGGGCCTTGGCGCAAAGCACAAAAAAAGTGAGAGCGTGAGGGAAAAAAAGCGCACTTAAATGAAAATATAAGAAACATATTATGTATGATATTCTTCAAATAAAATAAATAAAGATTTAATATAAGATTTAATATCATCTAATTAATACCAAAAGTTAAAAAATAGTGAAGATTTGAATGTAAATTCAAAACTTGAAAGTTATAGGGTTCTAAATTTGATCGGAGTTCGGGATGAAAGTTGCTTGAATCGGTATTGTGGAAGCTTATATTGTAGACAAGATAATATTTTTGTAGTAAACAATAATTAATAAATTGTTATCTAGTGTGCCTAGACTCTAGAGAGCTGAAGAGAGGACCTAGGAACTAAATGCGCAAGTAAAGGGCCTAGCTTGGAAAATGGGCCTAGGCGCATAAAGCCATGGCTTTTAATAACTATGGGTAAAACCATATTACTTGGCTAAAAGCCGTTCAGTCAAACATGTTGAAAGTCGCCCAAAGTCTATTTCTAGTGCATACAATCTCCTAAACTGTTTTATCAATAAACGAGATGATACCTATAGCAATAACTAACGAATTGATATTTTTTTGAACGACCAACAAAAACCTGATGACCCAGGTAAACCCAATGGCAAGAGGCCACCTACGCCCGCGAACGCAGACAGTGCTGGTGACCAGGTCCGCCACCATTCCAGAGGAAACCCACCGCCCAAAGGCCCAATGTGGTAAAACCCCTAGGCCTAGCTCAACCCAGAGCAACTTTGCTTTGGGTGAGACTCAAACCATGACCTCCACATTGGAAGGTCATGGGGCTGCTAATGCACCAAAAGGTCATCGGCACTAACGAATTAATAATTATAAGCAAAAACTTTCAAATGGACAGAAAAGTGTTTGGGGGTCAACCTAACTTACTCTTATCCAACCGATGTTGACCCATAACCCAATCTACCTGAACCGCCCACAATTACAAAAGGTGTTCATAAGAAACTATGAAACCATATAAATATTTACCTTAGCATTCATGATCGTAGAATTGACAACCACCGAAGCAGCCAATACATTATCAGAGAAGAGAGCATAGTGATACAGACTTGGATTTTCAAGATTCTCCTGTTTAGGGAACTTTCTTTTCTCTGGCGGAAGAAGATAATACTCGATTGTTAACCGCATTGATAAACAATGAATTCCATTAGGAATTGTTTTGGCTGCTAACTGGCTTAAAAATGTGCTCTGTTTTTTCAAGCTACGAACTTGTTCATCAGCTGATTGAAGCATAGCTCTCAACTTCCCGGTAACTAATTTGCAGTCATAAAGTTGATCTCTAGCTTTTGACAACAACTGACCCATGGCTTTAATTTTCTCCGGGGCGCTATAGTCGATAAAAAGACCAAAAATTGAAAAAACAAAAACTTTAGAAAATAGTATTTGGGTAATTAAATAATCAGAATCTGATAAAGCAACTGTATTTGGATCTTGGTTTTAAAAAGCGCGAAGCGCACTAAAGCGACGAGGTCCAAAACCGAAGCGCAAAGCGCAAAAGCGGTGGGATTTTCGTACGCGAAGCGCAAGACGATTATATAATTTTTTTTATATATGTTATAGGTTTTTAGCATCATTTACCCAAAATATAGATACAAATAAGGTTTATATATGATTTAACTTAAATATACAACCCTTTTAGCTACATATATAACAATTTTAAGCATAAAAACACCCTCGTACGAAAAGCGAGCGCCTCAGGGGCTTTTTTGGCCAAAAAATCGCGCTTTTTCTGCGCTTTTTGTACGATGTGCACCTAGGGTTACATAAGGCGCCAGACTCTGCGCCTAGGTGCGCTTCGCGCTAGAGCGCGCTTTTTAAAACACAGATTTGGATCAAGTTGTTTAGCAATTTTTTGGTTATTTATAAAATTTATAAATAAAATGACCCAAAAGAAAACATATTTTGTGAAAAAAAGGGCCGTTGTATGAAATAAGAAGAAAAGTCAATTAAAAGTAGGTACTTATGTTTTGCCATTAGATCACTAATTTGTAGCATTTGGTATGAAATAGTTATCAGAAGTGGTATCTGTGTATTCAAAGTTCAAACATTTAAACTGATTAATTATCAGGTAACCGATTATAAAATGAAAACCCAACCACCGCTTTAAACCTGCACAAAACATACCGGCACACTTACATGGGGTTAAGATCATTATCTGTTGTTGCGTCTCCTAATGCACGTTGACTTTCTTTGATTCGGGTTTGTAGTTCACGAGCCATGTCTGTCTTGTTCTTCAACAATGCAATGCTGACATAAACCCTAGCCATGATCATTTGATCCCGCATCAGCCGTGCAGTCGTGTCTATGTTTTCATTGTCGGCTTCTTTCCTCCATATACTGTATTTCCCAAGGACAGCAGAATCAACTGATTTGGACCGTTCAATGGCTGCATTTTCGAGCTTTATAGATACATCATCATCTTGCTTTAATAGTTCAGCTGCTCTTCTTTCACGTCTTTTTTCTCTTAATTGCTACGTAAAAGATTAAAATACCATGTTTAACAATTTAAAGAATTGAGTATGGCAAGGAAAAGATTCAAAAGAACTAGTTTTAGAGCAATTTTAACCCAATTTCTTATAAACGGGTTGATTCGGGTCAAATGGGTCAAATGTCGCCCAAATGTGTATTTTTTATGTAAGCAACCTCCTAAATTGTTCTATTAAAAAAAATATTATTAATGTAATAATGTAGTATGTATAACCAGTTTAAGAAAACTTTTACAAAAAGATAGACGAAAATGTCTCTGCACGCAAACCCAAGTAAAAAAATGTATACATTTTGACCAGTTACACAACCCGTCTGCCCTTTCCCAATTGTAGTTTATTTGTTCATAAGTTAAAATACCCTTCTCGCTAGGCTTGCGGGTGAATCCTCATGTCGAGTATGAGTATCTGCATCAAGAAAATAAGCATAAATGTCACTAAATTACATACAACTAAACTAAATTCTAAAACATCAATTGAAAAATATTGTCTACCATCTAACGAAGTATCTTGTTTGAGTTTTGGGGTCTCTTGGATGTTAACACTATCCACCACATTTTCTTGCCCATCAAACTTCCAAGAAGCCGAAAAATTGTTTTTCCGAAAAGAATCAAGACTCAGGGGTCCCATGTCATCTGTGTTGGCCTTGATGACATCGATAACCTACAGCATATAGTTAAAGGTTATTAAAACTAAAAGTAACTAAAGAATACTCGTTAAAGACTTTTAGACATGGAAGAAAATATTCAATGCCGTGCCTCCTTTGAGAAAAGAGATTTGACATGTTGCAAAGCAAGCTTTGTTCTCCAATCTACATCTTGCAATTCTTGGTGTTTGCTAGCATCGTTTTGATCTGCATTCAAGATAAAGGAAACAAGAAAGAACTCGTCAACTGTCACCGCACTTTGATAGAAACTAAGATTTGATTAGACTAAAAACATGAAACAAAGGGATAGTTGGCCCGATTCGAGATGGGCTATTCTCCAATTACAAGGTTTCAAACCCTAATTTTGATAATAAAACATTGACTAAAATAAAGGTAAAACATTAGCCTACTATTAATACTGATAATATATGCCAACTGCTCCTAAATTCAAGCTTGTGAACTGCTCTCCACTCTTCCAATTTCCTCCAAATATGCAACTCTATTTGATTGGATCAATGGTTGGTTCAAGGGTCTGCTCCAATAGTCTAACTGGGCTTATTTGACCCAGTGGTATTGTATCACACTTCCAATAAAATTCAAGGTTACTAATACCGGACTCGTAAAAAGATTATCGTTGTAATGAAACTTTTGTAAGGATCTATATTCATTTACGCCATCAACCTTTATTTCCATTCTGTGGGTCCTATCTTAATTCATAGTTATCAAAGGCGTGAGGCATACTCAAGGTGCTTAGGCACCGCCTGTGACCTAGGCGAGAAGCGAAAAAAGGGGCAGGCCTAAGAAAAAAAAGCGCAAATAAAAAAAATTAAAATATCACCAAATTATTAAAAATAACAGTCATCTTATAAATAATATAAATACATACTGATTGATTTAGCCATACCTGCTAAAAGAATTAACATGCATTTGATAACTATGTAATAGTAGACAAAATCAGTTGGTCGTAAATCAATGAGTTGAGGTGTTTATAAATTGAAAAATAATCCAATAGAACTGATTTAGGGATCGATATGCAGATTTGTTTTTACCTTTAAATGTTTTAAAAATCAAATATATTTAAAATGTAAAAAAGATTTGAGGAGTTTTACATATATCTCCATAACATGTAAGTATTGGTCAGGGGATTAGGTTTTTAAAAATTAGACCGCGGCATTTTTTATCTAGGAGGGAAAAGCCGGATCTGGTGGCTTCTAGGAAATTGGTCGCCTAGGCGGTCAAGGCGATGACTTTTGATAACTATGTCTTAACTCTCGTTAAATCAAGTACAGGGCTGATTACTGACCAATGACCATGAGATCTTTGTTACTCTTCACAAAAATCAACTTTATTCATAGTTCCTACTGAGGCAATCTACACACTAGGTCACAGTGCATCTTCCTCTATCTTACTTTCCAGTTTCCACTACAACCTCTCATTCCAACATTTCTTTTTTAACTTACAAACTTCAATTCAATGTTGATTGTTACATAAGCTTTAAAGCGATAAACTTCCATTACTGAAACTAATAAAAACGCAGGTGTCCGATATCATCAGGGTTGAAGCTATATTCATCATAAAAGCCTAAACTAGTAAAGTTAACACTTAACAGCTAGCAAGAACCCTATCAATACATCTCAACAAAACCACATTATCCACAACAAAAATCATGAAAACAAATACAATCACTAACCAATTGAATCAGCTGAATAAATCCCTCTCCCAATGAAGAACACCATAGGAGCAAGAACTAAAACCAACACAAGAGTCACCACCGGAAACCGAGATCCACCGCCACCACCACCCCTGTTTCTATGCATACCCAAACTTGACCCCCCTCTCTTGATCCCCATCTTTGATCAAGAAAACCCCTAATCACATATACCCACCAACCAAAACCTGTAAAGCAACAAACTTTCATCATTTTCTTGTGTGTATGCATAATCAAACACATGGGTAAACATTTCTTATTCAAGATCTACATATACAACTTGCTGGTTACAATAATAATAATAACAATAATATAAACTTTCATATTATACACTAATCACAAATACCCACAAACCAAAACCTATAAAAATATAAACTTTCATCATTTTCTTGTGTATACGCATAATCAAACACATGGGTAAGGAACAAAAGATGTATTAGAACAATAACAATAATAATAATAATAATAATATGAGTAAGAATGTATAAGCCCTAGGATTACCAATGCACTATTGTTGGTGTGGAATAAGAGCAAAGATCTGCAAGTGGGGACTTGGGTTTTGTGAATCTAAATCAAAGTAAAGATTTTTACTAAATCTTGAAGGGTTTCTTGACTGTGATTCGTACCAGTTTACTGGTTATCTTTGCATCACAAAGACGCAATTTATGCAAGGGCTTTTGTAATTTTGTTCAAGATTTTGAGTTGTTTTTGTTTGCACCCCTTAAGTTTGTGTTTAGTTTTTTTGCACCCCCATAGTGGCACTAGTTGTAATTATTTTTCAAACAACAACTTTCATTAAAAACTAGACGGATAAAAAAGGAGCTAGCAAGGCCAAAAGTGTGGGCATTCATACTTGCATTAGAAAATATGATTACCTAACATGTTAAAAATTTGTTTTGGTCGATAAATTTTTTTTTATCCTAATTTTCATTTCAACAAAAAAGGCAAATTACATAAGAATAGCATGTAGGCGGGCAACAAGATGCGCCGCCACCGCCTTCTGAATAGAGAACCATAATCTAGAGAAAACAAATTCTCGCCCCTGGGGAGTCGAGAAGTTGTTGTGGACCACCCGCTGGACTCTCGTCAGAAACCTGATTGCTTCCGGTGCCAATGAGCCAAAAGTGTCAAAGGCCAAAGGGACAAAAACATATTGGTTATCCTCGCACGCTTTAGCGTGCTTTGCCACCTTGTTTGACTCTGCTCTAAGTACCGCTTGCCCCAGCACGAACCCACTCTCCCTGAATCCCGACACACCCGTAAGGTCCACGCATGCGTGTTTCCCACCTTCCCAACCAAACACTAGCAGGTCAGCTGGACATAAAGTGGACATCCCTTCTGTCGGGTCTGTAAGAAAGTTAAGCGGGGCCTCCTTCTTTTCCGAGATCCCTGCTCGTCTAAAAATATCCATTAAAACGTCCCGAACGAAATCGTGCCTGTAGATAAATGATATTACATTAATTAGGCTTTACTTATGTTAAAGCAAGATTAGGAACAAATGTGATATACTCGATGAGTGTAAAAAAGGATGACAAGACGAGGTGCAAGATACACATAAGATCGTATAAAATAGTGATAAGATTTAATCTTAACATCATCAAGTAACATAGGTTTAAAGGATTCCGTGGGTGAAGATGAAAGAGAGGAAGATGTATACATTGAGAAGTGTGAGTGAAGATATAGAAAGTCAAAGTTCATGTACAAGAATGGGGAGGAGAGAAAAATGGGTGAGTTTTGTGTGCAATTTGTGGGATTTTCCAGAGTACGTCTAACATAAAGGAGCCTTTCCTCAGCCGCTTTCCCTCATCCGACCCAAACTTGATACTCTAATGCACTAAATGGGTCGTGTTTATGGATTGTAATGAGATATCTATAATTGGAACATCTAAACCAAGAGATGGATGAGACCCAAAATAAAATAAAATAGAAGCTTGATATATTGTAGTCAATGTGTTACATGCAATATATTTGAGTTTGTAGTATGCAAAAGAAACTCAAAAAACAGTGTTTGATATATAACACGAGTTTTAGCAATTTATGATATATACATAAAGGTGGCTTATTGTACACAATGGATTTAATGTACTAACGAGAGCGTGACACATGCCATTAGTGTAAGGGGTATACTCGTTCGCGCTATAATTACGCATATGTGTACATCATTACGCATGTCATAATCCATAATAATGCACGTTATATTTCATAATTATGCACAAGTGTACATAATTATGTACATTATATTCCATAATTATGCAATGTTATATTTTATAATTACGCATGTTATAGATGATAATTACACAAGTTATACGCATAGTTGATCTACTGTATGTTTTTTAAATGTTGTTTAAAAAATATAGCAATATGGTAATTAAATTAAAGAGAATTAAATTTTTTTTAATTTGTATTATTTTTTTAAATAATGTAGTATGAAAAAAGTTATGGACATTTAAAAACGTAAACAAATTAAAAAAATAGTTAATAATGATAGACTATACAAACAAAATACCTTTCCAACAACTTTATTGCGTGCAAATTTGATTCTTTATTAACCTCGATGATCTTAACCATTGATTTCTTAATCCAATGGCTTAAAATGGTTTTTATACTTTGTTGGTTATCAAATACTTTGTATTCAATCTTTTCTCAATATAGGTAATCTAAAAATATTCAAAATATAGATGTAAATTTGGTACTTAGATAAAACATAAACAAAATATAATGATCATAAGCCGGTAGAAACATGCCATAGGTGATATGTAAATGATTGATTTATGTAACTTATAGTGATTTTCATGGTAAGTTAATAGTACTATTGTAAAGCAAGAAAAAAATTACAAATAAAGGCTAAAGATCGTACTGAACACAATCCTGTGATATGAAGGCGGTTCAGGAAAGCACCCTAAATTCATAGGGTGAAGGTGAGGAAGCTTGAATTCAAAAAGTAGTTAAAAGTTAAACTCATTAGTTTAATGATGTATAATGTATAGGTATTGATAATGAATGTAACATAAAGAAGCATTGTTTTTTTAATGTTTTATAAATTATCAAATCATATAAATTCTACTCTAGGTTTTTTTAATCATTACAACACAGTGACACCACTTAGTGGTTTGAACTTGCATTTTATAGTTTAGTTAAAACGACCCTTCTTAATTTCTAAAATTTTACAGCCTTGTAAACGTCATAAATGTATTTTGTACCATTTATAGACTTCATAATTGTGGTGTGGTCACTTCATTTATTTCAAGAAGTTTTCTGGATAAAGCTATCTGTGCCTAGTATTAATATTAATGATTTGTAATTGTTGGAAGCAATGAAAAAGATACAGGAGAAAAAAAAAAACATATATAGAATTTTGTTTACGGCTTCTAATCGTGGACTAAATGGGTGCCCAAAAGAAAGTGGTATGTTCCTTTTAATGAAATTTAGATAAGGAAACTAATGGCACAATGACAAGAAAGCCATGGTGGACAATTTTAACCATAAGAAATGTTGAAGGCCACATTTTGCTCGTGAATGACCAACCAACACGTGCCATAAGTGTATGATTTTTGGACACTTGGCTAAAGATTGAAGGAGCGGGTCCGAAAATGATAAAGACAATTGAAATAAAAGGGGAATAAATCCCTAGGGCAACAGCCAAAGCTTATGCCCTTACTCAATACGAGGTGAAGGACTCTGAGTCCCTGGTATTGTGTTAAGTATGCATATTTTCCGATTCTTTTTTACTTTGGTGCAAGTAAAAATTTTGTATCTTCCATTTTTGTCATGTACTGAAACAAACAATTGGGATGATGGACGAGACTTTTAGAAATCGCTATTGGAAATCCTATGAAAATGATAGAGGCCATATATGACTATTTGATAGAATTGGAGGGTCGAGAAAGTTTCCAGCTACTTTGTTTCTTTGACTCTAGGGTGATTTGATATAATGTTAATTAAGCATGGATTAGATAGCCACCTAAAAACCTCATATTTCATGTAGGAAAAAGATTATCCATCTTAAACCACCACATGGCGGTCTAGTCACGGTTTAAGGCAAGGCCGAAAGTTTTATGATGCGAGGGTGGAGAGCTTACGGTGGCATATGTTGAGGATGCTAAAGTTCTAACAAAAGACATAAAGGATGTACATGCAACGCAGTATTACTTTCCAGATAGGAGTGATGATGACCACTCATTGGTGAAGGTCACCTTAATGTTAATATAACGATCAATGTTTAATGCATGTATGTAACAATTTTTTTAGAATGACGACCTTTTCAAAATGACTGGGTGGCCATAGGTAGACTTTCAAGACTGATCTGGTTTGAGAATCCACATGGCTTCCCTATAGAAGGCATAACACCTGCTTAATAGGTCCAAACTTTGTCCTCGATGGACCATTTAAAAGTTTTATTAAATGTATGTTTGCTTAACAGGCCCAAAGTGTGTCCCCCCAAAGTGTGTCCTCAGTGGACCATGTAAAGGTTTTATTAAATGTATGTTTTGTTGTAATTGTTTTCCATATTTACTTAAATTAAAAATGACTCAGTATAGCTAACTTTTACTATGCACATTAGGTTAAAGTTTAGATTTGTTAAGGAGCTTTTGGGAATGGTGGTGACCCACTACCCAGCGATAGACTTGCATCCCACATTATCTTGTTACGTTTCTATTTATGAGACATTTAGATAATGGATGGATTTGACTGGAATGTTTTGATTGTATGCATTTCCGCTAAGGGTGAGCATTTCGTAGTTCGGACCCATATGAACCTTGGACCCGATTCACAAGAACCTTGGATCCGAACCTTTTTAAATATATGGTTCGGTTTCCGGTTCTAGATTTATATGAATTATCGGTTCCGGGTCGGGTCGGTTCCAAACCTACGGTTCTAATATAAGAATCACAAGAACCGTTTGTATTTTAATTAAAAAATAATCATTTTTAGCCTTTTCACTATTCGTTTTTACGTTTTATTGTAATCGATTTCATGTAATGTTAAAACAATATTAAAAATATTATTTATAATAATAAGTTAATAACAATATATTTTTCTTGAAATATTTTTCGGCTTAATGGATATGCATAGATGTGATATATTACATAATATTTATAATATCCGAATTTGAAGTAAATATTTATATATGTCACTCTATGTGTGTATATTTATTATGTATACATAACAGATTCACATAATGTTTCTAGCGATGAGAATGACAAAATTGTTAAGAAAACATAAGTCGAGAAACGAAAAGTGATTTCAAAAAAGAAACTCATGGGCTATTGTTAGACTGTCCGTTATGGAAGCGCGAACACCACAACGCGAACGAGGTTTCAGCGCCAGTGCTTACCCCCAGTCACAACAGCCCCACGCGAACAGTCCCGGCGCGAGCACAAGCGATGGTGGTCGTGTGGGTTAACGAGAAAAAATGACCTTTGGTCATGCCGTTGCTCACCCCAGCCACAACGGGGTCAAGTGACCGGATTACTTGATTAGTCGCGTCGGTGGCTCGCGCCCGTTTGCTCGTGCATCCACAACGGACAGCCTTAGAACCATATGGAGGAATCTTTTACGAGCATGGTAAAAGAATAGGAATATGTAAATCCTCTAAAAGTGGCTATTGCATTAAAAAGGTTCTAGAGGGTCAGACTCTTTTATCTGACCCATCAGAACCTTTAGGAGTTAGGACCCGAACCACATAGCCTTTTAAGGATCGGTTCGTGGTTCCTAATTTCAACAATAAAAGGGTATACGATTCTGATGGGTCTGGGTCGGGTCGGGTCGGGTCGGTTCCAGACCCTTTGCACAGCTCTAATTTCTGCTACGTATGTTTTAAATTATCAGTTTAAGAACTATTTACGTAAGAGTAGATCCAACAAATGAAACCTGAGGATTTGGTAATTTGAAATTACTAATTTCTTTTGAATTCCCTAATTATCTTCTCAAGTTTCCAAATTTAAAATACCAAGAACCCTAATTACCTTCTTCCCTACTGTCGTCGCGACCTTTGACACCAAGATAAAGAAGATTCAACTTAAAATTCATTACATATAGTAATACTAAAGCAGCAACTATATGCCACACGCTGCCTATCTCATCAAGACCTTCATCATGACCATCAAATGTTCATATGTACAAAAACCGAAATTAGATTACATTTATTTTCACATGAACATTGCTTCAATTCAACTCAACGGCAAACCACAAGACTGAACACAAACAAGATCTATGACATGATAGATCTCCAATAGGTACATAAATATGCATCTAGAGATTAACTTTATTCATTTCGTTCTATCTTGCCTCATCCGTTTTTCAGGTAATCCAATGAACAATTCGGTTTCAACATCAGAACTCTCTTCATAGTCTGCAGTTTGTAAATTTGCCCTATGTTCTTCCATCTTATCTTTGGTTTGGCCGAGACACTGAATCAAAGATTTGAGGTTATTTAGGTCGTTTTCGTTTTAATCTAGAGTATATGTATATAGTACCTTTAAAGGTTATTAAGCAGAAAAAGATTAAATAAGCCGTAATTTAAAATAAAATAGACTTACCTTTCCATTAAGCATTGCATTTTGACAAGCTAGCAATTTCTCCTGAAATTTTCAGGAAGAAAATGATTTTTTTTTTTCCTTCTGAATTTACTAATATATTGAAATTCTCTCTAGTGTCTATGCAAACATGTACCCAAAAGTAGCTACACTCATTAATTTATAACAAAATATACATTTATAACTTTATAAGTTTGTACACATAAGTGTTTTTTTTTTCAAACTCATCAATGCCTAAATAGCTAGGTCAGCTAATATGATGTTAAGAATATTAGTAGATGTTATTAGCAAGTCTATTTATTGAGGTATGCAAGTGAAAATGTAGTAAATAAATAAACATGCAAAATGAAAATGTTTATGATTGTACCTTTGCTTGTAGCTCCTCAATCTGTTCATTGTAAACTTGCATCTAAAACACCATAAAATAAAAATAAATCATAAAGTATTCAACTTCAACACAATCATAACTAGTTATTATTATTTTTTTTAAACAATAATTGCATGCGTAAAAAGCCAACCTTTCGAGCTCGAATGATGGACACACTCCTCTCCAGTTGTTTTTCAATCTGTACCAATTCCTCAATTGTGCTTGAGCCCAGACCTTCTCCCAAAAGCTTTCTGTAATTTATTAAGATGATATATAATACCATTTTATTGTTGCATACGAACCGCCAATCTTAGGTTTACAAGAAAATTTGTTGCGAAATGGATCTAATTCAAACCTTTTTGCAAGTTCTAGCATTTCTATCTTCTTTGCCATGCTTGCTGTTTCATCCTTCAAATGCTGCCACTGACACAAAATATTATCACCCGCGCACGTTATTGCAAACTTTAACAATTAATATGAAAATTTTGAATTTAAATAACTTAACTTGTTATGGTTTATAATATAGCCTTTGTTAATTTAAGTTCATGTAAACCAATCATTTTGTATGTTTAAACTTTAAAGTCACATAATGAAGGATGTTTTGTGACAGATTAAAAACTTTGTTATTAATCAATTTTATAAAACTAGTATAAATGTATTATTACTATTACTGAACTTCAATTGTGAACTAACAAAATGGTAAGCTAGAAACCTGAGCATCTTCTACACTTGAAGAATTTTCAGGTTGAACTTCTTTTACGTGATTCCTGTAACGTTCAATAGTCTCCTCCATGCTGAACAAATTCAAAACACAATAATTTAGTTGCAAAGAATGATATTAATTACTTATATCTATTTTGGATCTAAGAAAAGCATTAGATGGAAAATAGGTGCCCGCGCGTTACGGCGGGAAACAACATGTAGTTAACATGTGCATTGTTTGTTGCATTTTAAGGAATTATACTGTAAAATTTAAATTTAAGAGGTCAATAAGAAATGTATTATAATATAGTATAGATGATTTCGGTTCGTTTTCGTTTATTACTTAACCATAACATATCATTTTTAAATTAAAAAAAAACTATAGCAATACTATACTCAAATTAAAGAGAAAAAAATGTTCGTTTATATGGTGTAATAATATTAGGAAAATATTGACGTATAAAAAATTATGGATGTTTAAAAATCATGGGGTAGTTGGTTAAAATAAGGGTTAAAAGTGTAATTGTTATTTAAATAAAAAAAAGTTGAGTAAAGTTTAGGGAAAAAATGTGTAAGTATTGTATAAAAGACATATTTGCCCTCAAAATGTAGTTAACATATGTTTTGTGTGTTGTACTATAAGGAATTATGTTTGTAAAACTTAAATTTTAAGAGATCCTTATGAAATCTATTATTAATATATATAAAAGAATTGAACATTGCTGACGTGGCGTGCAATGGTGCCTTCAACCTCTCTATGAAACTGCCACGTGGCATCATAATTGAAATATTTTAGTGTTTTTGAATTATTTCCCTTTTTAATTAAATTGAGTTATTTTAGGAAAAAATAATTTAAAAATAAATTTAAAATTTTCTCTCTCATGTTTCCTCCCATAATTTTTAAACGTTTATATCTTTTATATACAAGATTTTTTAAAGAAAAAAATTACACCAAATTAACGAGCGTTTTATTATCTTTCCAACGAGTACCATAGGGCTATATAAAAAACGGAGAAAAAATCGACTATTTTTTGTGGGGTTTCGTTCATACAGGAAAAAAACACACAAAGTGTTCATGTTATTCATTAATCATGTTTTTTCTTTTAAACCAGGTTCTTATCTACGATTTGAAAATCAACCCAATCGCCATGTTATCATTGGAATTTTACTAGGTATACTTCATCAAGAGAGGCTATGAGAAAGAATCGCGCAACACTGCAACACATGGTGTCACCTTATAGCAAGGTTATTTTTTTATTTATTTAATTACAAGAGTAATAATTATTACTATTAGTATTATTAGAATGGTTATATTTTTCAACCCCGGGACGCTCTCGGGATGACTTGATAGTTGCTGACGTGGCGTTCAATGGTGGTCTCAACCATCTCTTGATTATGCCACGTGGCATAATGAGATGCAATGGTTACAACTTCCAACTTAAGTGTTTGTTTAGTTGATTAGGTTAGGAATTATAAGAGCCATTAGAATGTGAGAAATTAAAGAGATGTGATGAGTTTTTGAATAGTTGTAGCTTACATAAGTGATTCTTTAGATGATTACTAATTAGGTTTTAGATTAAGGAATATGAGTTATTATTGATTAGAATACTATGAACATGCAATGATTGAGAGATTTTGTGGTTAGTTAACTTGAGCCATTTGCAATAGGTTATCACGTAAAATAAGATTTTTCAACCCCGGGACCCTCCCGGGGTAATTAGCTAGTGTATTATAAGATAGTATAGATACTACAACAGTGTCATTTATCGATAGCTAAGAATATTTATAAGATACAATTAATCATCATCAAATGTATTAGTTAAACTACATGTCTATCAATATTATTGTGGTGATTATAAACTGCATTTTTAAAGCACCTGACGTTTATCCCTAAAGTGGTAGGTTAAGTTCCACAAAGTATGCAAGAGGTATGTTATTTACACAATAACAAAAAGTAAGTTTGCACAGTCTTCTACGGGCCGTAGAGGGCTCTACGGGCCGTAGAGGGTGTCAGTGTAATAAATGCGAACACCCTCTACGGCCCGTAATAAAGCCCTCTACGGCCCGTAGAGGTGGTTTGGTGTAGTGCATTTAATAAGACTTCTTCTACGAGCCGTAGAGGCCTCTACGGTTCGTAGGTAATCATTACCAATGATTGTATGATTGGTAATGATTACCAATCATGGGGAATGATTACCTACGAGCCTCTACGGCTCGTAGAAGAAGTAAAAAATGGGCTCTACGACCCGTAGAGGCCTCTACGGGCCGTAGAGGGTTGTGTGAATAAAATCTAACCTTGTGCAAATAGTGGGAGCCGTATGCAAAATGTCAAATGTAGATTTTGTAGATTTTAAGAGTATATTTTAGAGGGGTACGTATATTTTACCATTATTATATACAACATTTAAGGTATATTTGGCAAAACTAGTTGGTGGCTGGTGACTGAATGCCGGTAATTGGTGGTTGGAAGCTAGCTAGTAGTTGCAGTGTTTTAAATATATTTGGTGTTTAGCAGATTAGTTACAGCTTTTAATAAAATGTATAAATGATCAAAATGGACATAACTAAAAGCTTGTATGCATGTTTTTTTATGGTAAAATAAGTATTTGTGTCATTTTACTCATTAAAAGCTTGTAGCTAGTATGAGTTTTTTCCTAAACGCCAGTACTAGTAACATTTCAATATAGAGTTTTTTCTCCTATAACCTAAAAGTTTCAAGCTCCTTCGACAAAAAGATTTTTTTTTATTAAGTATAAGTTCTTTTATTAAAAGCTTGAAGCTTATAAAGTTTTTAAAAACTCCTTATCAAATACCTTAGTGGTCCTTATAAATAGTGTTCTTTTCTTTTAATGTAATTTATACACTTCTGTACTCTCATGAACTTTAATTAATTATACTTGCAACTTCAACACTTTAATCACGTTTTTTTTCCTTTAATACTTTTTCTACCATGAACTTTAATAGAGTTTTTATACTACTTTGAATTTTAATAATTCTTTATCTTTAACCAATTTGTTTTTGTATCACTGAACTATAGTAGAGTTATCCTACGGCTTGAAATATAGTAACGTTATTTTCTTCCTTTTTAACCAATATTTTTTCTTTTATCTTTTTATATGTTTAATTCTTTTTTATTTAATTTATTATAATTGAAACTAACTTTTGACTTTAGCTTTATTGTCTTAAATCTTAACTTACATATTTGTACCGTCGTATCAACGTCAATTTTTTAATACTAACGTAAAACTGTAAAAGTTGTCAAAACCGACCCGTACGTACTTTCCATCAAATCTACACACCCGCGTCCAAGTAAAAGAATATTCGTATCCCCACGTACGGCCCTAAATTACGGAGAAATGCCTACTATTTGTTAATTATGAATGTAGGCAACAAATATTAATACTCTTAGTGATCACCACAATCTGACCTTTTATATAAGTTACTTAATTCTTGAACTTAATGAAAAACGATCTTCTTAGTTAACCAACTAACTAGACATGCAAGCCGGCCATTCTGCTAAATAATAACCGCAACAGCCTAATCCATCATGTAAGTGATCACCCAAATGGCTAATTCAGTAGTTTTCTTATCATGCATCCATACCCAACAATATTCTAAGGAGTCAATATAATAATTACTTCCAGCAACCTCTTAAGTTATCAGTAAACATCTAATTTATATTTGCATTTTCTCCGTGATATTTAGCTAGTTCTTTGTCGATCTCAACATTTCGTTTATTTTAACAACAAGCTCATACAACTTTCATATCATCCCATTTGATCACACTTGAACTTACAAGCACTAGCTTGATAGATGGACACCTTAGACACACGGATCATATCGCTGAATGTGTTCTATTGGTTAGTTCCTTAATCTAACACGTTAATTTGTCTTCTGTATCTCCTACTACCATGAGCTATCAATAACAAATGCCTATTGTAATTGGCCGCTTTCCGCTGAACCTATTCTTAAATGCCTGCGCACACGGTACCTTGATGTATATAGCTTATTTATTTCCATACATGTTTCTTGATTCTAATGTACCAATTTCTCATTTCATATATGTCGTCCTAAACTGCCACTGATTTTAGCACTAAACTTTTAATTTATATATTCATATCTCTTATTAATTATTATAATGGGTTTATAAACTTGAAATTAATACTTAATCTTCTTGCTAATTTCCGAGCACTAAGAGGTCACCAAATCATTGTTGAGAAAATATTTACACTAAAGTTATTAATCAATGACTGGGTATACGTACTAAAGAGCTCATAATGGTTATAAAAAGGGATAATTGCACAAATAAACATTTGACCAAAGTAATTTGCAAAAATAAACATAGGATGCGTCTAAACAACAGGGACGAGACACTCTTTGCGTCTACTAATCAGACGATTACACGTGTAAAGCCTTCAAACGCCTTAATTTTTAAGGTCCCTGCGTCTAATCTTTAGACTCAAAAAAGGATTGCGTCTAAAGAACAGACTCTTAAATTAAAGAGTCTAAACTCTTTAATTTAAGAGTCTGTTCTTTAGACGCAACCCTTTTTCGCGTCTAAACATTAGACGCAAGGACCTTAAAAATTAAGGCGTCTGAAAGCTTTACACGTGTCTCATCACTGTTGTTTAGACGCAAAGAGTGTCTCGTCACTATTGTTTAGACACATACTATGTTTATTTTTGCAAATTACTTTGGTCAAATGTTTATTTGTGCAATTATCCCTTATTAAAATGCTATATCGCTCAATTGTCGACCACCTTATGTTGAATCAACAGGTTAATATATATATTTCAATTAGTCGCTATAAAGACTTGTGACTAATTGACAATATAGGATGCATAAGTCGCTATTGTCTAGTACTATTAAGGAGTAATCATAAGTTCGTATATGGCTAATTATGTTAACTTTTTTTATTCCACTTAATTGACAACCTTCTAATCAGGGTTGTCCCCAAGAATCCTCAAAAGTTTTGGGCCTTGAGCGAGTAGAAAAAAAGGGTCGATCTATTGGTTGTTCCTTTTAACCGTCTTTGTACTTTTTTCCAGCTCAATGGATTAATGTATACTTCTTCATTATGTCCTTAAGTTGTCGCAATAAAGTTTGTTGTGAAAAATGTTTAGCAAATGAACATGCAAATGTTCACTATTAGTTATTACTAGAACCTAATACACACCTCAAATATCACAAAAACATTTTGGCGCAATGACTTTAGATGATAGGAGAACTCCACATTTAAACGTTTAGGTGTGAGTAATGCTACGACAGGTGATTTCCTTGTAACTCTCCACTCTCCACACATGCAACCAATTACAGTTTTGTGAGCTCTTTGTGGGCAAAGAAGATTATATTGGTGGTATGAGATTGAATGTTACAAATGGTATAAGAGCTACTCTTGAGTTGCTCAGGATGGTGGGTCAAACTTCATAGAGGATGATGAGTCCACGAGAGGTATTAAGGGAGACACCTTAGGAAAAACGCATATGCCTGATTGGGAAAGTGAATAAACCTCAAGGATCAAGGGAGTTCCTCATTATTTATGACATCTTCAAGTTAAACACCCCCCCCCTTTTTTTTAATGCAAACTTCTTACACGGGACTCGAACCCCCACCCCCCTCATATGATAACGTATTGAAAACTCATAGGATCCGGTCAATACCCTCCAACCAATAAGATCCCAACACAAATTGCTTTTAATCATATCTGGAGGGTATTGGCAGGATCCTATGAGTTTTCAATAAGTTATCATAGACTGGCACGGTGGACTTCTGCAAGTCCGCTACTATTGCAAGTGGAATCTGCAAAGTATTAAATCCCCTCTTGACATACCTTACAAGTCCGTGATCTTCTCTCGTATACTATCTAGTTTCACTTAAAACCTTCAAAAAAACTCTTATTTTCACTCATAAAAACTTCAAACCATCTACTTTCAAAAATGATTCTAGACCAATGTGTGTTTGTGTGTGTATAGTATATATTACACTAACCTTTGTTAAAAATTAATAACTTCATAATATTTAACTTCAAATAATCCACGAAATCATAATGGCGAAATAATAAGTTAGATAACAACCTCATAAGGCCTATATATATTTTCTGTGATATATATACACTGATAAATTTATATTTAACAATTATTTTGTTATAATCGATCTTGATACTGACGAAGTGACGTTAATATAGATTGATGAAAACTTAAATATATGAGAGTTAAAGTACATATGAATCCAAAATGTTTTATGCAATAATATTGTGAATAATGCAACTCTAACATGTTATCATCTATTTTGATATAAATTCTTGGCAAGTACAATTGTACAAACATATATATAACTTTGCAGGAAAACAAGTACTTAGAATATTAGAAAAATGAATAATATCTTTGTTCTGCAAGATGTTAATACAAATAGTATACGCCCTTTTCATACTTTTTTCTACTAAAAAAAAACTGCAGTAATAGAGATCTTTCTTTATTTGCCATTCTTGAAGCTATTTTTTTTTTATTTTACTCTTATAGTTATAATCATTAGAACATATTGGTTTTGGTGCAAAACATTTATAACAATTAGAAAATATAAAAATTATAAATATCTGTGTATATATATATGTATATGTATATATGCTGTACTATGAGTATGATCACAAAATATATTTAGAAGTTGATTCTTTTTATGGCAAAAATCTGAAGAAAAGCAAAAGCTGTTCACTTTCTCCATATGTAGAAAAGAAGTTGGAATATATGAAACAAACCACTTCATGTTATAATCTGATTGAAACATGCCTGGTAAAGAGTGTTAATATATTTAATGTTCTGAAAAACTACATACAATATGTGAAATTTGTCAGAAGTTTCGGATAAATTAATGATTTTTATCTGAAATTTGTAAGTTCTCGATATATAAAGATATTAAAAGAGGGTAAATTTTTTAATATTAAAACTTAAAACTCCTTGTAAAACTTAATAGATTATAAAGTGAATGTTGAAGACTCCTAATAGATATAAATGTACACTTAGCTTCTAATTAGTAACCCTAATTCTCTAAAAGTAAGAAAAACAAGACCAAAGGTTTCAGATCTATGTATGATAGTGTGTGTGTGTGTGTGTGAGAGAGAGAGAGAGAGAGAGAGAGAGAGAGAGGAGAGAAAGGAGAATAAACCCTAAGATTAGTAACCTAAAACTAGAATACAAAGTGTGTATATATATAGCACATGTATATATATATATTATGTGTATGTATATGCATGAAATAAATCAAAAGGAAAGATTAAGCCACAAATCTAAATGAATCAAGAGTCAGAAAAGAGTGAAAAAGATAAAATTAACCTTGAGCTTGCAAATTCACATAGCTTGCCTCTTGGTGAGAAGATAATCAAAGCAACTTCAGCATCACAAAGTACAGACAGCTCAAAAGCTTTCTTCAACAAACCATTTCTCCTTTTGGAGAAAGTCACTTGTCTACTTGTAGCATTCTCTATTCTCCTCATCTGGGTCTTTCCTCTCACCATCTTAGATTTCTTGAAATAATAGACCTAATAATCAATTCAAGAAATAAGATCAATCCATATTAATTTCAAGATCCATCAAACATAGAAGCTTAACCAGCTCTTGAATCAAGTATTAGAAGTTCTCATATATAATTGATGCAATAGAGTAAAATTTGATGCAAAACTTGTTGCTAAATATGGGTATCCCTATAAGAAGATATGTCTAGAAAGAAAAAGAACTTACCAAATATGAAGCAAAACACTAGATTAAGAGAGAGAGAGAGAGAGAGAGAGATGTGTGTGTGGAGAGTAAAGTGTGATTGGGGGATGAGTTCACCGGCAATATAAGGTTTGATGGAGTTTCCTGATTGGTTACTCTCTTCAATCTTTATATAGAAAAGAAAAAACTAAACACACCCAACTACCTTTTTTAGACAGATGTTAATGCATTATTTACATGTCCTATGTACCGAAAAGTCAATATAACAATATAAAAAGAAAGCACCCCTTTTATTTCTAATAATCATTTAGGATAATATCCTATTTTTTTAACATCCAACTAAATCACCGGATAAACATCTTGTGATGCCTTCAATCGAGCAAATGTGTCATCTCCTACATAAAGGTCAGAGTTGGATGCATACCCAAGTCACCGATTCCGAAAAAACCTCATCCGCTCGAAGGCCCACTGCATAAAACCTGATTTAACTTTCAAACCGGCGACCTCCCCGAAAAGGTCTAGTTCTAAGCTCCATTGTCACAATGTCCTTCAAATTAGTGATGCTATTGAGAGTTGAACTTGGGACTTTAAGAAGAGCTGAAATCAAGTGACTAACCATTTGACCAACTTTAACTTGTCAGGACGAGGACAGTTAATATCCTAACTACTCGTGACATCTTGTATCCTTAACATTTAAATTTAATCCAACAACTGTTAAAAACTTAAATACAAAACTACTTGAGGTAATTAATCGCGTCATCGAAGAATGTGACTAGAAAGCCAAATCAAAAGGCAAGAAGTTTGTATAGTTCACTTCACAAAGGTAATCATGCAATGTATAAAGGCGGCGATTAATATGACTTCGTAACAACCATCCATGTATATACAAACTAAACTTAGATGACTAACTGCCAAAAAGAACCCACCCACACTAGTATCACATGGACCTACATGTCATAATACCGGTGTCACCCTAAAAATTTGTATGTTATACAATATTTGCTCTTTGTTTTTATTTTTATGTATTATTTAAGTATTTGACACGCGCTCTAGTTATACATATTACTCGCACTATTTAAAAAAATGCTAATAAATTAACATGATGGCTTCGCCATCACATATTCATATACCATCAGTTTTGTGCCAGCACCACCATGCTACATACCAAGCACAAGCGTAACTTTACATCAAAATATATGTCAAATAGTCTAAATAACGTAAACCTTTCTAGTATATTTATTATATAATCTTTCTAAAAAAATACTATATAGGCATTCATAGGATTAATTAAGCCCAGCTAGATGCATGGGTAAATGACGAGTTAGAATAGGTTTAGGTAAATTAGGTTACGTCAATATAAGGGTGAAGAGAGTGGGAGGCTTGAGTGGGGTTCAAAACTCAAGCTCCCGAAAAGAAGGGAGTATCCACTTTTTTTTTTTTTTATCTCAATACAAATCTTCAATTCGAAATCAGAATGTATTCAATTAAAGTTACAACAATTTATTTGATTTGTTGAATCCTAACAAATTTCTTCATAATGTTAAATATAGAGTATGGCGGGTGGCAAGTGGTGGTAGTGATGGTAACGGGTGGCGTGGTAGGGGTGTCGGTGGTAGTTGGTGGTGGTGGGTAGCGGAAGCCGACAGCGGAAGTGGGTAGCAGCGACGGGGGCTGAAGTCTGCGATGCATGGTGGTGTTGATAGCGGGGGGTGACAGTGGTAAGGGGTTGGCGATGGTTGGTGGCGGCGGTGTGGCAATGGTTGGCGGTCGTGGCGTGTGGCGGGAGTAGTGGATGATGATGGCGGGTGGTGGTGATAAAGGGTGACCGAGGGAATAGAGTGAAAAAAAATAGGGGGTGGGTGGAATAAATTTTGATAGCATTTGGTATGCAAGAATAAGATGTAAAATGGAATAGGGCATTGTGAGAGAATGAAAAAAAGTGTGGTTGGTAGGTTAAAGGAATAAAATCGCATAATATTACACAAGACATTTCATTCTCTTAAAATCATTACATCATCTCCTCTTATTTATTTTCATTTGATTCTCCATTTCACCTTTCATCAACAAAACCACAACCCACCACCCACTCACCACCACCAACCACCTACCACCGCTAACGTTCTCACCATCGCAGCCCACTACCGCCCCTCAGCATCGCCACCATCACCACCACCCACCATTGACACCACCACTGCCCACCATCGCCCCCACTCACCAACCACCATCTTCCACACCATTACCATGTAGGTGACATCTTTAAAATTAACGTCAGATAAAAGCGCATGACAATGTCGTGTCGGATGTAGCTCAAAGATTGGAACCATGTGAGTAACGTCTTTACGTTTTACGTCGGACAAGTGCACATGGGAATGACATGTCAAATATACATTAAAGGTTGCAACTATGCGGGTGGATTCTTTACATTTTACGTCAGGCTAATGTGCATGGGAATGATGTGTTAAATATACGTCAAAGGTTGGAACCATGCGGGTGACGTCTTTACGTTTTACGTCGGACAAATGCGCATGGAAATGACATGTCAAATATACGTCAAAAATTGAAACCATGCGAATGATGTCTTTTACATTTTACTCCAGGCGGTGTGCATGGAAATGACGTGTCATATGTGTGTCAGAAGATTATTTCACGCGGGTGACGTCTTTTGTGTTTTACGTCAGGCAATGCGCATTAAGATGAAGTGGCACACATGTGGAAAATATTGTGGCCATGCGGGTGACGTTGTTTGAATTTTACGCCAGGCTTGTGCGCAAGCCACTGTTTTCATTTTTTTGTTTAATGAAGGGAAATAAAAGGGAGACCGTTTCGAAATTTAAAAACGCCGTGTCAAGTACATGGCAGGCTGCAGGAAGGGATGTTTGTACAGTGACGGTTGACATCCTGTCATACAGACACATTTTCGTCTTGTATCAGGCGAGTAGGTGCACACGCGCGTCCGCGTAGGCGATTTAGAGAACGTGGCCCACATGTCGTTTGCTGGTTGGACCTCTGCCCGATATTCCAGTTTCTTTTTTCCTGCAAGTTTTCCCATCTCCATTAATGTGATGGGTATAAATACCCCACTTCTAGGGTGTTCTTCTCGTGTCGTTGCCTCTGGTACAGACCCTTATGCAACATTTTTTGGTCATGGCATGGTAGAAACCAATCATTTCATCTCCATTAATGTGATGGGTATAAATACCCCACTTCTAGGGTGTTCTTCTCGTGTCGTAGCCTCTGGTACAGACCCTCATGCAACATTTTTTGGTCATGGCATGGTAGAAACCAATCATTTCATCTTTAGACATACCATGAAAATTTTATACATTATATGGAAGTGAGTAGGTGCGGGTAAAGTTTGATCCAGCCGGTCGCTTGGTTATATTTGAACAACCATAACAGTTCGGCAATACTTGGGGCATTTTTTTCCCTTTAAAGAGGTATGTATGCGAACCTGATAACAAATTTGAAAATAAACAGTATTGTTTATAATTGATTAAAAATCAACTGACAATAAACTTTCTGTGAACAAGGTTGTGAGATTGCCATATAGGATCGACCATCATCAAACTTCAGCTGTTGTAGCCATGCATGATCAACTGTTTGTGTGGGTGCCATTTTTGAGCACCTAGCCTTATAGAATATATGGTTGTTTTTGTTTTGTTTAGCAACGAGGTGCATCAATTCTTGAAATTACTGGCGCCAAGAGTGTCGTCAAAGTCAATGGAAAATTCGGTGCTAAAAGGTAAACCTTACCGCTTAGAGCTGGAGAATGTTGATGAAGTCAATTTCAGCTCTTCATGCCGACAAGCTAACGCATCCTTCAAGTTAGTGTTTTTAACAGTTTCTTTCAACTTAGAAGTGCCAATTTTAAATAATTTAGTTACATATGTTTTAAATCTTAAATGGGTTATTCAAAAAAGTTCAGTTAAGTATACATTCTTTTTAATTGTTTTGTTTAAAGATTTAGCCAATTTTACTAACAAAATAAACCATTTCTAACAAAAAAGCTAGAAGATGACAAAAACCATTTGTAGACCTTCCTAATTTGACATGGCCAGTTTTGTCTTGTACTAAGGATGATTTGTTTCAACTAAATTCCACTTTTTATTAGGAGTCTAAAAGCTTATCCAGCCACCATGTGAACCCGTTTTATAAATAGCCTGTTAGATATTTTAATGGCTACAGAATGATAACGTTGCTACTGATGTTGCGCTTCTGCCAGCATTAACGGTTCATTAAAGGATTACAGTTAATAGGCATAATGTCGTTTATGGTATATCCCCACACACGCACATAATGTGGATATTATTGGTTAATGTGGATATTGTTAGTTAAATATGATGGGCATTTTGTTTCTAAATTGAAGTTCTAATCATTTTCAACTTTAATTGTATTAAGGAATCAGACACTGGCCTCCTTACACCTAGCCAATGCTATCTTGTTTATGAGAAAACAAATGATACAACAGGAGCAATCTCTTCCGGTTCATAATTTCATATTACCTTAATAAAAAAAAACCATTTTTGCCTCTGTTATTTACAAATGTTGTATTGTTTATGCACATAAGTGGCTAGATGCACAAAGATAATTAACCCAAACACACAAAAGATGCAAATGTTATAAATGCCAAACAAATTTAAAAGGTATTTGAGAGTTTGGTTAGGCTTATATCTGAAGTAATCAAAGGCACGCCAGGCAAGGCGAGGCCCTTCTAAATCACCTCAAACATAGAAATATGCAAAAGTGTTTAAACCGACGTGGACAAAACTGTCTGAATACACCAAAAAGTGGTATGGATCTTGAGGAAGGCACATGTGTTGGGTAGGTTGCATTAAGGAATCATCCACAAACGACATACACCCACATCACAAACCTCAACTATAAGACAACAAAATAAACACACCCACAGCAACGCGCGGGCATTCCACTAGTATTAATGTATTGCTAAATTGCAAATTTTCTTGCAATGATGAATTATTATTTGTTTTTGTGTTTATACATATATGTATATACGTATCCTTAAACTACCAAATGAGTATTGTACATATAAGTACATAGATATTTTGATAATGTATATATATAAAGATCAAATACAAAGTGATTTATTGTACAGCAGTGAAGGAACAAAAACAATGTGGTGGCATTCTCATAAATAATGACAACAAGTTATGTCATCGAGTGTCCCCCCCCCCTCTCTCTCTATAAGGGATGGTTCATTTCAGAAAAGGTTTTAATGCGAGAAGTGCGAGAAGAAGATTAATAATTCATTTTTTTTTTGTTTTTAAAAAAAAATAAGAATGTAAGAACATTGTTGAAATGTGTTATTTATTCATCTATCTTGAAAAAAAACAAATATATGAAGAAATTTCATTATTTTATATAACCTACACGTGTACAAATTTTGTGTAGGAACATTACCTACGCATAATATAACACAAGTGTAGGAAAGAGTTTAAACATTAAAAACATTTGATTACATTAATTTAATGAGTTTTTGTATATGTAACATAAATAATGATATATAAAAAGTAAAAACTTCAAAAATATATTAAACATTACTAATAAAAAGTAAGATTTAGGTTTCTTCTCGCACTTCTCGCAATAAAACACTCTTCTGAAAATAACCTAACACTATATATATATATTTCTAAATTGCACATTTTCCTGTAACAATTAATTATTTTATTTTTTTGCATTTATACATATATGTATACACGTGTCTAAAACTACAAAATGAGTATTATACATATATGTACATACATGTTTTGATAATGTATATATATGTGGAAATATGTATAAATGATTGCACATACATTTATAGAAAGGAAGATTGTTGGTAAAAATATGTAATTCTAATGTACATACGTTTGTATACGAGCTTGAATTTGAAAAATAAGTATCATACATATATGTTTACAATATACACATATGTATAATCGAAAATTGCTAATATACACATATGTATAAATGCAAAATTAAATAAAAAAAATCGTTACAGGAAAACGTGCGATTTAGCAATTTGTTTTTTGCCGTAGAGAAATTAGTGGTCCAAAATTATTCTCACGGTTCTCAATTTGCCTAGTATTCGTGTTTTCATAGGATCCCAACCCTATATATATAAATATATTTCCATTCGTCGTTGTCTTAACTCGTTTTTAATAAGAAGCATGAGGGTTATAAATTTATTTGCCATCACAAAAAGGAAGTATTGTTAAATGTGTTTGTGTTGTTTGGAAATATGTTAGACAACCAACAATTTTAGAAAAGAAAAGGTGTGAGATATGATGCCGGTGATGTGACTTAACATATTTTAACATATAGCATAAAACGAAGGTTTGTAATCTTGATTCCAATCCATTTGTTTGTGGTTTTTGTGCGTTATCGTTCTCATCTTGATCATCATACGAGTAGATAGATGGGGGCCCTTTGTCCCTTTAGATCGATGGGATATATATACGCATAACAAAGAATGTGTGATTTATAATCAAAGGGTTTGCATAAAACAACAATATACTTAGACTAATTCAGTTTCATTTACGTGTTGAATGAATAAATGTTCACTTGGTTTGTGTTATTTATACGTATCATTTTAAATTTTTGCGTAAGAGGTGGCTTAAAAGTTAAAAGTTAATAAATTGGTAAGAAGTGTGAATACCTCAAGCTATGTTTGATGACAAAATATGGATATTGATTAATCAAATGTTGGAGGTGGGAAGGTTTACCAACATTAGTGAGGTTCCTGCCCGGGGGTCTCAGGTTCGAATCCTTGCTCCACCGAAAAAATAACCATTTGGGTTTGAAAGGAGAAACCCATGTGAGGAGGGAGTCGATCCTAGGCAGGGGTATTCACAAAAAGATTTCTTAATTACCACTAAAACACTACTCTTTAAAAAAAATAATAATAATAATAATAATCAAATGTATCATTTATGTAAGTAAAGTTCTATAACTATGTAAAAACTAGAGAGGGGGACACGAACATCTTAAAACTTTGAAAAGTAATATAAGTATTTAAGGTATATCGATCAATGCTTCCCCAAAAACTCGAAACTATGTATTAAGCAAGGTTATCCTCGAAATATAACACAATGCCAATAAATATAACACAATGCTGAGGAAAATGGACACAATTAATTGCAGAAATGACACAATGACGAAAATAAAGAAAAAACACAATTATATAACATAAATTCTAAAAACTACAAGCTAAAAATCCAAAAAAATGAAAACCTAAAAACTAAGATCGTAGGGTTCAATGACACGGTTTCAATGTTGCTTGAGTAAATTCAATCGGACTCCGTTTGATCCTCTTTCTATGACTTCCTATCTTTATTTCATTATGTATTTGATCCTAACCCTTTGGATTTATTTAATTAGACTAAAGAAGAAAGCTAAATAAACATTAAAGGAAGATGGGTTATGTGAAATACATGCCCATTCAATATTGTATGTCTATTGGCCTCACACGTATATGTCGTATGTGTGTGTCACTTTTTTTATAACATAATGTTGAAACTTTTTTACATTTATTATGTTTTCTATAGACGTTGACATCCAAAATTCTCACATATAGTTGAGATAACTTTCTATCTCTTACTTTATAATCTAAAACCAAAATTATACCTTAAAAAGTTAGATTGGGTTCTGGCATTACAATGTGAGTCTCATAAATGGAATCGTACTATAAAGTTTCCACATATTATCGGTTCAAAACAACATGTATAATTATCTAAACAAATAGAAAATGACGTCCAATAAACAATATGTTGGTACGATATGTCAAAATGCAAACAAAGATCGTAATTTGAATTTCATTTTAATTTGTCGGCACAAACACCGAATAACTTTACTTTACTCTCATGTTATATGGGACTAAAAATTTAAGCTATTCTTCACCTCTTATCTTCAACAAAATGCTTCATCTTGCTTTATGTTAGAAGGTAGTGTAGAATGTAGATACTCGTCAAAATTTAAAATTATTGTGTCAACTTTTTTAAAAGCATGTATGCCAAATGCCTAAATACAAATGCACTTATGTTCATACATAAATCCCAAACTAGTGAATCAACAAAGAATTCAAAATTCACTAACAAAGATAGTGGACAACGTTGTGGTCGAGTTGTGTGCCAAGCAACATAGAAGATTGCGGCCCAACGTTATGGTCGAGCACTAGCAGTGTCTCTTGTTCAGTGACCACTCAAAAAAATGAAACAACTCAAGATATCAAGTCAATGACATCGCAAGATTTGGAAATGCAGAAGTGAAAATAAAATAATCACTCTTAACCTATTTTATAAAAACCTACACAATCTTTATAAATAACACCGTTTTTTTATAAAAGAATTCAAGATTTAAAAAAAAAAACAAGGGTTAAAAATAAAATTATAAAGAAATTTTCCTCAAATGGGAGTAATAAAATTTAAATATACTTCATAAAAAGTAACAAATTGGTCTAAACAAACGGGTGGAAAATAATGTTGGTAGTTGTTTATAGTCGTTTCACAAGGTTCAAGAGTAATAAACCAAACAAAAGATAAACTTGACGACCCATTGTCGATGGCATTGACTGTGGGATCAATCGTCGGGCTGATTGATTGGTTCTCCTTATTTATTATGTTTTGCCTATAAATAGAAGTCAACCACAACCTTTTACACTCACTCCTTTAGCTCTAAACTTTTTAATTAACATTCTTAAATATATCTATCTTGTTCGCTTGATATTTTTCACATCAAATTATAGAGACATTCAAGATTAAGAGAAAGAGCAAAAAAGAAAGTTTTTCAACAACTAAACATTTATTCATTCTTGTATATTATGAGCTTGTAAAGATATAGTTATGAGGTTTTTTACAAGGGCATCAGTGCATCACTAAGCTTGTTTAGTGATTAGAGATAGTGGTGATCACTGCCCTTGTACCACTTTAGAATAGTGAGACGTAGAATGTGACTTTTTTTTAAAAGATCGATACGTTTAGAGAAGGTTATCACTTCCTTAGAAAGAGTGAGGCATTTGCACAAGGTGATCACTACCTTTGCTTAGTGAGATGTTTGTGTAACGGGTATCTCTATCGGATTAAAGGAGATGACTAGTGGAGAAACTCTTAATAAAGAGGATTAGGGAGAGGATGTGGAAATATTGGTTTTGTCACTCATTCTTTTAACTCTTTAGATGCTTGCATATATTATTTAAAATACTATTGACACCAGCTATCAAAAACCGTTTTTGTTTTGAACTCAACCGTTCGATCAAGATTTAGAGCGATCTCGGCCGTTTAAATTAGACAGTTTTTGTGTTTAGCGGCGGTTACTCAATAACCGTTCTCACCATTTTATGTAACCGTCTTTAATTCGAATTTAAACTGTTCCCACAAATATTTGAATTCAAATTTTCTCACACTCCTCTATAAATAGAAGGTACAGATGCATTATTCTCCTTTGTTCACAAAAAATTTATTGTCCAATTCTCACTTTCTAAGCTTTGCCAACAACATTCATATCATAAACATAGTTGCAACTACTAAACATATCTGCACAAAAGTTCATGCCTGTAGGTCTTCATGTTGTTCAGTTGCACTTAAACTTGCTGGTTGTGGAGTGTATAAATTGGATGAATGAAGTTGCAGAGTCTCACATTTGTAACACCCCAACCGATGGCGGAAACATCGGGATGTCACGTATTGATGATTGTTCAGTAGCTCATGGTAAATTTCAATAATTGGTTTAATTACATTACATACAATTGTTCTACAAGAATCTGTACATCAAAATGAATAATACTAAATACACATCTTCACGCATTAACTCTAATCTCCAAGCAAACTATAACCTGAAACATGTTAAGTTTGAAAATATTTTGGGTCAACAAAAGTTGGTGAGAATACATAGGTTTTGCATATAGTTGAAAACAATATGTTGTATAGCAATCATGTTGAAGTATAAAAATGAGTAACAATGTTTTTAAAACTGGACCGGACATTGAACCGGTGCTCTTACTGGTTCACTGGTCGGACCGGTCCAACCGGATTTAAGAACCGGAATGTATTTTAATATATATATATAACTTAGCTTGCTTGTAGTTTTATTTTACAAGTATCTTATAAATTCCTTCAAGCTTCTAAAAGGCCCAATTGATTATGTGTGATATGTAACTAAAGCCATTAAAGAAAAGCCCATTTAGGCCTATATCAGACTTAACATATATGATATAAATATATATCATACTTTTGGATTAGGTTTTGAAACCTGCAGCCTCTTTATTCTTACAATTTTCATCGCCTTATGTTGTTTGTTTTGAAACCTACCCTATGTTTACCATTAAAACCCTTCACAATTCCAATAGCCATAGGTTGTCCTATCCCCTTTCTTTATCTTCAATAACTCCGATCAAACAACCAACAACACCACCTGATCAAACAACAACCAACACCAACACCATATATTTTCTTAACCATCGCCGGCCATAACCGATTCCGATCAAACTACAACCAACACCAACACCAACACCAACACCAGATCTGAAGTCGCCACCGTCAACTAAAACAGAAGCAACATTAGCAAGTAACACCTCAGATTTTGTTAAGGGTTTGGCCGTTTAGGGGCTGCAAATATGATACAGGAACAGAGGGTTGTTCAAAATTTTTTTTATAAAAAAAACCCGGTCCGGTCCGAAAACAGAGCGGTTCCGGTTCGACCCTCCGGTCCCCGGTCCAACCAGGCGGGTCAGTGCAGGAGCGGTCTTTTAGGGCGACCCGGCCCGTCGTTGCCTCCGGATCCCGGTCCGACCGGTTGAACCGGCCGGTCCGGTCCGGGTTTAAAAACCTTGATGAGTAATGATAGAATATGAGTCCGACATGTAACAATGCGTCTTTTGTACAATCAAAACTTGTGTCGACTGAGACCTAACTCGCAAGTTAGTAAAAGTGTAACTGTTATTGATCATCCCTGAATTTATGCGGGGGGATGGGTTTGTCAGACCTATAGCGCTATAATCTAAACAGACGGCTTGATCAATGTTAATGATTGTACTGTGTCTTTTTGTTACAGTCAAATGATAGAATGAGTAAATGATATTGTAATTGAATCACAAGTTTCAACAATGTAAGAATGAGTAAATGATAGTGTATAAAATGTTTAAACATGTTTCACCCCAAAATGTAAAACAGAAAAAGGGGCTATGTAAACTCACCTTAGTGTAAAGATGGAGACCCTTGCTATATAAGTAAATGTGGCTCGTGTGTATCCAAATATCACCCTATTTCAAGGTAATAAATAAGTGTTGGGGAAAACTTAATAAGTCCAAGTTTTCTAGTCTAAAATGTGCTAGGGTTCCTAATTTGGGGATTGATTTATGATTAAATTTAAATAAATAAAGAAATAATTAATGAAAATGTTTTCTGACCAATATTATCTAAAAGTAGTTGAATTATAATGTAATAAATGTGAAAATAATTTTTATAAAATTATTTTCTTAATTAATGAATATTTATATATATAAATTCTTATTTGACAAAATATAGACTTAATATAAAAAAATATTAAAAATTATAAATTTCGAACCAAAAATTTATATTTCTGATCTAAATGATTAATAATAATTTATGTGAAATTTTGATGTAAAAATAATGAAAAATGAATTTATTATGATTTATTTATGATTAAAATAACAAAAATCGATTAAAAATATTAAATAAATGATTTTTCAGAAATAAAAATCATTTCTGGAATGTTTAATGTTTTATAAACTTAGAATAATTTTTGTGGAATTTTATAAAGTCGTTTTGATATATTTATAGAGTTTTATAATTATAATTGAATAAACTTGTAATATTTATTATATATAATAAATAAATGATTTTTGAAAAACTAAAAATCGGGTAATAAAGTTTAACATTTGAGCAACATAAGATAAATTTTATAGATTTTATAAATCATATTTGGTAATTTTAAAAGTATTTTTAAAAGAAAATAACAATGACATGAAAAGAATTGAGTTTTAAAAAAAGAAGAAGAAAAACATTGTGGTTGCTGGGACTCGAACCCAGCACCCTATTTGTGTAAGGCACGAGGGCTGACCAACTGGTCTGAGTGTTTTTTTTGGATCTGAAACAAATACGATGATATATATAAACAGATTCTCGATTCAAATCAGAATAAACCCCAAATCAATCCTACAAACCCTAGACACCAATTGTCTAAATTGAACAACTAAACGTTTATAATTACTATTAAAAATAAGGGGCTATTGCTCCCTGTATACAATCGACCAAGGAAGGCCAAGCAATTGATACGTACCCGAAACGAAATAGGTGTACACGAGCCAAAAGGCGAACGAAAACAATAGCTTGATTCCCGTTCGATTTAAAGTTTGTGACTGTAAATTGGTACAGGGGATATAGTTATCGGCTCCTTATCAATGTTTTTGCAGGTTTAATTTCCACAATATCAACTATATATACGAATAGAAATCTTGCTTTTTGGAATGTTCATAAATGAGTAACAAATCTTGACGAATTGACCCTCAAATCACGGCTTTAACGCGTGAATGATAGCAGTCAGGCGTGGGATTGAATTTCGCCTTATATGGAATGTTTAATTTTGGGAAAACAAGCTAATACACGCGCTAATTGAAGTTTGTATGACCGTTGACTTTTGGGATTTGACTAAGGGATAATCAGGAAGGTGTTAAGTATAACACGTGTGAAACTTGTTCACAAAAAGAGTGATGGCTCAGTGGGTGTTGTTTGCTACTGAAGGGTGTTGGACTCGGGTTCGAGTCGCGGCTCCAACGCTTATTTTTTTTTTTGAAGCATTCTATACATAAACTATATTTCTATATATTTATATAATGATTATACTAGTAAAAAAATGTTACCAAAAATTTTAAAACACACTAAAACGCCGAGATTCAACTGGTTTTTATTGAATAATTATTTGTGTAAGGTGTTTAAACGTACATTGTTTAAAACAAACACATATTTTTATTAATTAAAAATTTAAGGAAAATTTGCGATGTTACAACATTCTTCTCAAACATAATCCTCATCATATGCATATCATAAGTTAGATAGAGGTATGTATTTATATCATGTTATTGTCATTTGTCTATAACATTTGTTATCCATGTTGGTATGATGTAGTTTAATGTATTTGTTTAGTCTGTTTATGTTGTGCCTGTTTATTCAAACAACAAATGCTTTTCAAAATCTAATAAAAGTAAAGTTAAATTCAATCCTTCTATAAAACTCCAAGAATTCAGACCTAGATGTTAAAAAATACAAATAACGTTTAAGTGACCGGATAACAATTATAGAAAAGGCCTAAGATTTAATCGGTTGAACAATGTTTAAAATGTTACCTTTAATGTCGAGCGTGGATGAAATATTGTTTGCGATTTACAAATGTTGAAGGATTTGTCGATTTTGGTTTCATTTGAGGCGATGAATGGTGTTTAAGAAAGGCGAAGGGGTTTAAGGATATTAACATGTTTGTCTATTTTGGCTTTCATGAAACCAAGTGGCGAATAGTGTGTAAGAAAGGAGAAAGGGGTTTGGGGATAATATTAACATGTTTTTCATTTTGGTTTCATTTGAAGATGAGGCGGTGATTATAACACAATTTAAGTTCCAACAACACATTCCATAAATGGAGCAACCTTTTTTTTAAAGTAAATGGTGTAACTTTTGAAATTTACAACCGACAAGCGATGAGTCACAACATTTTAAAGTTAACAGACAGGACCTTTTTAACAAATGATGGGGAAGGTGTAAGTTACTGAAGAAATAATAAGTATCACGGTGATTATCACTAATCTCCGTGTGGTTTATACTTATGTAACGTCAGGAATAATCCTTTACCCAAACCTCTAGGTTTAACCCGTGTGAGAATAAGGAGTGAGTGTGTGTCTGTGAGCTTAGTGAATAACGACACAAGATGTAAGTGGTTCGGTCGGAATTGACCTACGTCCACTGTAACTAGCCAGAATATTATTAATGATCAGGTATTACAAGAGACTAGTATTAGGTTACAAGGAATAATTTAGGATCCTT
Organism: Ambrosia x helenae; assembly: GCA_030844895.1. Lineage (NCBI taxonomy): Eukaryota > Viridiplantae > Streptophyta > Magnoliopsida > Asterales > Asteraceae > Ambrosia > Ambrosia x helenae. Next base: position 11,534,241 of record CM061223.1, read on the forward strand.
CTGCAAGGAGATGACTATTCTTATTTATAGGTGAACTCGTGGGCCTGATAGAGAAGCCCACGAGAAGTTATCCTTACTTGGGCTTAGCCAAGGCCCAAGTCCAGACTCTTCAGGAAAATGACGAGAAAAGGCAGGTCACTGTGGATGACGTCAGGCTGCAGCATGATCGTTGCTCGAGGCGGACACGTGGCAGCTTCTGACTGGCGGACGGCGGCCTTACCCCGGCTGTGGTTGTTGACCATGTCTCTGCCACCTGATTTGACGTCTGACAGTAGCAGGGGATGTCTGCCGGTCACTGTTGACGACGATATGGTGGAAGTGTGGGCACAGTCATGTCGTCGTTCCTGTCAGTAGTGGTTGTACCACCCCTGCCACTTGTCGCCTTCCCATTGGCGCGTACTCTGTCAGGGACCCTGCTGAATCTTCCTTTTGTGATCTCCTGTACCTCGTACCGAAAGTAGTAAGGGAAGATTCCGCGCGTGGGTGTACGCGCTTATCAATTGTTGTGTGTTACTTATCATTTGGCGACCTTGCGCGTTGGCTTGCTCTTTGCCTTGCCAGCGCTGCGGAGGGAACATGGCGCCAGGATTCCGGTTTATGGGGATATGGGTGCCGCCTCCCTCTGGATTAGGCTCCCTATCCCTTCAGTTACATAATTGTTATTCCAAATATTTAGAAGGTGCGGCTTTTGGAAAGGTGGTGATTTGAAGAAGAGGCACCCCAAGTTGGTTTTTGTATATATATATATAATGTATTCGGTTAATTTAGTGTAAAGCTCTATTACAAATTTGTGTTATAAAAAATGGGTTATCTAATTTGTGCAACAAATGCTAACAAGCTGATTACGAAGCATGATTAATCAAATATTAGTCGAATTTTATGTACTTAGTGTGTAAATGTTTATAACTTTATCTTCAACATTGTATTTTAAAATCCATTTTTAATGATTTTGATGTTAATAGAATTAGAAGATACAATTAATTCTTATATTCTTTTCTACTTCTTATAGCATTGTGCATTCTCATTATCTTTTAATTCATTTAGCATTAAAATTGATCAAAAAAATGCATTTTTCAATTACAATGTTGAATATAAAGTTATAAACATTTACACATATCCATTTTCATATTTAGTATATATATATATATATAGGTATAGGTTCTTGTACAAAGTACATTTTTTGTACAAAGTGTGAGAAGTCTATATAGTCATTGTGTTTTAAAGTTTGGCTATAATGTTTTTTATTCCTTTTGCATTGATTTATATAGAAAAGCATCAAACGTTACAATTTAAAACACAATCAAATGTATTCTAGACATTAAATTTAAAACACACTGATTATTTTATTCGTAGGGTGTTTTAGATTGCATGTCGAGAATACATTAATTAGTGTTTTAAATTGTTAATTTTTGTATTTTTCTATATAATACTATGCCAAAGGAACATAAAACATCATGCCTAAAATTTAAAACACAGTGCTTATATAGACTTCTCACACTTTGTACGAAAAATGCACTTTGTACAGGAACCTCACCCTATATATATATATATATATAAACTCCATCTTCAATTTTATAACTTATAAAACAATTTTTTTATTTATGCTTTTGATGTTAAGAAGAATTAGTAGATAATAAACTAATTCCCATCTTATTGCTTATTTTATTAGTATCATCAATTCTCATTATCTTTTAAATCTTGTAACATCAAAAGCATGACAAAAAGATGGTTTTAGTTTACCACATTGAAGATGAAGTTGTAAACATTTATACACCTTGAAGTTTATACAATTAGTATTTCTAAGTTTAGAATTTATATTTATTATTGTAATTTACAAAACCAAATTGCTTTGTTTTAATTTTGATGTTACAAGAATTAGAAGATAATGAACAAATTCTCATTATCTTTTAATCCTGAAATCTCATTATCTTTTAATCCTGAAATTCAATAAACAATATGGTTTTTTATATTACAACATTGAAGATGAATTTTAAATATATACACACTAAGTACACGAAGTTTTATATGTATTTACTTATTCTGCTTTGTTATCAATTTCTTATCCTTTATTACACAAATTTGATACCTCATTTTTTTAATACACGATGTGTACTTTCATGAATTTTTAAGCTTATTTTATGATAAATAAAGTGTTACACAATAGTCATTTTAATCAACAAGTGTTGAGTTGCATTAAGTTTGTATATGTATGTTATTTTGGAATCCATTTTTAATTTTTTTAAGTTAATAGAATCTTATGATAATAATAAACTCTCTTCTTTTTTTCTACTTATAACATAATGCAATTTTATTATGCGCTTTCATAAATTTCGCCTCACTTTCTCCTCTGGCTAGCCTAACAAATAGGAGATAATATTCCACGTACAATCTAACACAACAATAACAAATTAATTCAAAAACTGATAATTTTTTAGTACCTACAAAAAAAGGAAGATTAAATAGGTAAGTTTAAAAAACAAAGCAAATGCAGTTTCTATAAAAGTGGGTAGTGGGTTACCTACAGTTTCTTTATGTTGCTATATAAAGGGAAGCATAGTCATGTTATTTTTTGTCGAATCAAAAACACCTCCAATGGATAAGCAACAAACTCGAATGGATCAAGCAAGCTTCTTATTTTTTGTTTGTGTATAATTTCAATGCACTACTAGTATTGAGACATGTATAAAACTAGTTATTTATTGTTTACAAGCATATTGTTTAAAAACAACAATTTTTTTAATACCTATTCACCCAATTAAGTTTTCTAGAAATAGTGACGTTAAATCGTCAGATTAAACAGTCCTCAATTTCCACAGACTTGAAGTGTCAATAGAAGATGTATCTTTTAGTACAAACAACATAAGAAAACAACTAGCAAAGCTTCTATTGTAAGACCGTGTGTAATGGTCGTGTGAATGGGGTGTTAATGCTAAATTTCGCGCCCAATTAACCCAAACACATCGCCCCCCTTGTGAAAGGGGCGCTATCCTTAGCTAAGTGAAATATTTCGCGTAGGTGAAATATTGGATGGGCCAATCAGAACATGCCATTTTATTTTTATATTTTTTCTTTTTTTAATTCAAATTTAATATCATTATATACACCCACTCACACCACACCACACCACTATACTCATTGCCCATTTTAAGCCCCTTTCACCTATCAAAGTGGTCTTACATGCCACATGTTAAAAAATGTTCATTTCAGTCACAAAATTTCACCCACTATTACACATGATGTAATGTATTTGTAATGCATTTTCATTTTCCTTATATTTTTTTTGTTCTTTCTTAATCACTTGCTAGAGCCGGTGTAAGCTTATTTATACATGACGGTAAACTTGTAGATACATGTTTGTAACAAAATGGCACCAAGGTGTCATTCGGGATTGTCAAAAAAATAAAATAAAACAAAAGTAAAATCACGTGTTATTTATTGTTCTCAGTTAGATTCATGTTTTTCAAAGGATAGTCGGATAACATCTAGCTATTAACATCATTTCAGATTAAAGACATTCATTCACACATTAATTGTTAGAAACAAATTAATAAATAAAACGCCATCATATAGTTATTATTTTTGTTAAAACTATATCTATTCATATAAACAAAATGTTGTAGTTTTATTTCGTTGATCGGGCTCATGAAATTAAAGTTTGACTTCATAAAATAAGATTTATACATATAAGAAAGAAAAAAAAAAGGAAAAGGGCAAGAAAAGGAAAATGGGATAGCAGAGGTGTCCAAAAATGGTGTGGTCGTACAATGAAATAAATGGGAGAATCCAGAGTAAGGTAAACAACCAATCATAAAACGAAAACACATTTGGAGCTTTATAAATTGACACCAAAAAGTCATTCTTACCCCTGGGACCCATCTATCTACCCATGTCACTTTTTTTTTTCTATTTACGATCACTTAAGAATAATATTTTTTTTTTGTTGTTTACAAAAGCACTCACAAAAAATTGAAAATATTTGATTGCAAAAATATTACTCCAAATGTTACAAATTATTTTGAAGATTAATTATTATGCGTAAGCTTCTTTGATATTTATCTTCCTAAAACATAGTTATCTGCTTTAAGTTGAACAATTTATAATTCAGGATAGGACTGCAAACGAACTGAATTTTCAGCGAACAGTTCATGAACTGTCAGCGGAAAGTTCACTTAGTTAAACGAACGAACATGAACAGAGGTCTCGTTTGTTTGTTTGTTTATGTTCGTAAACGTTTGGTAACGTGTTCGTTTGTGTTAGATAGTTTAATAGAGTTTTTAATTTTTATATTCTTTAATTTTTATTTGTTTTATTATATGAGATCAATACACCCTACTTTTATCAAGTTTAAATAAATAATTAATGAAGACTTCAAGTTAAAGATGCAAGCTTAGTTTTTTTAGACACTACTTTATTATGTTTACCAATATTACGTAAGTACTAAGTATGTTAATATATGTCCCTTTGTGTTTGTTTCCGTTCTTGAACACTTCTTTGTGTTCGTTTGTGTCTATGAACACTTGTTTGTGTTCATTAATGTTCATGTGCGTTCATGAACAAAATAACAAACGAACACGAACATAAGTGTTTTCTTAATTAACGAACACGAACAGAAAATCTCGTTTGATAAGTGTTCATGAACTGTTCGTGAACACGTAATTTCCTTAACAAATGAATACGAACAAGGTCTTATTCGTCTTTATTCAGTTTGTTTGTAGCCTTAATTCAATATGAGTTGTGCACTTGTGATTTGTTCCATGCAATTTGTAATAATTTAAGAAAAAAAAAAGTATATTTTACCTTTTATTTTGAGTATAGTTAACCTAGTAACCATTTGATAGTAACACGTACTAAACTTAAAGAGAAAAGTTGATTATTTAATTTATATCGGAGTATAAGAACAATATAGGGGAGGGGACGCCTTACTCATTTACTCAAGTACTCAATAATATTGCCTAATTGAATCTTGTCAACTCAAAATTACCCTAAGTGGTCAAACTACTCAAATTTGAAGACGACACCTTACCCCAAGTACCCACTACATTTTTTACTTTAAAAAACTACAAAAACTATATTTAAAGATTAAAACATTAATATGTTAAGTACAAGCTGCATGATAAAAAAAAAAAAAAAAGTCCATAATTAATATAAAAACTACATAATTAAAATCAAAAGTTCATAATTAAAATTAAAACACTTCGCATTGGTTTCCCATTCGAGATGGCTTCGAAGAATTTGCCATGCCAAAATGTTATTAAATTTCTGGGTTGCATAGCACTTTCGGTAATTGCGATGGGCGACCTCAATGCTTGCGCCTCCATTGTGTCGCCATTGCCATTCATCACCTCGTTGAAGACTTGGTTAAATCGACAAGCTCGACCATTGATTTTCCCAAAACTTTGAACGAATTTCTTATAACTTTCGATCTGCATCACCCAAAAGTTGACGGAATTGTTCAAAGGTAGCACTCCAAAACGTTGTGGATGCACGGGATTACACGTCCTCGATGATATTCACCTAAGCCGTAGCCAAGGATATTTCTTCTTCTTTGGTACAAGTTCTCTTTGCCATTTGAGAGAGATGAGAAAAAAATATGTGAGCTTATAAAGAGTAGAAAAGTTTGAGATAGTAAAAATTGTATGGTAAAAATGTACTAAATTGTACATATTATAGGAAATTGTTTGTTTTATTTATTTAGAAAAAAAAAACGACATTATAGCCGTTGTACAATGACCACACACAATATGTCTGAGTAAACCAACCCAAACTTGGTGTTTGAATCATGTACTCGAAGGGGAGGGGGCGTTGTTACCCTCTACCCGATATACTCAACATACTTAGAGAGGTGGCTAAGTAGGGCGTCCCTTCCCCCTTATCCTCGTATTGTTAAAATCATGATTTATAGTAATTAATAATGATACAGATCCTACTTTAAAGTAATTATGATAGATGACTAATAAAAATTTAGAATAATTATAGAGAGCTGAACCATTCGTAATCTCAAACACAATTTAGGTTTAGCCTAAGCAGGCATGGGATATGCTAAAAAAAGGAGTCTTTTTCACACAGATTAATAAACTTTTTTTGTTTTTTTTTTTCACACTAATGTGTGTAGTTCGCATGTTTGAAAGAAAAATGAGACATCATTAACAAGTCAAGAACCCATTTCAAGATCCGTTCTTTAGTAAATTCATTTTAAGAACGGTGTCTGTATGTGCCCCTGTGTGTTTGCGTAGGGATGTCAATAGTGTTGAGTTGACATGTTGAAATGTACAACCTGAACCCGACCCAAATTGTTATTTATGTCAAAGATTTTGATCCTGATTTTACACACATAAATTTGGTTTAATCTGAATACAACCCGTTTAACCTTATTAGGATCTGAGTTTGGATTGTTATGAAGTTTAATGAATGAAACAGTAAATGAATGATAGAACAATTATAGAAAGTATCGAGGAAAGTAAACTTTAAATAATAACAAAATAGAAGAATTGTTTTCAACAAGTACTTTTATAAATCAACACAGATTAGTACAAAGTATCCAAATTCTCCCCCTCAGATTGATCATTCACAGTTTGCTCGTACAGAGAGTGTTTGTGAAAAGTGATGAATAGAACAGTACATGCACTGTTCTATTTATAGACGAAGCAAAAGTCCGATGACATAAGTTGACATCACTAAAGACAGTGACAGCTAACAGGCTAATAACAATATAAACATATGCCCTATTACAAAAACTGTTACATTAATAAAACTCTGTTGAATCATCATCTGTTGGAGAACCTCTGCTGCTTCATCATCTGTTGAAGCCTAAGTGTTGTTGGCTTCAACAGTTCTTTCATCAGACCTTTAGCTAAACAGATCTTTGTTAATAATCCAGCATACATTTCTTCATCAGACTTTGTATATCAGCAGTTTCCTAAGCAGTTGTTTAATCATCAGCAGTTGTTAGAGTGAACAGTCTTTTGGGAGGATCTTGCATTCTAAGTATTGTTTTATTGGATAAGATGTTTAGCATGTTTTAGCTTTTCACTTCATATGTTCTTCTTTGGTTCAGCAGACCCAACAAACCCATTCTTCTTCTTCGTCTTCCTTTTCCTTTACCTCATTCTCTTCTTCTTATTGCTCTTCCTCATCCAACTCATCCTCTTCTTCTTCCTCTTCCTCCTCCTCCTCTTCCTTTTTCTCTTCTTCTTCCTCTTCCTCCTCCTCCTCCTCCTCCTCTTCATCCTCTTTATCTTCCTCTTCCTGTTCCTCCTCCTCTTCTCGTTCCTCTTCCTCCTCCTCTTCCTTGTCTCGTCTCCTCTCATCCTCCTCTTCTTTGTCGTCTTCTTCTTCTTCTTAATCAATATCAATTTTTATTCAAGAACAAATCATATCCATCAAACAAAACAAGATTGAAGCAAAAATATTTTAGTAACAAAACAAGATCGAAGAAAAAATCCAGTTATATAATGATGTTGTCTACTTAGATCTAGAGAAGGAATGAGGAGTTGGTGTAGGTTTGGATTAGACCAGGTGGTGTGGGTTTATATCAGACCAAGTAGGTTTTGGACCAGGTGGTGGGCATGGATTTGGATAGGACCATGTGGGTTTTGGTTTGTTGTTGATTTAAACCACCGATTGAGAGCCCAAATATCATTTATGCAAATCAAACAAATCTAGGTTATGGTAAATTGATCATTGATTTCTTTTATAAAAATAGGTGTGTTGATTTAAACCACCGATTACGACTCTAAAATTTCTTCTTAATTTTTAAAGGTAATCCTGGATATACATGTATGTGTTTTTGCAGATATGGATACCAACTAATTGAAAAAGATGTTGTCATTCCTATTAAAGAGAGATTTTTGTGGAACAAAGTCAAATCTATGGTATTGTTATTTTCTAATATCAAATTTTGATTTCCTTTTCTTTATTTAATTCAAATCTAATTCACTATATCATTATTAACTTTAATTCCTCATTTATTATATAAATTCCAATTTAATCTTAAGATACATTGTTTTTAGCTTTTTTATAACTTGGTTGCAATTTTATATGGTTTTTGGTTGGTTTGTAGCTTTATATTTTTTTTCATTATGATACTAATGTTGTTTTTACCTTTTTTTATAAATTGTGTAATTTCAGTTTGATAATTGTTTTTTTATTGTATGTTGATGAAAGTTTGAGTGTTATTTTTGTTATTGTCGTTTTTATGTGTATTGTGTTTCCATTTGTTACCTTTACAAGCAACTTGTGTGTTACTTTTTTTACTGTCGTTTTTATATATTATTTTACATGATTTTTAGCTATTTATGGTAGTGAGATGTGTGCTATTTAATGTATTTTTCATCATAATGTAAAAAAGTTGACAAAAACAAAAAGTCACTATAATTTAGAAGACCATCTACCCAACTTAAGTTGCGCTTTACCTAGGTTTAAACGAGGGTTTTGCTCTTGCCCGACAAAAACAGTGGCGTTTCTTAAGATCGTATAACATATGTTAACAAATAGATAACACATGTTAACATGTGGGCTTACATATTAATTAACATTTGTTCATATGTTATCTTTACTAATATGATTTTTGAATCAAAACGTAGTGATTTTTAAAAGTGAAAATGTGTGTCATGTTTTATTTAAATCTAGGTGGATAACATATGTTAACAAAGAGTGGATAACATATGTTAATAAACCGTAAATAACACATGTTAAGACATGGATAACATACATTAACATATGGGGGGGGGGGATACATGTAAATTGATGAATTTGGTTTCTTTTGCAGATGTACATATGTTTGCGTTAAAATATGAAGATGTTTAACATGAATGAAGTATAGATAGATTTTTTTTTTTGTGTGTTTAAAGATGAATGATAATCAAGAATTAACCGTAGATAGATTTTTTTTATGATACTTTCTAATGAATCTGTAATAGTTTTTTTTTTAATTTTGCACATTCTATGCGTTTTAACGATTTTAGCTTATGTAAAAAGACACCCCACATGAGATAAGAGTTGTACCATGATTTTAACGTATATAATAATACGTCCCTAACATATGTAACAATAAGTCTGACAGGTTTAATAAAATGAAATTAATAAATCTGAAAATCATGCAATGTATATAAAGCAATCATGCAACATATGTAAATACATCACATAACACTTCATACATAAAGAAGACAACATATTTAAATAATCACGCAACGCTTTATGCATTATACATCAGTTTTAACAAAGACAATATAAATAAAATATATATTTAAAAATACTATACTTAAATTTAATAGAATAAGATGCACTTTATGATATAATTTTAAAAAAAAATAATAAAGCGTATAAAAGTTATTTACAGTTAACAACTTTTATAAAAATTATTTATGGCTTATATTATTTTTATCTTTTTCAGTCCTTTAAATCTTACACCTATGCTCACGTGAAAACTATTCATCTTAACCGTTTATTTGTATTTATTAAAGGTATAGATCGACCACTTCTTATAAAGGATATAGATAATATAAAAAGGTTAAAACAAGAAAATTTCAAAACCGTTTGCGTTTCTTTTTGTCAGATGATAAATTTTACCTTTTAAAGTACAAAAAAAGTATAAAATCTTAAAATATTACCCATATTGTTATGTTTAAATCGTTTTTATGACACATATATAATACATCTAATCTAAGTTACTAATAAATTAAAATTTTCTTATCTTTTAGTCATGTATGAAGAATATAAGTATGCCTTTGTATAAGGAACTAATGATATGGTTTATATATAAATGAACAAGCAGAAGGTATACTTGTGTTAGGTGATGAGAAAACACACTTATCAACAATATCTTTGGAAACACACAAAAACTTTGGTGTCATTCTAAAAACACAGGTTAAGAAAATGAATGAAAGAAATTGAAACTTAAAAACTAATTGTTAAATTGAAAATTAAAATATTCTGATTGGAGAGGGACAAAATTAAGTGTCGGTTGGTGAATGGCTCATGGGTGTGGTTGTAGCAGCGTCCAATTAAGGGGTTTTGGAGACTTCTCAGTTTAACAATTTGTGTGAGGTTATTCAGCATATTACTTTAAATAACGACCAATATAGATAGTTGTGGGATATGAATCTGGAAGCAGAATTTTCGGTCAACGATGAGAAATTTTATTGATTTACATGGTCTTCCAAAGGGCGTTTGTTCATCTAGGTGAATTGTTATGTTCTAAAACAAGTGAGCATACTAGCTTGGAGAATGTTGATAGATCGATTCCCAATGAAAACTAATTTGAGCAATCGTGGCGGGTATATTCCATTAACCTTTTGTTCTTTCTGCTCGATGAATTCAAAGACTTCTGCTCATATTTTGGTAAATGTGAAGTGGTTGATAGGACTTAGAATTCAGTGGGTCGTGGGCTTGAGGTAATTTTTCCTCATCGTTGTTTTCTGTCGGATGTGGTGTATTGGTTTGGTTCCACGAGCCTCAGTAAAGAAAAAAGGCTATTATGACAATTTGATGGGTGCTTCGGAGATTCAAGACTGTCAAGATTTTTATACCCGTTTGAAATGAAAAGATATCTTTTTGATGATATTGTTAATTATTCTTTTTATATGGTATTCTAGTATGTACTTAAAAGCTAGCATTAGCTTCAAAGATTGATTATTATGACATGCAATAATTTAAGGTGTTATAAAATATATTTATAAGACTAAATTACAAAACTCGTCCTTTATGTTTATAGCGGGTTGCAAATTTTGTCCTTTACAAACATAAATTACTTACAACATGCTTTATGTTAAGAAAACGTTGCACGTTATATCCTTTAACCTAAACCCAGTATGTTTTTTGGGTTAACTTTGCTCATGTGCACCTCACGTGAGGGTAGTCTTGTCTTTTTACATTGATTTCAATTCCCAACCCTATTAAAACCCCCCATCTTCCCCAATTCTCCAAAAACAAAGGACATAATTTGCAACCCGCTATAAACATAAAGGATGAGTTTTGTAATTTAGACTACCCTCACGTGAGGTGCACATGATCAAAGTTAACCCCAAAAACAAACTGGGTTTAGGTTAAAGGATATAACGTGCAACGTTTTCTGAACATAAAGTATGTTGTAAGTAATTTATGTATGTAAAGGACATAATTTGCAACCCGCTATAAACATAAAGGATGAGTTTTGTAATTTAGTCTATTTACAATTTTGGTTTTTGTCCCCTTAGCTTCTTGCTAATTGGAATTTAATATATTCAGCTGGTTTTAAAAAAACAGATTCAATTATTTACTACATGCAACAATTTATGGTGTTATAAAATATATTTATATAAAATTTGGCATTAGGAAGACGCTGACCCGTTTGGCATTGAAAAAAGAATAAAAGTCGGACAAAGGTTATATCTCCACAGCCCCAAGAGAGACCCAAAAAGAGGCTTAGGGAAGACGCTGACCCGTTTGGCATCAATCCTTTTATTTGGGCTGCTCAAACGACTACAGCAGAAATTGATAAAGCGACGGAGGAGCACAACGGTAACACGGTGTTTTTAACTCCAGATTTAAATAAAAGAGTAGGCCAAGAGATTAGGATGAATGTTAATGAAGTGGAGGAGGTTGCTAATGAAGCTACGGGGAGTGCCGATCAGGTTGGTTTGAAACTGAATAGGGCAGATGAGTTTGTTATTGGGGAAGCGGATAATATTGTGACATTAGGGACTCATTTGGGTGTCGAAAACGCATATGAGTTTGTTGTGCAGATACAAAACATGGTATGGGAGGAAGGTTATCAACAGGTTCAGTCATGAATTTTCTGTCCTTGAACATGCGAGGTATGGGTGTTCCGGGAAAAGTAAGTGGGTCAGCGATTTGAAATTCCAAAATGAAGCTTCTTTTGTGCTTTTTCAAGAGATGCAACATGAGGATTTTTCTGATAATGTATGCGAGAGTTTTTGGGGAAGAGGTATTGTTCGCTTTGAGTTCGTAGCGGCGGAAGGGAGGTCCGAGGGATTGTTGACGCTTTGGCACCCTTCCATTTTTACGGTGACTTCTATCACTAAAGAGAGGTATTTTTTAATTATTTCCGAGTTTGTTAAAGGAAGTGGCGTCGTTTAGAATATTATAAATGTATATGCACCACAAAATGCGGTGTTGAAGAAGGCTTTGTGGGAAAAGATTGGGGATATAATTCAAAATGGTAGTTGTATGTAGGTGGTTGCGAGAGATTTCAATGTCGTAAGGAGTTGTTCGGAAAGGAGGAATTCCAAGTTCAATGCTTTGGTTGCAAAGGATTTTAATCAATTTATATTATATAACAATTTACATGAACATGTGTTAAAGGGAAGGAAATTCACTTGTGTAGCTGGAGACAAGATTAGTTGTATTGATCGAGTGATGGTTAGTTGGTATTTTTTTGAATGAATGGCCATTGGCGGAATACCGTGCTCTTTATAAGGATAAGTCGGATCACTGCCCGATTTTGTTGAAGACTGTTTCTAAAAGTTTCGGGCCTAAACCGTTTAGATTTTTTAACTCGTGGTTATAGAGACCGGAGTTTATAGTCATGGTGAAGAAGGCGATGACCGATTTAAAAGGAGTAGATGATCCAGATCAAGTATTATTAATGAAGTTAAAGTTTCTCAGAAAGGTGATAGGAACTTGGGTTTTAGTGACAAAGGATAAAGATATTGACGAGGAAGGTACGTTGCGGGATGATATTGAGAAGTTGGATAAACTTTTAGAAGTAAGGGATTTGGAAGATGAGGAGCAATGGATTTTGGAAGAGTCGAGAAAGCGTATGGCGGAATTGGAGAGCTTCAAGTATATGGATTTAAGGCAAAAGGCGAGAGGTAAGTGGCAAAGTTGGGAGACGATAATTCAAGATGTTTTCATGGTGTCATTAACAAATGAAAGGTGGCGAATCATATACCTGGTTGACAATTAATGGGGAATGGGTTACGTGTCTAACTTTAATAAAAAAAAGGAGGTATATGGTTTTTTTAGAAACGAGTTTATTGATTAGATGTCGTGTCGTCCGAAGCTACGGTGTCAAGGATTGAAGAAGTTTTATTCACAGGAAGCTCAGGATCTTATTATGTCTTTTTCGGCCAAACAAATAAAAGAAGCTATATTCGAGTGTGGTGACGATAAGGCAAACGGGCCTCGATGGTTTTAATTTTCGGTTCATAAAGTTCTTTTGAGATTTCTTCCGAGATGATTTTGTTAAAATGTTTCGACACTTTCATAAAGTTGGGAGCTTTGGAAGGGGTGTGCAATATTATTTTATCACCTTGGTTCCTAAAGTGATCGATCCTATCACTTTAAGCAATTATAGACCAATTAATTTGATTGGTATCATTAGCAAAGCAGTGTCTAAGGTGTTGGCTAACATATTGAAAAGGGTGATGGGCGATATCATGTAGGGGACGCAATCGGCTTTTCTTAATGGGATATTTATTTTGGATGGCCCCCTTTTTTGGCGAATGAAATTTTGTCTTGGGCAAAAAAAGGTGGTAAGGATATTTTATTTTTTGTTTAAATAGATTTTGAAAAGGCATATGATAATGTGCATTGGGATTTTCTATTGTCTATTCTTAAACAAATGAATTTCCCGGAGATGTGGTGTAAGTGGATTCGTGGTGTGTTGTTGTCAGCTCGCTCGGTTGTACTAGTAAATGGGTCGCCAACCTTTGAGTTTGATTGTCGGAAAGGAATAAGGAAAGGAGATCCTATCGCACTGTTCTTATTTCTTTTTATTATGGAGGCGTTTTCGTGTATGATCAACAAAGCGTGTGAGGTTGGTTATTTTGAAGGGATTCGGTTTTCGAATGAAGGGCCACTTTTATCTCATTTATTATATGCTGGCGATGCTATGGTTATGGGGAGGTGGTCGGATTTTAATTTTGTTAATCTAAAAAGAATACTACGACTTTTTTATTTATGCTCCGGGTTAAAAATCAATATTCATAAGTCGGTTTTGTATGAAGTTGGTATTGGAGGTGATGAGGTTAAAGATAAAGCTCTTGCGTTTGGGTGTAGAAAGGGTGATATTCCTTTTCTGTATTTGGAATTAAGGTGGGGGCAAATATGAACAAGATTGCTAATTGGGATCTAGTGTTGGAGATGCTACGTAGTAGATTGACCAAGTGGAAAGCTGTGACACCCGGCAAATTCTGGTTAACAACGTTGTCTAGATGAAAGTCTACCTTAGCGAGTCACGCGTATATTATACTTAACTGGGATAGTTGAGTCGTGTTATGGTTCGGGAACTGTTGGTTCAGTCTAGAGGATCATTAGATGTTAGTCTAGAGGCTCATTAGATGTCGGTCCTTAACCAAGAGTACAAGTGGTGACGATTCGTAGAATCGTCAGAGCATAGGGAACATACAAGTCTCGAGTCCCGGGAATTGGTGAACGAGTGTGAATATGTTTGTTTGCAAGTATTATGTGTTTACAATCATTATGTGACTTGTCGGTATATGAAAATGTGTTAACATATGTTAAAACGAGGTTTAACGCGCAAAATACACGGAACCAGCCCCTATAGGCGAATAGGGAGTCCTAATCGCCTATAGGGGGCGAATAGGAGGATCAGAAGGGCGAATAGGCCCTATTCGCCTATACTGGGGGCGAATAGGATCCCTATTCGCCTGATAATGCTGCGTAATCGCCTATAACGTGCTGGACGAATAAAAACGCCTATAAATACAATACTTGACCTCCTAAACTTCATAATATCAACCCTAGTCGTCCCATAACCCGCCCCAACACACACACAACCTCTGGAACGTGATTTTGGATCAAAACACGAGGTTTCAAGCTTATTTCATCAATCTATCACAATCTAAGGTGTGATTTTCATCCATGCAATCTTTACTAACGTTTTTATTAAATCCCTAACGGTCCAGACCTGTTTTAAAACGAATAAGCTTTCTGAAAATCGTTAATAAGTATTGTTAATTGGATTTTAAATAGCATGCGTGATGTATGTGGGTTTTCAATGAAAAGCTAGGGTTTTTATGATTCTAGATGGATGATTAACATGTTATTAAGTTAGACTCAGACTAATAATGATGGCATGATGACGAAATCTGAGTAATTGTTCATTAGGGTTAGGGTTATGCATGTTAATATGATGATTCATGCTATATGTGTTGTTTTTGGGATACATGATTACATGCAGGACTGATAGAACAAGGTTAAACGGAGGATTTTGGTTGATATATGTTTGATATAGTTATTTGATTGATAATTGATGTTTACACACGTTCTGGATTGGATTTGGAGTGTTAAACGCGCGAAAAACCGAAACAGACGTGCTATAGGCGAATAGGAATCCTAATCCCCTATACTATAGGCGATTAGGAGCCCATTCGCCTGAAGGGGAGCCCCAATCGCCTATAGTATAGGCGAATAGGATCCTATTCCCCTTTACTTCATGCATTTACGATCCTAAATGCTAGTTAAGCCCTGAATTGCATGCTTTACGACGTAATCGCCTATAAACTCAAAAATTATATATGAGATAGCCCTAATCGCCTATAGTATAGGCGATTAGCCTTCCTAAATGCCTGTTGACCAACCTAAATGCTAGTTGACTTTTCCTAATCGCGTGTACTGCTGCTGTAAGTGTAAATTAGCATTCCGAGACCCGATTTGACACCTAGGAACATGCTAGGAACCCCGTAACATATCTAATAACTTGGTAACATGTGATCGGACTTATTTACGTGATACTTGAACTACGTGCGATAACTTGTTGGACTTTAACGTATGTTAAGTGTGTATTGCATGATTGTATGTTTGTGAGTACAAGTATAACACGGGGAGTCTCGGGTCACCAATGGGATGTCGAGTCTTGTACTTTGGGTTAATTTAACAGTCACGGTGTTTTCAAACGAACTTGGTTATGGTCTGGACATCTAGGGACTAACTAACCTGCGGGTTATTAGTCTAAGTACTTGTAACTGTCATATGTTAGGTCGCCGCTTTACGGGACTAGCATAGCTTGCTGAGTTTATTCGTATTACGAAGTAACGCAATCTAAGGTGAGTTTACGGCCCCTCTTTTAACTGGTTTCGCTTTTCGGGGGAGAAAACATGTGTTAAAACTTATGTTTGGTAACTAATGTCATACTATGGGTTTCTATGGTTTACTATACGATCTTTGGAAGTCCCGGGGGGAACCATGAATGTGCGGGTTAGCACAACGGGGAAATGTGAATAGCGCTATTGGGAGTGACCAACCCCGCTCGTCGGCTTGGAGGGCCGGGCGAGTGCATATTGTCTCAAACAGGAACAACAGGTTTACTATTCGGGCACGACATCTGGTTTGCGAGTTAGTAATGGTTTTCCAATCGTAGTAGTAACAAAACATACGCCTAGCTAGCGTACTTTGGTTTTCGATTTGTTATACTATGGACAGGTTGAACTTGGTTGATATATGTTTGATATAGTTATTTGATTGATAATTGATGTTTACACACGTTCTGGACTGGATTTGGAGTGTTAAACGCGCGAAAAACCGGAACAGACGTGCTATAGGCGAATAGGAATCCTAATCCCCTATACTTTAGGCGATTAGGAGCCCATTCGCCTGAAGGGGAGCCCTAATCGCCTATAGTATAGGCGAATAGGATCCTATTCCCCTTTACTTCATGCATTTACGATCCTAAATGCTAGTTAAGCCCTGAATTGCATGCTTTACGACGTAATCGCCTATAAACTCAAAAATTATTTTGAGGGTGTGACAGATTGGTATCAGAGCCAATGGTTATAGTGAACTAGGACTGCATGTAGAGTCTAGTCTATAGCCGAGTCGCACACACTAGACGATCACATAGTACTAAACATTATGGTGGATTACGTATGGCCTTGTCGGAGTGTCTCTAAATTATCTGACCTTCCTATGTTACATCATCCGTTCTATCTTAGGTCGGGTTACTTGCTTTCTAGGCAGTGTGGTATATTGGGGTAAATCGTGTACTCTTGAGATTTGTCCAAGGCTCGGACATCTCCCTTTCATACTCCAATAGACTCACTTGCCACAAACTACCGTAGCATTACGGTGTATAGCTAAGTGTCTATGTTCGGTGATTTGAACTTTGAACTAGGAGAACACTTGGAGGACCATGTAGAGCGGTTTATCATTTTGGGTGCACACAAAATCATAAACCGAAATGCATGAAAGCCCTAGTGAGCTCTGGGTTTGAATGGATAGTCCTGGGTTGGATCTAGCTTTGATCATGCGGACGCTAGTGGTTACCATTTGCTGTGAAACTAAATTTTCTCGTCCTTTTTGTCGGAATCATGTTTGGAGTGCGAGGAGGACGTGGAGGTGGCCGCGCTGGTGGGCGTGGTGGTGGTGGTGGTCGTGGAGGTGTGGAACCTCAAGATGACCGGGTCAGAGATTGAAAAGTATACGGTGAGGCGTAATGAGTTGGCAGTGCTGTGTCCTGATCTGCATGTGCCAGAATACAGGAGGATTGAACACTATATCTCGGGGCTAGTACCAGAGAGCGCAGGGTTAGTGGCTGCGGGGAATCTTCCTACATACTCAGAGGTGGTTCGATCGGCTCATAGGATGACAAACTTGAAGGTGAATGAGGGTATCTTACCTGCTAAGGGTTCGACTGTCAAGGCCCCGGAGAATAACAAGCGTAAGTGGGAAAATGAGGGGAAAGGATCTGTGCCAGCACAGCAGGGTAAGAGATTTGATAGCGGGGTTCTTCTTCTACTGGTAATAAACAGGGTGGCTATGCGGGGAAATTGCCCAAATGCAACATGTGTGGGCGTCATCATCAGGGGGACTGCGACCGTAATCGTTGCCATCGCTGCCAGCGATTTGGGCATTTTGCTAAAGACTGTCGGGCGACACTTCCATCGACCCAGGCTCCAACTACTAACTCGGCTCCTACTACTCAAGGAACTACGGGAAGACAGGGATGTTACAACTGTGGAGAGACTGGGCATTACAAGAAGGATTGCCCGAAACTGAAGCAGGGCGGGAACAACGGTAACGGGAACAACGGGGGCGGTGGCATGAATGCACGTGCCTTCGTCATTGGAGCCGCTGAGGCTAGACAGGATCCTGACACAGTTACCGGTACGTTCCTTCTCAATAATCGCTCTGTTAGTGTTTTATTTGATTCCGGTGCCGATAAAAGTTTTATATCCATGGAAGTTAGTTGACTGCTAGATGTAGTACCCGTACCATTAGAGGCTAAGTATATAATTGAGTTGGCTGACGGTAAAAAGATTGAAGCTACTTGTATCCTTCGGGAGTGTCAACTAGAGTTGTCGGGTTTGTCGTTCCCCATCGACCTTATGCCGGTACCTTTGGGTAGTTTTGACGTTGTGGTAGGCATGGATTGGTTGTCTTTGTATCGCGCGGAGATCGTTTGCTACGACAAGATTATTCGGATTCCTCTCCCTGATGGAGAATTCCTTTCTGTGTACGGTATCAAGGGCGGTGTTCCGCTAAATCTCATCTCCAGCATGAAAGCCCTTAAGTATCTTCGAAAGGGTTACTCGGCCGTTTTGGCACTTTTATCTGTTTCCTCTAGCGATGAGAAGCAGATCGACGATATTCCTGTTGTACGCGAGTTTCCTGATGTATTTCCCGATGATTTATCTGGTCTTCCTCCCCATCGTCAGGTTGAGTTCGGTATTGATCTCGTACCAGGGGCTGCTCCTATTGCTCGGGCCCCCTACCGTCTTGCACCTCCCGAGATGCAGGAATTGTCTAGTCAGTTACAGGAACTCTTGGACAAGGGTTTCATCAGACCAAGTTCTTCCCCTTGGGAGCCCCGATTCTGTTCGTTAAGAAGAAGGATGGAAGTTTTCGATTGTGTGTGGATTACAGAGAATTGAACAAATTGACCATCAAGAACCGTTATCCTCTTCCACGTATTGATGATCTATTCGACCAACTCCAGGGTTCTAGTTACTACTCTAAGATTGATTTGAGGTCCGGTTATCACCAGTTGCGCGTAAGGGAAGCTGACGTTGCAAAGACTGCCTTTCGTACACGTTATGGCCATTTTGAATTCTTGGTCATGCCTTTCGGTCTCACGAACGCACCAGCGGTATTCATGGATTTGATGAACCGCGTTTGCAAACCATATCTTGACAAGTTCGTCATTGTGTTTATGGATGACATCCTGATTTATTCCAAGAACAAGACCGAACACGAGGGACACCTGCGTTTGGTTTTGGAACTCTTGCGACGGGAACAACTTTACGCTAAGTTCTCAAAGTGTGACTTTTGGTTACGCGAAGTTCAGTTCCTAGGACATGTGGTTAATGAACTAGGAATTCATGTCGACCCAGCTAAGATCGAAGCGATCAAGGACTGGGGAGCACCAAAGACGCCAACTGAGGTGCGGCAATTTCTAGGCCTTGCGGGCTACTATCGTCATTTCATTAAGGGGTTCTCGAAGATCGCTCAACCCCTGACCACTCTTACTCAGAAGGATAGAAAATTCGACTGGGGTGAACCACAAGAGTCGGCATTTCAAGAACTGAAGTCTAAACTGTGTTCTGCTCCTATTTTGTCCTTACCTGAAGGCCCTGATGATTTCGTTGTTTACTGTGATGCTTCTATTCATGGTCTTGGTTGCGTGTTGATGCAACGCGAGAAAGTGATTGCGTATGCTTCTCGTCAACTCAAGGTGCACGAGAAGAACTACACCACCCATGACTTAGAGTTGGGTGCAGTGGTTTTCGCGTTGAAAATTTGGAGACATTACTTGTACGGTACCAAATGCACCATCTACACCGATCACAAGAGTCTTCAACATATTTTCGACCAACAACATTTGAACATACGACAACGTCGTTGGATTGAACTTCTGAATGACTATGATTGCGCCATTAAGTACCATCCTGGCAAGGCGAATGTAGTAGCAGACGCCTTGAGCAGGAAGGAATCAATTAAACCTCGTCGCGTTCGGGCGTTGCAGCTCACCATTCATTCCTCTCTACCTGACCAACTCCGTTCTGCCCAGTTAGAAGCTTTGAAGGAGGAAAACCTTAAAGCTGAGACTATGCACGGTGCCGACAAGCACCTCGAGCGAAGGCCTGATGGTCTGCACTACTTCGCAGAACGCATATGGGTTCCTTTATTCGGGGGACTTCGGGAGCTTGTCTTAGATGAGGCTCATAAGTCCCGGTATTCTATTCATCCTGGTTTGGATAAGATGTACCAAGATCTAAAGGTGCTTTACTGGTGGCAAAACATGAGGTCGGATATAGCCTCATACGTGAGCAAATGCTTGACCTGTGCTAAGGTCAAGGTGGAATACCAGAAACCGTCGGGTCTCTTGCAACAACCTGAAATTCCGGAGTGGAAATGGGAATGGATTACAATGAATTTTGTCACGCAACTACCTAAGTCACCGGGCGGGAATGATAAGATATGGGTGATTGTTGATCGGTTGACGAAATCAGCCCATTTTCTCGCTATTAAGGAGACCGACACCATGGATCGTTTGGCTCGTCTTTATCTGAAGGAAGTTGTTTCTAAGCACGGGGTGCCGGTTTCTATTATTTCGGATCGTGACTCCCACTTTACTTCTCACTTCTGGAAATCTTTGCACAAGGCTTTGGGTACCCAGCTAGACATGAGTACAGCTTATCACCCACAGACTGACGGTCAGAGTGAACGCACGATTCAAACCTTAGAAGACATGCTGCGAGCATGTGTGATCGATTTTGGCAAAGGTTGGGAAGCTCATCTACCGTTAGTAGAATTCTCTTACAACAACAGTTACCACACGAGCATCAAGGCAGCTCCGTTCGAGGCATTGTACGGGCGGAAATGCCGGTCTCCTCTTTGTTGGGCTGAAGTGGGTGAGAGTCAACTCACTGGGCCTGAGCTAGTGTACGAAACTTCAGAAAAGATCGTACAGATTCGTAACCGGTTGGCAGCGGCACGGGATCGGCAAAAGAGTTATGCTGATCAACGTCGCAAACCATTGGAATTCCAAGTAGATGACAAAGTACTTCTGAAAGTTTCACCGTGGAAGGGCGTCATACGCTTTGGGAAGCGTGGCAAACTCAACCCTCGGTATGTCGGTCCATTTACAATCCTGGAACGGATTGGACCGGTGGCGTATCGTCTTGATTTACCGACGGAGCTCGGTAACGTACATAACGTCTTCCATGTGTCCAACTTAAAGAAGTGTCTGGCTGACGAGTCTCTTATTGTTCCACTGGAAGAGATCAAGGTTGACGATCGTCTTCGGATTGTGGAGGAACCTGTTGAGATTCTTGATTACAAGATTCGTAGCCTACGTCATAGCAAGATTTGCATTGTTAAGGTTCGCTGGAACTCGAACCGAGGACCAGAGTACACTTGGGAACGAGAGGATCAGATGAAGTCTAAGTATCCTCATCTCTTTCCTAAGGAAGCGTTCGAATCGAGATATGTTACCACTGCAGCCGAATGAATCTCGGGGCGAGATTCCTTTTAACGTAGGGATGATGTGACAACTCAGGTAAATCTCTCTTTTGGTTTCTATCTTTTATCTGTTTCTTTCGTTATTCCTTTTGGTACTTGTGCAATTTTCGGGACGAAAATTCTTTTAACGTGGGGATGATGTGACACCCGGCAAATTCTGGTTAACAACGTTGTCTAGATGAAAGTCTACCTTAGCGAGTCACGCGTATATTATACTTAACTGGGATAGTTGAGTCGTTGGTTCGGGAACTGTTGGTTCAGTCTAGAGGATCATTAGATGTTAGTCTAGAGGCTCATTAGATGTCGGTCCTTAACCAAGAGTACAAGTGGTGACGATTCGTAGAATCGTCAGAGCATAGGGAACATACAAGTCTCGAGTCCCGGGAATTGGTGAACGAGTGTGAATATGTTTGTTTGCAAGTATTATGTGTTTACAATCATTATGTGACTTGTCGGTATATGAAAATGTGTTAACATATGTTAAAACGAGGTTTAACGCGCAAAATACACGGAACCAGCCCCTATAGGCGAATAGGGAGTCCTAATCGCCTATAGGGGGCGAATAGGAGGATCAGAAGGGCGAATAGGCCCTATTCGCCTATACTGGGGGCGAATAGAATCCCTATTCGCCTGATAATGCTGCGTAATCGCCTATAACGTGCTGGACGACTAAAAACGCCTATAAATACAATACTTGACCTCCTAAACTTCATAATATCAACCCTAGTCGTCCCATAACCCGCCCCAACACACACACAACCTCTGGAACGTGATTTTGGATCAAAACACGAGGTTTCAAGCTTATTTCATCAATCTATCACAATCTAAGGTGTGATTTTCATCCATGCAATCTTTACTAACGTTTTTATTAAATCCCTAACGGTCCAGACCTGTTTTAAAACGAATAAGCTTTCTGAAAATCGTTAATAAGTATTGTTAATTGGATTTTAAATAGCATGCGTGATGTATGTGGGTTTTCAATGAAAAGCTAGGGTTTTTATGATTCTAGATGGATGATTAACATGTTATTAAGTTAGACTCAGACTAATAATGATGGCATGATGACGAAATCTGAGTAATTGTTCATTAGGGTTAGGGTTATGCATGTTAATATGATGATTCATGCTATATGTGTTGTTTTTGGGATACATGATTACATGCAGGACTGATAGAACAAGGTTAAACGGAGGATTTTGGTTGATATATGTTTGATATAGTTATTTGATTGATAATTGATGTTTACACACGTTCTGGATTGGATTTGGAGTGTTAAACGCGCGAAAAACCGGAACAGACGTGCTATAGGCGAATAGGAATCCTAATCCCCTATACTATAGGCGATTAGGAGCCCATTCGCCTGAAGGGGAGCCCCAATCGCCTATAGTATAGGCGAATAGGATCCTATTCCCCTTTACTTCATGCATTTACGATCCTAAATGCTAGTTAAGCCCTGAATTGCATGCTTTACGACGTAATCGCCTATAAACTCAAAAATTATATATGAGATAGCCCTAATCGCCTATAGTATAGGCGATTAGCCTTCCTAAATGCCTGTTGACCAACCTAAATGCTAGTTGACTTTTCCTAATCGCGTGTACTGCTGCTGTAAGTGTAAATTAGCATTCCGAGACCCGATTTGACACCTAGGAACATGCTAGGAACCCCGTAACATATCTAATAACTTGGTAACATGTGATCGGACTTATTTACGTGATACTTGAACTACGTGCGATAACTTGTTGGACTTTAACGTATGTTAAGTGTGTATTGCATGATTGTATGTTTGTGAGTACAAGTATAACACGGGGAGTCTCGGGTCACCAATGGGATGTCGAGTCTTGTACTTTGGGTTAATTTAACAGTCACGGTGTTTTCAAACGAACTTGGTTATGGTCTGGACATCTAGGGACTAACTAACCTGCGGGTTATTAGTCTAAGTACTTGTAACTGTCATATGTTAGGTCGCCGCTTTACGGGACTAGCATAGCTTGCTGAGTTTATTCGTATTACGAAGTAACGCAATCTAAGGTGAGTTTACGGCCCCTCTTTTAACTGGTTTCGCTTTTCGGGGGAGAAAACATGTGTTAAAACTTATGTTTGGTAACTAATGTCATACTATGGGTTTCTATGGTTTACTATACGATCTTTGGAAGTCCCGGGGGGAACCATGAATGTGCGGGTTAGCACAACGGGGAAATGTGAATAGCGCTATTGGGAGTGACCAACCCCGCTCGTCGGCTTGGAGGGCCGGGCGAGTGCATATTGTCTCAAACAGGAACAACAGGTTTACTATTCGGGCACGACATCTGGTTTGCGAGTTAGTAATGGTTTTCCAATCGTAGTAGTAACAAAACATACGCCTAGCTAGCGTACTTTGGTTTTCGATTTGTTATAGTATGGACAGGTTGAACTTGGTACTGTGCTTACAAAACCTGTAAACTCACCAGCATTTTTGTGCTGACGTAAACTTTTACATGTTTTCTCAGGTCGCTAAGGTAGCACTATGGAACTAGGGCGCACGCGTCTGCACGGCGTCTAGTTAGGATTGCATGGTTTTCAAACATTGAACATTTGGTTTATTTTTGGATTATGTTTTGAGAATAAGCTTCCGCTGTAACTGAGGATTTAAAACTATGTTTTTGAAATTGCATATGTTAATTTAGACTTGTTTATTGTGATCGTTGGTTTGGATCCTGGTTTGTCATGCGCCTCGCGGTAAAATTCCGCAAGTGGATTTTGAGGGTGTGACAAAAGCAAATACACTATCTATAGGAGGTCGACTCGTGCTTGTTAAATTGGTTCTGGAAAGCCGTCCTACATACTATTTTTCTTTATTCAAAGCACCGTTGGGGGTTATTAAAAAATTTGAATCTTTAACCCAGAATTTGTTGTGGGGTGGTTCGGATGACGTAAGGAAGACAAATTGGGTTTCTTAGGATAGGGTAACATGTCCTAAAAAAGATGGTGGGTTGGGAGTTACTAGGTTGGAGGTGTCCAACAAAGCTCTTATTTTAAAATGGTTATGGAGATATAAAACTGAGCATAAAGCTTTGTGGAGGAAAATTATAGAGGCCATTTATGGGTCAGATCGTAGACGGGGGATTGTTCCATTTAATAAAGCTATAACGGGAGTTGGGTAAAACTTGAGCTCATACGGTTCAAAAATTAAAGTTGAAGGTATTGGTTTCGATCGCATGTTGTTGGGTAAAGTGAGAAATGGTAGGCAAATTCGGTTTTGGATTGATCTTTGGTTTGGAGATGAACCATTGCATTATAAATTTCCAAGTATCTTTAGTTTTGAAAAAGATAAATCGTGTAATGTGGCTACCGATGTGTGAAAGTGGGAGATAGCAACTTCTTGGTTTGGCACTGGAAGAGGATGCCGAGTTCTAAAGAGGAGTTAACGGAAAGGCTAGAGTGTGAGGTTCTTTTGGAAAGATGTTTGCTTAATAATAGTAAGGATGAGTGGAGATGGAATTATGGGAAAGAAGGCATATTCTTAGTCGCTTCGGCTAAGAATTGGTTAATGGGAAAAGTGGATGTTGGGAAAAGATTGCGTTTGTAGTTTGTGTGAAGATGTGGATGAAACATCGGAACATTTGTTTATGGCTTGTGCTTTGGTGGCTGGGGTGTGGCATTTAATCGCTAATTGGCGTGGTATTCCAAGTATTTATGCGTTTTCGGTTAAACATCTTTTAGAACTTCATAAAAATGTATCAAGCACTCCTTTGAAGAAGACGATTTTGCAAGGGTTATCATCATCAATTGTTGGAGGATTTGGAAGTGGCGGAACGAGATGATATTTCAAAAGAAAAAAGCTAAGGTGATAGACATTGTGTCTAATGTCAAAGTGCTAGGTTTCTTGTGGTATAGGTTTAGATTTAAAAACGATACAGTTGGATGGGATAAATGGTGTAAGTTTAAATTGATGTAATTTGTTTTGGGACGCTATCTTCGCCTTAAAGATAGTTGGCCTTTTGTTTAATAATAGTTTGAATCTTTAAAAAAAAAAAAAAAAAAAAAAAATTGGCATTAAGGTCTACTATCTAAAATATATAAAATTATATAATTTAGGTATGGGCTAATTTTATATTCTCGTAAGGTGTGGTTTGGACTTTGGAACACCCTTCCTAATTGTTCCCTTTCCTTGTACAATTCCACTTATGCCCATTCCTTTTATGGCAACTTATTTGGGCAATTATGTCATGGGATTAACAATATATAATTATAACCAATAGCCAATAAAGGTTTAGGTACCTTTATGATTTGATTTGGCATTGCTACTTTATTAATTAAATATTAAGTGTTCATAATAGTGATAAAATCAAAGAATATTTAGCCCAAGTTCAATGTATTCATATTACACATTTGTGACAACCACTAATTGACAATAAAAGTTATTGACTTTCCTAAAAACGCAATCATTTTGAAATATACTACAGAAAAATATTGTTGTATATAACTTAGAAATATAAAGAATATGATACCTTTCGTTAAAAAATCATTATGGTTTGAGACTGGTGTGTTGATTTAACATATACCACAATCATAAATTATTTTATATATTAAGAGTATTTGTGTACTGTTAAAGTTTAAATTTATTGCGATTGTCTTGAAGATCATCCAAATCCTTCCTCGTCACCGAAAGTTTGAACTTAATGGTTAGATATCCATATGTTTTACTTTTATATATAAAAGTTGATGAATTCAAATATTCAATGTAGCTATAACATCACTTAAAAGGTTTAGTGAGATACCAAAGATGATGCATAATAACAAAATATGAATATTAAAAATAAATTGCCATATACTTTTGGCATTTTACAACTTGACAAACATTCTATATGTATATTAATTGTTCCGATCAAATGAATAGTTCATGGCGTCTTCGTGATATTCATAGTTTCGAGTGGCTTTAACTTATAAGAATTATGATTTTCAATAAGAATCGGGTTTGCGAAAGTATATCACATAACTTTAAAAATATATTAATTTAAAAACATATAAAGTTGCAACTTGCGATAGGTCTTGCCTTTTCTTTATATAAAATACATTTACTCCAGCTGTAATAACGGATAAGATATTATTAGAATATGTGTAAAGAGTTACCCAACTTGTTTTTTTCAATATAACTCATAGATCTTGTGTTGATATCAAAACTTGGACTTAAGGGGGACCATTAGGCGTGCAATACAATTATTCCATAAATAATTAGTGTTTTGATCTTTTAAATTTGATTAAGATGTGGTCCTTGGATCCTTGAACAGAGTGGAAATTTTGAATTCAATTTCTTGTTTTTTTAAATAATTTTTATTTTATCCCCCCAATTTTTCTAGATATTCGATTCCATACAAAATCCTCCAATAATTTTTTTATCATGTTTCTCTCATATTTTTCATTTAGTATGCTAGAAAAAAGCCCATTCTTGATATGGAAAAAGCTAAAATCTTTTACTTTATGTTATTTTATAAGACTCTCAATGGAAAGTTAAAGTATATAACCCTTAGTTCTAGATTTGACATTTTTTAAGTAATATTTAAAAATATAAACAATGTCATGCCCGTTTAGTTTTATTTAGGGAAGTAATGAGGTGTTGAATGTTGATTACCTAGTGGGTAGCCCATTTACAAACTACTATGATAATGATAAATAGCCCAGAATTTAAGTATGTTGGGCTTCAGATGGTCCAAACCAGAGGGTGTATGCTAATTATGCTATGATATTGGTGTCTATATTTTTCTATTAATGACTATATAGTTGAAAGTTTTTTCAGTTTTAGTAAAAATACTGCAAAGATGTTGCTACTTTACAAAGTTATTTCTTGAGACTTTATTAATAATTCTATACTATAAATTTTAAAATTCATTATTTTTCTTGAAATTAATTTAAATTTACAATTTGAATATTCATGCAAATAAATTTTGAACATGATGATAGTTTATGTTGTTATATTATATTATCTGATTGTGTTTGATAAATAAATGAGAAAATATAAAAAGCAATAATACCTACTTATTTTTGTTTCAAAATAAGCTATAAATATGTTTGAACAACTTATTGAGTCGATGAAATTGGTTTAGCTTCTAAGACAATACATGATAACTTTGCCTGATGTTCAAATGCTAGTGAACCATATTGGTCTCACGGGCGTACCATAGGATTGTATGTGTTGTTAATTTCGTTTTATGATGAGCGTTGAATCCTACATGATTCTTATTGAATCTATATAATATGCTAACAAGGTTATTGATTGTGTAGGTTTTCAATAAATTTTTTTATATATAATTCTGATTATATTTCTTAAACTTGTCAAGTTACATCAAAATAGAAGGTGGACGGGCAAAAAGTTGCGCTGCCACCCCTTTCTGAATTGCGAAACCTAATCTACTGAATACAAGACCCTGTCCCCTTGGAGATGAACTATTGTTGTGAATAACCCGTTGGACCCTGGTTAATATAATACAAATTATATAGACAAATAACTAAAGTATATAATGTATTACAATTTATAGAACTATTAAGAATCTATTTATAAAGATATTAAACTTCAAAATTTTAAAATGTGTACAAAAACTTTTATTATTTAGACAAAATACTTCAAAATTTTAAAATGTGTACAGAAACTTTTATTATTTAGACAAAATACTTCAAAATTTTACAATGTGTACAAAAACTTTTATTATTTAGACAAAATACTTCAAAATTTTAAAATGTGTACAAATGCTTTTATTATTTAGACAAAATACTTCAAAATTTTGCAACGTGTCCAATCACTTGTATTATTTAGACAAAATATACAAATCAAACTAAAAGATAAAACTTTCCGAAAATAGAAATATGAAAATTGCTATGCACTCTGAAGAAAACTTTTAAACAAGGCTTCGGCCCAAAATTTTAATGGCCCAACTTTTTTTTTTCCTTTTTCAGAAAATTTGTTTTGTATTGGTTTATTCGTTATATTATATTATATTATATATTTTAATAATTTATATATAGTAGTGATAAATATGCCATTGGTTAAAACACATGAGTTGTAAAAACTCATTAATGAATATCTTATGTTACTCACATAGGTACATGCAAATTATACCCTTGGTTTTAGGAGTAATTAACAAAAAGTAACCCCCATAAAAACAAACAAAATTACACAATGGCACATATATAATACTAATTACTAAACCCTTTGATCAAAATACATCACACCATTTCCTCTAATAAACCAGCTGGTGCATTTGCATTTGAGTCTTTATGCAACAAATGGGAAGAAAACAATGCTATGAGCAATGGATTCCTTCTCAAGCAATTTACGAAATCGCCCTTGCTGATCCGACCATCGGCGTCTCCATCAAATAGAGTGAACAGTCCATGCACCTGCAATATCATCTTGTCAGTTGTCACTCGCCTCGTTATCTTTACACGGGTGATTTAGGTAGTTTAAATAGATTCGGATTGATGACTCACCTCATCATTACTCGAGCTTCCCATGGCTGGCGTCAACGAAGCACCAAACTGTGGCGAATTCAAGAAAATAGTTACTCGTTTAGTTAGAGATTAAAGATGGCAAAATGGGTGGGTCAACGGGCTGTGTAAAAGGTCAAAATGGGAAATTTTTCCAAACCTATTAGATTCTTGTACAAAATCATGATCAAATATGAATAACAAAATTAATCGTTTAACCGTTAGA
Organism: Ambrosia x helenae; assembly: GCA_030844895.1. Lineage (NCBI taxonomy): Eukaryota > Viridiplantae > Streptophyta > Magnoliopsida > Asterales > Asteraceae > Ambrosia > Ambrosia x helenae. The sequence continues at coordinate 11,563,345 of CM061223.1, forward strand.
TAAAAATGAAATTACTCATATTTCATAAAAAAAGAGAGAAAAAAGATTACTTCTTGCATGGAAATGTAACGATCTTCATCAATGTCGCTTTCAGAGAATGCTACTTCACAAGCTCGCCGGAACAATGGCTGATTGAGTACATGAGCAGATCCTACCAAGAACTGCACGAATCAAAATCTTTAAGCCTCGAAGAAATCAATGAAGTTTGATGTAAATTACAAAAATACCCTTTAACGCGCACACATTTTACCTCTTTGAAGGTGACTTTCCCGCTCTTGCCCACGTCAATGAACTCAAACATCTGTTACAAAAGTAAAATAATAATATTTTTTTGTGCTCCAATTTTATATATTAAACAAAAACAGCCAATTACAAGTGACACGTAGGTAATTGTAGCTGGTAACGATGCCATATAAGGAAATGTACAAGTTATATTGGCATGGAGTATATAATAAATAACGAGAAGAAAGTACTGACCTTCTGAGAAAGACTGCAAGGTTTTAATCTTAAAACCCTCGAGAAATCTTCAAAATTAATGCTTCCACTGCGAGTAAAAATAGCCGTTAGAAAAAAGATTGTTGACATTATTCATTTTCTATCAAGAATCTAATAACAGAATTGTGCACACTTGTGTTCTGATGAGAATGTAGAAGCAGAGTTTTGCAAATTAGATATATAAATGTAAATTAATAATATATAAATAATAAGATAGGAAGATCTTGTCACGTGTAGAATGAAGATATTATAAGCGGCAAATCGAAAATTCCATAAATTTGCAACTTAAAAGGCTAAAACATCATTATTAAAATTTGTTTTTTTTTTAAAAGTAGTATATTCTATAAATAGTATTTGAACAACTGATTTGCACACATTTTCATTGTCTTTTGAGGTACAAAACTAATCATTTAAACGGCCGTTCATTTGGTTGGATGTTACACCCTTGAAATAGAATAACCTTGATTGTCCAAAACTCAAAATTAAATATTTGCTAATGTTGGGTTATTACACTTGCACATATGCATTTCCAACTATAAGGGTTAATTAGTTCTCTAATCACAATATATTGTAGTTCCATTACAACATAGAGATAGCAAAACAAGCGGGTCAGGTCAAAACAACAGAAAAATCTTTTGATTAAATAAAATTATTTTTTTCATAAAAGATTTAATGTGTCAAATATGATTATAGAAATTATTTTTGTTTCAACAAGTCTTCATATTTTTGGATAAAGTGATTTATGAAGTTCAAGCATTAAAAGCCCTTTGGTGACCTGTTGACTTGTTTGACCAGCTCAATCCATTCTGGGTCAAAATTAAACTTTTAATTTTTATTTCATGTGTATGCCCCATTTGCAACTCATAAGTAATAAACGGGTCAAAATTTCGACTTTTAGTTTACAAGTACGATAAGTTTACAACTCAAATCACTTAAAGATGAAAGAGTTTGTAATTGCAAGTGCCTAAAGTTTAAAAAAAATAAAAAAATAATAAAAAAATAAATAAATAAAAGCATACCTTGAATCTGGATTCATGGCAAGAAATCTATCCAAGAAGTCTAAGGCATCTGAAGAGCTCAGATGGAATAACTGAGCCCACAATAAACACAAAATTTCATCTCAGTTAATGTATAAAATAAACATTTCCAAAACAGAATTGCTTAAAGATTCACAGTTGGTTTCAAAAATATAATTACATTCGTTCATTTCATGAATTTATAATATTTTGCAATCGATGCGTATTTTATTTTCCACAAACAGAAAGGAAATATTACAAAATACCATGTGATTGTGATAGATCATAGATATATAGAATACACAAAAACAAGATATAAACTCACTTGTTGAATCTTCGCCATTTCAACCACAAAGTGCGAGGGATTTTCCTTCAAAAAGTATTTAAAAAAAATCATATATAAAAGTTTTAATTCTTGCATGCATGACAAAAAGTAGGTATAGTGGTATACCTGTCCAGCATCAGCCGCCTTTGAAAGAATCATATAATCGACAAAGGAATGTGATGTTTGTACAACATTAAGAGCACGGGCCATTGCTCTACCCGTCTAAATTAACGATTAAACAAATATCTATCAACTCAAGTTTTATAATAAAAACCGTAAAATATCGATAACATCTTATGTAAGAAATAAACTCACTTTCTCAGCGAAACGAATAGCACTTTCCTTATGATGTTCTGAGGGTGAAACAACCGGGAGATATTCAACCTGATAAATTCTTATAAAATGTTATGACGTTTTCTGAAAAAGCAGTGCTCATATAAACATGTAAAATGATGAGTAATCAACCCAATAAAAGCATAAAGAGGCTACTAAAGAAGCATACCTCCATGAAATTGTGAAACTGTGTGAACATTCGAAACATGAGTGTCCCCAAAGATATATGACCCCTATACAGCATGTGAAAACACCCATTGAGAATAACTTAAATTGTAAAATAAAATTAAATAAAAAAAGTCAACTTAAATTCTAGAGGTGGCAATTTCAACCCGTTAGCTTATGAAATGTGGTCAACTTGGGTCAGGATTTAAATCAAATAGTTTAGATAAGGAATGGTTCAAATGGGTCGAACAGGATCGCCCAAAGTTTACCTTTGATTCAAACAATCTCCTTTATTTATGTAATACGAATCTATATTCAGTCAAATGTAAAAATAGTGGTTATGTAATCTTAATTACCACATTGATTATATATGTATGCAACTATAATAAAAAGAGAAAATTTGTGAGAAGCGCGAGAAACCATCAAGACGCGCCACATGAACCACTGTACCATAAGGGGAGGGGTAAATGTGAGCGACTAAAAATGTAAAATTTTAGTAGGGAAGATTTTGGCAGGGAAGACACGTAGCGTTGATGCACCATTGTATGGGTTAGAGTTAGACACAAATGGATTCTGACGCACCGTTATGTGTACCACTTCATCAACGCTTTAACAAAAGTTTTTTTTTTTTTTTAATTTAGTAATACTATGCTCGAATTAAAGAGAACAAATGCTCGGTTTTATGGTATAACTTTATTTAAAATAAACAAAAGAGAACAAAATGCTCAGTTTTATGTCATAACTTTATTTAAAATAAACAACGAAGTATATAATAGTTATTTGCGTTTGTATAAAATGGTATCAAAAGTTAACAACTGTGGATATTCCCCTTTTTGCCCCTCCAAGCCACAACCAACTCCCATTTAATTACAAGATTGCCATCACCTCGTCGGCTCATCTTAGCCATCAATGGTCTAGATTTCTTCTTACCCTTCTTAGGAATTTGAGTGCTTTTATTTAGACCTTCCAAATATATGAATATGTGTGTGTAAGATAGACAAACAAATGTTTGTGTGTCAACCTAGGCCTTTTTTTTTTTTTTTTTGCTATACAAACCCGCCCAAACTACCAATCTTGCCACCTCTAGGATTTTCTATTGATGAAAGATCTTACCAGGATTGATCAAAGTGTACATGTGGATAACGAACCACCACAGGTTGAATAGGATAACCAGGAATAAATGCACCATGCTGGAAATTAATAAGCAGCCTTCCATTGGTTGTAGTTCCCTCGGGAAATAAAAGTAGTCGAGGAAATCTGTCGCTGGAGGCCTTTCTCTGTATTCACACCCTTAAAGGCACATTTCTGTATCAAATTGCATATACACATCGAATACAAAAAACAAATCTATTTTCAAAGTATTTCATGGGCAAAATACTTCATTTTACAACCAGTTGTCTTAAGACTTAAAAGGGTGTTTGGCTATGCATTTTGGAACTAATTTTAAACAGATATTGATTAGATAATCAGTTTTGGTTAATCAGTCATACGAGCTGCAAGGTAACTGAAAATTTAAGGGTAAACTAAAATAACTTATTACCCCTTTTCGGTATGATTTCCATTTCACAACGGTCTCTACCTTTTCACAAAATGTCATTTGTGGTTATCTTTTAATTAAATTCATTTTTTATATATATTTAAATTTTTCATTAAAAATAAAGGATAAATTACATAAGGACAGTAGGTAGGCGGGCAACAAGTTGCGCCGCCACCCCTTTCTGGATAGTATAATTTTGTAAACATTAAACATCTGTTTTTTAATTCCGTACAAAAGAAGCACGTCCCATATTTTACGCCATTTGCATACATGACTATCTAATTCTTTTGATCATCTAATATGACATAATCACTTTCAAACTACGCCCTAAATCTTGAAAGGCCCCGTGTTTCACATAAAAATTCAAGCATGTGAACCGGGAGATAGTTGAAGGCAAGATATCGGCCGTAACATCTAAATAACAAATGCATCAAGAAAAGGTAACAAACATTACCTTTATTTCATTTACAGCATGCTTCCGAGATTGTTGTGAAAACCGATTCACATATATCACCTACGCATCAACAAATAAAATAACAAGCTTGATAAACATTTACTATATTAATACCGGCACAACCACAGCCACATATAAAGCACAAGTATGAACAAACCTGCATAGCTCTAATAATAGTACCAACAAAGGGCATCGAATCATGGGACTCAGACGCAACAATCGTCGGATACAATTCATAAAAAAAGAATATCGGATCAATATACGACACATGATTAGACACAAGGATAGGCGCAATCTCCCTCGGAGCCGGTTTCCCCTTTCGCTTTATCCAATGATACCTACAAACAAAACCAATTAATCCCATCAAAAACAATCTCAAACATTCCGAAAAAAAAAAAAAAGTCAACCAATGTTAGTGATCATACATATAACATACCCAAATGAAAACAAAATCCCCCTAGTACACAATCTAGTAATCCACATAACTCTACACCTCCATTTAGGCATTGGATTCTGCTTATCTTTCCATCCATTCAAAGCAGTTTTTGTAGCAACATAACCAATAGCCAAACACAATCCAAACAACACAAGCCTAACTATAGCTACAGGAACACAAACCAACACTTTAATCCACTCATAAACCCCTTCAACTTTAGGTGTATGGTTCCTAAACGGATCCACAGTTGTTGACCCGGGAACTTCAAACCCATTTGACCCAATAAACCCATATGGGTCCTGATCATAACCCACTTGGGAATTGCCTAAATTCACACACTGTTCATCCCTATGCGTTTCTTGATCCGTTTCTTGATTATTTAAAGATTCTTGATCATCTACGTGTATAATAAGGTGTGGATTGGAATCTGAACAAGAGATTAAAGGGGTCTTGAGATCTTTATCTTCTGCAGCCATTGATTGAATAAAGATTGGGGTTTTGGAGTCAAAGTTTGTAACTTTATTGCAAAATATGTGTATGTATGGAATAGAGGAGTGGGTGTGTTTGAATTGATGGCCCTGAATTAAGGATTTTGAGATTAGTGTGATGTAAACATGTAATGGAATTGTGGGTAGAGAAATGTAGACCATGAAATAAAAGGATTGCGTGTATTGTGTTATGATGTCATATTAAGTTGGGACAATATCATGGTGTCACCTGGATCTTAGATTTTGGTGAGTGTGAAGGCGTGATTGTTTTGTATAGTGGATCAATCATGTACAACAGATGTATCGTAATGACTGCATAGCGTCGAATACTGATCCTGTCCCGTCTTGATCCTGATCCCGAATCGAACCGATACCGAACCGAGGGTGTTCGGTATCGGTACGCACATTTAGAGGTTTTCGGTTTCAGTATTATCGGTATTGGTACGGGATCGGTATGGTATTGGTATTTTAAGGTAAAATACAGATACCATACCGGTACTGTACCAATACCGAACCGTATGCTTTCAATATCGGTATTAGTATTGGGTTTAAGGAGTTTTCGGAATCAGTATCGGTTGAGGTTTATGATTTTGGTAAATAATATAATATATTTTGGTGAATAATCTATATCTATAATAAACCAAAGCATTTTTAATGACATGTCATAATATTATGCAATCTCTCTTTTAAGAGATGCCACATAGGATGTGATATGGCAACTCTAGACCAATTAAAAAAATATGGTTTAAATATGATTTCACATAAACTATTAAATACCTAATCTACTAAATATAAATATTAAAACTTTATTATTTTCTCTCTCATGTTTCCTCTCATAACTTTTAAATGTTAATATCTTTTATTTACGAGATTTTTTAAAGAAAAAAATTACACCAAATTAACGAGCGTTTTATTATCTTTCCAACGAGTACCATGGTGTTATATAAAAAACAGAGAAAAAAACGACTATTTTTTGTAACCCGACAGGTATTGTGTCAGGTTTGGAATTAGTTTAAAAAATTTTTGGGTTTGGGTCGGGCCTGGGATTAGGTGATACCCGACCCAATTACCCTTTTTTTTATATTAGAATATGATAACTTATGACAGAGATTTGTTTAAAATAATAATAATAATATTCATTAATCATATATTGGTAGATGCCATTTTTATAGTTTAGATACTTCTAATTTTACTGACTTTACTTAGATTTCTCAACCCGGGACGCTCTCGGGGTATAAACTAGTCTATACATATAATAAACCAAAACCATTTTAATGACATGGCATTCAAAGAAGATATTCTCTTCATTGAGTGTGTCATGTGTCATCCCATGTGGCAAGGGCTTTATTTTAGGAAAATAATAATTTAAAATTTAAAAACAAAATTAGATTTTTATCTCTAATGTTTCCTCCCATAACTTTTAAACGTTAATGTTTTTTATATACGAGATTTTTTAAAGAAAAAAATTACACCAAATTAACGAGCGTTTTATTATCTTTCCAACGAGTACCATAGTGCTATATAAAAAACGGAGAAAAAAACGTTTTATTATCTTTTCAACGGGTACCATAGTGCTATATAAAAAACGGAGAAAAAAACGACTATTTTTTGTGTGGTTTTGTTCGTACAGGAAAAAAAACACAAAGTGTTCAGGTTATTCATTAATCATGTATAGGCAAGTCATTAGTTATGTTCAAACCAGTAAATATGAATTTTATTTACAACATGTGTTAGCATTGGAGTTGTACATTGTTTTAGGTTAGGTTTTAATATTAGAGTTATTATACATTGTTTAAGGTTATACACTAACATTGGAGATACATTGTTAATTGTTTTAGGTTAAATGTTATCCGAAGCTTTCCTGCATGTAACTGTAAAACGCATCAGCCTATTTCAGATGTAAAATTGATATTTCAAATTAGATTTCTCAACCCGGGACGCTCCCGGGATATAATCTAGTATAACGAATAAAACATAATATAATATAGGCTAATAGTTGTTGATTGGTTGTGTATTTACTTTTCTTAATAAAATGATGTACATACTTCTCATTAAAGGGTGTGTTTTCAAGAACATTCCATCACTATGTAAAAGTTAAAGTGGCGGATGTTCTAGTTTGTTGTAGTTGCAAAAAGGTTAAATGATAAGATTTCTAAGATTAAAATCACATTATCTGTCCTAATTTAACAACTTGAAAAGGATCTATTTCTAATCCGAATTAACAAGTCATCCTTCGTCATCGTAATGGACTAATTTTATTATTAAACTCTTTGTCGTTTCTAGCCCTACAAATGATAACATACTCATATCCTCTGTTGACAATTTGACATTAACCCCAATTCACCATATCAACACATGAGTTAAAATAGCACCAATCTTGGCAATAACTATGATAGATAGGTTGATTGACGATATTAATTGTATAGATTAATTAGATTGATTCATTTCCATATTTACGAGTCAATGACTCTATATATTGTAATGCTTATCACACATAATGATTCAATCAGTAAATACAATAATATCTTCCTATATGGTATCACGAGACTAGGTCTCGATCCTCTTCAACCTCTGCCGGCCCTACCTCTTTTTGTCGCAACCCTCACCACCGATTTCTGCAGCCTCGCTTCTGCAAAATCTCGGTTTCTTTCTGCAACCTCGTCCCTTCTTCTGTCTTTCTGCAGATTCTCGGCTTCTTTCTGCAGCCAGTTTCTGCTTTCCGCCCACCCCAGTCATCTACCATGGATCCCAAAATACATCCCGCCATGACCGTTACCAATATCAAAAACATCATACCCATAATTCTGGAAGATGAATCTTCCCATTACGCCACATGGACTGCCCTCTTTGAGGTCCATTGTCGTGCGTACCAGGTTCACACCCACCTACAACCTCGTCCCGTCACCTCTGTCCCTGCCAGCTCCTCCTCTGAACCTGAAGCGGCCACAGCCCTTGCGGCCACAGCCGAAGTTGATGCCCTCTGGTCCCTGCTAGATGCCATCGTCTTGCAGTGGATTTACGGCACCATCTCCAAACGGCCAAACCCCTTCTCCATATCATACTTGTTCCTGGCCAAACTGCCCACGAAGCTTGGCTGGCCATCGCCAACCACTTCAACGACAACAAAAGTGTCCGCCAAATCCACCTTCAACAACAATTCTCCAACCTCCATCTAGAGGCCTTTCCGAGTATGGCCGCGTATTGTCAACAGGCTAAAACCCTTGCCGACCAATTGAATAATGTTGGGGCACCTGTCGACAATCAACGCCTGGCCATGCAACTCTTGGCTGGCCTCACAGAGGCATACGAAAGCATACAAACAGTTCTGCAGAATCAGGACCCCCTTCCGCCCTTCAGTGAGTGTCGCTCTCGTCTCACCATGGCTGAATCAACCAAGAAAACCACATCTGCCCGGGCTGCTGCCACTTCAGCCACCGCCCTGGCTGCTACAACAGCCACGCAACCACCTGCTTCACCTGCTCATAGTAACCGTGGCAGCCCATCCTCTGGCCGTGGACGTGACAGATCTAGGGGTCGCGGACGCAACCCGGGCCACAGCAACAACACATACGGATCTACACCACAGCATCCTTACATTGTTTTCCCAAACTCCTGGGCCGCAAATCAGTGGAGCTCGATTCTTAATAACAACCGCCAGTCATGGACTCCTCAATCGAGCACACCACCATGTCCATATCCCTCTGCACCACGATCTAACCAATCTTCTACAGGTATCCTAGGGGCGGCTCCTGACCAAACATACACCGCCACCTTGACTCCAACTGATATTCAACAAGCTTTGTATGCTTTATCCCTCCAGTAACCAGATCCGCACGGTGTCATGGACACCGGGGCATCGGGTCACATGAAAACACCCCAAGGTATTGACTTCCCGTCTAATTTTAATACTTGTACTAACAAATATATTATTGTTGGAAATGGCACGACCATTCCGGTGATTGGCCAAGGCAACCTGACCCTACCCCCACCCTTCCCGCCTTTCAAACTAAATAATGTCCTTTTTGCCCCAAACCTAATCAAAACCCTTATTTCTGTCCGAAAACTTACAACTGATAATTTATTGTCCATTGAATTTGACCCTTTCGGTTTTACTGTGAAGGACCTCAAGACCAAGGCACACCTCCTTAGATGCAATAGCTCGGGCGACCTGTACCCGCTGACAGCTCCTATTCTTACGCAAAATGCATCCACTGCTTTTGTGACTATCACTCAAGACTGTTGGCATCAACGACTTGGACACTCGGGCTTCTCAACTTTGCATTCGTTACTTTTACCTATTTCTAGTTCATCAAATAATAATACCAAAACATTATGTCAAGCTTGTGTGTTTGGTAAAAGTACTCGTTTTCCATTTTTTGATTCATGTAATCGTACATCTTCACCTTTTGATATAATTCACAGTGATCTATGGACATCCCCCGTGCCTAGCACAGGGGGACATCGTTATTATGTTTTGTTTTTGGATGACTTTACCAATTTCCTATGGACATTCCCACTCACCAATAAATCTCATGTTTTCTCCATCTTCTCAATTTTTAATAATTACATAACCACCCAATTTAGCAGCAAACTAAAACAATTTCAATGCGACAATGGCAAGGAGTACGACAACCGCTCCTTCCATGACTTTTGTCGTCTCAACGGCATGCACTTTCGTTTTTCTTGCCCCTACACCTCTTCCCAAAATGGCAAAGCGGAGCGTAAAATTCGCACTATTAACAATATGATACGTTCGCTTCTTGCCCAATCCTCTCTACCTCCCTCCTTCTGGCACCACGCCCTTGAAACCGCTACCTATCTCCTCAACATTATCCCAAACAAACACCAACAATTCCTCTCTCCCACCACTCGCCTATACAATTGTGACCCCACCTATGAACACCTTCGTGTGTTCGGGTGCCTATGCTACCCACTTCTACCATCCACCACCATACACAAACTTGCAAACCGCTCCAAACCTTGTGTCTTTCTCGGATACCCACCAAATCACCGTGGCTACCGATGTTTAGACCTCTAAACCAACACCATGTTCGTCTCTCGTCACGTACACTTCGAAGAGACTATTTTCCCTTATACCACCACACTACCACCAACACCCAACTCCTATGACTTCCTCGACACCACCTTTAACCCCTTACTTTGAGACCATGTTCACTCCCCATCACCGCCTCCCTTGAACCTGACTCCAACTCAGCCCACCCATCCTTCTGACAGCCTACCTTCCGCAACCAACCAGCCCACGCCATCTCCCCCTCCCAACATACCAATGACTCAACAGCCACCCACTCCTCCTCGGGTCATTCACAACCTGTTCGAACCATGCTGTGACATCCGCCACCTTCGTCTTTCCTCTAGTTGACGAAAATAGTCCTTCAAAAATGTCCATTATAAACCCGACAAGTTTCGCCGTTTTAAAAAAAATTTTAATTTTTAAGGCGAATTAAAAATTTTAGCATTTATTATAGATCGGGTATAAGTTTTAATCAAATGCGTAAGTGAAACGTAGTCGTAAAAGATCTTATAAAAAAATTTAGTTTTATAAAACTTTAAAAACAATTTGGTTAAATAACATTAACTTGGTTAGTATCGTATAAGGGGAAAAACTAACTAAATAATAAAGAAATTAACTAGGTTTAACATGGAGGGACCAAATCTGTCAAAACCCCAAACTTTTAAAACAACTTGTGCCTCCTTCCCTGAATCCGTTTTTCCGGCGCAAGATCCGGCCACCGGAGATTTTCCGGCGAAACATAAAAATCCGGTTTTAAGGTTCCTAACCGTTCAAAAGTCATTCCAAAACGTTTCTCCATCATATACCAACGTTTTCATATGATTAATTAGTCCATAACGCTGTTTTTAGTGAGTAATTAATCGAGTTTATAGCTATAACCGTCGTTTATTTAAGACCCATTCAAAACGCATGTTTCAATCGACCCTATATAAATTAATCTTACCATTTCGTTTCTGCATCATTAATCAACTCAAACCCACAAAAATCTGAAGCAAAATCGCGCCCAAAGCCTTGCAGATCGGCCTTCATAGTTGCGGCCTGCACATGTTCTTTTCAACCTTTAAAACGCGGATGTAAGTATCAATTCTTGGTGCCGTTTTGATTTGTAATCGTTTATCTTTAAGAGCCCTCAATTACAGACCTCTCATCTAGTCTAAATCGGATTATTAAAAATTCTAGGTTTAGGGTTTTGGCTAGTGAAGATTGGGGAAGAAGATGAGTATGAATATCATGTTAAATATTATTTGATTCTAAAGAAATCAACAAAAGATGCTATAGAGTAGTGGTTAGTGTGTGTGCTTTGTCCAGCCAAGAACCGGGTTCGAGTCCCACTACCCACGGGTCTGGCTTATTTATTTTTTTTGTCTTTATTTTCCTTTAAATATCATTATATATATGTAATATTCTTATAATATTCATAATAAATTCACCTTTTGCCCAAAAATTATGAAAATTTAGGTGTAGCTTCTTGATAGCTCATAGAAAATTTTCATATTTTTAGTTTTCTGAAAAATATCTATTTTTATGATTTTATTAATTTAAATTGTTTTAATCATAATTAATTGATAAAAAATTCATTTTTAATGATTTTTATCTCAAAATTTTTGATAAATTATTTCTAATCATCATGAACTTAATTAAAAATTATTGGTTCAGAAAACTTTTATTTTTATTGATTTCCCTATTTTTAATCATTTAAACATGATTTAATCGTATTAAATCAGTTTTAAATATAAATAAGTTTATAAAAATTATGGGAAAATTATTGTTGTTAGTTTACATCAGAAAGTGTCCAATTCCTACAAAAATAGCATTTTTGGATCATGTCTTGTATTATTAGTCTTATTTATCAATTACGGCATAATTACACGTTTATTTATTTATACTGTTACAACCTCTATTTTACAAATATTTTTCTTATAAAATAAAAATTTCCTATGATTAAAAGTCGTTGTTATCATTGATGGATCTTTGAGTAACTCATAACTATTTATTTCAATATTTATGATTATTGTATTTATTTACAATAATTAGTTAAAGTAATTAACTAAATTATTTTGTCTTAATTATTTAAACATATTTTTAATTAAATACTCAATTGGTAATAGTTATATTATTTAAACCACATTTACAACCTTTCATATATTATTTGAGATATACAACTTTTACATTAACGCGACTTATCATAAAAACTCTAATTCCCCAAATCGACTTAGCAAACCCTAATGCCTTAGACCCTAGTTACCTTAGACTTTTTAGACATTTCCTTATTAGTATTATTACATATTATAGGTTGAATTCCTCGGAATTCCCATTACTTAGCTCACGACCGCTTAAGTTGGATTTTGCTCGCTTTCGCAACTGTGAGTATATCTTTCCCCTTTTTACTGTTTTACTATTTTTGGGGTGACTCATGTACTTATTATCAAGTTTCTATTACTTCTTACTAAAATAGCAATTCTCATGTGTGTTTGCTTTATGTTAATTTGTGTGTCTATGACTTGTCAAAATCATTAACCTTTGAGGGCCTGGCATTTCAATGAATAGTACTATGGTATATACCCCTTGTGACTCTGTTGAGAGACCTTGGTCATTGTCTTGTGATTCATATTACTAAAAATGTTTTTGATTCTTGATTCTTGATACTTATCTAGGGTTGATTTTGAACGGATATTACTTATTACATAATTGCAAACAGTATACAACACATGAATTGCGAAACACTTTTCTACTATATGTATACAATCAGGGTATGCTCACCAATACATTTTGTATTGACCAAAACGTTTTCGTACATGTTTCAGGTTGTTTTGAGATGCATTCTTTAAGCTTTCGGATTTATATTTAGATTTTGTTTCATTGTATTTCAATTTAGTTGGCAGTTAGAATCGTTGTATTTCATTTCAATGTAATAAATTATTTAAATCAATGTATTCAAATTTGCACTTTAGTCCATGAGCTATTGAACAATCGTCACTACACACCTCGATGTTTCCGCCATCGGTTGGGGTGTACCAGATTGGTATCAGAGCCATGGTTATAGGGAATTAGGTTATTAGAATGCCTTTTAGCCTAGTCTATAACTAAGCTTACTTTCACGAGTCCTCTCGTTTATATTTCTCTTATTTCCTATTATTTTCTTTCAAGATATTTTCGTTATGATTATTTCTCGTTATTCTTTCGATATTTTGCTTGGCGAAGAAGACACTCGTATTTCACAAACGAAACGATATCATCAAGTTAGAAGTGACATCCATACCTTGGTGATTAGTTTCACTCCTCTATATGTTATTTATCTTTGGAATATATCTTTGAGATAGGAGTGACATCCACACCTCAAAGAGTGTTTCCTTCAAAAAGAAACTTAACCACTAAGCTGGGAGTGATATCCTTAACTTAGTGATTGGTTTCATTCCACAATCGTTATCACTTATGAAATACATCTTTGAGTTAGGAGTGAAATCCACATCTCAAGGATCTATTTCTACATCTCGTTGATTATGAACTTTCTTAAATATTGGTAATCTATTATATACGTTAATTTTATCATTCACGTCATTTTAAATCTTGGTATTTTAAAACACATTCGATTTACACATACTTCATGAAATGGTTTCATTTTGCATTTTACAAACTTGTATTGCATATTTTAAAGACCAAATGTAAATCTTCTGTTTTCATATGACGTATCCAAAGAAATTTGCAACTAATAATAAGCCTTATAACATTTTTCAAACTCGACTCCTCATAGACACATGAAAATGTGTATTTACAAAGATTTTTCAAATGAACCGGTTTTGAATCTAAAACACACATCGATTTCTAAAAAGTTATTCTCATGCATTATTACTATTCTTTCAACTATATCACCAAGTTCGAGCAAACTACGTTTTTGATAACCGAAAATTTATCTTATTACACTCGCACTCTTTCATTGTAAAACTTTTGGTTTAACAAAACAATGGATATATTTTTTATCAGAATGTCGCTAAATGTCTTTTATAGTATAACGCATATATGTAAAATTACTAGATTTTAACTCACATGCCAGTAGGCTATACACCCGTTCCGTACACATTCATTTGCTGTAAATTTCATTATTTTATTCTTGCACCATTTTTATTCATAGTCATTTCTAACACGTTATTTGTGATTATTTTCACATTGCCTATTTGCATTAATTCCACTCGTTTACTTTCATTTTGTGCAATCGTGCGATTTACTCGATTTATGTTATACTATTCTTTCAGTCGGAATTTTATGCTATACTTATATACTTACATGAACACATATTTGGATGCATATTTTCTTTCCTGTTTTTGAGCAAAACCCTGTTATACTTACATTATTTTGTTCATCATCATGGTCAATAAACATACTAATTGATAACTCGTATGAAATCTAAGCCAGTGCCCACGTACGACTCGGATTAGAATATTTCTTTAATCCGAGGGGAACGGTGTAAACCTCAGGGTCTATCAATATGAGTGTTTAGAGACAACGATGTGAACAGAAGTTACCGGTTAAGGGTGAACCCGAAAGGGAAGAACCTCTAACCATGTCTATTACTTACACGTTACTCTCATTACGGTTAAAGGGTAAACCCGAAAGGGAAGGACCTCTAACCATGTCATGATTGAACATTATTTCATTACAGTGGCTATTACATTCTGATTGCACGCATTTATTTCTAGTATTACTTAGGATAGGGTTATGGAAAAGCATAACACCCTAGTGTAAGGTAAATCGATGATTACGGTCCGGAACGCAATCATGGGCTTACAGGTACATGAGGGTGGTGTGTAATTCTAATCAGGCTGTTGGTAGACAATCAGTACGAATCCAAAGTATCGGGAGTGTGGTGGGTCAGCTGCGGTACATCCTATATATAAGCATAAACGATACTGCGGGAATGGACTAGGAGTCTAACCAAGAACCGACCCGTTACCCATTACTACCTCATCATTAGATAGTTGACTAACAGCTAGCATTTCGAGAAGAATGTTTGGGCACGAGCTTTAATTCGTCTTCTTAGAGTCTTTCTTTTGACCACCCACATAGCAAACACGAACCTTGTGTACTCTTCCACTCTCAGTTATTTGAATTCTTATTGCATACTCTAACAACGTTCAGTCAGAAAAACTTTTCTAAAGTAGGGGAGACTGCTTCATTAGTACCCCTGCCTCTCACCCGTTACACATTCCTAAAGCCTGTCACGTTTAAAAATTTTCAACTTTCTAACCTTGAGTCAACTGTCAAAGATTTTGAAACTTTTACTTTGGGTATTAGACAACTATTTTAAACTGTGTCGAATCATAAACGATGAAAATTTTCTTTAAAAAACCTACTTAACTTTTGCAACGCCTTTTGATTCATAGTAACCTTCACTTGAAAGAAATTTCGAGACGAAATTTTCTAAAGTAGGGGAGACTGTGACATCCGCCACCTTCGTCTTTCCTCTAGTTGACGAAAATAGTCCTTCAAAAATGTCCATTATAAACCCGACAAGTTTCGCCGTTTTAAAAAAAATTTTAATTTTTAAGGCGAATTAAAAATTTTAGCATTTATTATAGATCGGGTATAAGTTTTAATCAAATGCGTAAGTGAAACGTAGTCGTAAAAGATCTTATAAAAAAATTTAGTTTTATAAAACTTTAAAAACAATTTGGTTAAATAACATTAACTTGGTTAGTATCGTATAAGGGGAAAAACTAACTAAATAATAAAGAAATTAACTAGGTTTAACATGGAGGGACCAAATCTGTCAAAACCCCAAACTTTTAAAACAACTTGTGCCTCCTTCCCTGAATCCGTTTTTCCGGCGCAAGATCCGGCCACCGGAGATTTTCCGGCGAAACATAAAAATCCGGTTTTAAGGTTCCTAACCGTTCAAAAGTCATTCCAAAACGTTTCTCCATCATATACCAACGTTTTCATATGATTAATTAGTCCATAACGCTGTTTTTAGTGAGTAATTAATCGAGTTTATAGCTATAACCGTCGTTTATTTAAGACCCATTCAAAACGCATGTTTCAATCGACCCTATATAAATTAATCTTACCATTTCGTTTCTGCATCATTAATCAACTCAAACCCACAAAAATCTGAAGCAAAATCGCGCCCAAAGCCTTGCAGATCGGCCTTCATAGTTGCGGCCTGCACATGTTCTTTTCAACCTTTAAAACGCGGATGTAAGTATCAATTCTTGGTGCCGTTTTGATTTGTAATCGTTTATCTTTAAGAGCCCTCAATTACAGACCTCTCATCTAGTCTAAATCGGATTATTAAAAATTCTAGGTTTAGGGTTTTGGCTAGTGAAGATTGGGGAAGAAGATGAGTATGAATATCATGTTAAATATTATTTGATTCTAAAGAAATCAACAAAAGATGCTATAGAGTAGTGGTTAGTGTGTGTGCTTTGTCCAGCCAAGAACCGGGTTCGAGTCCCACTACCCACGGGTCTGGCTTATTTATTTTTTTTGTCTTTATTTTCCTTTAAATATCATTATATATATGTAATATTCTTATAATATTCATAATAAATTCACCTTTTGCCCAAAAATTATGAAAATTTAGGTGTAGCTTCTTGATAGCTCATAGAAAATTTTCATATTTTTAGTTTTCTGAAAAATATCTATTTTTATGATTTTATTAATTTAAATTGTTTTAATCATAATTAATTGATAAAAAATTCATTTTTAATGATTTTTATCTCAAAATTTTTGATAAATTATTTCTAATCATCATGAACTTAATTAAAAATTATTGGTTCAGAAAACTTTTATTTTTATTGATTTCCCTATTTTTAATCATTTAAACATGATTTAATCGTATTAAATCAGTTTTAAATATAAATAAGTTTATAAAAATTATGGGAAAATTATTGTTGTTAGTTTACATCAGAAAGTGTCCAATTCCTACAAAAATAGCATTTTTGGATCATGTCTTGTATTATTAGTCTTATTTATCAATTACGGCATAATTACACGTTTATTTATTTATACTGTTACAACCTCTATTTTACAAATATTTTTCTTATAAAATAAAAATTTCCTATGATTAAAAGTCGTTGTTATCATTGATGGATCTTTGAGTAACTCATAACTATTTATTTCAATATTTATGATTATTGTATTTATTTACAATAATTAGTTAAAGTAATTAACTAAATTATTTTGTCTTAATTATTTAAACATATTTTTAATTAAATACTCAATTGGTAATAGTTATATTATTTAAACCACATTTACAACCTTTCATATATTATTTGAGATATACAACTTTTACATTAACGCGACTTATCATAAAAACTCTAATTCCCCAAATCGACTTAGCAAACCCTAATGCCTTAGACCCTAGTTACCTTAGACTTTTTAGACATTTCCTTATTAGTATTATTACATATTATAGGTTGAATTCCTCGGAATTCCCATTACTTAGCTCACGACCGCTTAAGTTGGATTTTGCTCGCTTTCGCAACTGTGAGTATATCTTTCCCCTTTTTACTGTTTTACTATTTTTGGGGTGACTCATGTACTTATTATCAAGTTTCTATTACTTCTTACTAAAATAGCAATTCTCATGTGTGTTTGCTTTATGTTAATTTGTGTGTCTATGACTTGTCAAAATCATTAACCTTTGAGGGCCTGGCATTTCAATGAATAGTACTATGGTATATACCCCTTGTGACTTTGTTGAGAGACCTTGGTCATTGTCTTGTGATTCATATTACTAAAAATGTTTTTGATTCTTGATTCTTGATACTTATCTAGGGTTGATTTTGAACGGATATTACTTATTACATAATTGCAAACAGTATACAACACATGAATTGCGAAACACTTTTCTACTATATGTATACAATCAGGGTATGCTCACCAATACATTTTGTATTGACCAAAACGTTTTCGTACATGTTTCAGGTTGTTTTGAGATGCATTCTTTAAGCTTTCGGATTTATATTTAGATTTTGTTTCATTGTATTTCAATTTAGTTGGCAGTTAGAATCGTTGTATTTCATTTCAATGTAATAAATTATTTAAATCAATGTATTCAAATTTGCACTTTAGTCCATGAGCTATTGAACAATCGTCACTACGTGACACCTCGATGTTTCCGCCATCGGTTGGGGTGTTACACATGCGCACTCGAGCCATGGACGGCATCACCAAACCAAAACAACCGTTTAACCTTCATACCACCACTATTACCCCTATTCCCAAGTCCCCACAGGCTGCCTTATCCTCACCGGAATGGCTCACCGCCATAACTAGCGAGTTTAGTGCACTTAATAAAAATGAGACTTGGGAGTTGGTTCCTCGTCAACCAGATATGAATGTCATCAGGTTTATGTGGTTGTTTAAGCATAAGTTTTGCTCGGATGGGAGTTTGGAGAGATATAAGGCCAGACTTGTATGTGACGGTCGTGGTCAACAGGTCGGCATTGATTGTGGGGAAACCTTTAGTCCGGTTGTAAAACCGGCTACCATTCGTCTGATTCTCACATTAGCCCTATCCCGATCATGGTCCATAAATTAGTTAGATGTTACTAACGCTTTTCTCCATGGCACTTTAGCAGAGACAGATTATATGCATCAGCCCATGGGCTTTCGAGATCAACGCTACCCCAACTTTGTTTGCAGGCTTAAAAAGTCTCTTTACGGGTTGAAACAGGCTCCGTGAGCCTGGTATCAACGCTTCACCGATTTTGTCTTATTGCAGGGGTTTACACAAAGCAAATCTGACACATCTCTATTTATATATCACCATGGGAAGGACACGGCTTATTTACTCCTCTATGTGGACGACATTATTCTCACTACGTCCTCTGATGCTCTTCATACACGCATCATGCGGTCTTTATCAGGGGAGTTTGCTATGAAGGACTTAGGTCCTCTGACTTATTTTCTTGGTATCTCTGTTACCCGCACCGGGAATACTATGTTTCTATCTCAACAGTTGTACACCAAGGACATCATTCACAGAGCAGCCATGGATTCCTGCAAGTCAGTTGCTACACCTGTTGACACCGGTTCTAAGCTGGGTAACTCTACATCACCTTTATTTCATGACCCCACTACTTATCGCAGCCTAGCAGGTGCCCTCCAGTACCTTACTTTCACCCGCCCTGACATATCTTACGCCGTCCAACAGATTTGCATGCATATGCATGCTCCGACTGACGACCATGGGAATGCACTTAAACGCATCATCAGGTATTTACAGGGTACCACAGACTACGGGCTCACCCTTCATCCTGCTTCCAACAATAACCTTATGGCATACACGGATGCCGACTGGGCAGGCTGTCCGGACACAAGACACTCCACTTCCGGTTATTGTGTTTACCTTGGAGACACTCTTATTACTTGGTCATCCAAACGACAAGCGACCGTCTCCCGATCCAGTGCGGAGGCCGAATATCGTGGGGTTGCAAATGTCATGGCCGAAATCTGCTGGATCCGTAACCTCATGCTCAAATTAAAACATCCTCCCTCGAAGGCCACCCTCGTCTATTGTGACAATGTTAGTGTTGTCTACCTATCAGGAAATCCAGTCCAACATCAACGCACCACACATATTGAATTGGACATTCACTTTGTTCGGGAGCAGGTACAACGGGGGTGTATTCGGGTTCTTCACGTGCCTTCAAGGTATCAAATAGCGGATATCTTTACCAAGGGTTTGCCTCGTCTCTTATTTGATGATTTTCGCTCCAGTCTCAACGTTCGGCGTCCTCCCGATTCGACTGCGGGGGTGTAATAGCACCAATCTTGGCAATAACTATGATAGATAGATTGATTGACGATATTAATTGTATAGATTAATTAGATTGATTCCTTTCCATATTTACGAGTCAATGACTCTATATATTGTAATGCTTATCACACATAATGATTCATTCAGTAAATACAATAATATCTTCCTATACACACGAACACGTTCCACCATATAGTCTTTTGCACAATACAAGAAGCGAGCAAGTAATTACTCGATTACTAAGACAACACCCATATCTAGAACACATATCATTCTCAATGAAGACTCCATTGTGACTAAAAGCCAATTTGGATGGCATTTTATCCAAAGTTAATCTCCACACGACCAGTTATTCCACTTGAATAGACCCGTAGGAAAACGTGGCCCCATTTTTCCAATAGATCCATTCTGAAACTAACATCGAAAACTTATATTTATTCGTTGTGATTTTGATACACCTAAGAGCCTTCATGAGGTTACCCACTTGAACCACAAATATGTGAATATATTGGATTATATGGGTAATTTGTCAGTAGCATCTGTATACCGTGCTTGGTTCTTACAAAAAAGTGTGTACTTTGTTGGTTTTTTTAAGTTCCATAATTTCTATTTTAAAGTATTTAGAAGATATTAAGGCTCATTTATCGTTGTATTTGCTTCATGTAGCATTCCGGTGGTTTTTTGTTATTGTTGTTCTTTTCCTTCTTTCTTTTTATTGTATTGGTTCACGCCAAGAAGATTATTAGTGGGATTGTTATGGTTACTCTTTGAATAAAACCAATTGGCCTGCTTACTTCCCCTCCCACGAGCAATTTGCAGGCACTGCGTGGGCATCCATGCTTCGGTTATTATCCTCAACTGGTTCTCAACCAATCGGTTTTCGGTTAATCAGTTCAGTTTATTCGTTAGATTGACTTTGGGTTCATTTAATTTGTTTTCGGTTAATAGCCAAAACCAATCTTCTGCTTAAAAATACATGAAATTGAGTTACAAATATATGAAATGGAAACATAAATACAGGAAATCGAGGTATAAGATATGAAAAGATGAACCAGATGTATAAAAGCTAGAAATATATGAAAATATGAAAGATATGGTTTCGGTTCATTTTTGTTAAATGTAGGTACAAAAAAACCGATAACCAGTTTTTGGTTAATTTGCTTTTCAATTAATTAAGGTTTTGGTTGATTTCGGTTTGGTTTTCATGGTTTTTCGTTCGGCTTCGGTCAATGATTTAATTATTACTCACTCCTAAACACTATTAATCACGTAATATATCAATTTTTCTAATTAAAAAAATATAGCAAAACTATATATTATACTCGAATTAAAGAAAATAAAATGTTTGTTTTTTTTGTGTATTTTTTTTAAATATTAACGTACGAAAAAGTGATGGTCGTTTAAAAATCGAGGGGTTAGTTTGTTTTTTTTTATAAATTATTAATTAGTTAACCATAAATTGGTTAATGATTAAGTATTAAAGTGTAATTAAGATAAGAGATTAAATATGTTTGAAAGACTAATTGACCCTAATTTTAGGGTTATACCTTATGCATTATATTCTAAAAATTTCTTAGCTTAATTTTGGGGATTTTATAACGTTTTTCGCAAATGCATTATAATATAGTACAGATATATGAATATCTACAAATTATATCTTGAAATACCCTTTTTGAACACTTTAAATTTATACATTATATATTTATATCTCATGCATCATCACTGTTCATCACAAAATTTAGAGCGGCAATTCCGAATATGACATGATTTTACTTGTGTTCGGGTTTGGAATGATGCCCTTTATATGAACAAATATACTTGTCGTGTTCGTGTTCACCAATTCAACCCAAAATCCATCTGGCAACAATAGACAATCGGTATCCCTAATTTGTTTATATTCCGATCCACGGGGAAGAGTTGGAAAGTGGGTAAAATGGTTTAAAGTTTTAAATATTAATTTAAATTGTTTTGGGAAATTTTTGGAAAATTGTGACGACACCGTGTATTCTAGGAAAACTATGACGCTGACGTGTCACGCGAGAAAATATGGGGAAAACTGAACGACTCCTTAGGCTACCCGGTATGGAGACACAAACCCACCCCGTCCCACCTTTTCCTCCCCCGTCTCTGTCTCTACGCCACCCCCACCCCCACCCCCATCTCCGTCCCCCGTCCCCTTAGAGACATAAGAGACGTACCAATGGTTGAAGAGAGAGAGAGAGAGAGAGAGAGAGAGAGATCCCAATCACAAATTTAATATTATTACATTTATTTACTTTTATTGCATTTAATCTATCTATATAATAAATGAAAACACTAGGGTTGAATCCTAGCTTTTGAGAGGGTCTCCTTGGATCCAAATGGTAAATGGAGCTCCATGAAATGTAGTATATAAACCTCTTCTTTTTTTTTTCTCACCATCCATTTGTATCTTAAAACATTCTTCCTCCTTCCTAGCCTAATACATTGTTCATCCTTCATATCCTAATTCCTTTCTCATTCCTCATTCTTTTCTCAATGTTCTTTTTGCAAGGTATGTTGTCCATTTAATCTTATATTTATCATATTACATCAATCTTCTATGAAATACAATCGGTTTTTTGGTAATGATCAAAACGTTTTACGATTAACATAAGTGTCGAAATTGTTTTATTATCAATTTTCTGATTTGGATGAGATTGATACATAACTGCTTACAATCATATTACATCAAAGAGAAATACAATCGGTTATGTATTTTCTTTTTACTACACAGAAAAATCACAATCGTATTACATCAACCTTCTACAAAATACAATCAGTTTTTTTGTAATGATCAACACGTTTTTTTATTAACATAAGTATCTAAACTGTTTACGATTAAGTTTCTGATTTGGATGAGATGATGAAAGTTTCGTAGATGATGAGTAATACGTATATCAATAGAAAGATTTCTAAATTCCGTTCTATACTATTTTCAAACGTATTTATTTAGTTAATATTATGGTTATATGTAAATCGATGTTTTGCTCAGTTTTATTCATTTACATTTTATGGATTCATTTAGTTGTATTCATTTGAATCTTTGGGTCATTTGATATTTTTTAAGAAGTCCGTTAGGATGATGAATAGATAGATGTACATATAATTGTCATCAGTGTTTTTTACATATATATTGAATCGGTTTTACATATATATTTGAAAATCAGGATTTGATCCAAAGACACAAACGCTATTATGACTTATCACAATGGTTCTCAATTCTTGAAGGTTTTGCATGACCATGCGTCAACAGTCTTGGTATTTTCTTATTTTCAAGTTCATATGACTAATTAATTTTTTAAAACGATTCTTTATTTTTTAATATTGTTTTTAATGTGTCAAACTAAATTTACCATATTTATGTAATCGTTTTATATACCATATTTATTAGGATTGTTTAATTAAATTATATTACTATTGACCGAAATTCATTGACCGAAATTTATTAGGATTGTTTTTGTCTCATTAAATTATATTTACTATTGACCGAAATTTACAATATTTATTAGGATTGTTTAATATTATTTATTGTCCTTGATAATAATTGACCGAAATTTACCATATTTATTACGATTTTTTTGTCTCATTAAATTATATTACTATTGACCGAAATTTACCATATTTATTACGATTGTTTGGTATTATTGATAATAATTGACCGAAATTTACCATATTTATTACGATTTTTTTGTCTTATTAAATTCGGTTTACTATAATAACTCTTATTAAATTTATTACGATTTTTTTTGTCTCATTAAATTATTTTACGAAATTATGTCTCATTAAATTGATTATGAATCAATTTAACCCGTAATTTCAGCTTACCATAATTTAATGAGAAGAAAATTAAGTTTAATACGAAATTATTGTTGGTAATTATGAATCAATTTAATCTGTAATTATGAATCAATTTAATCAATTTTTTATTATATATGATTGATTATGAATCAATTTAACCCGTAATTTAGACTTACCATAATTTAATGAGACGAATTTAATTTTAGTACGAAATTATTTTTGATAATTATTAATCAATTTAATCAGTAAGATGGCACATCAATTTAATCCGTAATTATTAATTTAATCAATTTTTTATTATGTATGATTGATTATGAACCAATTAAATCCGTAATTTAGGCTTACCATATTTTATTGATCGAATTTATGTATGATTGATTATGAATCAATCATATCCGTAATTATGAATCAATTTAATCCATAATTATGAATTAATTTAATCATTTTTTTTTGCATTAATGATTGATTATGAATCAATTTAATCCGCAATTTAAACTTACCATAGTTTATTGACCGAATTTATGTATGATTGATTAAGAATCAATTTAATCTGTAATTATGAATCAATTTAACCCGTAATTTAGGCTTACCATAATTTAATCTCATTAATTTTTTTTACCTAATATAAACGTCAATGCACTAACAATTTTGAATTTATGAGTAATATTAATTATATAAAAATAATTGTAATGGACGTTTATGTATATAAGTGGATTCTAATAAAGAAAAAACAAATTTTGTTAATACCATATAAGCACACTAATTTTCTGTAATCACATTAATAACAATGTTGACTTCTCCTACTAAAAATAGTCTTGATGTCATTGTAAAACATCAAATATAAACAATTGTAGACGAGTCTTATTTTTAGAAGTTATATTTATGTATCTTATCTCCCAAAATACTAAATAGAGAATGGTAATTAACCATTTTACTATACAAATTTAATAAATTCAATAAAGCATTCATTTGTATATTATTCAAAATATAGAATCGATTATCAGTATAAATGGTAAGTTAATGAATATTCATTAGAAATACCGACTTTTTAAATCGGTATTGATAGATATACAGTGAATCGGATTTACCTTTAAATGGACTTAATCATTCTATGTTTTACTTATTTTAAAAAACAGGATCTCATCCGAACACACCAACGTTATTATATCTTATCATAAAGGTTCTCAATTCTTCAAGGTTTTGCATGACCCTTCGTCACCCGTGTTCGTATGTTTGTTAGTTTTTTGTGTAAAAATGCCTATTTCATTCTATAAAATGATTTTTTTATACGTGTCTTTCCAGACTGTGTCGAAGGCCATGAACAAATTTCTGTTATCTAAAAACATCATATGCAATGACGTTACAATTTCCACATACGAATTATGATTAGTCTTGATTGCAATTAATAAGATTTATTCATTTTTAATGTTATTTATTAAGATATTTAATATTAATTATTGACATTAATAATAATTGACCGAATTTAATGTTATTTATTAAAAAAATTAATATCATTTATTTATATTACTTTTTTTCGAATTTATGTTTAATAAGATTTAATCATTTTAATGTATTTTTAGTATGTTAGAATTAATGTTATTTATTGACATTAATAATAATTGACCGAATTGAATGTTATTTATTACGATTTTTTAATCTCATTTATTTATATTAATATTACTACAAAATTATGTTTAATCTATATTTATGAAATTATGTTTAATATTATTTATATTACTATTTGTTCGAATTATTTTTGGTGTTTTCAGCAATTAATAGGATTTATTTATTTTTTAATGATATTTATTATGAGTTTTAATGACATTATTAATAATTCACCGAATTTAATGTTATATATTACGATTTTAAGCTCATTTATTTATTATTGACCGAATTGACCGAATTAATTTAGGAATATATTACTAATACTAATATTACGATTTTTAATTTTAATCTACAGTGAATCGGATTTACCTTTAAATGGACAAAATCATTCTATGTTTTACTTATTTTAAAAAAACAGGATCTCATCCGAACACACCAACGTTATTATATCTTATCACAAAGGTTCTCAATTCTTCAAGGTTTTGCATGACCCTTCGTCACCCGTGTTCGTATGTTTGTTAGTTTTTTGTGTAAAAATGCCTATTTCATTTTATAAAATGATTTTTTTATACGTGTCTTTCCAGACTGTGTCGAAGGCCATGAACAAATTTCTGTTATCCAAAAACATCATATGCAATGACGTTACAGTTTCCACATACGAATTATGATTAGTCTTGATTGCAATTAATAACATTTATTCATTTTTAATGTTATTTATTAAGATATTTAATATTAATTATTGACATTAATAATAATTGACCGAATTTAATGTTATTTATTAAAAATTTTAATCTCATTTATTTATATTACTTTTTTTTCGAATTTATGTTTAATAAGATTTAATCATTTTAATATATTTTTAGTATGTTAGAATTAATGTTATTTATTGGCATTAATAATAATTGACCGAATTGAATGTTATTTATTACGATTTTTTAATCTCATTTATTTATATTAATATTACTAGAAAATTATGTTTAATCTATATTTATGAAATTATGTTTAATATTATTTATATTACTATTTGTTCGAATTATTATTGGTGTTTTCTGCAATTAATAGGATTTATTTATTTTTTTAATGATATTTATTATGAGATTTAATGACATTAATAATAATTGACCGAATTTAATGTTATATATTACGATTTTAAGCTCATTTATTTATTATTGACCGAATTGACCGAATTAATTTACGAATATATTACTAATACTAATATTACGATTTTTAATTTTAATCTACAGTGAATCGGATTTACCTTTAAATGGACTTAATCATTCTATGTTTTACTTATTTTAAAAAACAGGATCTCATCCGAACACACCAACGTTATTATATCTTATCATAAAGGTTCTCAATTCTTCAAGGTTTTGCATGACCCTTCGTCACCCGTGTTCGTATGTTTGTTAGTTTTTTGTGTAAAAATGCCTATTTCATTCTATAAAATGATTTTTTTATACGTGTCTTTCCAGACTGTGTCGAAGGCCATGAACAAATTTCTGTTATCCAAAAACATCATATGCAATGACGTTACAGTTTCCACATACGAATTATGATTAGTCTTGTTTGCAATTAATAAGATTTATTCATTTTTAATGTTAATTATTAAGATATTTAATATTAATTATTGACATTAATAATAATTGACCGAATTTAATGTTATTTATTAAAAATTTTAATCTCATTTATTTATATTACTTTTTTTCGAATTTATGTTTAATAAGATTTAATCATTTTAATGTATTTTTAGTATGTTAGAATTAATGTTATTTATTGGCATTAATAATAATTGACCGAATTGAATGTTATTTATTACGATTTTTTAATCTCATTTATTTATATTAATATTACTACAAAATTATGTTTAATCTATATTTATGAAATTATGTTTAATATTATTTATATTACTATTTGTTCGAATTATTATTTGTGTTTTCTGCAATTAATAGGATTTATTTATTTTTTAATGATATTTATTATGAGATTTAATGACATTAATTGTCACACCCTCAAAATCCACTTGTGGAGTTTTACCGCGAGGCGTATGACAAACCAGGATCCAAACCAACGATCACAATAAACAAGTCTAAATGAACATATGCAATTTAAGAAAACATAGTTTAAAATCCCCAATTACAGCGGAAGCTTATTCAAAACATAATCCAAAATAAACCAAGTGTTCAACGTTTGAAAACCATGCAATCCTAACTAGACGCCGTGCAGACGCGTGCGCCCTAGTTCCATTGTGCTACCTTAGCGACCTGAGAAAACATGTAAAAGTTTACGTCAGCACAAAAATGCTGGTGAGTTTACAGGTTTTATAATCACAGTACCAAGTTCAACCTGTCCATACTATAACAAATCGAAAACCCAAGTACGCTAGCTAGGCGTATGTTTTGTTACTATCACGATTGGAAAACCATTACTAACTCGTAAACCAGATGTCGTGCCCGATGTAGTAAACCTGTTGTTCCTGTTTGAGACAATATGCACTCGCCGACCCTCCAAGCCGACGAGTGGGGTTGGTCACTCCCAATAGCGCTATTCACATTTCCCTGTTGTGCTAACCCGCACATTCATGGTTCCCCCCGGGACTTCCAAAGATCGTATGGTAAACCATAGAAACCCATAGTATGACAGTAGTTACCAAACATAAGTTTTAACACATGTTTTCTCCCCCGAAAAGTGAAACCAGTTAAAAGAGGGGCCGTAAACTCACCTTAAGTTGCGTTACTTCGTAATACGAATAAACTCAGCAGCTATGCTAGTCCCGTAAAGCGGCGACCTAACATATGACAGTTACAAGTACTTAGACTAATAACCCGCAGGTTAGTTAGTCCCTAGATGTCCAGACCATAACCAAGTTCGTTTGAAAACACCGTGACTGTTTAACTGACCCAATGTACAAGACTCGACATCCCATTGGTGACCCGAGACTCCGCGTGTTATGTTTACGCTCTCAAACATACAATCATGCAATCACACTTAACATACGTTAACGACCAACAAGTTATAGCACGTAGTTCAAGTACCACATAATTAAGTCCGAACATATGTTACCAAGCTATTGGATATGTTACGGGGTTCCTAGCATGTTCCTAGATGTCAAATCGGGTCTCGGGTTGCTAATTTACACTTACAGCAGCAGTACACGCGATTAGGAAAAGTCAACTAGCATTTAGGTAACCATGTAATCCTAGCATGTTCCTAGATGTCAAAATCCTTCGTTTAACCTCGTTCTATCAGCCCTGCATGTAACCATGTAATCCAAACATAATACACATAGCATGAACCATCATCTTAACATGCATAATCATAACCCTAATGAACAATTACTCAGATTCTATCATCACGCCATCATTATTAATCTGAAACTAACCTAATAACATGTAATCATCCATCTTGAATCATAAAAACCCTAGCTTTTGATTGAAAACCCACATACATCATGCATGCTACTTAGAATCCAATTAACAATGATTATTAACGATTTTCAGAAGACTCATACGTTTTAAAACAGGTCTGGACCGTTAGGGATTTAATAAAAACGTTTATAAAGATTTCATGGATGAAAATCACACCTTAGATTGTGATAGTTTGATGAAATAAGCTTGAAACCTTGTGTTTTGATCCAAAATCACGTTCCAGAGGTTGTGTGTGTGTTGGGGCGGGTTATGGGACGACTAGGGTTGTTATTATGAAGTTTAGGAGGTCAAGCATTGTATTTATAGTCGTTTTTAGTCGTCCAGCACGTAACACGCGATTGTGCAGCATTTACACGCGATTAGGGCTCCTAATCGCATGAAACTTCATGCAATTAGGGCCTAATCGCCCCTAAGGCATGCATTTAGCATGCCAATCGCCCCTATGAAGGCCCAATCGCATCCCCTATAGGCGATTGGGCTCCCCTAATCGCCTATAGGGGTTTGTTCCGTGTGTTTTGCGCGTTAAACCCCGTTTTAACATATGTTAACACATATTCACATACCGACAAGTCACATAATGATTGTAAACACATAACACTTGCAAACAAACATATTCACACTCGTTCACCAATTTCCGGGACTCGAGACTTGTATGTTCCGTATGACCTGACGATTCTACGAATCGTCACCATTTGTACACTTGGTTAAGGACTGACATCTAATGAACCTCTAGACTAACATCCGATGATCCTCTATACTAAACTGATAGTTCCCGAACCATAACACGACTTAACTAACCCAGTTAAGTACAATATACGCGTGACTCGCTAAGGTAGACTTTCATCTAGACAACGTTGTTAACCAGAATTTGCCGGGTGTCACATCATCCCCACGTTAAAAGAATTTTCGTCCCGAAAATTGCACAGTACCCAAAAGGAATAACAAAAGAAACAGACAAAAGATAGAAACCAAGAGAGAGATTTACCCGAGTTGTCACATCATCATCCCCACGTTAAAAGGAATCTCGCCCCGAGATTCATTCAGCAGCAGTGGAGACGTATCTCGATTCGAACGCTTCCTTAGGAAAGAGATGAGGATACTTAGACTTCATCTGATCCTCCCGTTCCCAAGTGTACTCTGGTCCCCGGTTCGAGTTCCAGCGAACCTTCACAATGCGAATCTTGCTATGACGTAGGCTACGAATCTTGTAATCAAGAATCTCAACAGGTTCCTCCACAATCCAAAGACGATCGTCAACCTTGATCTCTTCCAGTGGAACAATAAGAGACTCGTCAGCTAGACACTTCTTTAAGTTGGACACATGGAAGACGTTATGTACGTTACCGAGCTCCGTCGGTAAATCAAGACGATATGCCACCGGTCCAATCCGTTCCAGGATCGTAAATGGACCGACATACCGAGGGTTGAGTTTGCCACGCTTCCCAAAGCGTATGACGCCCTTCCATGGTGAAACTTTCAGAAGTACTTTGTCATCAACTTGGAATTCCAATGGTTTGCGACGCTGATCGGCATAACTCTTTTGCCGATCCCGTGCCGCTGCCAACCGGTTACGAATTTGTACGATCTTTTCCGAAGTTTCGTACACTAGTTCAGGCCCAGTGAGTTGACTCTCACCCACCTCAGCCCAACAAAGAGGAGAACGGCATTTCCGCCCGTACAGTGCCTCGAACGGAGCTGCCTTGATACTCGTGTGGTAACTGTTGTTGTAAGAGAATTCTACTAACGGTAGATGAGCTTCCCAACCTTTGCCAAAATCGATCACACATGCCCGCAGCATGTCTTCTAAAGTTTGAATCGTACGTTCACTTTGACCGTCAGTCTGTGGGTGATAAGCTGTACTCATGTCTAGCTGGGTACCCAACGCTTTGTGTAAAGACTTCCAGAAGTGAGAAGTAAAGTGGGAGTCACGATCTGAGATAATAGAAACCGGCACCCCGTGCTTCGAAACAACTTCCTTCAGATAAAGACGAGCCAAACGATCCATGGTGTCAGTCTCTTTAATAGCGAGAAAATGGGCTGATTTCGTCAATCGGTCAACAATCACCCATATCTTATCATTCCCGCTCGGTGACTTAGGAAGTTGCGTGACAAAATCCATAGTAATTCGTTCCCATTTCCACTCCGGAATTTCAGGTTGTTGCAAGAGACCTGACGGTTTCTGGTATTCCACCTTGACCTTAGCACAGGTCAAGCATTTACTCACGTATGAGGCTATATCCGACCTCATGTTTGGCCATCAGTACAGCACCTTTAGATCTTGGTACATCTTATCCGAACCAGGATGAATAGAATACCGGGACTTATGAGCCTCATCTAAGACAAGCTCCCGAAGTCCCCCGAATAAAGGAACCCATATGCGTTCTGC